>CM077788.1:19962206-20569713 GCA_039737535.1 Lagodon rhomboides | reverse complement strand
GGATTACTTTCACTTACATGTACAAAATTCAGTGTATTTATGTATCACACCTTGTTGCCATGACCATTTTGAATTTAGTGCTCATTTCTGGCGATTTGCACGTGTTGTACTTTAATGAAGAGCTTTGACCAGATCAATTTTAAATGTTGTCAGGGCAAGCTTAACAACTTTGAGATGAATAGTTATTCAAAACTTGAGTTTTCATTGAACGGCACACGTCTAAATCCAGACTGTTGAAAATCTGGTCTGCTTCATCTGGCATGAGCCATGATCAACAATACATCGAAGAGGCATTCACAGGTCTCTGCTGCAGTTGCGCTACATCTTTTCCACTTTCATCTGTTTGAAGTTGAGCAGGTGAGAGAGTTCTTTCTTGGTCAAAGTCTTCAAGTCTCCTTCTTTTCCAGCATGAAAGAAAGAATCTTTGACATGGTGGCTGGCATGAGAACGTATTGTTACCTTTCTTGTCCAGTGTTAATTGGTTTATTAATTCAATGTGTTTGTGGCTGAGCAGGGTCCGCGTACTTTGCGGCCATTCGACTTCTGTTTTGATGTCGAAAATCGGGAAACGGAAAACGAGTATTTTCGCGTTTTTTGCTTCAAAATAAGAAAACGAAAAACGGAAAACGACTCGTTTCCGTAATTCGTTTTAAAATCAGAAACCGAAAAACGGAAAAGGACTCGTCAACTGATATTAGATATCAATATGTTAATGCTTCATGCTTCTTTAAACACAGGGGTAGGATTGCTGCTTTGGGACGTCCAGTTAACAGGCTGGAAGGAGCTCGATGGACAGCTTGTTAAGATTAGAAATGATCATGAGCAACACACTTCCCTGTTTGACTTACAGAACAGATCATTTGAATCAGGGGTAAATAGCTTATTACATTTCTTTTGACTATTGGTTTTAAACAAGAGACATGATCAAGTAATCTTTTTTTTCTGAATGCCCACAAATATTCACGATTATCTAGATTCAACCTGTAACTGCTTGAAATTTACAGTAGATTAAAATGTTAATCCTTTTCAGGTGCAGCACTGCACACTGACTGTAACCATCACACCCAGCAGCTCGTTCATGCATCTCATGCCACAAAATGCTATACGGATAATTAAAAACATATTTCTTCTAAAGCTGTGAGGTTGGAGGGAGTGGAGGAGAAGGATTTGAGAAGGGAGCAGGTACACAAACCTTTTTATATAGAGGTTGACGGTCCCCACCCCTCTTTCTGAATTATTATTATTTTTTTAACCTTTCCATCTTCTCCTCAGAAAATCTTGTAAACTCTCAAAATCACAATCCCTGAATGTTTTCTTTCTTGCTTTCCCTCCAAAATAAGTCCCCAGTAATACTGATCCAAAAAAGTTAGTCATATATAGTATAGTCAAGGAATGGGGTTAATATAAACTTATTTTAGTCTGCATGATAAAGGAGCATCAAATCCCCCACATACATGGATATCCATAACCACCAACAGCTAAACATGAGATTATAAACCTCCAGGCTTTGGTTTTTTGGGCAGTACCCTCATCAATTAACAGCTTGTCTCTGCACGCACAGACAATATGTTGCAACTGTGGGTTGTTGCTAATATCATAACATGTTGGATATGTGCTGGAACATCTGACAGTCAGTGTGAGTGGACGGTATTAATGTGAGAAAGAGAGACCAGCACAGCCAGTAAGAGGAAGTCAAAAGTGGAGGATAGGCGTGGGCAACAGACACTGACTCACTGGCAGGGAATGTTTGTGGCTACCAAATGTGCTTCAAAGGAATCAGTCTGATGACACTGTCCTCCCTCCACAAACACATCAACATCTACTGATATTATCTGCTCAGTACGTAACATATTTTAAAAGTGTGATGGTTTCAGAAACATTGTGATAATTGTCAGGATTCTTCCACAGATGCAAACACATTAGGGACTGTGTTGTTGGACTGCATGTACATAGAAGTTTGCGTTTTGTGAGTTCCCATTGTGCAGCACAGCTGCTTGTGGTGGAGTCCTTGTGGATTACCCAGTTAATTAGAAGGGCAGAGTCAAAAACATGTTCCTCTACACATTTCCTAACTGCACTTTTGCACTGAGTTAGGTTTTATGTAGCAAACACAAAACAAGTTTAATCTAGTCTGCCATTAGTTGTTAAGTTAGTTTGAAGGTGGGACAGATTTGCAGGAATGCACCAGAATCATCTATCTGTATAACTTTTGTATAGAAGTTTTTGTGATGTTTTGATACTAATTTGATGCTTTTAGATTAGATTAGATAGGCTTTATTTTTCCCACAATGGGGAAATTCACTTGTTACAATAGCTCAAGATGCAACAAGATAGACTAATGTCCATCTGCAAGTCTACTCAACCACTTTGGACCCAACTGAAATTAACAATGGGCAACACCACTGGATTGATTACCCTGAAATTTATTATTAATTATCATTAAGTATTTTGGCATCTGCTGGAGGGATAACCACAATAGTCTGTACAGATATCCATGAGTCCCATGAATCCTCATGACTTTGGTGATCCCATGATTTTCCTCTAATACATCATGAGGTCAATATTTGTGGTTTTGAATTAAATATTTCAGTCACCACTGGAGAGATGAACATTGAATTCCCTACTCAGGGTAAACCCTTTCCTTAACCTTCAATATCACGTCAAAATTGTAGTTTGTTCAGTACTTTAGTATAAAACATGTTCCCATCAGCCTCAACTGTGGTGTTCAATTAAGAAATGTTAATGTGCTTACATGCTAAACTAAGATGGTGATCATGGTAAATGTTATACTTGCTAAACGTGTCACATGTACATTAAATGTATTAACATGTTAGCATTATCATGGTGAGCACGTTAGCATGTTGATAGCATTTAACCCAAGACACCTCAGAGAGTTGCCAGCATGGCTGTAGACCTGGGGCCTCAGACTGACGGCCCCTGGATCATTTCCCTCCTCATCTCCCTGTCGGTCAGGCTCGCGACCTTATGTCAAATATATAATATAATCCGGCCTACAATATGCTTTTTTAAAATTTAATCAAGTACACCTTCATATGCCATTGAAATAAAAATGCGATTTTATTTGTTTGTCAAAGTTGACTTTTATTTTGAAGTAGGCTTGTCACAGGAAATGCAATGTGTTCAGTTAGCAGTGCTTTCATTTATCAAAAATGTGTCAAAACAGCGTTCATTTTCGGCATTTGTCGATAGCGGATCAATTTTAACATGTCAGGAAGAAGTTTTATTCAGTCTGTGGGAGTTTTGGAACAACAAGGAGCTGTTTGATGAGGAGCTGCAGGCAACAGGCTGAACACCTCCAACTTCTCAGTGAGGTAACAACTCCTTTCCCCTCTTTAACATCACAAGGTTAATCTGACATATTGCTAAATAGGCGCTTTTGCGTTACACTTTCGCCCGCCATCGTCTTGGCAGTCAGCTCTACTAATTCCCTCCACGCTAAAAGTGAAATGTGACTCTGCTGCTGGCCCCGCTGCTGCGCGGCTTAGATGCCACCAGCAGTTTGTAATCGTGGCATCCGTAGTTGTACTGTTGATTTTTTAAAACAACGGTGGGGGATGTGGTCAAGTAATGCAATTGGTGTTAGTCCGCCCTCCGTGTAACACCAGAAAAACAGATTGTCGCGTCAAGCCTAGTGCAGGGTTTCAATATGAGTCTTACAAGAAATAAAGTAGAAATGTATTTCATTTGTTAGCTGAGTGCAAGGTTTCAATAAGTTATTTAGTAGTAGGAGCAGAGAAAGACATTTGACTTAAGATATGCAGATATTCAACAAACGTGAACATAAAGAGGCAAATAAATCAGGGCTTTGATAAGTATACAATTACAATTTAGTAAGTATAGGCTACTTGAAAAATGGTAAAACTAACTTTTCTGTGAGTCACAGAAACCCTGCAGTGTAACTAAGTCTTCAGAGGGAGCTCTCTATTTTTGGCCGCCGTTGCTGTGTACTCCCCGCCTCTCTCATGGAAACGACACCAAAACTTTCCACTACAACCCAGTGGTTAATTGTGTGTGTGTGTCTCTCTCTTGCTGTGTGTGTGTGTGTGTGTGTGTGTGTGTGTGTGTGTACTTGTTTACCTTGAGCAGAGGATTTCACAGAGGAAGTAGCTTAATTACATTAGAAAGAAAGAAAGAAAGAAAGAAAGAAAGAAAGAAAGAAAGAAAGAGAGAGAGAAACGAAGAAAGAGAGAGAGAAAGAAGAAAGAAAGAAAATGAAATGGAAAATTAGTGTTCACAATCTTTTACTTCCTGATTTCTGTACATCCACAAACAGCATATGCAGTCAATTAATGTTGATCATAAAAAAGCCTGTAGCTGTAGCACACTTGCGCAACAGTGTGTCATAACCCTTTTGAGTTCATTATAGTTAATGTGCTATGGTTTGGTTGAACGTTCCTCTGGAGAGGGCGTGATCGGAATTGGAGCTTCGTTTTTTTGGCAGCTGTGTGGGTTTAGCAAAAACAATGCTGCTGCTACACGCAGCTCACAATGAGTCACCATTGGACACCAGGAAATATGAGTGCAGCACAATGCAATCCAAGTTTGTTCAGAGTCTGACTTTTCTCTCTTTTCTGTTTGTGCTGGTTTCTATGGTTCCTCTGCTTTGTCAGATCATACCATTACTACTCATCCTGGAGCGGTTACTGACAATGCACTCTTGTAATACAAACTGCTTGTGTGGTTTTTATTTAATAAAACCCTTCTTTTCTACACATGCACAGACATTATAATGTCCTCTTTTCACATTCATGAACACACACACACACACACACACACACACACACACACACACACACACACACACACACACACACACACACGAAACAAAAAGCGAGCTTTATTTTAACAAGCTGAAAAAAAGTACAAAAACCAGGAGCGTTAGAAAAAAAACGTCACGAGGACAAAAACAGTGCAAAGAAAAAACAAAGAACAAGTCAAAACGAGAAGTGAGAACGCGAGGAACGACAGACCAAGACGGGGAAACCAGGAACGAGACAGACTGACGGACAGCGTAACGGGGAACATCACGGAGGACATCACAAAACGAACTGACAGAGACCCGAGGGAGGACAAAGACTATATACAGACACACTAATGACAAAATGAGGAACAGGTGAGGAGAGTGAGGAGGGAAGAGGACAGGTGAGGTAACAAAGGGAAAAAAGAAGAGACACTAAAGGGCATGGATTCAAAATAAAACAGAAAACATAACAAAAAGACACTGAATCATAACACATGAACTCTGTACACTGCAGCAAATGATTAAACTGCAACAAAGCAACTTCATAAAAAGTAACTTCTGCTGCCAGCGCTTTTTCTGGCTCTAGCCATTGAGTTAAGGGGGTCTTAGGAGCTTTCAGTTGTTTCAAAACTCGTTTGGCTGTGTGTGAATTGTAATTATAAATGGATCTGCCCTCAAGGCATTTATGGGTGTTGTCTTTTGGATGATGTTGCAACATCATCGTACAGTGTCTGAGGTTTCTGTTGTGCAGGCGTTGATTGATTGACTGTTTTTGCCCCTGTGATATACTGCTTGATGTTTGTAAGGGAAACATTTTGTATGCAGAATATGTATTGCTCCCCTTTCTCCCCTTTCCCCAACATATTTCATCTTATAAACTCAGATTTGTCATTTAAAACAAACAAAACAAAACAAACAAAAAAACACTTGAAATGACTTACAAGATGCTCAAAACACACAACCAGCAATAAGGAACAGAGGAGCCACCTGTGTCTCCTCATTCAAAGGTGAAGGTAATTACACCTGGGTGTTGAGCCTCTCCTCGTCTGGGGCATGGTCAGGTGATCACTGTGGTGGAGGCCTTCGATGGGAAGAGTGGCTCTCTAAGACAAAATTAATCTGTATCTGTAGTGTAAGAAATTATAAACGTCACACAACACCAGCCTGCAGCATTACTACACACTCTGAAGAGTGGATTCTTCTGGGGCAGAGTCTTCATTAACCTGTGTGTGTAAACTCTTCTGGTCTTCAGGATTAATTATATACAGTTGTGCAGTAAGACAGGTATCAGTGTTAATTTACGTCTACACTACTTTGGGTTTATAGCTTTGCGTCTGCAGCCAGTAATTTGGATCCCTTGCAGGCCACTACCGAGCCTCATTTTTTGTTTCATTTATATATTTGAAAAACTTGATGTTTCGTGTCATATAGAACATTTACTGTATTTCCACAAGAGTGCATTTAAACTGTCAGTTGTAGTAAGACGCATTCATGCAGACCGCAGTGTGCCCGCAGATGTGCCTTCTGTTCACTCGCTGGCACAAAGTGTTCACCCCAATAACCTGTTCTGAATAATTGTATAATTTGATTTGGTATTAAAGCCTGCAGCGCATTGGGTCGCTGAGAATTTCATCACGCCATCAGAAAAGATTTATGAGTTCATTGAGTTGATCTTCTTTCATACCTTGATGGTCCGAGCATTTTACACAAAAGCAAATTCTGACTAGAGACAGAGCTCACACGCTCCAGACCAGGTGTATTCTGTTTATTCAGCTCGACGGGTGCGTACAGGCGATGCATTCAAACAAATTGATGCAAATAGACAAACAGATAAGCGGTTGAGGAGATGGAGACTGAGAGAGAGAGAGAGAGAGAGAGAGAGAAAAAGAGGGAGAGATAGAGAGATAGAGAGATAGAGAGAGACAGGGAGCTGTGATGAATTCAATTTAATAGTTTTTATTTATTCTCTATCTGCCCTGATTTTAGCCTGGAGAACATACTATGACACACTGCAGCACCTGAATGGTGACAAAAACCCTGAAATTGAGTTTAAGTTATTAAAAAACAAAAAAAGGAACAAAGGTGTTCGTGCTTCTGAGGATGAACAGAAAATAAAATTGTTTCCAAGATTTTTGCAGATACTCTACTGTCAAGTCTTACGAAATCGCTTGATGTTGGTAAATTAGATACGAATGCTGTAAAAGTAAGAAGCTCAACTATTTAAAGGATGACAAATGATCAAATGATCATGACAAAAACTTTAGTAAATGTAAGGAATCACTCTCAAGTCTAAAACAGTGCTGCCAGTTTACAGGCAATATTTTCCCGCATGTTTCAGGCTTTTCTTTTCAATCGAACGTGTTCAGTATCTGGATATGTAACGCCGTTTTTCTTTCTTACCACACATCTTCAGTTCCATCAGGACTCACCTTCGCATTCAGACTCACCAGGTGGAGAGAGATCGCGTCTCCAGCTTGGTTCCAGATCAGTCTGATGTCAGACTAAAGGAAAGTATTATTATGATTTATAAGAGCAGAAAACACGATGCCTTAGACTTGTACGTACATGCATTCATGACTCAGTGTGCTTAAAAATAAATTGTAAGTACTTGGGTAGTCATACTTGTGTATGAATGTGACTCATGTGTTTTGTTTGTTTGTGAAGGGTTGTTAATCTAACGTGGAGAAATTCTTCTTTTCATTGAGGAGCTGTGAGGTGGAGCTGTGAGGTGGAGCCTATTGTGGAGAAAATATGTGTGAGTGAAAAACAGAGAGTAGAGTTCATCCCAGTCCAAAAACCCATGGGTTGAAAACCTCTTCCAGATATGAAAACTGAGGGTATTTGTTTTGATTTGATTTGATTCAGTCTACCAAGTATCACAAAAGTTTGTAAGCATTAATTCAACCATATTCTATTCTACTTCATTAATCCTGAAGATGGAAGAGACTTCTAAAGTAAATGAAATGTATTCACGTGTCAGTGAATGTCAGTGTTTTGCTCCCTTTTTAAACTGGTATGAATGTGTTTACCATGATCACTGAGCAGCTGTATCTCGTTTCACAAGTACTTGGTTTAGACACCAGTGGGTGGCAGATTCAAGACCGACACGGACAAGTTAGTACGGAATGTGGACTGGTGTCTGGAGCGGTGCCACTTCACCTTGAGCAACACACTGAACCCCAAACTTCTCGAGCGCTAGATTATCTGTTTGTGCATGTCTGTGTATTGTAGGGCTGTGTGTGTAAAAAAAACAAAAACGCAACGGAGTAAAACATTTTTGTTTCATTTAAGAGGGATCAATAAAGCTGTTGTCTTCTGATGTCTTCTTCTTCTTCTTCTTCTTCTTATTGAATACATATTAAAATAAATTTCCAACAGTTGGGCAGACTTGCTAGACTGTCACACAGTCCGTATTGAGCTTCTCATCCGTCTGGGTAAGACTCGACTCCCTTCTTGGAGTGTGTAGTACGACTGTAAACTGCTGCTGTAAAAAGTTTGTTGGTAGTACACACTGTGGCAAAGTCATTACAGGCAAGCTCACACAGTCTGAAAGAGAGGAAAGGACTGATATACTCCTACAGTGCAGGTCTACAGAGACTCAGCTCCGAGGTAAGGGACAGGGATAAGTGTCCACCATCATGAGAAAAGGATCCACCAGGGTGCCACAAGACTACATTATTATTTCTCTGGTGATACATTTCATCAAGGTAGCAATATTATAGATATTCATAATCACTCTAAACTAGAATGGCACTCTCTGGCACAGTAGAGTGCATACCTCCACAAAGGCCCAACTCGAGGCTAATCCAATATCAAAAAATAAAACATATTAAATCTGCTGGATCCAGATTTTTATCTTGATCCACATCAAATTGCACTCAGCCATAGATATCAGCTTGATTTTTCCCATCAACAACCATGCACTACTCTCTGACAAATCAACTAAAATGTCAAGAAAAGCTCACAATCAAACAATGTTAATGAAAGTGAGAAAAGTTCTTGCATCTTCCCCTAATCCGAATCCAGGATGATTAAGGTGGCAAAAGTACACATGACGAGGCAGAAACCACCGTACATACAGATAAAATAGGATTTAAAAATTATTCATCAGCCTCTTGCCCTATGTGAGCTGGGATTGGCACCGACTCTGTACAGTATTAGGTGGCATTGATAGATGGATGCAAAAAAACAACAACCTTTTCATCATACTTTAATCGTAAAACTAGTAGAACAGGAATGGTGCACATGTAGTCATAGAGACAAATCAAACGTATACAAACACTCCCACATACACACATACATACAAACCCCAACCAGTATTCCCTACCTCCTAACCCTTATACTAACCTGAGCCCAAGTCATCACCTTAAAATTTAAAGGTCCACTTGATAACATTTTTATGTAGACATATCATTTAAAAAAGCAAGCATTGGCACATACACACAGACACACACACACACACACACACACACACACACACACACACACACACACACATTGACCTATACCTATGATAACCTCTGTGTCCGAATAGAATGGCACAAAAGGACTGGCACAACTGGTTTGTTATTTTCATTACACGAATGCCCACCTCTGTTATTCTTTGTGCATGAATGCATGTACAAAAGTCAAACATTGTGTGTCTGGTCTTATAAAAAGGAGACGTTCAACTAAGTCTGACATCAGTCTCATCTGGAACCAAGCTGGTGACACAGACGCGATCTCTCATCTTCACCTGGTGAACGTGAACTCGAAGGTAAGTCCTAATGGAAAGATACTGAGGGAGGGAGTTTTGTGGAAGGACAGAAAATTACAAAATGATTTCCAGATACTGAGCATGATGGGTGGGAAAACTCTGACGCATGCAACGGAAACAGCTAAATATTGTCTGTAAACTGGCAGCATTGTTGTTAATCTAAAACTGGAGAGTAGTTTCTTACATTTACTAAAACTTTATTCTGTGCTACTGCAAACACAAGCAGCACTGATCTTTGTCCTCCTTCTTTGTTTGAACATTTGATTTTTAATTCTTACCTGTCAGCTTTAGTTTAACAACATGAAACTTACCAATATCAGGAGATTTCAGAAGACTTGACAATAGAGTGTCTGCAAAAACCTTGGCATCGATTTTATTTTCTGTTCATCCTCTATGTTGGAAAAGTACCACATCATCTTTTAATTATTCAAAATCAATCTCGACCTGTTTGTCCCACTACAGCTATGGCTAACAAGGATTGTGATCAAGATTTCTGTGAGGAGCTGAAGAAGTTCTTTGACAGCCGTGGCGGGAGCGTTAAAGTGCGGGAGCTCAAGGATTGGTTGGCCGAAAATTGCAAAGGCCGTAAGAACGAAGTAAGGAACTCAACACACTCATGTTACATGGCACATTTACAATACACATGAACATCTACACATAACACACTCTCTTGTTGTCCTGCTCCTTATTCATCATTCAAATGCAATTCAAACTGTAACTTTAACTGTAATCATCTGTTTTCCAGGGTGGAATCAGAGGGCTCTTTCCGTGCATGGAGCAAAAAGCCGATCAAGATATCACGTTTGAGGAGTTTAAGAAATGCGTGGAGGAGAAGAAAGCCAAAGGATGTTCCTAAACAGAATATTTGCTACAAAACCCTCAAGAATGACCATCAAAATGTGCAATAAAATAAAATAATGATAATAATGATAAAGAGTACAATGGCAGACACTGCCTACACTGACAACAGAAGCTACCTGTACCTCCACTAAAGCCTGTTTATTTGAGTTTGACAATTGGTTTTGAAAGATGTGTCCATTCAATATTGGCTGTGAAAAAATAAAAACCATACCTCTGATGTGGGCTTGTTTGTCTTTTTATGCACACAACACACAGCTATACCTATACAATCTCTTACTCAGGTACTACAGTAGATGTGGTATTTCATTTAATGTCCTTCATTGAAATTGAACATTTTCCGAAATTTTGAAACTGTCCTTTAAAGCGGGTCACTGACTGAAGTGTAATCCAGATCCAGAATGACTGAAGTGGCAAAAGTACACATGAGGAGGCAGAAACCACCGTACATACAGATAAAATAGGATTTAAAAGTTATTCATCAGCCTCTTGCCCTATGTGAGCTGGGTTTGGCACTGACTCTGTACAGTATTAGGTGGCATTGATAGATGGATGAAAATAAAAACAAATTTTTCCATCATACTTCAATCGTAAAACTAGTAGAACAGGAATTGGTGCGCATTCACACATAGAGACAAATTAAACGTATACAAACACTCCCACATACACAGACGTGCATTCATTTCTGAGAGACTTACCCTAAGTAACCCCAACCAGTATTCCCTACCTCCTAACCCTTATACTAACCTGAGCCCAAGTCTTCACCCTAAAATGTACAGGTCAACTTGATAACATTTTTATGTAGACAAATCATTTAAAACAATAAATAAATAAAAGAGCTTGCAGAAAGCTGCAGAATAAAAGTATTTTCCTTGAAAACCTTATCATGATTGTGAAATTATAATTTGAACATGTTTATTGGGTCACAGTGTCAATGTGTCTTTGGGCAAGATACTGAACCCTAAACTGCCCCTGATGGAGCTGGCTGAGAATAAAATATCACCGGGTGAGGAAGCGCGGTATCACTCCTGATGAGCCGGACTGCACCTTGCATAGCAGCCTCTGCCGTGCATGAATGTGTGTTGATTGGGTGAATGTGGCAAGTGTTGGAAAGCGTTTGCGTGGTCATTAAGCCAGAAAAGGACTGTATGAAGGAAAGTCAATTTATTTGCCTAAGCCTAACCCTTAGCTTAACCTTGACCCAAGTGTTTTGGTCCCCACAAATATGGGAAAACAAGGCCACACACACACACACACACACACACACACACACACACACACACCACACACACACACACTGACCTATACCCAACATTTTCAGTGAGATGAAATCAAATGATTTGTTTTACACACATATTTCCTCCCCACCTTAGATCATCTACTCCACCCATAAAAAATCCACTTCAAGCAAAGATAAACCCTCTATCCAAACAGAATGGCACAAAAAGGACCGGTACAGCTGGTTTGTAAGGATGTTCATTACACGAATGCCCACATCTATTTTCTTTGTGCATGAATGCATGTACAAAAGTCAAACAGTACAATGGCAGACACTGCCTACACCGACAACAGAAACTACCTGTACCTCCACTAAAGCCTGTTTATTTGAGTTTGAAAATTGTTTTTTGAAAGATGCGTCCATTCAATATTGGCTGTGAAAAAATAAAAACCAAAAACCAAAAACCAAACCAAACTTTGGAACTTTCCTTTAAAGTGTGGTCAGTGACTGAAGTTTTCGTCACTTTCCGTTTTCTTTTAAAGAATACTTTAAAAAGCATACAAAAGAGATACAATGATGAAATACACAGTGCTGAGACATCCTTAAACTTTATTTGTCTACACTCCTTTGTATTTTAGGATCTTTTACATTTTCCTTTAAGAAAGATGAGGGTTCATTTATGCTCACACAATTTACAGCCGCAGACGAGGAGAGCGTTTGCTGCCATGGCCAAAATTATGACAGAATAAGTTAAGTATTCTGTAAAAAAGGATAAAAAAAAACCCTCCATTTCAAGAAGTACATTTAAACTCACACACAGTTCATGAGTGGTGAAGCTATTCAGCACTTTGATATACTTGCTCCGCCTGCAGGCTGTATGGAGAATGCAGCCCAGTGTATGGGCCAGCAGTGGGTGTGACTTGGACTTAAGAAGTGGTGAGGGCACTCACGTTAAGTGTCTCTGAATGACCTGGATTTCCTCCAGGCTTGAATCACGTTCTGTGACGTTTAAAAGCTTCTAAACACAAACTTTCAGATTCTATTCTTTGCGGCGTACACACGTACACGACCTCTGATTTATATAATCAAAACGTGTGTCTTGATGTGAGGTTGATGCATTGAATGCCAGACTTATTAAGACATCTTGAAGAACTTTTTAGAAGAACCTCTAGGAATTAAATCAGAAACTAAATGAACATGCAGTTAACACACATCCACATCCACATCCAGGTCAATCATGGACCAAATTAAAAATAAAAAAAAACTCTGGTCACCTGTTCTGCTCTAAGCGTTTCTTATATAACACTAATGGTAAACCTGCAGGACCTGTTCTGACAGCACAGGGGATTTCTCACAGGAGACACATTCAGCGACGTGTCATTACCAGCCCCAACAGTGTCGGCTGTTATTGTTTTTCTGCGAGTGTGTGTGTCATCGTGGGAAAATGTAGTCTCGGCGACATTCTAGGTTGCCCAGCCAATCACGAGTGCCTCACAGGAAGGCAGAGGCATGGCAAATGAGAACCAATAAAAAAGTATGTTTGTTTTCAGAGACAGGCTGGAATGTGAGCGAGTTAACACTTTGTGGGCTTGATGAAAAGACACTTGACGCAAAATCGATTAAAAATGCATTAGATGTGTGGTCCCACGCGGTCCCACTGTACGGAGGCATTCCCATTGTTTGCACCAACGTTTTCCTGAGCAGAGAAAATGTGGTACACAAACTTCCAAAGGGATTATTGGGCAGCAACAAACGGAAGAGAGTTTACTGCTTACTTAGTGAGGAAATACAACATATTATGGCTACTGCCTTTGTTTTGTTTATGATAAATGATAAAGTATCTGTTATAAAAGTGGGTTTATTCACGTGATTTGACACAAACACAGTACATTTAAAAGACCGAAAGAAATTACTTTTGTGACATGAAAACAAACCGATCTGACTTCAGCTGTGAAGAGATCACCTCCGTGTCACCAGCTGTCCCAGGTGAGACCAGAGAAGCACTACATAATTGGAAGTCCATTTATTTGCCTAACCCTTACCCTTAGCCTGACTTCATTCCATGTCTTCACCCTAAAGTGTAATGATTTATGTTATGAGGTCAGGCATTTTTGGTCCCCACAAAGTTTTCAGAACTAACTATGAGAGTGCGCACCTGGTTGTTGGACCACAAATACAGTCTGAACGCTGACATGCCCATCGCAGGGAAATCCAGAAATTGCCTCACACTGCCTTATCAACAGTCAGGATTCAAACAGTGATCTTCGGCATGAGCTCTGTGCTCTAACCTCTTGGCCACTGAGCTGGACAACAATGTGTAAGTATGTATGTCAGATTGTGTGTATAAAAGTTGATAAACGTCATAACGTACGAGGGGTGAGGATTATTTTTTTTAATGGCCTTATTGTGATAGGACAAGAAGGCGTGACAGAAAAAGTGGAGAGAGAGAGAGAGAGAGAGTGGGTGTGACATCTAGCGGAGAGTCTATCAAATCAAATCAAATCAAATCAAATTTTATTTATATGGCACTTTTCATACTTAAAAGCAACACAAAGTGCCTCACAGAGGCTAAAAACAACAATAACAAGGAAATAAAGAAAAATACCCAGAGACACATAGACATACAGAAACACACACACGCACGCACACACACACACACACACACACTCACACAAGCTCAGACCCGTTGCACACACTAGACAGAGACAACTAGTCTACTACACCTACATCTAACATCCATTTAATTGGACAAGTCGTCCCCATGTAGGTGGTCTTTAGTGTGAAATTTGTCCCCAAAACTAGCCAAAGCCACATGAACACACACGAACACACTGACCTACACCAAACATTTTGGGCTGGAATGAACTCTACTCTGCTTTTTTTCATTTGTTTACACATATTTTCTCCACAATAGGCTCCACCTTGCAGCTCCTTGATGAAAGGAAGACATTTCTACCCCACCTTTAAACAAAACATTTCAACACACGTTCCCACATGTAATCAATGACAACGGATCCAAACATGATAGTAACACAAACAGACACGCATGAACACACTGACCTATACCGTACATTTTGGACTGGAATGAACTCTACTCTGTTTTTTTTTTCTTTTTGTTCACACACATTAACTGTGCAATGTGTCACCGAACAAGAAGGGCGACAATAAGGTTTACAATATTCCTTATAATGCCATTATTTAATGCTGCTTTTCCAAACTATATCCTTGCACTGTTATAGTTTGTTTTACTACTATATGTACATTATTCTCTGTTAATGTCCATATCATCCGGCTTATGTTGTATGTATATGTTATGTGTGATGTCTTTAAGCTGCTGGGACCTTGAATTTCCCCAGGGGGATCAATAAAGTATCTATCTATCTATCTCTATCATATTTTTTCTCCACCTTGCAGCCCACACAAAACATTTCATCACATTTAATAACACATGTCATCAATGTCAACAGATAAAAACATAATTTTGGCAGCACATCTTCTGTCTATTCAGTATGAAACAAACGGACTGGTACAACTGGTTTGTGGGGATGTGGCCAGTCTTCAATTACGTGAGTCACCCCTTGCCTTCATTGTGCGTGAATGTATGTTCAAGTGTCAGACATTGTTTGCCTACTCCTATTAAAAGGAGACTCTTAGTCAGGGGAACGTCAGTCTCATCTGGGACCAAGCTGGTGACACAGACTGTATCTCTTCTTCACCTGGTGAACGTGAACTCAAAGGTGAGTCCTGATGGAAAGATATGGAGGGAGGGAGTTTTGTGGATTTGTGCGTGATGAGTGAGAAAAGTCTGACACGAGCGACAGAAATGGCAAAATGTTGTCTGTAAACTGGCAGCATTGTTGTTAGTCTAAACCTTGAGAGTGGTTACCTACATTTGCTAAAGCTTTATTCTGTGCTGCTGCAAACATCATCCTGAGTTTGAGCTTTCTGACTCTAGACTAACTGCATGTAGCACCAATATCAAGAGATTTCATGACCTTGGCAACAATTTCTTTTGTTTTTCTGTTCATCTTCTGTGTTTGAAAAGTATTAACTCAAATCTATTATTGAAAATCAATCCTGACCTTTTTGTCCCGCTACAGCTATGGATAAGAGAGAAGTCCGCAGAACGATTAGGGGGCTCTTTAAGAAGAATGGTGATGCTGACGGAAAGATAAAGAAGGAGGATTTGAGGAAGCTGTTGGAAGAAGCATTCGGAAGCCACGAGAAGAAAGTAAGAAACTCAACACACAATGCAGGTCTACTCAGAACACACCCACTGGTTCTCCTGCTTCTTAATCACCATTCCGATGCGTTTCATGCCATTGAGTGTAATTATCTGTTCTCCAGGATGAAATCATTGGCAAGATCATGGATGCAGCCGACGGCGACGAGGTCACCTTGAAGCAGCTGAGGAAATCCATGGCTAAAAGCTGCGACCAAGGCAAGGGCCAAGAACAGAGCGATTCCTTACATTTGCTACAGCTTATTTCAGTGCTGCTGCAACACAGGCAGCACGGATCATACTGTTAAACTTGAACTTTCACCTACCTGTTAACTTTAATCTAACTGCATTCAATTCACCGTGTCTGCAAAAATCTTTGAAACAATTTCATTATCCTCTTTGTATGAGAAGTGTTAACTCCTATTTTCTTTTCATTATTCAAAATCAAGGTTGTAAGGATGAGGAAATTGAAAAAGCCATGCGGGACCTCTTTGAGGAGTATGATGCAGATGACAGCGGCGCATTGGAGAAGGAGGAATTCGAAAAGATGATCGATGAACTACTTGACAACCATCCGAAAAAGGTAAGATAGTCAACACGCTCGCCTTACGCGGCACATTCAGCTGTCATCCTGCTTCTCATTAATCATTCGGATGTGTTTCATGCTGTTAATCGTAATATTCTGTTCCCCAGGATAAAATCAAGAAGAGGGCCATGAGACGTCTACAAAGGAGTGACGGCAACATCAGTAAAGATGAGTTTGAGAGACTCATGCCACTCATAAAGAGACTCTTCAAGAAAAAACTTGAGGATCCAGATTCTGCAGAAGATGAATAAACAGAATTGTGACTGCAAAACCCTCAAGAATGACCATCAGAATGAATACAAAAAATCAAAGCCTGTCTATTAGAGTTTGAAAATTGGTTTTCAAAGATGTGTCCATTCAATATTGTCTGAGAAAAAATAAAAACCATGCAATTGATGTGGGTTTCTTGTCTGTTTACTCACACAACACACAGCTGGGAATAAAAAGACAGACCAAAGGAAGGGAGGCAACCTTATGTCTTACTCTTGTTGAAGTGATTACACCTACAGTAGGCGTGGTACTTCATGTTCTGGGCAGCGGTGTTGCCTTCATCACCTTAGGCACCATTATCTCAGAGGTGGCAGTGGGCAGATGTTCCACAGGATTTCATATGCCCGGGGATTTTGTCAGCAAAATTGCTTTCAAGGCAGCTAATGAGCTAATTTCTTGCCTTGCAGAACTTTTAATGAGAAACTCATCATCATTTTATAATGTTTATGACACGTTTTGCCTTTTTATCACAAAATGTTATACACCATGAGCATTTTCTTTTGTTTTAAAAATCACTATTTTCTGGCAGAAATTAGTTTCCATCAAGAATACCACAGAAGGCTCAGGTTTTACAAGAGGGATACAATATTAAAACACGGTAACGCTTTAATAAGGTTCACAAATATGTTACTAAGAAAAAAGTGAGGACTGAATCGGGAACTACTTGATAATCAATAACGGTAAATGAATAATCACAGAATAACTGTAATACAAGGATTTACAGTAGATAGTGAGGAGACATCGGGCAACAGGTTCAAATCAGGGTCTGCGGCAACAGATGTTTATTTTTAAGGCATCAGCATCACTAGTGTAACTGAATATGATTTGTACGTGCAGATTAATGTATATGTGATGTGAATATACTGATTAAAATGGATTTGAGAATCCTGCTGCCCAGGAATAGCTGCAAATGTTTATAATATTGAAGTAATAAGGGTAAATGCTCATTATCTTTTGTCACTGTGCTTGCAGGTACACAAAAAGAGTAAATGATGAATAAGTAGTTAGTTTATAATGACTTGTGACTAGTTCATGCAGCTCAGCAGCTGGTTGATAGTTAATCAGGAAGAACTCATGAAGATATTTATGAACTAATCATTAACTAATGATTCATTAATGTTCTGTATATTCATCATTATCTACCATATGGTCCTCAAATCAATTCAGGGATTACTCATTAATGATTCATTAATCATCAAGTCATTTCTGATTCATTCCTCACTCGATCCTTAGTAACTTTCACGTTTTTGTGTATTGAAAGGTGTTACTAAATATTAGCATTAATGCATTTGAGGACTCATTATATGTCCCTCTAAGAAGAAGACTGAGAGTTTGTTTATCCTCACACAGTTTACAGCTACATACAACAAACTGGTTCCATAGCCAACATTACGACAAAATAAGTGACGTAATCTGTATCTGAAAGGGGGTTTAAGGCCATAAAACCTTCTATATTACAAGAAGTACACCAAAAACTCATCTAGAATCTTGTTGTGAGGTGGACAGTGTGCGGGCAGATGCATGTGGAGCTATACAGTAATGTGGTACACTTGCTCCACCTGGCAGGCTGTGTGGAGAATGCAGTATATAGAACACAAGCAAAGGTTGTGACACTGACGTAGGAAGTGGAAGCGATTCAAGTTAAACATGGCATCCATCCTGCTGCTGGCTCACCACAAAAAGAAAGAGGAACAAATTAAATACACAGTCCCCCCCAAAACTACTGGAGCGAGGCCAACTCCTTCATTTCTGACATCAAAAGATGAATATGAGACAAGAGATCAGTATGTCAGCATCCATTTCCAGGTATTTACATCTGGATCTGTAATAAAACTTTAAAGATGGATCCTTCTGTTTGAACCCACCCATTTTTCAAGTGAGCAAAATGATTGGAATATTTGACTGACAGGTGTGTTTTGCTGCCCAGGTGCGTCCTATTACATTGATTATTCAAACAATAAATAGGCTGAATGTCTAGTCTCGGTTTCAGCCTTGGGTTTCGCCTTTGCAGACTGCATTTATAGTTTAAAAAGGTGTAACCAACATGAAGACCAGAGAGCTGTCTATGGGAGAAAAGCAAGCAATTATGAAGCTGAGAGAAGACCGAAAATCAATCAGAGCTATTGCACAAACAATGGCCATAGCCAGTACAACCATTTTTAATGTCCTGAAGAAGAAAGAAACCACTGGTGTACTCGGCAAAAGATGTCGAACTGGTAGACAGAGAAAAAACATCAGCAGTTGATGACAAAACACTGCGAGAGCTGTGAAGAAAAACTCTAAAAAACTGTCAGCGACATCACCAACAACCTCCAGAGGGCAGGAGTGAAGGTACCACAATCCACCATTCGCAGAAGACTTCTGGAACAGTGGCCACACCAGAAGATGCAAACCATTAATTAACAATAAGAATAGGATGACCAGATTGGATTGGCATTTTGTCTGCCAATTTAAAGAGAGATGGAACCAAACTGATCTGGAGATCCTTCATCATGCAGCAAGACAACGACTCAAAACACACCAAGGAGTTCATCAGGGGAAAGAAGTGGAAGGTTTTAAACTGGCCAAGTCAAGACCCACTGAGCATGCATTTTACCTGCTAAAGAGGAGATTGAAGGGAGAAACCCCCTCAAAACAAACAACAACTGAAAGAGGCTGCGGTGAAAGCCTGGAAAAGCATCACAAACGAAGATTGCAAAGGTTTGGTGATGTCAGTTGATGCAGTTATTGCATGCAAAAAATTTGCAACTAAATATGAAGTATAATTCACTCTAATCTATTTGAAGTCTACCTGCTCCTACACTTTTGCCCACCCAAGGAATTGGCCTCTCTGTTTCCGATAGTTTTGAAAGGGACTGTTTATATAAAAATCCTACTTCCATCTGTACTTCTTAAGGCTTTCTTATATAACATTAATAGTAAATTTGCAGACCGGTTCTGACAGCACAGCTATTTTCTCACAGGAGACTCATTCAGCACAGTCTCATGTCTTTATATCACTGCCTGCAGCAGAAAAATATTTATGGACAGACCGGCCACCAATCACAAGTGCCTCACAGGAAGGCTGGAGGAAAGTGAAGGAGAACCAATAGAAATGTACCGTTTGTTCCCAGACGGGCTGGAATGTGAACGCTTCAACAAGTCTGCTATTAGAACTTTTACACTAACAAAATCTACAACAAACAACCAACTTGTTCCACCAGTGTTCATAACTTGTCGCCTGGAAACAGTTTCTGTTGTTGTGGCTGCTTCAGTGTGTCTGTTTCTGGTAGTGTTTTGTTTTTCTGTATTCAGTTTTGTTTTATTAATTTCTGAGCTTGTATTGTCAAATCATTGGTAAAGATGTGTTCTTAATTAGATTTTTTTTTTTTTTTTTTTTTAAGTTGCAGTCCCTTTAGCTCTCAGGGCTGCCATAGGTGAGGGCACAAACCAGGGATGCTGGAAGTCAGTCACAGTTGGAGGTGCTAAGAGATGGTATATGTAATAGCATCATTGTAAATTTGTGCATGACATTAATGTTTTTATATTAATTTGAATGACCAGGATAACTTATATCTAATAGTTAATACCAACTATGAAAACATTTTTGCAATACAGTAGACAGCAAACTTGAACACCAACATGAACAGGTCAAAGCAGCCACAATTCACCAGACTCCCTTATAAAATCACTCAAGTTTGTGAGTTAGGGAGTTAGAAGAAACCTAATACACTCTGTGAAACACTAACTTTGTGAAATTCTTAATCATTTGGGCCTTCTTGTAAATTCGGCACATGTCTGAAGGTCCTTCTCTAGAAATATTTCACCTATAGGTGATATATATATCTTCATATCTATACCTACAAATTACTGCCTCATGCTTGTAAGCCACCGCCAACCTGTCAAGTAAGTCAATTCCATGTAGCTGCTAGTATTTCACTGTGAAACTCTCATATTCAACACTGCACAGTACTGTATTTTTGTTACAGTAATACACTGTGGTTGTAGATTATAGTCGGTAAACTGTGCAACATTTGCTGTCTTTACTGAGAGACTTTGGTTACAGAGAACTACAGAGAACTACAGAGGACTGACAGAGAGCTTTGTCACATGGTTATGTTGTTAGATCATGCCCTGAAATGTGTTTTTCCAGAGCATTACAATGTCACAGTTGAGTTGACCTTTGACCTTTTGGATAAAATGCCATCACGTCCTCATTTCATCCTTTTGTTTTACCTTATGCAATCCTGTTATTGAGTTACTGCCAAAAATGTGACCTCAGTGACCTTTGACCACCTAAATCTTATGATTTAATTCTCAAGTACCAACGGCAGCTTGAGCCAAATTTGAAGAAATTCCCTCGAGGCATTCTGAGATGAAGACAGGCACAAAGGGCAAGACAACCTGAAAAACATGATGCCTCTGGCCACGGCTGTGACCGACTTAAAAGCATAAAGGAAAGGCTTATATCAGATTGTAGCTCACAACTGCTTTCTCACAGGAGTCCCGTTAAATACAGTCTCATTATTTCATATCGTCGTCTGCAGCAGCAAATGTTTGTCGACAGACTGGCTGCTCAGACAATCACAAGAGCCTCACAGGGAGAGTTTAATGCTAACTTTGTGAAGCAATATAAGCATAAACATATTATGACTGCTGCTTTGTTTTGATTATTATAAATCATAAGCTACAATTCCTCGGTTTGTTGATGGGGTTGAAATAGTTTTTTAAAGGAGAGATATTTTCTGAGAGGTAAGTATATACATTTTCGATGACTTCGTCGATTGTGTTAGACCAGACACTTCCATTAAGGAAGTACTGGTGGTGATATGTGCACGGGAGACCGCAGCGAGTGATGTCTGTTGAATGTTTGATGAGCCCAATCTCGCTTTCCTCAGACAGCGATGACACCGGACACCAAACACCCAGGTGTGCAGTGATTGCCATAAACAGACGAGGACACACACACAGCACTTCAGACGTTCATAGTTGTTATTTTTAATGTCAGAAAGTTTGGAACGGAAGGTTCTTCAACAACCAGTTTACAGAGATACGAGGACGATGAATATCACATTTTGCATGCATGTTCAAAACACAAGTCACTTGAGGTGGCTCGACATTAGTATCATCTGATTTCAAGGTCTGCAGCGATAAATATAACATACAGTATGCATTCTGTATGTGTCTTATGTATAATTGTTTTTAAATGTGTTACAAATAATTTAAGTGTTCGTGGTTAGTCCTCCTGTTCACCTTCTTGGTTTTTGCCCTTGCCTTTCTTGCAGCCCTTGCCTGTCTTCTTATTGTAGTAGCATTTGGCCAGGTCGCTAACACACCGACAAAACTCTTTGAAGTTGACCTCACCGTCGTGGTTTTTATCCAGCATCTCCATGACTTCCTCAATGTCGTCAGCATTTATTTTTTCCTGAAGGATACAGACAGTTTAATAGGCACTGAATGAGAAGCAGGATACTGTGTATATATTGTTCTTGAATAGATATGTGCGTCTCTTACTTTTAACTCGGGGCTTTGTATTTCTTGCCCCAACACCTTCTTCAACTCCTCTTTGTTTAGCTTGGGTTTCTTGCCTTCTCCATCATTGGCATACTCCAGGAATATATCCACCATGGTTGTGATGACCTGGTCCAGACGAGCCATAGACTGGTGCTGGAGAAACAGGTTGTTATTGATAGAGAGTAATTAGCGGAGAGACAGGAGGAAATGCCTGTAAACCACGCTGGATTCACAGAAACTACTTTGCACCATCTTGTGAAGCCTTATGAAGTGTCTTAATAGTAGTGTGTTAGAGACACGTGGTGTTTATAGACATAAGCATTAGATACAATAGCCAATAGAGGATCAGCATCAACTCTACAAGATGGTTGATAAGTGCTCTGAACAACTTCCGTCTGGAGAAGCACTGAATAAAACTTTACTCAAAGCCATGAAATCAATCTCAAGTTTTAATTTACAGTAATGATGACACTTTACAGACAGCCACCTTAGCATTTCCATTGCGCATTTCACGCTCTGCATCTGAATTACATGTTTTACTTCTTGCTTTTCTTCCCTTCAAATAATCTCCCCTCCCCGACATGTTGCTTTTCATCAGTACTCACCTTCGAGTTCAAGTCCGCCAGGTGAAGAGGGATCACGTCTGTGGCAGCAGCTGTCCCAGGTGAGACTGTTGTCAGACTGAGGGGAGAGCCTCCTCTTAAAGAGCAGACCCACTCTGTCTGACACACACACTCACTCTCCCACACACACACAAACACACACACACACACACACACAGTGGCAGAGAACCACACACACACCCACAAGTGTGATTCATCCACTGGAAATGCAGCCCCACTCCGCCCCAAACTGGTTTCATCAGTTCTGTCTCACAACTGTGCCACAGTAAAGAAAATTAACTCAAGTCAATGTTTGTGTTTGTGTTTGTGTTGTAAAGAGGGAATGGTTGTGCTTGCCTGTGTGTTTATGTCGGTGAAGAGATGGAACAGATCGTGTTAGTCGAGTCAAACCGCTGCCCAGTGTAGCCTTCTAGAGGAAATATGTGCGCAAAAGTGGAAAATTACAGGGAGAAGGTTTCATCTGAGCCAAGAATGTCATTGCTGTGTGTGAGTGTGTTCCCTCTAAGTCTGCATGCACAATGCACCCACTGTAAATCTTATTTACATTAGAGTCTTGTACGTATGGGCAGTTACAGACAATCAAAACAATGCTTCATGCTTCATTTAGCTCCATTTACAATGTTAAAAGGTTCATATTTTAATTTAAGTTCTCTTCCAAGAAGAAAAGAAGTGTTCAAGCCAACAGCATCAGTTTCATACTTGAAAAACGCTTTCTGTGATTGCTAAATAGTTTTATTCATTTCTGCCACGATCAAGGATTAAGCACTTTAATGTGTGAATGTATCTATGAATGAGAGTCTCAAAGTACACCGTCGTGAGCGCTCTTTGCTGTGTGTTTGAACATGCTTGTCTGTGACGTAAGTCTCTCCAGTTCATCCCGCTCGGCCGTTATGTAACTCATCCTCCATTTTCCACTCATCTGTTCCAAGGCAGCAGAAAGGCAGCATTTTCTTCTTCTCTTCCCGTCTCCTGCCCCCTGCCAAGTCCCTTTTTATAGGTCAGTTGAAAGTGTCCAGCGCCAGCCTGCCTTCACTTTGGCCCTATTACTTTCACTTATTGAACGCTATCAGATTCTCCTCGCAGGAGAGGAAATGAAAAAAGAGACGGAGGATCATGTGGCTTTAATTACAAAAAAAAAAGTTCATCTTTCCACACTCTGCCGGCCGAGGTATGAGTTACAGTTTCACTGCTGGAGAGGTTTTGTACCTCTGCAGTGGTAAGTCTGCACCGTGAGCATGAACACTGTACAAGAAGAGGACACGTATTAAACAGAAGTGGCTTCGAACTCCCTCCCTGAAATTAACATTCAGTCCTTGGAACAAATGTTTTAAAGACAGGTTTTTTAAGATACAGTGTTTAATGTAATTCATAACATAACAAGCTGCTGTGGCTGTTTCCTGTTATTCATCAACACAACCCACCAGAAAAAAAGCACAAAGGTGAGCCACCACCTGTCCTATGGCACCGGTCAGATGCAGGGCAATTCAAAGTGCTTTACAGGGCCTGAGAGATACATTAAAAATACGATTTTCTCTTTATTTTTTGCATTTAAAAGACAATAAAAAACAAAGCAAAAATATGCAAATGAATAGTTACTGTAAAGTTAAAAAGAAAGTCATGTGTTGACGTATAAACAATAATGTTTTAAGCTATAATTTAAAATGAGCTGACCACCACCATGTCCGAAAAAACGCAGCGAGAGGGCCTTCTTGGATGTCCCTATGGTACAGTAGACAAAACATGATAAAGTGCCCTCCAGGGTGCCCTTCCAGTGGACAATACGTGAAGTGTCCTCTAATCACGACATTCGGCACACTGGTGCATCCTGAGTCCACCGCTGGAGCTGACAGATTTAGCAGACCTCAGGTATTTATAAAACTCGTTCCACAGGTGTGGTGAGTAGAAACAAAAAGCTGCTTCACAACGTTTGGTTTTGATGCAGGGAACACCGAGTAAAAGAACCTCAAAAAGAAAAAAAGTGGTGAACAATTTGACTTGAAAGCCATGTGTCACACAGCAATGCATACTGTTGAAATTGTCCTAAAATGTGTGGGGGTGGGGTACGGGGCTTATCTGCATATTGGCATGCACAAACAGAAGAAGAAAAGGTGTAACATGGGTTCAAACTGTGGGCAAACTGTCAGCTCAGCTCTCACAGGACATGTTGAACTTAAAATGCAGCTGGCTGTTGATCAGCTGCACAGCAGTTCATCGCATCCTCATCAATGGACTGTTTGTTTCGGTGGACACAAACACTACTTCATCTGCACAAACCACTTCCCTGTACACTATGAACGTACAGTGTCTTTCCTCAGTCCTCACTCAGTGTGTGACTGCAGACGAGCTGGGTGTCCTGGGTGAACAGCGACACTGTCTAAATGGCTTTAAAGGGTTTCCTGACATCTGGTGGTGGATTGAAGACAACACATGACCTCCTGCTTTAAAGGGCCAACTCACAAACTTTCAGTGTTATCTCTACATTCAGTACTTGCTAAAAGCTGACATGTGGACGGAGTTATTTTAAGCTAATTTAGTTGTAAATATCTTTTTTATACTGTAAGTCTCAGTGTCTCAGCTTTCATTCCAAAATCTGATCTGATGATATGCTGATGTAATCATGCTGGTATACCTCCTGTTATTCAGACGATTAACTTGTGACAGTTCTCTTTTCAGGCTTTAGCAGTGTGTCGATATCCTTGAACTGGGATTCTCCCTGATTTCTACCTCTTATTTGTACAGAAGGAGATGCTCCGGCAGCTGATCTGTGGGGTTCTCCTATTCCTTTATCTATTTACCTATTCCTTTTATGAGCTACTTGGTTACTGATTTAGTTGCTTGAGGTGTCCCCTTAATATAATATTGTCAAACTAACTAATGAGGAAACCAATACGGTGGACGCACAGACTCATAGCTGTGCTATACAGCAGGGACCAATGAGTTATCTACATTTCTACATCTATTTGACAAACTATGTACAGTTACACACATGCCTAAAGTGTAAATGTCCATGTATGTCTCACACAAATTTGTTTATAGATGTGATGTACCTTTAAGTCACCATATTATCATGATTATTATATAGCTGATAGCGAAGGAGAGAACCATCTTGCTTCCTTCTCATCTCCATTGAGAGCTGCACACGTGTAGTACTGATCGAGCAGGGAGCAAAAGCGCTAATTAAAATACATTTATAGTGGAAAGAGAGACATGACAGGAATGTTAATTAACTTGCTGACACTCAATATATGTATCTTGTGTTTAGAGTGTGTAGAGAAACTCACACTGGAAAAAACACGAATGCTTTTAGTCATTTAGATCAGAGGCTGGTGCTGCACCTCAGCCTCTTACAGCTGAAATGAGTATCACTGGGTTTTTTTCATTCAACTATTACGTACAATGTTTTACTTTATCTTCTACTTTATTGCTTGTTTTAATCATTTAGCCCATATATTTTAATTACTTTAACTTTTCACTATATTGAAATTGGTGTCCATTAGTCTCTAAACCCTTTTTTGTTTTCTTAAAGGGATAGTTTGGGTTTTTTGAAGTGGGGTCATATAAAGTAGATATCTATAGTCGGTCTGTTCCCTACCGTAATTGCCGATCAGCGCAGCCTCAGTTTGGAGAAGCAGAGAGCCACTCCAGCCCAGACGCTCTGTACGCTTTGTACTGCAGTGAACGGGGTCCAGATGCAAAGCGAATTTTAACCACCTAAACAAGGCCCACCTAAAAAAATCTATATCAGTTCAAGTGTACGTTGTATAGAGAAAATTCACACCGCTTTACATCGCCGTCAGACCGCCCGTTCTTTTGGCACTACATTTTCTCAACCGTAGAACCTCCGTGTCCCTACGCATTAGCGCAACTGGGCCTCGCACTGTATTTCGCCGCTCGCAAAGGTGATCCGTATCCCTACGCTAATGCGATACAGCAACAGAAAAATGGTCCTGAAGAAAAGGAAAAAGAAATCACCTGCCAAAACAGTTTTCACCTGTTTCACAGATGTTTTTTTTTTTCAGGGATATAGAAAGATTATTCTAATAATCACCTGTTCTTACATTATATGAATGAATTATTTTATTTCGAACCAAAAATGAAAACAACATAATAAAAACAAACAAAACAAAAGTAACAGTGTCTGAAAACAAGTTGGTAGAAGTAACACACCAGAACACCAGGTTTTTTTTTCTCTCACTTGCCTCTCAGGGCTTCCATACTTTTCTAACTATAACAAGTCGACATATCTGTTTATCTTCTACATATCTTCTACAGCATTAAAGGCATGTTTCCTCCTCCATGCATTTTAGGGTGTTTTTAGGTGTTTTTGTGTCCTCCTTTCATAGCAAGCATTCTTTAACGCTTACTCTTTGTTGGCAAGTATCCCAAGACTGAAAAGATAAACAGGGCTTTTGCCCTTAATCATTCCGTAAACATTAAAAACCCAGAGTCATTTGCTGTCTTTTAATATCTGCCTTGTATCACACATGCTGAGTCCATGGGTCTTATAAAATGTACTTAGGATTTATTAGTGGCCCACCAGCTGCTCTGCAGTGTGTCATGTCTTTTGACTGCACTTTAACCTTCATTTCAATACATATAGAGTGTCTTTCTGTCAACTACTATCGATTAAATTCAATATCCGGTTGGTGCATGTGGTGTTAAAGAGTAACTCCACCAATTTTACACATTAAAGTGTGTTTACAGGTCAGGAGTTCTACTGCATATGTGAACGTAGTAGTATAAAGCCTTTTGTGGCTCCAGAGGAAGCTGCATGTAATCTGATAAATTGTCTCCAGTGATGTCACTTAGTGACTAAGTTGAATTGTGGGTAATGTAGGCACCAGGTATTGAAAAGGAAGAAGAATTTAAAAAAGGTGATATCTCTGGTTCCGCTGTATGATTTATTGATGATTTATTTTAAATTTGTTCATAATGAGTTTGAGAGCGTTAAAGTGGTGCAGTGCAAACCAGTGAATTGATTTTCACAACCTGACGCCTACACTACCCACAATGCCACTGAGTGACACCACTGCAGCAATTTATCAGATTACATGCAGCTTGCTCTGGAGCCATAAAATGCTTTACACTACTTTTTTCACATATGCAGTACTCACCAAGACCTGCGAACACACTTTGATGTGCTGAAATTGGTGGAGTTACCCTTTAAGCCCTTCAGGGATGTTCATACTTGGAATAAAAAGCCTGCCAGTTCCACTTGAGTTAGATAACAGAAGAATGAAGAGGATGAAAACACAGAAGAATGACAAATCTGTTATTTAAACTGGAGGAAAGCCACGAGAGAAACACAACCGTCTCCAAAAAACCATAAATCTTCACGCCCACCAAACACTGTGCACACTTACAGGCATCTTTGTTTTGCACAACTCTAACCCCCTAACTAATGAACTCATGACATACAGGCATGTGTGCTGCAGGCAAGTTCAGGCCTCATCTGATACTCGCACATTCCCATATTGAACCACTTACATGATATAAAAGCTGCTGCCTGAACTGAACATTCAAGGCATATTTTGACGTGCATCAGATGTGAACTCAAACCGTCTGAGGTATTTTTCTGGAATTTGCAAAACCGCTGGAAACAGATGGCACAAGGCGTATAACACTTACAAACCCTGATCCTAAAAATGTTGGGACGTTGTGCAAAAAATTAATTAAAACAGAATATACTATCACCTGTTAGCAGTTAGCATGCTCCTAACAGGTGTTTTTTGACTACTTCTCCAGTCCTTCGTTGCCACTGTCCCAGCCTGTTTGAAACGTGTTGCCGACATCAAATTCAGAATGAACATGCACCTAGAAATATCTATGAAGCTGATGCGGTCAAACATTTAATTTATTGCTTTTATGCTGTTTTCAATCGAGTATGTGTCAAAAAGGACATTATGTTTTAGACAGCAATCCAACTGTTTTGAAATGAGGGACTTTTGAGGAGGGCTTCCTCAAAAGTTAGAAAAGAAACCCATACTAAAAGAGTAATCAGACAAACACAAGGTGAAATCTGGTCAAAGGTAGTTTTTACTTATGAATCTGGCACATATTTGTGCTACAAAATTCTCTTACACTCAAACAACAAAACAAAAAACCCCATCAACATCACCATTTTTTCCCCTAATATCCGCCCATCACTTCTTGCAATGCTTTTGCTGGAGCATAAAGCATTTGTCACAGGCCATCGAGAGGCCGGCGACGAGGGGAAGAAACTCTTCAAAACTCAACTTATCATCTTTGTTGGTGTCCAAATCTTTCATGATGCATTCCACAGCTTTGGGGTTCTTCTGGGTCTGAAAAAAAGCACGAGCAGGTTCAGGGTTCAATGCTTATAAAAGTAAGTTATGAGGAGGTTAGATTTGATAGAAGACAAGAGGATTCTTACTTTCAGGAATGTGGGTAACTCAGTCTCAACTAGCTTTTTAAATTCCTTCTTGCTTAAGTGCTTTCCATCTCCATCTTCATCGGCATACTTGTGGAAGAGGACGATCAGTTTCTCCATGCAAGTTTCCAACTCAGTCATGGTTGCAGATAGCAGGTGCTGAAAGGAGGAGGCAAGTTTGGGTATAAATGTCACAGGAAATACACACTTGGACTTAAACTTATCACTAGAGCTTCCTACAAATGTTTGACTTCTACTTCTGTAAAATGTAACTTAAATCTTCCTTGAACTATTGACATTGGGGCATTACCATGCTAAGTTAAAGCAAAATGATGTAGAAAGTGGCATTTAGAGACCCCCCTATAGTTTCTGAGTGCAACACCACCATCGTAAATACAAATCCCAGGTCTGTGATAATATGTCAGATGTAATGCAGGTGCAGATAAACATGTATGTAACGCTGTGGTCCCACCCTCTCACTGAAGTTACATGGTGCAGAAACAAGCGATGGGGGCGGAGTGGCTGAGACAGAGAAGCAGTTCACCCTACCCATCAAAATGATTATTTGAAGGTAAAACAGTTACATCATGCATTGACTCAAGTGCTATACTTTATTCAAAAGTCAAAGTGCCCTCTTGGATAACCCTGTGGTAAATAAAACATTGCCCTCTTGAGTGCATTTCCTTTTCATTATTTTCGCCCTTGCCCACTCAAACATCTTGGGCCCCCCACCGGAAATATTGTAGTTTACTCTTTTTTGACGCCTTTAATTACTCTGAAGAGACAGATTAAGTACAGAAGATATAATGAACTAATCAATTTATATAGAATTGATTTATTACAATGAAAAAAAGAGAAGACTGTATCGATCCCTTGGTGAAATTCTCAAGCTCTTTGGCAGAAGAGGCCTACATGGGGAAAATGACCCACACCTTTACACTAATGTACTGTAATGTACATATTAGTGCATCAATAATCATAAGAACAAAAGCATAATGGGCACCTTGAAATTTGGCAGGTTAAGTTTACATTTTGATGCTAATACTATTGTACTTTTTGTACACTTGAATGTGGAAAAGCCCTGTTGTGTAGCCACTTCCTCTTAAGTAAAAGATCTGAGCAGGCTGCTTCTTCTTCCATCCACCACAGAGCCTGCCTCATCCAAAACTAACATAGTGTTAAATCAGGGTGTGTGGGTGTTGGTTCTACTGGCGCTCAGAGCAAATTCTTTGGCTATTAAGACATTTTCTGGCACATAAACTCAAATCCTTATCTCAGTGCTCCCACTCCCTCCGCCTTTCCCTCCCGTTTGCTCCTTTACTGGAAGAGTTAAAAAAAAAAAAAAAAAAAAAAGAGGTGTACAGGAGCTACAGACAAAGGACACTGACACACTGAAGGAAAAGATAACAGAGGACCAGACCCTGCTTGCCAGAAGTGGAAAGTCGTGCGTAATGCGCCAACAATGCCCCAAACCCACCCCAGAAAAACTGTCGACCACAGACTTCAAACTTAACTGAGAAAAAGCAGCTTTTGCATGAAGCCTACACGCCTCAAACTACATCCAGCAGCTGAGATCAGCAGTCTACTTTTCTACTCTTCACAATAATTTATCAGTTTTCTCTCTAAACTAGCCCAACTGAGAAAAGTACGCAAGACAACGGAAGAAAAGTGCGCGTTAAAATCATTTTCAATGGACTTACCAGAACGCAAAGAGGCAGAAACTGTGGTTTGGTGATGATCTGTGAAGAGTGCAGGGGCTCACCCAAAAGTTTATTGGAATATTTATAGTCGAGCCAGGCAACGCCCAATAAGAAGGGAGGGAGAGGGAGAGGGAGGGGTAGAGAGACTCAAGGACAGAGGGAGAGAGAGAGAGAGAGAGAGAGAGAGAGAGAGAGAGAGAGAGAGAGAGAGAGAGCGCAAATAACTTGGAGAAAGCCATGTGCAAATACCATCCCTGCCCATGTTTATCCACCGCAAGAGATACAGAGATGAGTCCATGTACTGTAGCTTTAACCTGAGACACTTTCCCTTCATACCAGGATACACGTTCAGAGACGTTTCCTGTAGAGTTTTAACATGATGTCATCTCTAGACGGGAGTGTCCAGATCCAATCTACATGTGATGAAAAACAAAAGCTGCTCAGATCTCTTCTAATATGAATCATGATCGAGTTTCAGAGTGGCAACAGCGCAGAAAAAATGACTCAAGCTGTTAAAAGCAAGCCTGGGCCCATACTCCTGAGTCAGGATCTTCAGGCAACATGATGGGATTTTTAGGATTGGTGCTTCTTCTACATGTGTTTCATGTGGATATACATTTGACCACAACAATTGATCCAATTGTATACAATATTTTCATTTATTTCCAGGCCGACTGAACATTTTGATTGAAACAAGGTGGACAGTGCGATATTAAAGCCTTTATTTATCAAAGGAAGTTTCACTCTCAGCTTCCAGTCTGGAACACCCTGTTCACACTGACAGTCACACCTGGAAGCTGTCCAATATAACCATTGTGTGGGCTGCTGAGCAGCTCCGGCAGAACTGGTGCTTAACGGCACCCCAGTGATTTCAACTTCCCCATCCACATGTATCCTTCCGGCCCAGGTTTTAAAGGTGTGACCCCCTCAATGCCCGACAAAAACAAAACAGAAAAAAATGTAAAAATTTGACATGGCAATCCATGTCCACCCCGAAGAGCCTCACTTAGACAAGTATGAGCAACAATCTCTCCGCCTTCTTTGAAACAATGCTGTCACCTCCATGTTACTTCTGCGCTCACATCGTCAGTTGATCTTGAAAGCTCACCACATGACTGTATCCTCTTTAAACAGCTTTCAACATCATCATTAAAATATGAACTTTTTTCAGACTAGAGAATTATGCTCTGTGCATTACAGTCATACATTCCAGATATACAGTAGGGTCAAAAAGTCATGGCCTGGCATTGACTCAAGTTCATGCAAACCCTAAAGTAGGACAAACACCTCAGAGCTTCGCAAGAACTACCTGATGACCGAAAAAGGCCGAGGAGTTCTGACTGACATAGATGATCCTCGCCAACCTCATTGAACATGTATGGGGGCACCCAAAGACTGGGAAAGCAAATCATTCTCTGACATCACGAGAAGCTTAGTGGATCACCGTCATATACTGCTGGGAAACGAATGAGTCATCACGTTTTGCACAAACTTGTGGAATCCACATCAGCTCCAGTGCACGCTGTCATTAAAGCAGAAGGGGGACACACCAAACACTAAGAAATTCCACAACACCTACCTGGACAAAGAGACTGATGTTTGCATACTGAATAAAACATGTTTTATAGAATAAACACATCACACATTCTTAGTCTTTTACAAAGTTTAATTACAAAATGAATTAAACAAAAACGCAACTTAATGTGCCGCTGAATACACAAATAATACAAAGGGGTGAATGAATCTCTTGGCAACCAGTGTAAAACGAGTGCTTGGGTTATAAGTGGAATGTGGATAGCCGTTTTTATGGCCTTACAAATTACCAGGAACATTTCTCTTTTCAAATAATGTCATTGTAATGATTACAAACTTGTAGTCATTGAAGTGATCATCACGTTTCAAGAAGACCCCCTATTTTCTTTTTTTAAAGGTTGTGAAAAAAAGCAATGGTTATGGATTTTTGAAATTATTACAAAATTAGCAAATACCATGTTGCTGTGGCCATGAGCACATGGGTAATATTGACTGATTAACTGGATGCAAGTGGGATCCAACAGATGAATTAGTTCTTCCTTTTGCCTTTGCTGGCAGCCTTGGCTGGCGTGACTGCAGGAACAGCAGCTTGGTAGAGAGCTGCAGATACTTTGTTGATGTAGTACAGTGCGAAGAGGGAGAATATCAGGCTGGAACAGAAAGAGAAAAAGGGAATACAAATTATAAAATATAATACAATTAGAGACTACTCTGTTGTATGAACCTGAAACAGGAACTTGTGATCTGCAGAGGTCACATACCATGTGGTGACACAGACTCGGTGTACCAGACCAGAGGCAAACAGCGACAGGCACAGGCACAACAGAACTGGAGATCAAGAGAATGAATAACATAAGTGAGAAACAGAGCCTGATGATATATCGAAGCACCAATATTATGGGTTAACCCCAGATAAAGAGTACATACTGTTTGAATATTGAATCACAGATCAATTGTGTATAAAAAAGAGTAACTTCTATTAGGAAAGGCTGACACGATGATGTTCAGATATGCTTTAATGATCAAGTGTGCTGATGTTTCAGTGTAAGCTGAGCTGATGCTTGATGCCTGACACGGCGAATTAAATATCAAACTACTAGAGAGTTTGATTTCAGTGTTGTCAGCACTTACTCTCTGGGAATATCTTGGCTTGGAATCCCTTCCCAAAGATCAGGTTTTCCAGATTGTTAAATGCCTGCAAATAAAGTTAAGGTAGAACACTCCTCAGTGGTGTCTGTACATTTACATGCACACAAGAAACCAGATTACTCAAAGAAATCTAAAAATGAGATGCAACATGTAAACAAAAGACAACGGCATCGGAACAAAAGACAACGGCATCGGATGTTCATTATCAAAAAGCTGTTTTAAGCATGACATACTGAAGAATCTTGTGGTTTAATGATTAGCGATGTGAATTAAAAGAGGTCAATGCATATTGTCACAAATAGGATACAGTGAGGGAGCAGATGAAGAGGACTGAGCCCAGGAAACCTCCCAGGATGGTGAGCCACTCAGTAGATCCCAGCTGCTTACTGAACATCTGCATCCCAGCAAACACCAGCACTGACAGCAGACTGGACAGCACTAGAGAGGTGCCTGTGTTCGCTGCTACAAGGCAAAGACAAACAGCTTTATTGTATAAAGCATTTCAAACATAGATGCAATTCAACGCCCAACGCTAGTCTTTACACACATGGAATAGTATGGTGCAGCAATACAACTCAAAAACTGATGTGGGTTTTTATCTGATTGACCTCATCAAAAATAAAGACATTTAATAAAAAACACTTGAGAAACAGGATGTAGACTGCAGCTGGATAACATTTACTGTAAAATCTGTTACAGTTGAAACTAAGTAGGACAGAGTGTAAACGTACGAGATTTGACTGAAGATTGTGTAAGCAAGTTTTGGAAATACTTCCTGCTGCATAGCATCACCATTTAAATTGAAAATTTAGCCAAGTTAGGAATATAACAATCTGAAAAGTCCAGTTCAAACACCGGGGTCTTTATAAGGTAACGCCACGTCAGTGTTCGTTCATTAACGTTTCCGACAAATCGCTGTTAGCTTTCAGCTAAACAATCCGCGTTAGCAGCAAAAATATCCGGTTAATGTAATGAAACTCATACACAGTTGAACCGAAAACTGTATACTCCTCATGTTTAATCCTAGTGCAGGCAGAAAATAACGACAACTGGTCACTAAGAGTTATCTATTTCTCAACGTTAGCCTTGGCTAGCTAGCTTGGCCATAGAAGCTAATATCTTTCAATATCTATGCAAACACAGCCTAGCTTGCTAATATTATTGAATGATAAATTATTCTTGCAATACATACCCATGATTCAGTGTTAAATTAGAGTCCTTATGATAATGAAGAGGTGAATTAGGTTTAACTTCGTTGAGACAGCTATTTGTTCCAGCTGTAGGAACTAAAATCCTCACTACCCGGACCAGATGACAGGTTGGACCAGTGGGCGGAGTCATTAATATGCGGAAGAGAGCGACAGACCTTTCTACGCCGGTTGCTTTGTACTTAAATTAGATCATTTATGTTTTTTTTTGTGTGTGTGTGTGTGTGTGTGTGTCTATTATCATCTTCCTTTAATGTTTTCTTCGGCCGTTTTTACCTACACTATTTCAACAATTCTAATATAACATATATACTATTTTTGCTACTGGCAACAATTTTGTACTCCATTTTTATTCATCTCTGTAGAATCACGATTACTATACTTTACAAAGAGCCTGTGCACAAACTAAAAAGCTCCAAGATTCAAATACTTGGATGGACATTGGATGGAGAACCTATTTAAAAATACTGACGAAAGGGTTCAGAGCAAGAAAAAAAGACAACCATTGACTGATTAATAAAAGAATTTGTACAAAATGTATTTGGGATTACAATAACAATCACATAATTTCCATGGAAGTTTGACAGACTGACAGAGAACTGAAAACCACATCAGTGTTTGCTGACAATTTAGCACTTCCTCTAGACAAGAAAGCTACAACTGACATTCTGGCATGTATCCTTTCTAAAGGAACCACTCTGGACAAAGGTAAACATAATGACACATGCCTTTTCTGCATCTATTTCATTAAAAAATATATATCTATATATAAAAAAACATTACAGATATTTAATTTCTATATTTTCTTTGATGTCTGTTTGTGCAGAGTTTACACATTCAGTTAAACACTTATTACTCTGTACATTAATAATGAATCACAGCCTGTTGATACACTGAGGCAGATGCCCATATCCATGCTTCCTTGTAGAGTTTCACATCAGGACTGTCTTTCATAATGGCTTCTTCTTCAGTCCAAAAACAGCTATAAACAGAATAATCTCCACAAAAGCAGGTAGCACACTAGAGGGACAGACAAACAGAGAGAGATGCAGAGAGAATCATTGAAAACAGAGCCACAGTACATGCATTAAGTTGAAATCACTTTGCTCACCGAAAGCTAAAACATGCACGCACACATTGAAACACACCAACCTGCAGATGGCAAAAATAACCCAATATGTCCAGCATTCCCACTTCTCAAAAACAAAGAAAGACAAGGATACTGATGCGCTGCAGTGAACAGCCAGTGCTGGGTGTAATATCTGTCAGGGAAATAACACTATTTGAAAAATAGACATGAAGTAGCCTCCTATATATCCACTAACCTGCAAATGGCAAGGATCCACCAGTAGATGTCACAATCCCACTGCTCAAAAAGAAAGAAAAGTAGAGCCACTGAGGCACTGGCATGGACTCCAGTAGCTATAGTAGACAAGGAGGCGAATGTACAAGAGTTTGGAGTCATGGAATTGTAACTCAAGACTAGAAAGACTTTTTACCATCACTTATCTCTTTAATACTTTGAGACATTTAGAGGGCTTCTTGAGAGTTATATTATTTAACACAAATGTCCTGGCTTATGTTGAGGATCAATTAAATCCTACCTCCCATTCTTTGTACGGGAGGCAGATGTAATTGCACTTGCTGCTCTGATCTCATGCCTTATCTTTTTTTGTGGAAGTTTCTTTTCCAAAGATTATATTTTTGGCATATTTGCCTTTATCAGACAGATGGTGGTAAAGGGTAGTTAAAGAGTCAGGGATCGAAGAGGGAGAGAGGGATATGCCAGGCAACAAAAGTCTTTGGATGGATGTTGCGATCATGTGCCGTGACTATTCAGCAACCTGGGCACCCAACAGGATATAATTTGACAAACATGTATAAATTTCCTGCTGAGTTCCACTGTTGATGGATATTAGTTTCTGTTCACCTGTACAGATAAACATCATCATTAATGATCGACCAACAGTGTCGGCATGAAGGATACAAAGAAGACCTTGGCTGCAGTTGAACATGGAAACACCAGAGAAGAATCCAGCCAGCTCTATAGCAAACAGACCGAGGGTGACCGCCAGAGCCACCACCAACCTGAAGCAAAGAGAGACATATTAGAAGGTTTGTCAATAAGTTTTACATTATGTGTGTGTGTGTGTGTCTGTAAAATCTTTTCTTACTTTCTGTCTTCATCGTCATACTGCTCTTGCGTGAAATCCAGAGGCAAGCAAGCCCTCACATTGTTTTCCTGCGACACAAACACTTTAAACTGATCAGCATGAAACATACAAAAAGTCTTGAGAAATGTGATGAATTGTTTTTTTTTTTATTTTTGTTTTATTTTGCTCAATAAAGTGTGTGATTTATAAAACAACTGTACAGACACATAATACACTTCAACCCAATATACTAATACATACTACTTAAAGAAAACAGGACTAGAAGAAAAACTTATATTACCTGCTCCAAGATACAGTTAGTATAGACATAGGCTGACACAACACTGCGTTTTGTCACCATACAACTTTATCTTAAAAACGCACTCAATCTTAACTTATGTGTCTTACTTACCCTCGACCAAAAGATGGTGATAACGATAACAAGGTGGGCTATGATGGTCAGGAACCGCGCAGGGACAAGGTTGCCGACAGCCGACATATTAGCGACGATATACTTAATCAAACAACGCGCAAACAGCGTTGGACTAGCGAAGACTTTTTTCCCCCTGCAATTTAAATGAGCCTTGAAATTACCGTTAGCTTAGCTAAACCAGTGTTCGTTAGCGTATTTTGCTCGCTTAGCACTTAGCTGCAGTCCGGTAATTAAGCTAACTTTAGCCAACGCTAACACTAACAAAGCTGCTCTACGGGAACATATCGCAACTTCAACTAATATTTATTATCAGCCACTACAAACACACCCAACCACTCATACTGCGTTCATGCCGTTGTGCCGTAAGGCGGTTGCTACAACAACCAACAACACCAGCTTGAAGCCGGTGCATTCATAATTATACCTCGGTCAAACAACAACCTTTGTACGAAGGTTCCGGACACGGACACTTATTGAGTGAGGACAGTTCCTGTTCTTCCTATACAACATTGCCACCTAACGGCAACACGGAAACTAGGCCACAAACAATTTGGCATATGGACAATTGAACCTCTTAAAAAACACGAAAAGAGGGTTATTTTGAGAAACTGAGCTGCTGCTTTTCACAGCACATTTTAGCCTTTTCAAAGCACCATGCATCAACCGTCATCAGACCATCATGGTGAGACCGTAAATGATGCTTTAATGTGGAAATATAAAACATATTAAAATAAATTAGCCATTGCTGTAACACACTAATCAATTTTAACAATGTAACGTGAATCGCTCCATGGGCTATGCGGCTGTTATATATCCTAAAAACCAGACCCCTCCATCCATCCATCCTCCCCTCCCCTCCCCTCCCTGCCTCCCTCCCATCCTCTTTCTACAACAACCCGACTCGATGCTCCAGCACAGACACAGCACATAATCGGAGTGTGCGCAACAGCACACAGCAAGCACAGAAACCAGCCGACAGCAAATCTCCTGTAACGGTTGGCCAGTCAAGGCCCGGGGTCTCCTTTCCGCGGTGCGACTGACACAACCTGCCTTTGGTTTCCCCCGTTTTATTTGTGTCACCGGGACGCTGGCATCGTGGAGCAGGCATGGCAGAAGCGGAGTTACAAACCTTTACCTCTATCATGGACGCCTTGGTTCGCATTAGTGTGAGTGTGACGCTTATTTTATCACGCTATGTATTTCAACCACGTGTGCTAATGTGAAACCTTAATGTCATTATCATCTTTTATCCCCCGCCTTCATATGTATCCACGCATGTCAGCCAATTATTTCATTTCGATGTGTCTGAATGCAGAGGTTGAAGGAATGTGAGGTATTCATTTCCTTTAAAATAAATATATTTTCCCCCCAATCGCAGAGAGGTTTTCGGCAGAGCTCTATCACGGTCGGTGGAAACATACTAGCAAGGCCACAAACAGCCTGGCATATACACACAACCCTAACGTTGTAGCAGCAGCAGATGAAGCAGTGTATGTCTGATGCTTTAATCCGAGATAACATGTTGGCTAACAGTAGCTTCAAATTCCTGCTTTCCAAAGGCCGCATGCGATGAGAAGGCAGAGGTGGTGATGCGCGTTGTCATAGAAACGGGATGCTGCGTTTTAGGGGCTGCATCAACTCGGCCTCCACAACCAGCACCACAAACTGAGCAGGGAATCAGCAGAGAGCTATATTTATTTTATTGATTAGACATGTTCCCCTTCCCTCTTGGAGGTGTCGAGCCACACCGTTGTAACCTGTGCCAGAGCATGCTAAGCTAATGCTACGTCTGCCTTTATCATGCCAGAGTCTGGCTCACACCTGAAGTCAGAGAAAGCCATTTTTTTCCTCGGTGTTTGCCCCTCTTTGTGCTCTCTATATATCCCACACCAGCCTACGTAACCAGTGTCTGCCGCAGCTCCCCTTCTCGCTGTCGACTCCTACACATCTCATATACATTTCTTTCAGGTCACAGGAGGTGCAGAATGTAAAGCGCAGTGGATTCTTTATTTATTCTGGTGATTCAGACTTTATGAAATCTGACTCCTCATCCCGTTCTCCTCCTCTCCTCTCCTCTCCTCTCCAGTCCAACATGAAGAGCATGGAGCAGGAGCTGCATTGCCCCGTGTGTGATGAGATGGTGAAGCAGCCCATCCTCCTGCCGTGCCAGCACAGTGTGTGTCTGCTGTGCGCCGCCGAGGTGTTGGTACAAAGAGGTTATCCTCCTCCGGACCTCCCTCCGGAGCCCAACTCACCGGCCTCCACGCCCAACACTCGCTCCCCGCGTCAGACCAGAAGACCCCCACCCCGGACCCCTGACCGCCTGGAACGGGTCCTCAGAACAGGTGGATGAAGGATGTGTGCAGATTATGTGTGTGCATGTGTGTGTTTGGTTCAACTGATGATCTCAGCATGAAGCCACCCAAAAAGTGACATCATCGTTTTAAAAATGCAAAGATGATGGTGTGATAGGACGCCGCTGTCCTGTTAGCATCTGAGTTTCATAGGTGACAGTAGTGATGTAGCTGACACATCAGTGTCCTGCTGGGCATCCAGAGCTTCATGCAGTCATGTCATGATTTATTAAAGTGCATGTAGAGCAAAGGCCACAGAGGCAGGGAGAAGTCAAGGAGGTGGAAAAGGCAGAAAGCATCTGTCGAGCAGGTGTTTTCAGAGTGTGTGTGTAAGCTGATATTGTGAACTAACCTTTATGTGTCACTGCTCTATAAATATGTGAGGGACAGGCAAGAGTTCTGCTTTTTACCTTTTCTCTACAGTCTCATTAAGTGTCTCCACGACCCCATACAAATATTCCACTCTACAAACACTCACTTCTTCCTCCTCTGTATCTCTATCTCTCTCCTGCTTCTCCGGTCCTGTACACACCTGTGTCCTTGTCCCAGTGTGCGGGACGTATCCAGGGCGGAGGCGGAAGGATGCGGCCCATCCCCCCATGTTGTTCCCATGTCCTTCCTGTGAGGAGGACGTGGAGCTCGGCGAGAAAGGCCTGACAGACTGCCTTCGCAACCTGACGCTGGAGCGGATTGTGGAGAGGTATGCACACGCACAAACGCCACAGATACAGTGTACAGGTGTCGTCAGAGCTAATACTGCTGCCCCTTTAACATGACAATGATGATGTCACATCAGACGTAAAGTAATCATGGTTATAGAAAAGAATCCCTTTAACCAATCCTGCAGGCAATGAAGAAAGGCAGCGAATGAAGGGCTTAGTCAATACTGCTGTACAGATGAGACAGGAAATCATTTGCTGGAAGGAGTTTCAATGATGAATCTTTCCTTTACTCCTGAGAGCAGATTGCAGGGACAGCCTAAAAAACTGCAGTGTGCTGCACAACAACAACAGCACGTGGTGAAATGGTTTCGCCAAAGTTTGGCGGAGCAAGTTTGAAGTGGAGTTCTTCTCGTCCTCCTTTTAACGTTAATCATCCTCCTCTCTTATCAGTTCAGATAGCAGAGATCAAAGGGAGCGCGGCCCGCGTTTGAAAAAAGAAAAGTGCTCTGAGATGAGGAGAGAGAGTTATGGGGATAGGCAGTTTCCCAGTTTCACACGCACGCAGTTTGATGAGTGCAGCTGCTCCCTCCCCAGGCAGTGGTTGTGTTGGTCAGGAAAGTGTGACGGTGCATGTTTTACTGCGCAGGATGCACTAACAAGGCAGCTGCTGGTGATGTATCCAGGTCAGGCAGTTGCAGTTAGACTCTTAACTACTGAAAAGAGAGCAGGTCAAAAACTCAGATGAGCTCAGTCTCTCTTTTCGTACGGTGAAAGGCCCACTGTGTTGGATTCAAGGGCAGAAATGTAATGTAGTATTCATGATTAGGCTTTCATTAGTGTATGATCACCTTCAAAAAAAAACCGAATCATTGTATTTTTGTCCCCTTAGAATGAGCCTTTTGTATCTACAGGGAGCACATCCTCCTCCACCACCGTGTTGCACAGGCATGTCTGTACAAACACTGGCTCTAGAGAAGGCCTTTCACATTTTTTTTTTTGCATTTTTAGAGGCCACCATTGGAGAGCTTGAAACGTTTGAAGTTCACTTAGTTACAGTTAACATCCTCACCACTAGATGGCGCTAAATCCTACACAATGGACCTTTGGAGGACGCCGTCTTTTCAGCTGTGGATTTCCTTTAGGCCGGCTCTTATCTCCCTCTCCCCCTGTCTGCCCTTTAGGTACAGGCACACAGTGAGTCTGGGCAGCGTAGCCATCATGTGTGGCTTCTGTAAGCCTCCTCAGTCTCTGGAGGCCACCAAGGGCTGCGCTGACTGCAAATCCAACTTCTGCAACGAGTGTTTCAAACTCTACCACCCCTGGGGAACCCCTCGAGCTCAGCACGAACACATTCTGCCTACGAACAACTTCCGGCCAAAGGTTTGCCCGCTGTTGCGTTTTGTGCATCAAACAGTGTATAGGAGCCTAAATGCTATTTTTAGTTCATTAGTATTTGGATAATAATTTAAGTTTACATTTAAGAACAGTTAATATTAATAAGTTACTATTTAATTCATTTCACTTGAAAATGTGTGGATGTTTAGAGGTTAAAAAATCGCGCATGTAACCTTTAATGCGGATTGATACGTGTGTGCGTGATTCACGTGAAGCCAGTCAGTCAGGTCAGTCGTCATGGAGTGGAGCCACACAGTTTTTTGACCTCTGCCCTTACCTCTGCCTTTACCTCTGCCTTTACCTCTGCATTTACTTAGCATTTTCTAGATATTTTGCTCTGGCCTTTTATATTTTCATCATGCTGGATTGTATCTTGCTTTATTTTTGGAGTAAACTATGAAAAGGAACGAAAGAACGTGTGGAGTTTTTTTTTGCCTTTGAAGTGGATGCACGAGGGAGGAGAGCGTCAAGCTCATGGCTTCATTGATTAGGAACCTACACAGTGGCTTCTCTTCTCTCATCGTTGTGCCTCAATCCTCCTTTTGTGCTCTAGGTCCTAACGTGCACAGAGCACGAGCAGGAGAGACTGCAGTGGTACTGCCGTAACTGCCAGAGGTTGCTGTGCCCACTTTGTAAACTCCGCCGTGTCCACCACGGACACAAAGTGTTGCCTATTGCACAGGCCTACCAGGCCCTCAAGGTGAGTTTGCGTGCGGTCTGTTTCGACTGTCTTATGACCTGATATTAGCAGCCCTGAGATGTCAACTTTTGTTTTGGTCTTACAGGACAAGGTCACCAAGGAAATGAACTTCATCCTGGCCAACCAGGAGACAATACAGAGTCAGATCTGTCAGCTGGAAGATGCCATCAAGCAGATGGAGGTGAACTATCTTTCCTCTGTTTTGTACTTCCTCCCCTCTGAGTCATCTTTTATCATACTGTATGTTTGAACAGGTGTAACAGCATTTGTAAGAGGCTTTGCTGTTTTCTTTGGCTGGGTTCAAAGGAACACGTGACTTGACACCCTGACACACGCTGTGGATCAGCAGAAACTACCTTTCGTATTCTGCTTTTATACAATATGAATCATCCCCAGTCTATCCAGCCACTTCCCTTTAACTACAGATGCACCTGAATGGACAGATAGTATTAGTGGGCCCTCTAGAGGCCTGTCACTCTAGCGTAATGACACACTTCTGTGTTGGCAAACGCTAACACAATGTTGCTGTGTTTCTTATTCCTAATCTACCCCACTCGTTGCGGTCCCCTCCCTCCAGGCGAACAGCGCAGTGGCCCTGCACCATCTGACCCACTGCATCCGAGAGCTGGGAGCGGCCGTAGCCGAGCGTCAGGGCGCTCTGACTCTGGCCCTGGAGGGATCCCGCAGCAGGAGGGAGGAGGCCCTGTCCGCCCAGGTGTCAGAGAGGCAAGGCCTGCTGGAGCACGCGGGCCTGATGGCCTACACTCAGGAGCTGCTGAAGGAGACGGACGCACCCTGCTTCGTACAGGCTGCCAGGGTCACTCACAGCAGGTAACTCACACTTTACTTTTTCAGATGAATCGTAAACTTAGATTTGGCTTTTCTGACATCTCTTTGTCTCCGCAACAATTAATTAGTTTAATCAGCTCTTACATTTTAATCAATTTGAGTAATTTTTAAGAGAATAAAGGCAAAATTATCTGATTCCAGCTTCTTAAATGTGAATATTCTCTGGTTTCTTCACTCTTCTATGACAGTAACCGGAATATCTTTGTGTTGGAGTATCGGACAAAACAAGACATTTGAGGAAGTCGTCTTGGCCTTTTGGGAACACTGACTGACAATTTTCTTTACCATTTTCTGACTTTATAGACTAAGCAACTACCCCATCAATCGATAATTACTTAATCATAAGTTGCAGCCCTACATTTCTTCCTTTTTCTTGAATTTTCTGACTTGAAATGTTCCGTGTGTCTCTCCCCCTGCAGGCTGGTGAAGGCCATAGAACACCTCCAGTGTTTCACTCTCTCTGCTGATCCCTCCTTCAGACACTTTCACCTCGACGCAACCAAAGAAGTCAAGTCAGTCCAAGGGTTGGAGTTCATACGTGGTAGGCGCCTTTGCTTTTCTGGTATGATCCGTGTTAAAGTGAAATGGCTCTTTATGAAGGTAAGTTAAAGGAGCCTCCGTCTCTCTCCGCAGCCCCTCTGGCTCCAGTCATCGACACTCAGAAGACACTCGCGTACGACCAGCTGTTTTTGTGCTGGCGCCTCCCTCAGGACTCGGCCCCAGCCTGGCATTTCTCCGTTGAGTACCAGCGACGGGCAGGAGGGTCTGCAGCCACGTGGGGCGGCGTCAGGTCCCCGAATGCTGCGACAGCGTGGCTGCGTCTGGATGAAGTGAGGGGGACCAGCGCTGTGGTTGATCGGCTGCAGATAGACAGCGTGTATGTGCTCCGGGTGAGAGGCTGCAACAAGGCCGGCTTCGGGGAGTACAGTGAAGAAGTTTACCTCCACACTCCACCAGCGCCCGGTATTGATTTTCAATATCTTTTACATTTCACTCAGTATGAATAGCTCATTAACTTGCCTGTTTTGCTTTGTTTCCAATACAGTTTGACTGAATTCATGACTAAATAATCCTGCTCAAAACTTCTTTCACAAACTTTTTTTTGCATTGGTAAAAATTCAGTACTTTGAGTTGGATATTTGTCCAGCATTGTCATTTTTCAGTTCAATTACTAATCTTGATATTTCTTTTCTCTCCGTCCCTTCATTCCCCCTTTCCCATTTTTTTGTTGTTATTTTAGCTTCTGCAGCAAACCTTCCTTTTTCTGTTATGCATCCCACTTTCATCCCGGTCAGACTCTTTCTGCTTCTGTCTTTCTTGCTCCAGGTCTGTCCGTCTGCACTCAAAACATATCATCTTTATATTATTTCTTTTGCCTTCATTCCTTCACATAAAATCATTCAATCAAAGTTATGTTATCTGATCAGTTGTAATAAAAATGCAGATAGACTGACTGTTACCTTTGCTCTGTGTCTGGTGAAGCCACCACTTCCTACCTTTCCTCTTTAATACACCTTTTGTTTCTTGATCTTTTTGAGCTCTTCCTTCATGATGTGTTCAGACTTGCTGTAGCCCGACTGTCCCAGCTCTGGGATCTAACCCCTCCTCCCTCCTGCCTCCTTTCCGTTACCTTCCTCGCCACCTCTCCCCCTCTTTACCCCTCCTTTCCCTCCTGGTATGCCTCCTTTTTTCCGTCCTCTCAGTGTTGAGTTTCTCCTTGGACTCACGCTGGGGGCTGCACTCTGACAGGCTGGCGCTGGGTAAAGGACAAACGTACGCCCGCAGCGTGCCAGGCCTCTCCCTCCTGCAGGCCGCCGACCGCACTCTCACGTCCTGCCACCTGACCTCTGACCTGCTGGTGGCGGACGTGGCTGTCACTCAGGGTAAACACTACTGGGCGTGCTCTGTGGAGCCTGGCTCCTACCTGGTAAAGGTGAGAGGGATGCATATTGATCCGTCGGTTGATTTCGCGTGTATCAGTTTGACCTTACATCCTGACTCAAAATGGATGTGACCAAAGCTTCCTGTCTGTCTGACTCTCTCTCCTGCAGGTGGGAGTAGGGCAGGAGACTAAGCTACAAGAATGGTTTCATCTCCCTCAGGACATGGCCAGCCCTCGGTAACTAAACCTCACTCTCTTAAATGTGCACTTCAGATGAATTATCACCCATAAGGCCAATATTTGTTTCCTATGACAACAAATCTAATGCACAAATGCAGATAGGAATAATATTTTAACTCTGTCACATTGCTTGATGGAGCACGTGGTGATCTTCACACCCATCTGGAGCCATGCCACATTTGCTCCTTTCTACATACTTAAAGCAGCGTTAATCGGTTCTTCATTGATCATCTGGCCACTCGGGGCAGTGGAACAACCCGTAAACACAACATTGGCAAAAGCATTAGCGCAGCTTCAGAGCATGTAGGACAAGTGAATCGTACGTGCTGTTAGTGCAACCCATTCAGTAAAAAATACACCTTATTCTGTAAAGGTCCTGTGTGTAGGATTTAGTGTCATCTAGCCGTGAAGTTGCCAAAATTATTGGTACGCTTACAAATCATTTTTTTTAAAGCAAGCTGATGTAGCAATGGTGCCTGGAAAGGGGATGTGCATAAGTTCATCGGTCTGACCTACTATTACAAAATGAAATTACAAGACAGCATGACTGGAAACTTGGTCATATTCTACCTTTTAGAATGCTCAGTGAACAGCATCAGCTCAGCTTATCAAATACATAATTGATATTACTGGAGCACTCAAAACAACCTGATTTGAACGGAGCAGACGCTCTGAGAGAGCTCCACCTCCAAGTCACTTCAAATGAGTGTCGAGTGGCGGGAGAGCGAATCATAGCCTCCACCGAGCTCGACTGGCTGGAAGGACGGTATGAGCTTCAAAAAATGGTGAAATTATCAGACATTATATCACTTTTGACTTTTAGTGTTAGTGATAGTATACAAATATAATTAATGTACATCTGGCAATACTGGTGATGAATATTAGAGCCTGACGGATACTCGATTTTTGGGGCGATGCTGAGAGTAGGAAATAAGAACTTCAGATGTGGATATATTATATCTGCCTATGTACACGTGATCCTCCAAACGTGGTTATCAAACACGTGTGACAAAGATAGATAACAGAGGCAGGATATTTTACAATTTAGCAATAAACTTTATTGTCCAACATTTGCTTTCCACTCACTTTCACTGCTGTTGTTTCGGGTGTCTCATGACTGCACATGCATAGTCTTCACGCACTAAACTTGCATAACAACACTGTAAATGGAAACTAATCTAAAAGTATGTAGTGAGTGCACGGTACAGTCAGGATGAGGGGACGCACTCTGACCCTTCTCTGATAATAGCATCACTGTGCTACTTTGTTTTCAGCTTTCAAAACTCGTGTAAAATAAAAATGTTATGGTATGAGCTTGAAGGCGAGCATTGCAAGTATATTATTTCACGTCCTCAGGTCGTGCTGCATTTAAGTATTAAGCCATGTATTATACATATTAAAACATTACAGACATTTCCTCCTTTGCTTAGTTTTTCTTGCATACGTCCTCATTTCTCGCCTTCCCTCTGCCTCCCCCCAGGTGCGACCCAGACAGCGGCCATGACAGCGGGGCGGAGGATGGCCAGGACTCCCCTCCCTTCTACTTCCTCACAATGGGCATGGGCAAGATCCTGCTTCCTCAAGGACATGGCCACAGTCAGAGCCAGGTGGACAGCCACAGCCAGGGAGGGGTCCACTCCCACAGTAGCAGCCATAGCAACATGCCTCACGCTCACACCGCTCCTTTGCCGCCCCGGCTAGGAGTGTGTCTGGACTGTGACAAAGGACGCATCACCTTCTGTGATGCCCATTCGTTGCGGATCCTGTGGGAGGGACATGTGGATTGCTCAGCTCCGGTGTGTCCGGCCTTCTGCTTCATCGGCGGAGGGGCCCTGCAGCTGCAGGACCTCGTGGCCAATAGGAGCATCGAGGAGCTGCCGCCACGGAGGGTGACTATCCAGACACGTGCGACAAATCTCAGCAAATAAAGTGCGGTGAGACGGCAGGTCACTTAGTGTTCAAAGTCACTCTCATGTCTGTAGAGGTAAAGGTGGTTTATATTCACCAGTTATTGTGAGTTGATAATTAATTGCCTTGATCCTGTCGACTTTAATACTTGATTGAACTGTAACTGCGAAATCTGGTTACGTTTTTTCCTTTATAATGTGATTCTTGAGATCTGACTTGTCTTGCATTTGCACTTGGCCTGAAAATATTGAATCTCTTTTGGCTTCATTTATTGAATATTTTTTCCTGCTTTCTTTCTCCTCGATTTTGCAACGCTCCTATTGACTTTGTGGCTGAAGTGAATTTTAGACTATGCAGAATTCCGTTGTGAGGGTGAGCTAAACTACAGAAGCCCTAAACGGTCATGGGTCAAACATATTCTTTCCTTAGTTGTCCCGTGGTAAAAAGTAAAATTCTATTCGTTTTCTCAGGATCACAAGTTATTTATTTCACTGTCAAGGAAAAAAACGAACGGTGTCTTTCCCGAGATAATGAGATCATTTTCTTGAGATCTCAAGGAAGCACACTTATATCATTATCACGAGATAACAAATCTTGTTTTCCTGAGATAATGAGAAACTTTATCACGAGTATACGACTTTATAAGCTTCATAAGAGTGGACCATTACACACACACTCTTGGGGTGGGGTGAGTTTTGGGAGTTTCAAAGCAAACCACATGAACTTGATTTTTTTGCCATTATTAATGGGTACTTCTTCATTTGACACTTTCAGCCTAAATCAGTTGCTACATGCGCAGGCCTGCTGGCACACCACTGCTGATGTAATAAGAGGTAACGACCTTTTGTTTTTCTTGTGATAACAGATTCATTTATCTGATTATCTCAGGATAACAAAGCTTATTTTCTCAAGATCTCAAGAAAATTATATCGTTATATCGGGAAAACAACAATTGATGTCCTGTGATGATGACATAGATAACTTATTGAGAAAACAAATCAAATTTAACTTGTTTTAATGGAGAAACGGAGGAAATAATACGTTCCACGCATGATCTTGTAGGGCTTCCGTACCAAACACCTCTATAACAGGTAAAAAAAAAAAATCTGTTTGCAATGTAAGAAAAATGTGCCCTCCCTTTACACTTGTCTTTGTCCCAGAATGATCGGACAACAAGCGTTGCATGCAAGTGTGACTAGGATTCATAACTTATATGCAGATAACAGACTGTCATCTTGTAAAAGCACCTCAGATGTACTGTATGTCCAATTTTATATCTTGATTTTTTTTTTTTTTTAAAGTAGCCTCAACAAGTGTTTACGATGCATATATAATTCAGAATTACAGAATGTGTTCGGGTGTTGAATCGTAAGGTCTGCTGGCTCATGTCAGGATCACGTGTCTCGGTGTCTAAACAGTCCCAGTTGGTATTTTATACAGTCGCTGTTTCGCATTTCAAAAAGGACTTTGTGTGGCATTTCGGCTGGTGAACATGCTTACAGTTGCCTCAGTGTTGTCACATGACAAGAGAAATCAAAGTAAAAAAAAAAATAATGTTCTCATGATGCTGTTTGACCTGTGAATACATTTCAGTGTTTTACATTTTGACAGAGTTGAACATGTCGGCGGCCCACTGGTCCGGTATTAAACTGTGGTGTTTGAGTGATTCGCACAAACATACTAATGATGAGATGTGACGTTAAAGGAATTGAATGGATGACAAGGTAAGCAGATAAAGAAGGATAATGAGCAAAGGTCTATTTTATGAGCTTCCAGTTGACTTTAAATTAGACTTTTTTTTTTTCCCTATAGCTCTTCTTTTTTCTAACTGCAAGTGACAGTAGCTGATTTACTTATTGACCAAGCCGGTTCACAGTTATGTTTGGGGAATGTAACATCCCAGTTGTGTATCATTTGAACGCAAGAGATTGTCTAAATTGTAATATTTTCAAATCGACAGGCTCAGACTGTATTTTGATATCTGATATCCCTGATGTGTCTGCGTGTGTGAGCTCTGGCTGTGACTTTCATGCTCTCTGTTGTTGTGTGTGTGTGTGTGTGTGTGTGTGTGTGTGTGTGTGTGTGTGTGTTTGTGTCCTGTCTAGACTCGTGTTACAGCACAGCACTTGAATGACTTAAGACTGTAGCATCACAGAAATCAGAATCTCTGAATTTAGATTTATCCTTGCTGGCAGAATGTTTCTATCATGTCATGAGAAAAACAATAAATGACTCATAACTGTAACATGGAGAAACTTTGTGTCCAATTATGACCACGTGATATTATTATAATACACCTGAGACAGAAACTTTTTATGTTGGTTTTTCTGTTTTGTATTTATTTTTTTAATGTATGTTTTACATCAAAGTGCATTTCATTACGTCTGATGACTTCCGGAAATGGAAGTAAAGAGGGAAAAAGGAACCTTTACAGAGAGTGAAATATTTATATATTAAGAGAGTGTATCTTGTGGCAAATATACACTCTCTGCCTCATTTTCCTTTTCTATTGATCCATAGTCTGTTTCTTTTCATTTTCAAGGGATACCTATGAATCAAGAGGCATAACGTAACTACATGCATCCAGAGAGGAAGAAGTTTGGGGAAAAAAGATAGAAAGCTTACATGTGGCGGACCCTGCCACCTTTCTAGCTTCCAACAGTGTTCTGGGGAGCTTATTTTACTCTGAGAACAGCTTGTTTATTCAGTTATGGAAATTGTCAATAGTCTGAGTTTGACATTTTTCTTTAAGACGACATAGTGCTCCATACACAGCGTTAGCTATACTTTTCATAAATGACTAATCAATTATGTATGAATACAGAAATATAAAGTTTGGAGTTTAATTATAATCATTTGGCATTTAAAAAAGTCTGGCCAGATTAATCTGTCAGCCCTGATGTTAACATGAAGTTACAATAAGATATTTGGATATCATACAACAAAGAAGAAATAGACAGAAAACCCCAAAAATAAGTTTCCTTCAATTAGTCAAAAACAGCTGTCAAAGGTTTGGCATACTTACCAAAGTTGTGTGAAGATGTTTGACTTTAAGTTTAGAGAGAAATCAGTGTTCTCCATCATACAAATATCCATTGTTACACCTATCCTGTTTTGCATGTCTGGATCTAATTTTCCCGCCCTAGAGCAAAAAACGATAAACATGTTTTTAGTCAAATAAAACTGTCAGTTTAATTATCAGGGGCCACAGAGCGGTCACATTTTGATTGACTGTAAACACCAGAACAATACATTAGAAGGAATTATGAAATCTGACCCTCTTTGTTTAGATGTCATGGAAAAACTCTGAGTGTGCGCTGCCTGTCTACATGTAGGGGCATGCGCGCCCTTAATCACTCAAGTGTGGCAGAGCTGCATGAACGTGCAAAGTGGATCTCATGTCAGCCTATTTTTTTTTTTTTTTTATGGAGCCAGGACACACCTTATAGGACACCTGAGACAGAATGACAGCAAGCTGAAAACAGCTGTGTTATCTGTGAGCAGAAGACAAAGCAGGAGATGGGGGTGAGCCAGTTGGACTGGTAGTTGGAACATTGTTTTGACGCCCAGACAGTGACAAATAAGAACATTACATAAAAGGTAAAAGAGTTTAAAGGTGTTGTGTAACACCAGAAGGGTTGTGCATCTGTCATCGTCTTTTCACATCAACAGGGAGCTGTCGCAATTAAACCAGAGCTGGAGCTCCCTGGAAGTACGACCTGTCTGCTGCAGCGGGAGTTTGCCATAATGAAAAGGCACCATCAGGGGGCGACATTGTTTGTGCTTTGTTGATTATCCTCTGTCTCGTGGAAAAAAAAAAGAAAAAAAAGAGTTCGTCAGCAACAGGTGCACTCTGTGTCAACACTGACTTGTCTGGTCACAAATCTGTGATGACAGGTCAGATATTACATGTTAAGACCTTTCAGCTTCTGTTTGGTTCCTCTGAGCCAAAGTCACACCTGGAAGAATATTTCTCTCCCTCTGCTTCCTTATTTCTTTTTTTTTTTTTACATTTTTGTACCCGTTTATTTCTCATCAGCACAGCATATAAATCAAAGTTCACATGTCTAACACATACAAAGGACTAACTCATTTTCATATGCCGTCCTATGATTTAATGCACCTGCAGAGTTCTGGAGAGTTTCACACGTTAAGTTAAGTCACAAAGTACTAAATACTTCATGACTGTACTGAAGCAGATATTTCAGATATCTGTACTTTACTTGAGTATTCATTTTTTGACAATTTTTTACCCCGACTCCTAACATTTGAACACAAATATCTGTACTTTCTACTCCTTATATTTTCAAATCAGGCTGATTACTTTAGTTTGAATTCTTTTGAGGAGAATTACCGGTTGTTTCTGACACTTTACCAACCCAGAATGTCGGTATTTGACATCCTGGGAATGAGACTCAACAATCAATTGTCTTCGTAGTGCATTTTACAAACAGCTCGGACAAATCGTACTGATTCTACCTTTAAGTTTAATAGTCTTTGAATTACATTAGTATGACGCGAGGTTCGGTTAGCTTTGCACAGAAATGGCTGGTAGAAATGTCCTTCAGAGGGATACTTGTTACTTGTATACTCTGAGTACATTTCAGATGTTTTACTTTCTTATTTTTACTTAAGTAAAGAGGTTGAATTGGTACTTATATATAAGTTACAGTTAGCTTCATTGCATTAACGCCACATGTACCAAAAGAGACTATAACTTTGGTCCCCACAATGCTAAACACAGTCAAATTTAACGTAAGCTGTGTCGGCAAAAACATTTTATCGAAGTGTGTTTTTTTTTCTCATTTCTTCCTCCTCCACGGGGCTCTCGTCCCAGTGGGGTTGCATCATTTCTAAGTTACAGCTCAGTTTAGTTTTCACATGTTTACCCGACAGAGCCCATCCCCACACAAGTTAGGCCAGTCTGTTGGTCTGTTTGCACGCAAGCGTATTAGTGTGACATTCACCTGAATTTCCAACTGAATTTTGTTGTGAAACTTTGTTACTCATGCAGATGATCGGTTGTCTGATGATGACAAAGATAGTCTGAAGATTTGATTACTAAGCAGCTCAGCATGCACTCATAACGGGGAATACCTGGAGGTCAGGAGTTAAGATGAGTTCAGATGGCGGTGGAAATATTTTATATCCCTTGAGAATTAACTTTTATATGTCTGAGACAGAACTACTGTAGTTCAATGGCCAATAAAGTTTTGTTTCATATGTTCGAGTTGACTGAAGCAAAAATTGCTGAGCGCCATGCAGAATAAGTTCCACACACGATGAGATGTAGCAACTTTCAAATGTGCACACAGTGCAGGAAGCTGCAGAAGTGTTTGCTAATGTAAGCACAGACTCGAGGTCCCCCGAACAGCTGTGTCTCCTGTCTTTCCTCAGCACCTCTGCACATCACGGCGGACGTGCATGTCCTGCGCACACACACCCAGACACACACTACTCGCCCAACACTTCAGCTCCCTGAGCACCTCTTCAAGTTCCGACCGTGTTTTACACTCGAGGAAAAAGCTCTGCACAACTGTCAAACAAAATGGATCTCCACCGCTCTGTGAACCTCACCAAAAATCATTTTTATGCGTCACTGTACTGAAATCCACACACACACACACACACACACACACACACACCCATGGAATCAAATCCAAATCCACTTTACATGGTTGCCATTTTGAAAACACTTCCAAATCCACACAGACAGATCTGCCACATGTGTGTGTGTTCTGGACAGATGCCAAAGCGAGAGAGCGTGCTCAGACAGGACCAGAGGCCCTCGGGCTCTGTGAGTATTTATGTGTGAGTGTGTGTCATTTTTAGACAGGAAAAACATTAACTCTCCATAAAGTCCTTAACTGTAGTGTGCCACCTGTTTTTAATTGCATTCTTCACGACTACGAGCTGCTTGCTGTGGCTGTGTCCGCTCAACAAGTATTAGAAATTATTTAAAGGATAAGAAGTTGGATTCAGATGTATTTAACTTTTGAAGCCAGCAAAATACAATGAAAAAACTTCAGTGAAATACTTTAAATTAAACTTGCTCGGCACATGGAATTCCGGTGTTGTCAAGCACAGCTGATAAATCTCTGATATTTCCTGCTGGTAAAACACAAGGATACCTGACAAATGATTTACATCAAAGACGAAATGTGTATTTTCATCTGTGCTGACAGTGTTTTGGTCCATAGGCTGCCCTCTGACAGCTTAATGACTAGCTGTCCACATATCACTTCACTCTCCGTTCCCATTCTGAAGGGCGGCGGAGGAGGAACAAGAGGAAGGAGGAGGGAGCAAAACAATCTCAGAGACCGAGACAGGACGGACTGGAACGCACCATAACCCTCAGGACTCACCGGAGGGGCTGCCTGTAAATCTATTTCCGTGGCAGAGCAACAGAGCAAAGGTGCCAACTGGCAACAGCAAAAGAGCTGAAGGGTCGCATTTTTGCACGTGTGATTGTGTGCGAATAACAGGAAGGTGGTCTTCGTGTGTCGCCTACCCTGTGTGCCCCTCAGCTGCACAACCACCGGACTCTGAGGAGAGAAAAATGCTGATTATAAAATCTGAAGAAATGTGAGGAAGCTGGTAAAACTGGGAATAGAAAGCCACTTGCTGCTCCCTGCACATGGTTCCCCATAAATACCTACAGCGCCAACTGCGTTTACAAACAAGGAGTGCATGCATATACATGCACACCAATAAAAAACAAGGCCCGTGATGGAAGGCTACAGTGTTAAGTGGGGACTTTTTATGTGTAAATCTGCTGCATATGTGAGGTGTTTGTTTCACAGCCGAGAGGGCTTGTGTACGCCGCTGCTTATAAAATCTATATAAATCTAACTGTGGCTGACAGTTTCACGAGACAGACCTGATTATCACTGCAGATGATCTGAGTGTACAAAACATGGCTGTCAAGTACCTTGTGTGGCTCTTATATAAATGTCGGAGCAGGGGCCACCGAGTAGCTTTAAACAGGAGCAGGAGCTTTCACTTGTCTGACCAGCACAACATTTTTAATGTTGACTTTTACGTAAATTTAGCAGTTTTTTGAACGTTCTAATGTCGAAGGTGCAATATGTAAGAATTAGCAACATTAGTAAAACAAATAGGGGGAGTTTATCACCAGAGTAACTGCTAACCATTAGCTAGTAAGCTCAGTTAGCCACTCAGTTAGCCGCGCAGCTAGCGATGGACAGGGAACTAGGGGGACCATACGCCACCAGAACAGGAGCTTTGGACCTAGACGGGCCTGGGTCAGCTGGTTAGCATGCTAACTTCAGTGGATATTTCTGTATTATAATACAGGGACATCACAACGTCAACACTGTCTCCACATTTTACTGATAGCTGATAATTTTTATATGCCTTTAACTAAAATTCTCACATATGGCACCTTAGTCGTCTTGTGATACGTAGTAAAAAGGTTTGAATCTCCAGGATAATAAATAACAAAACTCAGTGCAGGACATGTGTGGCAATTACATCAGGCCTCCTTAGTTCCTACTGGGTTTTTCACTGTCCGGTACATAAAATTTACATTTACATTTAGGGCGTTTAGCAGACGCTTTTGTCCAAAGTGACTTACAATAAGTACATTTGTCACAAGAAAGAAGCCACAACATATCACTGCTGAGAAAGTAAAAAAGAAAAAAAAAGGAAAAAGTAAAAAGAAAAGAAAAAGAAAAAAGAAAACTTAACGGCTCAAGACCCGGTATTTGTCCAGGGCCTGGTGGTTGGGAACCCCTGTTTTAAAGGACCGAAAGACGAAGGAGGAAACTAAAGAGTTCTGTATACACCCTGTATGAAGATATGAAATTGGGAAGAGTTAAAGAAAAACACAACGAGGAGAAAGAAAGAAATTAGATGACAGTGTATGTGAGAGAGAGAGAGAAGAGGAGGAACAATGGCCGACCATGGGATTAATTAGATGAACAAGTCGAGGGAGGAGGGCGACAGGGACGGCTGGGAAGGGTGAAGGGCTGACAGGAAAACTGAGAGAAGCACATTCCTTCTTTCCCTCTTCTCCTCTTCAAAACAGCAGCTGGGACAGGTGTGCTTTTACTGATGGTAGAGAGTGCACAAGCTGCTGACTGCCCCCCACTGTGTGTGTGTGTGTGTGTGTGTGTGTTTATATGCTGAGTGTGCACCACAGACTGCATGTTAGCAGAGACTTTGTTGTGTGTAATTACGGGGGAAACAAAACCCATAGATCAGGATTTGCAGCATTAAGACAAAAATAGACATCTGAATGCACACATGGTGTTTTCGGGTAGGGGGGTAGAGAAGATGGGAGTGTCCACGCACGGGACAACGTACTGTACATATAACGTGCATGTGTTTAAAAGGATGTGTGCAAAAGAACAAGAGTCAGCTTGTGTGTGTGTTGTTTAAGGAGACCGTCTCTACTACAGGAAACAGAGGGATCCTGTTTGTGAGTTGTACTCATTGTTCAGCTGATTACGCCCCCTCAACAATCCCACTCCTCCACACATTTATATACAAAACATAGGCTCCCTGTCTCCATTTGGATGTGGACCAAAGACATGTACACATCAGCGTGCCGACCGTGCTTTGATTTCCTGCCTAAAACTTAAGACGTTGTCTCTTCACAATATAGCCACAGAGTTTGTAATGAGGGGTGGTGTCCGGCCAGTCTATCTGACTCCATGCATTGTCCTCCCAGCCTTATTGATGTGCGTCTCTTTTCACTAGAAGAATGGACCAACACCTAATACTCCCTTATCTGCTCTTGGACGCATCATTTACTCATTTTTCCTACCGTGAAATTTATCTCAATCTTCCCCTTTCACCTAAATGACTAATATCTATTCACATTACGTATACCAGAGCACACCGGCTCATATTTCTGGTCAAGAGCAGACCTGATGAGTCTGACTCACTTGTCTGCAATATCCTGTTCCTGTTTGTTCCACTTTTTTTCACCTTTTGTCATGTTATAAGACAAATCATACATAGACATAGAATTCCTGTATTCCAAATTGGACTTTTTTCTTCACTTCCCCTTCTTCTTCCTCATCTCCTGCTCGCTAGTGCCGACTTTAGAGACGTCTGTCCTTCTGCCATTAATACTGTACACAGTCATGGTCCTCAGAGGATGATTCCTGCAGATTTTCTGATTCCGAGTTATCCTCTCCTACGATGGGCAGGTCAAAGTTTTCCTTGATCCTTTGAAATATCACAACATTTACAAGTTGGACTGGGACAAAAGATAAACATTCATGGTTCCCAGATGATGTATCCCACTGACTTTGGTTATCCTCTGACTTTCCCTCCAGCATTCGGTTCACATCTCCACAACTGTTGCAATTTGGTTTGGATGAATGGTTTTGTAATGGACTGGGTGACATGTTAAACCGTTATGTTGCCACTGCATTTAGAGATAGGAACTGTTAATACAGTCACTGAGATTTCCTGGATTTCAGTGAACATGTTACAAGCCTACAAGCTCTAAAGCCTGTCAGTCATTTCAGTGATTGGTGTGAGATAGCTTACCTGTGATATTGTTGTTGTTCTTGCTAGCTATGGGGGGGTAGGAGTTAGTCTGTAAGCCAGACACTAGTTCAGACAGTGTAAAGTTACCAGTTGCATTTCTCACAGCCCACACTGTGTACTGTTCGCTAATGAACAACTAGCGAGACCTGTGATAAAGACCTGACCTTATATCTCGCACCATGATCAGCTCAAAATTTTAACAAATACCTAAGCCACAAATATTCAGCTGAGGGCCTGTGGGCTGAATGTGGCCCTTTAACAACCTCATTTCAGCCCTTTGACAATTTTCTTACGAAGCTAATTGGCCCATTCATTAGACATGTCTTTTGCCAAGCACAAAAATACTTGTTTCATTAAAAAGTTTGAACCCAGGCTGTTTAAGCTGACAACTCACTTCTAAAAGTCAAAAGGTGCATTGATTTTCCCTGCCTGTTTGTATATAGAATATTTCATTTTCAACTGTGAAAACAAATAAACAAAAGAAAGCGAGGAAAAAAAATGTTAAATTCACATTTAAGACAGAAGGCCAGCCCCTTAACAAGTCTTAAACAGGCCTTGCCTGAGCTGTACATTGTGTTAAGTGGTATTCAGCAAACGTTTGCATGCTAACATGCTATTATGACGGTGAACACGGTAAGCATTAGGACAGTATCACATCAAGTGTAAACCCACTGTGACGTCACCCACTAGTTTGTGGACTAGGGTACTGTTTTGAAGCCTCAAGTTTGGCTCTATGGCCTTTGGCATCTTGTCTTTTTGGATGCGGAGGCAGCCACATTTGGACAAGATGGTGGAGCTGAGGAGGATATCCTGATAGGATCTCACTGAGAACCAGATCAAATACCATGGTAGCAACTTGTCAGTTACAAGGTAGCCAAGCTCTAAAGCCTATTCTGCTGCTTTATCGTATATTTTACTCTAAACAGGGCTGTGATTTAAAAAATGAACATCATGCTGTGTTGAAGAAGACTCAAAACTAGCGAGTGAGACCACAAACTCATAAGGAAACTGTCTTCTTAGGTCATAAATCAAGTGAGAAGGAGGGTCATTTTCTCATAAGCTTATATACAATCAGACTTCTTTTTTGCAACCAATGACATTGCCCTCTGCTAGAAATGAGAGATGATGCAGGTTTGAGGCACTTCCACATTGGCTTCACTTTTCAGAGCCAGCATATGAAACAGAGCTATACTAAATAAAATATTAGCATCGTCAAGCCAAACCTACATTTCTCTTATTCTACTTTCAGGTTTTTCCGTTTTCCCCACCTGCGTCTCATTTGCACATTCTTCCCTTCGGGTTCCTCATCTCCTGCTCAAAAAATGTCCCGTTTTCTTTCTTGTTTCGCTCTTTCAGCTGTAGCTCATTTATCTCCCACCTCCAGTCCTCTCAGCTTAGCTTTTCTACGTAACACTCGATTCCAGCACAATACTGTGTTGTGTCTGTGTGCTCGCTGTCAGGGGCAGGCTCTTTGAGCTCAGGAAGAGAGGCCAGTGTAACACACACACACACACACACACACACACACACACACACACACACACACACACACACACACACACACACACACACACACACACACACACACACACACACACACACACACACACACACACACACGGGATGAGAACCTCTGGCGTGGCCTTTCCCACCACTGCCCTCCTCTCTATATCAACATACTGGCACAAACAAGCTCATTCACACTGCTGCACCATCAAACAAGCTTTTGTCTCTTCTTGCACAACCAACCCAATCCCCCACACACACACACTTATCTCCACACATCTGCATGTAAGCTCATTACTGCGTCCAAAACAAAAACCTCTAAACTACAGCACAAATCTTCCTACTTCAAAGGGTCAAGTGCAGCTTTCTCACCGCAAAAATCGTTCAAGTTCACAGCTTAACAAGCAATCGGCGAATTAAAGTCATTCATAGTTAAAGTACAAATTTATTCACAGGTCACCTTTATAGATCTGACATCCTTTAGAAGTGTGGTAAATCAGCACTGACACTCAGCTGTTTAATTTGCATAACATATGTCCTTATTACAGATAATAATGAGGAGACAAGCAAGACTCTATTATCCATGACAACCAGCCACCAGGAAGGTAAACATCATTCATCCTTGTAAACAAATCCTGCAGTGTTAATTTCTTATTCAATTAATCTCGTATACAAGAGCTTATAAAAATAGCATTCACGATATGAGTAGACAATATTTTATATTGGACGTAAGCCAACATACACATTCTGTATAAAGAAAATATATAGAAAACAATTCTGAACAAATATATTTAACCGAGCGATACAGACATTAGTACCAACTCTAAAGAGATATGAAATCCTCATTTCCTCACCTAAATATGAAACTATATACTACATTATTCCATACATGAGTACCAGGGACCATGGCAACTATATGTAATATTAAAATAGCAGCCAACAAGTAACAGCTTCACAAACTCTTTGGCTAGTGTGAGAGGAGGCAGATTTGACCCATCCACTGGGTTGTGAACAGATAGCAAATCTCCCCACATGTTGGTGATCAGCAAATGCCATTGATCTGTAATAGCAAATATGACCCAACAGAAGGCACTTGAAGGACATGGAGGGGAGACGCAAGTTTAACAAATAGCTGCAGAAACAAAACAATTGAAGATTTTTGTTCCCAACGTAACATATGTAGTGCCATTTATCCATCTAGGTTGTTTTAATCAGCCATAGAGATGTCTGCCTTCTCTTGAATATAATGGAACTAGACGGCAATACAAATAAAATGGAAAAACTCAACAGCAGTGTCTCTTTCCAGAAATCACAACCTAATTTTCATGTAGGAACCTTTTTTTTTTCTACCAAACAGCACCCACCGACCATAGCCCCCTGCAGAAGAAAGCATGCATCTACTCGTGGACAAGATATAAACATCAGTGGCGCTTTGAGCACCACAAGCCAGAATGCCATTTAGTCCCATCATATTCCAGGGAAGGTAGACATCTCTAGAGCTGATACTGTATCTCCAAAACTCAGCAACACACATCAAAACAATCTAGATGGATAAATAGCGCTACAGGTAAGAGGAAAAATATGTATTTTTGATTTTGGGGTGAACTGTCCCTTTAACTGAATAACTGATATACCTCCCCAAAATGATTAAGTCAACAAACACAAGACATAAACTCCATTTTGCCAGTGGTGTCGTCCAATAACAGCTCCATGTAACTCTGTCTCCCCGTTTGATTAAAAATACAAGACGAGTGATGGGAGAGCTTTGCTGCAGCTCTCCATGGAGACGGCAGATCTGTCATCTCTTTTCGTCTTTCGTAGCCGGACCCCGCCCTGATATTCTCATAAATGCAAAGGCTTATAGGACGGGGAGCTTTGATTGACGGACGCAAATCTCCAAAACAGATAAAATCTGATGAGGCTGGTGAAGATTCCCGGCGTGTTTGGGACCTGGAATGAACACAAACAGAAAAAAAAAAGAAAAGGCATTATGGGTGATAGCTTTTATTTGAATCGAGAAACAGTGTTGAAAGCCGTGTTCACAGGTGTGACATTCACTCTCTCTTACCACAATGAAGTAGTCGTTCAGCTGGAGGCCGTAGAGGACCCAGGAAGTGGAAGTGAACAGGGTGGCTACCGTCAGAGGGAAGGACAAGCACTGCACATTACCACTGCGCACTATTCCTACCTAAAAGGGGAGAGAGAGGAAGAGGACAGCAACAATCGCTTAACGAATTTAATGTTTTATAATTGATTACGTTTTTTTTTTTATATCAACGATGGATCCGATTATTAAGAGTAATGTGAAAGCTCTGCCGTCCCTTCTGTTCTCGGTGCATGTTAGCATCTTCCAGTTTATCGTTTTGGCTTAAGAGGTTTAAACTTTAATGGTTCGGTTAATTCTCAACGCCTTCCCGCTCAGCGCCCACAAGCTAGTGAACATAGTGGAGCATTTAGCAGCTAAAGAGCCAGATATTTTCTGTCAGGAGCCGATTGAAGATCAAATCAGAACTGAAAAGAGTGAATATTAGACCTTAATATGTCTGGTGGCCAGAAACACGACTTCAAAGTGATGATAATGTTGCTGTATGTCTGTTGGATTATTATAAAGGCAATTTTTTGCTAATGCACCTGCGATAACGACTTTATAAGGCGATACAATGTTCTGCTTACAGCTCGTTCTGCTGCCTCCAAGTCTATTTCTGTCACAACACTATGACCGCCTTCTAGTACAGACTGTCTGAAAACGGGCACTGGTCTCGCTCCTCTCTGTGATGGCAGGCTGCAAGCGAGAAACACTATAGTTTATTCCGACATTGTTGGAAGAAACATTGTAAGAAGTAGTTCTTTTCTAGCATAATCGAGCTCTTTGACTCACCAAAGTATTTGCTGAGATCTGAGACAACAATGTGGAGTATGGAAGTATGGAAACTCTGACATTCACCAAGAAGTCGCCTGAAAACTATCTATCTCATCTCAAAACTATATCCTCATATCTGTCCTGCTCTACCAACTGAGCTAAACAGCGCCACCAGTAGCACATCTCAAGGTTTAGGTTGTCATGAGTATGGCTTGAGATTTAGTGCCACCATAAAAAATCATGTAAACTGTAAGGAGATAACAGACTGGAGCCAAGGGGACAAGAAACAAACAGATACGGAGAATAACAGGAAGACGCAGATGAGGGAAAGAAAGGCAGGAAACTAACTGGGGGTCATTCGGGGCTGTGAGGCAGATGGAGGGAAGGAGACAAACAGGACAGTGAGCAGAGAACAAGACAAGATGACTCAAACAGACAAAAGTAAAGAGAGAGAACAGGGGATTGATTCCTTCATCGGTAAATATCTGCACGTGCAGAGTTGACCGAGTTAAACTGAACAGATGCTGCCTGCTGTCTGTACACAAGTTCAGTGAGGCATATGGTCAGAAAAGAAAACTAAATGTGCTAGAGCTGTTCGGATTGAACATTGCCAGAATGTTTGAGTATTGCTAAGTTTTTAGTAAGAAGAGAGAAAACTAGGACAGTCTATTAGAGGCATAGCAGAAAAAATAATCGGAGCAGAGAGAGGTAATATTCTGAGAAAAGACTCAGAATTTCCTGATCAAAGTCATAAATTTGTGTTAAAAAGAGACACTGAAAAAAGCACTAATATGCCACTTACAGGCCACACAGTATGAACTTCGACTCACAGCGTCTGTCTTTTTACAGGTGACATCAACTCTTGCGTTAATAAATGCACTTTTTTTTCTGGGTCAGCAATATTTATCATGAATGACCACTTCCCTTCTGAGTTGAGCAATAATTCAGTAACTTAACTGCTTATCTTCTCTCAACAGAGTTATTGTGTAATAATAAATAATAATATATCTTACAATATATCACATTAAAGTCAAACACATGGCTTCAAGCTTGTCAATTATTTGGTTCTTTGGTTCCCGTTGAGAACCAGTTTCAAACTAGAATAGCATTCAGTAGAGCGCCTACCTCCAAGTCACCTTTATCAACGTAAAATTGTGCTTGCTTATAGATACCAGCCACCTGAATATGCCTGTTTTTTTCATCAAATTCCATTGCTGATAAAATCAACAAATGTAAAAATGGTCCAACAGTGGAGTTCTTGCACACCTGCTCACATTCATGCCTTTTGTCTTCTCCATTTCTACACTGTGTTCAGACTCAAAGATGATAAAACAGAGACCACTTCAAAAGAACATTATCTATGAATCCAGTGAGGCGAGTCAGTTCATTTGTTTTTTTATACATGCTGTGTGTATGTTGTGTGTCTGCTCGGCATGTGAGCTGTACCAGGTCGGTGAGCGGGGACAGGTACATGCTGACGGTGACCACGCTGCAGGTGAGGCCGAGCTGGCTGAGCCGAGTGTCTCCCTCAGGGAGGAACATTGAGAAGTAGAACCAGCCGCAGATCAGCACTATCCCTGCTGCTAAGGCCTGAGACATCACCACCTTCTGAAACACACAGATGCCGAGTGTCAGGCGTGCACACAACACACTGATATAAAGTTGAGTTGTATACATGAGACCCAGCTGACCTTTTGTTTTGTGTAGTGGAAGTACACAATGATGTAGAGGATTTGGAGCATAGCTCCAATGATGTTGACCAGGACGATTGTCTGATCTCTCTTCAGAAGCCCATAATACAACCAGCCAAGGTTACTATGGAAACAAGGGGAGTATCAGATGTGCTGAGCAGAGCAGGAGGACAATGCTACTGAAGTGGGGGATCAAGGATTGCACAAACACACACTCACTTAAGACACGTGGTGAGGAAAGGGAGAAACTGGATATTGTCAGCACTTTTGGATTCTCTCATCTTCTTCAGGTCGGACCTAGAAACACACACAGACAAACAGACAAACAAATAAGTAAAGTGAGACAAAGAGGGGTCAACGCTAGGGCTGCAACTAACAGTTATTTTAATTATCAAGTAATCTGTCCATCTATTCACGATATATCATTCAATTTATAAAACATTAAAAATTGTGAAAAATGCTCATCATAATTTCCCAGAGCCTAAACTGACATCTTTGAACCTCTTCTTGGTCCAACCAACAGTCCAAAACCCTAAAGAGTCTTTATTTACTGTCATAAATGATGTAAAAAAAACAACAAATCATTACATTTAAGAAGCCGGAACCAACAAATGTCAAACATTTTTCCTTGAAAGGCTTGAATGAAACAATTGATCACTTATCAAAATAGTTGATGATTAATTTGCTTTTCATCAACTAATCGACTAACTAATACAGTAGTAGGATACTCAATCATAGAAAAGTAGGCTACAGTAACTACATATTTAAAAAAATGCAGGAGTCTAATGTGGAAAGTGGTGTGGTGACAGGAGGGAGGAGACTGCTAAATGCAAAACAGACAGGAAGGTACAGCAGCTTGAGTCATTATAAACTACCACAAACATTGTTTTCTGCATTAAGTTCTGTAAAAATAGTTTTCATATCGTCACATATGGCTGAAAGTATATGAGATACAGATATATCTGTAATAGGCAAATATTGGCTGATAACATCGGCCAACCAATATATTGCTCAGGATCGACTGTAAATCACTATCTTATTAGGCTCGGTACCATAAAATATAAAGCAGATAAGACAATGTTCTTAACGAGGTCATATTATTTTTAGGTTCATACTTTTATTTAGGGGTCCTAGTAGATTCAGTTTACATACTTTAAATTAAAGTATCCCTTTTCACACTGTGCTTTTTTGGCTACGGAGTGAGACATCTCCCCTCTGTTCAATCTTAAGTGAGAGTTGCACATGCGCATTACTTAACGGGCAGGATGTAGGCAGAGCGGAATGGGTCATAGCGAGCAAGGTAGTGTGATCTAAAATAACGCTGCTACAGCACTATGTCTGCTGACTGACATGAGTGTATATATTTTATACATATTTATATAACGCCTGTTACATAGTGACACACATAAGTTACGAAAGTAAAGGCTCGACTCCGAACATTTCAGGCAGTGCAGGAGCAGTGTTTCCTGTGGGAGAGAGGCTCTCTCAGAGAGCAACTCCCTTTTTCACTTTGCAGACCTTTTACATACACAATAATGCTGCATAACACTATAAAGGAAAGGCAAAAGCCCAAAAAGCACAATATGACCTCTTTAATACATCAGGACCTGAATTACATTTTCATACAGTTTTTGTTTGTTATTTTTCAGAAGGTTTTTTAATTGTTACTATTATGCATTTAAAGAGTAATGGGGACAAGATGTGCCACTTCAAGGAGGGATGGGGACATGACCCCATGCAGCCCCCTCCCCAGTGTAAATGACACCGATACTATCTGGCATCATATATCAGCGCATTCCTTCACAAGTCAGCATGCCTGTGGCTGTCTGGGGTTCAGACATGCAGGCAAAGTGGACCTGCTTCATAAAGTCTGCCCTCATGTTTTCTACCAGGCTGACACAGTAACAGGAGCAAACGGCGTTTAAAAGATGACGATGACATTAACGAGCAATTCAACTTACAGTCCAGTCGAGAACATCCCGACTGTAAACACGATGCAGGCCCATGACAGAAGCTGCAACAAATCCATAGAACAGGAGGAAAAGACACGGCTCGGTTCTGTTTCTAACGAGAAATGTCTGCTTTTAATCACGGACAATTATAGTTCATGAAATTACAGCAGGAATTTAACAAAGCTGACGTCCCTGCCTCTCTGTTTCCGTGTTTGCAGTCAGTGTGCACTGTGTTTCCGCACTCTGATTGGCTGTGCGATAAAGCAGGTGGGGTGGATTTGCTCCAATAGGGGGCTGTAACGACAGTGGACGTCTTGATTTACGTCATCACGTTGAAAGACTGACGCGTCTAATGGATTTTAGTGCTTGAGCGTGATGGATTTAGGAAGACTGGACTGTCTGTGAGAGCTTGTGATGGGAGTTCAAATCAGTTCAGTTAAACTTTATTCATCACATTCACCTCACATCGAGGAGGCATCACGTGACAAAACAGAAAAGTTTTGTTTTCATGACTGAATAATCTGAAAAAACAAACTTATCTCAAAGAACGACACAATTTCATACTGTATTACTTTATATTTGGCGGACCCTGACACTTTTCTAGCTTCAAACTGTGTTTTGGAGACCTTATTTTCCCCTGAGAACAGCTTGTTTATTCAGTTATGGAAAAATATTTTAAAAATATAGGTTTCTGAGTTTGTATTATTACCTCATTAATATTGTAAATATTACAATTCTCAGTTTGAATTGCTTTTCTAAAACTACGGAGTTCTCCTTTAAAAAGATGCAGATTTCAGTTTATTTTGTTTTAAACACGCTAACATACATTCACGTCAGTTTTTATCTGTAGTTCCTGGTGTGGAGTTCAGGTTGTGGCACTCTGATGATGTGAAGAAGTCCACTTTACTCTTCATACTCGTTGCCATCTAAAGTGTCCTTAAAGATATAATTATTTACATTTGCATATTGATGTCTTAAATGAAACAATGTGGGAAGAAGGGATTCCCTCTTTGGTTTGATTGATCGAGTAGTACATATGAACAATAAGTCAATATGTCCAACCTGTGATGAGCGGCCACAAGCAGACAAAGCTTTGTTAAATGTGACCAAATGTGATAAAAAACAACTTGACTATCTGGAACAATCTTCTTTATGTCACCGTTCCCTCCTCTTCCTCTTAAAATGCAGTCATTTTACTGTATGACAATTAAAACACTCTCCACTTGGGTGCACCAGTGTAATTTGATTTATTTCATTCCCTGTGCATCATTTTTCAACTAGACAGTGGGCCATTGAGGCTGCAGAGTGTTATTTCATGGATATTACATCCAGCGTTTAAGATGAGGACTCATATTTCAAGGCATGAATTAAAACCTTTAACTACCGCCGCCTTCTCATTTAGATAAGTTCAGGTGGATTTAATGCTCATCACCTAAAACGTCCCCATTAAGTTTCTCTCTGGCCCTTCTTACTTCCCCCGCCATCATGGAGCATCGTTGACTCCTCTCTCTTGCGTCCAGCATCAGAGGGGTGGATGAAGCTTTCAGCAGCGCAGCCTCGTCGCTCTGAAGCTCTTTAACAATCGCTTTCTTCACTCTGCACTCAAAATCTCTCAAAGTTGACCTTTAACAATCTTTGATGTGTAATTTTCTCCCTTTCTTCTCTTCCATTTTTTCAAGTTTGCATCTGTTTGACATTTAATTTTTTTTGCACTTGATTTATTGTGTAAGTATTTTTTAATTTCATTTCTATAAAGATGCAGAACATTTTCATATTCATGGCTTATTTTTGACCACTGTTATTAAATTGTAATCCCTTTTCTCTGTGGGACAGTAAAGCTCGTCGAGTTCCATTAAATGCTGAACAAAAGAAAATCTTTGTCTAGACTTGATATTTAGACATCCTTCATCTTTTGAGACATATTTCAAAAGTACCCGACGATTGAATCATCTACATTTTTCCAAACATTTGAAATGAGGCTTTGGCAAGGACACATATTCACAGTAACAGATGTCACTTGTCAGAGATAAAACTAACCATATTTTTTCTTTTTTGAAAATGAAAATCTATATTATTTTTTCGTAGTTGCTATTGCCTATTGTTGTTGTCTAGTTTCTTCGCTATTCAGCACCTGATTATTTAATGGAGACCTAAAGTGCTTTGTCATTCTGGTTTTCTTTGCCTGTCCTCAGGTGTGTTATGGTTCATGTGCATGTAAAAGTTCTTGAAAATTGAAAAGCAACAGAAGCTCCTCTCTCGCACAGAAAACATTGAGGTACCTGAAACGCCTTGCCTTTAATTTTGTGACTTTGTGACATCATGTTACGTCATCGTGTCACACATCGGCATAATTTATACCAAGCGTCTAGTTTGGCATGTAAGAATTGATTTAGCAGAGCTGCCCTGTTGTTGTTGGGGGTGTTGGGTCAGGCCTTTGTAAACTGACCAATCAGAGCAGACTGAGTATTCAGGAGGCGGGCCTTAAAGAGACAGGATGTAAAACAGAGTGTTTCAGACGATGGGGAATACAGTGCTGCAGCACAGGACAGTGTCAGAAAACTGATTTGTTTTTTGAGCTTTAAAGCATGTAAACCTATTCTGGTAGGAACCCAAAATAAAAGTAGGAACCTGAAAATGAGCAAAACATGTCTCCCTTGAAGAAACATGTGATGGCAATTGAAAATAGAGCTTACCGTTTGTTCCTTGTTGTTTTTTAATGTAAATTGTTGATGAAAAAGAGTCTTAAATGTATCCTGGTGTGTGCTAGAATATTGATGTTTTGGTTCACTGTGGTTGATCTTGCACCAGCTGGCACCCATGGGAGCGCTGCTGTGCACAGCGTATCATTAGTTTTTTTTGGAAATATGCTTTTTACCCCCCCCGCCTATCTGATAGCTGTGGTTGTGAGGCATTTTGATTTGCATGAATTCCTCCAACTCATCTGAAATCATGATAATCCTCACAAAGTCGAGGAGAGTTTCTAAAGGTACAGTTTTGGAAATTACATTTCCAATTTTAGGGATTTTATTTTGTTCTATTCCAGTATGGACATATGCATCAAAAACTTTACACTCTGACAGGTACCATATTTCACAATGGGCACTTTTACTGAGGATAATAACGTGTTTATTTTTAGTAGAAGTAGTTTATCAAAGCCAGGACATTCTCTTGTGGTTTTACTTAATGTATGAAGATAAAGGGTTTAGTTCTCCATCACCTGGCAATTGCAGGTTTTATAGATGATCAATTTTGCATACAGTTGCAATCTGACTGCATTGAACTGATCTTTGCACGTTGCGGTATGACACCATCTTGAGCTGAAACATCGCCCTGCATACTGCCATGTTTAGTTATCATGTTAGTCTCATGTATCAGGCACAGTGAGAGGCTGTCCTGCATTAACCTACTGTACAGAGCAACACATATACTGTACATGGCTGCCCGCTGCAAAAAGATTCTTGAGCGATGTGTGATCATCTGCAGAGAATTCAAACTATGACGTGATTCTGGAAAAACAAACAGCTCAGTTTTTATGTTCTGGTTTTGAATGTATATGTTGCGTAGTTTTTACAGGGGACAGTGACTTTTGACAGTTTTCAGTCAGCTCTGAGGTTTGCACACTGTGCTGCTCTTCACTCCAACATACCACTGTGCAGAAGGATGTTCAGCTTTTCTCTCCAAAGAGGATGTACAGAGCTGTAAAAGAACTGGCGAAAAGAAAGAAAGACTGAAAGCGTGTGAGCGAGGAGGCGAGAGTGACACCCTCACACCCAGTTGTCAGTTTGCTCGTGGGCCTCTCTCGCGGCACTATACCGCTCCCTCGCTCCTTCATCGTCCCCCTCTCAGTTCTCGGGTTTGGTTTTCAGACTGTGAAATCTAAAGCGATGTCACCGGGGATGAAAGACAGAGAGGGGATGAGAAACAGAGGTCGGGAAAGACCCGGGGGTGGAAATTTGGCGGGTGCTGGAGAGATTTCATCGGACGGGAGATGGATCGCTTTGCCAAAATATTGTGTCATCCTTCAAAATTTCAATGACATCAGTGGGATGAGCGCAATAAGATATTTAAGTAGAGCTGATAAAAACCAGACAGACAGTTTTATTACATCACAATTTTTTTTTAATTTCACTAAAGATTTCTCACATCTTAAAACAGTTTCTTATAGTTTTCTCTATATACAAATGTACATATAAACATTTACAAAATGACACACGCATGTTTAACAAGAAAATAAACAACTTTAAATGCATTCTGGGAAGTCCCTTCAGTTTGAGGTTTGACGTTGTGCATGTGGGATCACATCTGCACATCGGACAGTGTACCATGATACCGTCGAGACGGTAGAAATGAGTGAACAACCGTAAGTATTGAAGAAGCTCAGCTCCCTGAAATCCCTGTTAAGTGTGTCCTTGGTGGTGACCAGAGGCTCTCAACCTCAAGAGAACATTTAATAAAGAGGACCTGAAAAAATAAATACATATTTTTTTGGATCCAAATTAATGTGGGGCCTTTTTTTCTGAAATACATCACTGAATATAAAAAACAAATGAAGATTAAGATATTCCTTTACTGTTTAAATATTTTACTAGAGTGACCACTAACTGCTGCTAATTGTAGATGTCCTTAGCTAGTTAGCTCAGTTAGCCATGCAGCTAGCAGTCCAGACAGGGCTTTCTTCACATTCTGCTTATAATTAAAAAAAATGAGTAATGTTTCCAGCTAAAAGTCTTACATATTGCACCTTTAATCTGCATCAGCAGCAGTAGGCATCACTTGAAGTGCTTGTGGGATAAAAAGGGGGGAGAAAAAGGTTGAGAACCACTGACCTGGATTTGACAATTTGTTCTCTCAGGTTTTTATAATTGAATTTAATGTCGGCCATTTTGATCGGCAGCTGAATCAAAGTGTCGGCTTTTGTGCGGATGAGACAGTGGTGCTTGAGACACTCGAAGAGATGTAACAGGGAGCTGAGTGCTACACAACAACATGACAAAAATCCTACATAATGAATACCACTCTGGCAGTTAGCTGCCAACATACGCAAGAGACAGAATTAATAATTTCTCTACATGTAGAGGAAGAAAAAATGACATCAGAACTTGGAGATGAGAAGTAGAACACAAATCTGTACCAACTGTATGAAAATTTGAAAACACAGCATGATGGTGACAATGTTATCCTCTTCTGAATTGAGTATTTTTGATCAGTTTGCTCGCAGTTTTGTTCATTATGACTGAAAAGAAGTGTGCACCTTAAAATGGTCAAAAATGAGAATTTCCATCCTCTCAGTAAAGTAATTAAAAAAAAGATCTTTGAGGTCCTCTTCTTCGGAACGATCCACGTTCCACACTCACGCAAACAAACACGCAAACACACACACTGACAGCACAGTTCATGCTCGTAAAAAACAATCTGTATAAAAAAAACAAAAGATCTCTCGAGTGTCCATGGTCCCAATGTCCAGCATTGGAATAGCATTGTCTCTGTTGTGGCGTTCAGCCTTATTGTAGCATCAGAGCTAATAAGACTGGGATCATGGTGAAGAGGAGTGGAAAGGAGACCAGCTGTGCGCCTGAACTCCCGATACTCCTCTGAACCTTTGGCTCCATCACAGCAGGGTCATCTGAGAAAAAAGAGTGAGTCAGTATTAGATTTCATAATTCCTTCATGGCAAACACACCCAGCTGCGATTATCCTTATGGTATTTTTTTTTTAAAGAGGAATCATCACCTGCTGGGAGCCGGTTTGAGGGGTTGTGAACTCCTCCAGCAGCAGGAAACATCCCTTTTCCTCCATCCACGCTTTTTCCTGTATCCTCTGCCTTGGATTTATCTACATGGTTCTTTCCAGAGCCTTTGTGTCCGACGACGTCCACTCTCAGCCTCAGGCAGTCCTGGCCATGGTGATGCATTGGCTTGGCTGTGGAAAAATCAGAAAAAAGAGGGAACAGTTTAATACAAGATCTTGTGAACCATCCTCAGGATCACAATGAGTTGATCTAAAACAAAAAAAAAAACCCTGATACTTACAGATATAGTAATAGCTCTCCCCCTGTCTGAACTCCTTGCCCAGGGTGAAGGGAGTAAAACGCTGGAACTTCTCAGAGAATTTCTCAGGAGCGTGGGGAGCGAACGGCCGCGAGCACTCCCAACGGAGCTGGTCGAAGGAGTGAGGCTTGCACACTTCGTAGTCCTCCCTCTCCACCATGTACAGCACATAGCGCTCGGCCGCATGCGATGACACCTCGCCGTGGGCGTAGTGGGGGCAGATGATGTCCAGATAGTCGTTGATACGCACTTCCACCGTGTACTCATCCCACAGGAAGCTGCAGGGAGACAGGAAGAAAGAGGAGGTTACTGACAAATGTTCTCGACTGTTTTTTTTTTATTTTGCAAAAATTCATGACAGCATGAATAATGGGTGGATAATATCATCCCCACACACCCTGAAAGCTTGCCTCACACAGCGCACGTGTTGGGAATAAAGAATGGTTAATCGCACACAGACACGCACAGCGACAGACAAGAGACTTACTCACACGACTGACTGACACATGTCAACACACAGGTAAGAGCTGCTTGGGTTGTGATTCAGGTGCCATGTGAGGAGGTTTGTGTTGTCGTGTTTTTCGGTGTTCCTGTGCGAGCATGTCGTCACCGTGACAGAATTAGAAAGAGCCGGATCAGGCGGAACTTGTTCACTTTGTTTGCGGACCAGAGAACACGCCCGGTCTCATAAAGCCCTACCACCATCCCACTCACACACACACACACACCTTCTTCTCGTTTCGCCGTCGGCAGTGATTCACCTCTCACCTGCTTGTGAGAGGACGAGATTTAAAGTCCAATCTCTCGGTGCAACTCAGTGATGCTTTCCGTCAAGTCTCTCCCAAACCAGTTTCTGGATGTTTGCTGTGTCGACGCGCCTCACTTATTTGCTGTCTCTATCTGTATCTCTGTCTCTCAATTCCTCTCCGATTCCATCAAACACAGAGGCAGAGTGGGTGGAGACAGTCAGACTGTCGCTCTCTCTCCCTCTTTTCATCTTTACCCTTCATTTAGTTTTATGGCTCTTTTTAAGCCGTCTTGCCGTCTCCTCTTCGCCTGCTTCCTCTGCTTGCCCCCCCCCCCAATGAAGTACAGAGAAATGTATAAACCTTGTGCAGTGTCACGGAGTTGTGTTATGTCAAGTAGGACTTGTGGTTATCATCAATAATTCTACAACTCTGTCGGGACAAAAGGGGGAAATCCCCATGTAGCCTAACCTGGTGTCTTCACTTTCTGTTTCACCTCACTAATATGTCTTTTCCTTTACAGTAAACAGGACACAGGCGAGGCCGCGCCGCACTGCTACATGTGTTTTGCGCCTGCCTGACATGTTGCAACTGATGTGAAAGCAGCTGAAAGCCAGGAGGTGAAAAAAGACCGATATTTGCGCTCTGCTCTGATTAAATGCTCGGGGCCAACGGGCTCTAATCCTCAAACTCAATCTGTGCTCAAACTGACTGACTGCTTGTGTTTGACATGTTTAGAGTGAAAGTGACGATGAAAACAGCTCCTGTGTGTGTGTGTCTGCCACTGTTTATGTGTGTGTGCCCCGGCTTCAAAGCCGGGGACGTGGTGGCTCTGACTCCCCCCTCCTGTTGTTGTGGCTCCTGTTAGGACCCCCCTGGCCAAGTCACAGACACGCTGGCTCCAAACGTGGGCCTCTAACCCCTCCTTCCTGCCTCTGTGTGCGTGTGTGTGTGCCTCAGTTAGCGCTAACCTACCTGTCAAAACATGCTTTGTTCGCCGAGCACAGCGCTACACTTGTTGTCCGAGGCTAACAGGCTGATCACCTCCCTCCACTTGGAATCACTGCTCCCCTCTCAGAAAAGGCTCTTTGTAAGTGTGTACACTCCCGTGCAGGTGTGCACGCCCTTTGTTTGCGCGTGTTTTGCCGAGGCGAGCGCTTTCTCAGCGAAAGGAGAAAGGAGACATAGCCGCCTAATTGGCTGATTAATCTCTCCTCTCGTCTTGTTCCTCTCCGCTCTGCTTTCTTTGAGTCGGATCGGTAATAATAACAGAGAGAGAAAACAAGACACTTGGAGATCCGTGGCGGCTCCCTCTGAGGTAAAGAGGTCTTAAATTGTATAGGAGACACTTTTTCCCACACCGTGTCCTCAACCTCCGCATGAAAAAGCAGGCTTGTCAAAAGCCAACAAAAACAGATCTGTTGCTAATTTCATTCACGACCCATGCTTTTAAGAAAACTCTCCTTTTATCCTTCTCTTCACCTCCTCATTTCCCCCCACCCTCCTCCCTCCTCCTCCTCCTCCTCCTCTCCTCCATTGGTCTGGCTAATTAAAAGCTGTTAGGGGTCTGGGGCCAACGTGTTCCCTAGAAAAGGAGGGGAGGAGGAATGAATGGGGTGTAATTATACCCTTTCCCTCCCCAAAGACAGAACGCCTGGAGGCTACAGGGCCCCTTCAACCCCTTTACCTTGCCCCCTGTGGAGCTTTCACTGCCCTGACTGGTGTGGATGTGTGTTATATGTGTGCTCATATGACTGCAAGTGTGTCTTTTAGCGGTTTCACAGTTGCATTTGAGTTCTGTCCGGATTTGTTTATGCTTGCACGAGTCTTTTTCTTCCCCCCCCGTGGATTGTGTTACTTTAAAAGACCATAAGTCAAGAACGTGGGAAAAGACTAGCCCACAGCCTTCCTCTGGTCCTCTCCCTCCATCCTCCCTGCTCCCCGACGCTTCAGCCATCAAAGCTCCCCACTGCGTCTCCTCTCGGCCCTGACTGACAGCTCTCGGGAGAGTGAGAGTCGCGCTAACGTGATAGCTATGTCGTATGCGAGAGTGGGAACCAGGTGTGTGAGTTGTTGCAGACCTACTTTCCACACAGCGTCTTCTTCTTCCCGTGTGTTGATTTGTCTCTGTCTGTGCGTGTGTGTGTGTGTGTGTGCATGTTTTCATGGGTGTGGGATTCTCTGAAGACCCTTATCCAGGGCGTCTCGTGCCCCGGGCGCTTGAGCACATCTGTTTATCAAGGCCTACTGAAGCCTCTTGAGTCTTCGAGTGTGTGTGTGTGTGTGTTTTCTTGCATGTGACTGAGGTGTGGGTAAACAGCGAGGGTTGAAGGTGGCTGTAGATGTTCTTCCTCTCTGCTGCAGAAAGGTCATTTCTCACTATGGAGCTACTCCAGCGTTTGCGTCAGCGGGGAAGGCGCGTGTTTGAAGGGCATAAACTAGTAAAATAGCGATAGAAGTGGTAGTTGTGGCAGTAGGTGAGCTCTCCAACACTTCGAGCTTTGAAGTCTTTGCATTGTCCTTGCACTGCTTTAACACCTCTTCCTTTTTCTTTTTCCCTGTCGTCCGTCTTTCCTCCCACCCCCACCACCACCCTTCCCCGACATTTGTCCCCTGAGCTTCGGTCACAAACAACTGACGCAGGAACTCTGTCTTTCACCGTCTCTCCGGGGAGCGTTTCAAACTGCCGGGTCGAGGGGTTAGAGTTCAGGGTCGCAACTGCTCACTCACATCTGAGTCAGCGCCGAAGATGTTTGTTCCACACACAGGGCACCAGTCAGCACCACTGAAACACTAAACAGACGCACCCCCAACACCACCACCACCACCACCTCGGCCATTTGCTCCGCAGGTAATCAGTAGTAAGTGTGCACACGCTGGAATGTCGCAACGGGGGGAGGCTGCGGTTTGGAGGGTTTACTATGTTCTCACAAGGCACGCTCATCAGATTTCCAGTCGCACTCTCACCCACTTTTACTTTGAGGTGTACACTTAATACCCTATTAATTTGCGGTGCTATGGCGGATTCACACCTCCTCTCGCGCAGGCTGAGGAGCTGTCAGTGGTTCTAATGGGTTTAGCTGCTCACTAGTGGGACGCTCCATTAAAGCCCATCTAATATACACCGAGAGGTCTTTCTATATTAGCTTCCAATGTAATCTACCTTCATTCTTGCTCCATCTCATTGTCTCGCAATAAGAAACCCAGTGGGAATTCTTCCCAGCACTTAACTCCGTAGTTTCCACTTTTTTTTCCTTTCTTCACGTGCACGCCTGATGACATAGTAAAGACGATGAGAATCCCTTTGCAAGACGAGAGCTTTTAAAAGTGGTCAACGCTCATTCAGTTCCGAACTTCTCCCCTCCCGTCATCCATCACTGTCCCTCTCCTCCTCCCTCCGTCTGCCTCTCCTTTTATTCTGCCAAAATCGGCCCATCCCCCTCTCCCTATCCCCTATTTTGTCCTGTCTCTTAACGCTGACATAATATACCAGCGCTCTTCATCCAGGCTAATTTCTCAACACAAATCCCTTTCTCCGTTTCACCCTTCTCTCACCCTGCGCCCTTCCTCCTCCTCCTCCTCCTCCTCCTACTCTCTGCCCCCGAAAGCCTTTCACCGGGTCTCCCCTTATTGTAGCCTCTCATTCTGTCTGCGGTGAATAGAAGAAGGCCAAATGGTATCATGCTTGGTTTAATATGTTGTGGGGAGGGGGGGTGGGTTCACGGGGAGTTAATCCGTGTGCCTGCGTCTGTCTGTCTTAGCTGAGAGAGGGGGAACAAGTTCAGTAACTTCTACGACTTATATGAAAAAAGGTTCTTCTTCGAAAAAGTCCATCTAACAGAAATCTGTTGCTAATTCTGCCCTTTAGAGGGCGACGGCGGGCTTCGAGTGGACAGCGATGCCAAGGTATGCCTGAAATGCTATGAATGAGCAGTGTACACACACTCACACACGCATGCTTGCCCACACATACTACGATAAAGCCGGGCGCAAAAAAAATAAATAAAAAAACAGCAGCGGGCCTCTCTAGTGTTAGCAGAGCCATGCAGGGCTGAGAGGTGCTCTGTCCTCCTCCGGTGGAAAACTACTGGGGCAAAAAAAAACAAAACAGAGGAAGGTCTGTGAGAAAGAGGGGGACTGATGGAGGGAGGGGAGGAAGTCTGGACCACAGATAAGGAAGCGAGAGGAAGAGCCGGGAGAAAACAGAGGTGCATGGATACTGTGATGCGAGGGAGGACTTGAAACACAGATAGGTTACAAACTGTATGGAGTCACTAAAATTCCCAGCTGCCACCGTGTGCTCTGATGCGTGAAGTTATGAGCGTACATCTATAAGTGTGTTAGGTAAGAGGACAGTGGGGGAATAAACACAAAGCCTTCAGATATTAAATGGGCCGGATTCGGGGAAAGATAAACGGAGATGTCCCGTGGTGCTTGCAATTGATTGTTCCGACGTAGGATGGATCACATCTGGATGATTATGGCGATAAAGGTCACAAGTTCAATACGCAGCTAATCTATAGATTGAAACAGTTACACAATGACCCACCTACCCAGATACATACAGACTATAGAGGTCATATTGAAAGATAAAGAAGTTACATCACAGGATTACAGACGTATGAATATATATTTATATATATATATATATAGAATGAAGCCAGCAGGTTGATGGTTTTGTGTCTATGGGTCAGATGGTCAGATTACAAGCCGCCTGTAATCTATGTTAGTGTGTGCGTGTGTGTGTGTGTTCTCATTCTGGCGAGATTAGAGGCCAGCAACCAGACGGGACATCGGCTGGGGAGGGGTAAATAATGAGTGGATAAGGAGGCAGACGGAGGGAACAAAATGTATAAAAAAAAAAGTACAAAACATTGGAGTGGGTGAGGGCGGTGGGGGGGAGGGGGGGATAGTGAGGAGCCAAGCAGGTGACATCAACCCCCTTCACCCCAAACTCATCCTCCAGGCCGCGTTCACAAGTCAAGGCAGGCCCGAGCTGCTTCAGTAACAGCAGAGGCAGACACAGACGGAGATAAACAGAATATTACATTACACCAAACTCCTGATAGAGATATTTGCACAGACGCCGGGGGGACGGCAAATAAAGCCACTCTGGATGGATGAAAGCAGACAAAGAGATAGCACTTTTTTTTTTTTTTTTTTCTTTAAAGGAGGCCGTGGAGCGCCGGTGTTAATAGCATCCATATCTGTGCAGAAAAGAGATGTCGAATGTACTTGAATTTGTAAGCGGAGAGAAAAATGGAGAGACTGGAGGGCTCAGGGCCAGAGGAGGGAGGAGACCCAGCTGTTAGGGAGAGTGGAGGGAGTGAAGACGGGGAGAGGAACAGACAGGTACAGTGAGGGAAACACACACACACACACACACACTTGTACACACTTATACACAGCTGACAGAGTTGAGTATAGTAACAGCGGGGTGGAATGCTGGCTGTAGCTAATATTAACATCCAAGTCCTCCCTCTTGCCCCTCGGTGTGTGTAAGTGTGAGTCACACATTTATCATGTCTCGGTGAGGGTGCCTACGGCAGCGGCCACTCCTTGTTTTACTCTGACGTTGGGGCACACACACACGCAGAGCTATGCGAACAATCACGTACTCTCAGTCCACAACAAAAAACAAAATCACTTCCCGGTAAGAGCTGGTAAAAGGGCAGCACGAGTTCAAACTCTCGCTCCCTCCTCCTCACACACACACACACACACTCATATAATTGACACAGGCAAAGACACGTACAGTGAAAACAAGACCGGACCAGACTGAGTAAAACATGCCTCCCCACCTGTCATGTAGGAAACTGTACACACACACACACACACACACACACACACACACTCAGAAACAAATCCGTACAGGACTTGAAGTAACTGGATTAAGCCATAATCACTGAGTCGCACTGACAAGTTGGGGGAAATACACACACACACACACACACACCTAAGCTGCTGCCAGCCAGCCTGCTTCACATCCCTCTACTATCTGACATGAATGAGAAGCCTGCTGCCATCTGGTCACTGTCCTCCACCTAAGACAAATCACTGCTGCTCACAATCAGACCAGGAATCAATTAGCATCAATTATCCGCGGCACTGGTGCAGTCGGACCCCGCTGATGGAGCTATGTAATCCAACCGAACAGGTGACTGATTGATCACTGTAGGGGGGGCAGGTGGGCTTTTAGTCAAAGCTGGAAACCAGAGGACAAGAAGAGAGATGATGGGGAGAAAGAAGTGAGCAAGAGAGAGAGAGAGAGCGAGAGAGAAGGGGGGATTATAGAGGAGTAATGGAGATTAGACTGGAAATGTGGCAAAAAAATTATATAAAAACGAGTGGCATGTGGAGGTCAGATGATTATGGTTTCACTTTTGGATTTTAGCTGCCATTATCCTCCTCCTGATGACACTCTCCGCCTCTGTCTCCGTCTTTCCTCTTCAGTCAGAGTGTATTTGAGGAGATCAGAGAAGGAGGAACCTGTCTTGGCTGGCACTTACAAGAGAAGCAGAATCGCCACTTTTTTGTGATGTGTTGCTGTGATGTGTAAAGTTAATGTCTGCCTTTTGTCGGGGGTCTATGTTTAGCCAAAAGGATTAGTGTTACATTATGATTTTTTTTCCTCTGGTTACACAACTCCCATTTGAGAGCAGAAATAGTCCAGGGCTGGATTAGAGACAGCACAAGATCTGACTAGTAGACCACCCCCGTCCTCTTTCTCTCCTTTTCTCTTTCTGCCTCCCTTTTTTGTCTTATTTGAAAACTTGGAGCTCCAGTTTCCTCTTTTTATCCGGACCAAAAGGACTGTGCTTGGTGTCTGATTCCTCTCTTACCTTTTCCTTTTTCTGGCCCTCCCCTCTTGTCTGTGGTGACTCAGGTGTAAAAACCCAGGTGGGTCAATGCAGGTCTGTTGAGTCACACATGGTCTAACCCATGACACAAGCACTGCTCATGACGGCAGAGCTTTCCATTAGGGTCCTCATCCAATTATCAGGACAATTGTTTTCCTTGTTGCAGGGCTCTTTTTTCAGCCCATGCGTCTATTGTCATCCTTTAAAGGGCAATTAGAGAGCCAGTAATGTAATCAAGACAAGACTAAAAGCCCATAATGGCTTCTGCCCTTGTTGCGGATTTTAATCGACCCCTCTCAGGGAAGAAGCGGAGGGGGACCTGTCCTTCTGTTTCAGCTCGCGTATAAAATAATACTGTCTTTCAAGCGTCGGGATCACTCGCTCCGCGCTAAAAGCTCAATAAATCGCGCTGCGCTATTGCGCGTCTGTCAAGCTCCATCGATTCCGCTGAGTGGTCGGATTGCATTACATTTGTGACCTCAAAACAAAATAATCAGCAATATGTGCCTCTCTCTCTTTCCCCCTCTCTCTCTCCCTCTGACACACACACATAAACACACACACACTGATAATAACACACTGAGCCTTGATGTGGTGTCTGTATAAAACTCATCATTAAATTAACCCACTGATTCATCCTCATTTATAGACTTTCCATTACGCACACAGGTGCAGACCCCTTCAGACAGTGTCACCGGCCAAGTTCATACTTGTCAGTCTATTTTCTACTATTAGAGTATGTCTGTGTCTGTGTGTTGCGGTTAAATATAGTGGTGAATCTGTCCATCTGTCTGGACACCCAGCCTGATCACAATCCTGTTACAAGGCGAGTTTAAACGTGCAACGCACATGCCCGGATCTTTAAACGTCACATGAATGGAGACAAACAAGAAGCTTAGTTGTAGCCTGAGCAGCACCCCGGGGCCGTAATGACCCAGGAACAAGTGAGTTTACACGTGTGAAATGTCGAGAAAGTAGTAAATCACGTCAATTTGCCTCTGGAGGCATCAGTAAATGCACATAGTCACTCTGACAGAGCAGTGAGTGGTAGACGCTTTAAGATTTAGATGAACACACGCACACAAACACAAGATTAAAGCTCAGATCAGCACTTACTTTGGGTTCGAGCCGTTCCAGTAGACGCTGTGTCGCTCCGCGGACGCGCACAAGGCGCCGATGCTCATCGCCAAACACACCAGACACACCAAATCCATCGTTCCTCTTCTCCACAGGAGGCTCACCAAATTCAAGCAGTGAGCAAAGATTAAAAGAAGCGGCTGTTATCGGAGATGTAAATGCGTAAATACGCGCACGGACGCCAATCAGTGGATCTCTACGCACCCACTGTAGTGATAAAGGCAGTTTTCAAGTGATGCGGTTCACCGGACACTATCGCAACTCCTGACTGATTCACAGACGCGCAACTTGTGTGTTTTGTCTCGGAGCGGCTCCGCCCCTCGATGCGCCGCCAGCCAATGGGAGTGAGGTGATCTGGATGCGCCGCCCGCCTCAGCCACGGGAGACGCTCCCTGCAGCTGCCCGCACTTTAGACCAGAAAACACAAAAACAACCCTACTACGACTGCAATGACATCGTAGAGCCACAATAAACAAATAAGAGTCGACGTGGAATATAAAAGTGATAAGATAAGAAACAATAAACAGCTAAGTGTGAAAACGTAGAGGCAAAAACACTCAAGCTCATCAGGTGGTTATTTTTTTAACATTAAATTCAAGTCAAGTCAGCTGTCATCAGTTTTTATCAGTCGTTAAAATAGATGCAATCACTTTGAGACGATAAGGAATAACCATACAACCAAGGGCATCTACAAAACAGGAGTACTCATCATTTACTTAAGTACAAATAGTACAATATGAAAACTATCTATTACTTCCAACAGCATGCAAAGTATCAAAGATACTTTTACTAAGTATGATTATGCAGAATGGCTCTTATTGGATCATATTGATGAATTAAAACGTAAGCAGCACTTCAGTGTTGTAGTTGGTTGAGGTGGAGCTAATTTATAAACTATATAGTATTTACAATAATGCGTCATTGTATGAGCTGATTACATGTTTTTCTAAAGCAGAATCTTAATCTGAAAAGTATCAGCTTTGAAATAAATGCGGTGGAGTAAAAACTACAACATTTCCCTCTTAAATTTTGGTGGAGTAGAAGTACGGAGTAGCATAAAATACTTAAGTTTGCATTACACCATGTAATCTACTTAGTTACTTCTAAAGTTATCAGTGAGCACTGAGCACAATTTGAATTCATATCTTAAGCTTTCATCTGCAATTTTGTAGCCAGTGAGGCTCTCCGATCACAAACAAAGAGAAAACCAAACAAATAATGCATTTAACATCAACAGTTAAAAAGTAACTGAGGTTCTGAAGTGCTGAGAACAACACTTTGTACTTCTACAAGTAAACAAAGTATCACTGTAATACCAGTTTTACCTGTAACTGAGTAACATTTCAGTTATGTAAGTGTACTCGTACTCGTAAAGATTTTCAAAAGTACAATTACCTCAAAATTGTTGAGTACTGAACTTGAGTTAATGTATGTTGTAGTTTTCACCACTTATAATCTGCCGTGCCAGTGTATTTCCTGCATCCATTGTGTTGTGTTTGTTTCTGTTTGTTGTCACTGTGTCGTTACATGTTGTAATGCTGTGTTGCACTGCTTTGTGACGTACTGTACTGTATGTTGCAACTAATTGCATGTATTGAGTGGTTATTATTCGTTGTAATGCAGTTTGTCAACTCGCCTTTTTTCGCATTGTGCTAATTTGCATTTTATGCCACTCTTTGTTGTTGTGGACTTTGACACAGAGCTGTAGATATGCCACCGCAGTAATTCTGCTGAGACAGATTAGTGTAATATTTTGCATACTGAAGAGATTCTGGCTCTGGTTGTGTTTTCCAACATTTGAGAACCCTCTGCGGATTTATGCTCTTGCAGACTGTTGTTGTCCGGGCACGCTGGAGTACTGATTACGCTCTGTCTGTCTGATAGCAGAGAATTATTACCCTCTTATCAGTCAGCCTGATCTAGTGGTCTCCGCTTATAGTCGCCTCCCCAGACAGGTGACTTTAGAAAACAACCTCACAGATGGAGTGGATAAAGGCCAGACCACGGGGTGTCGGCAGGATCGCGGCCCCAGCGAGGGCTTCCCTTGGGCAGGGATGGAGCCTGGCCTGGGTTAGCTGCTACAGAGCCCCATAGCTGCAGAGAAACCGGAGGGGGCATTGTGTGTGCATGCTGTGTGTGTGTGTGTGTGTGTGTGTGTGTGTGTGTTGTGTGTGTTGTGTGTGTACGTATGTGCAGACAAGCTGAGTGTCTGACTGTCCCTAGGCCTGGCTGGGCAAGCACACACACGCCCTGGCACTCTGAGAGGATCACACACATGCACACACACACACACACACACACACACACACACACACACACACACACACACACACACACACACACACTGGTTGTAGATCCTGTAGGCAGTGGGGGGTTAATCATGGCTGAGGGTGCTTTTCCATTCTATAATGTCTCCCAGAAAATGAGAGAAAAAGGAGGAGGAAGCAGGGCGAGGAAGTGTGATAAAAGAGGTCGACTTAACAAGTTCTGACACCGCAATTAAAAATTCCCGATCATGATAAATCCTTCTGATGCAAAACCTCGTCCAATTCCACATATGCAAGCGTCTATTCCTGCAGCGTCCTACACTCAGCTCTGCTGACATCAGAAACTGTTTTAAATGTATTGATTACCTCCAAGGAATGACCGAAATGCAAATCATGTTCCAGTAAAACTAGCCGGTGATTCATAAGCTTCATGCTACCAGCAACAGGATCCTCCGGTTCTCGCTCGTACACAACACCAGTGAGTGTCCCCCCGTCGCCAGCAACTTCCGCTGCTCAAACATGGGATCTCCTTGTGTTGCGTCCGTCGAAACATATAGCCAAGAGTGTGGCGAGAGAGAAAGACAAATTTAGAAACTCACAGCCCACAAACACACCTCCTCTCCGCTGCTGTAGCCAAGAGGAGAGTCAGATGGGCCGGGATCTCCCATCACAGATAGAAACACACGCGCAAGCAAACATGTAAGTCTTCTCTGCGGGCCCCTGTGATAGTGTTGCAGCTAGCAGAAACCGCGGATGACTCTTGGAGTGAGACTTAATCCTCACACAGCCCCGTATACACACAGAGAGGGAAGACCGGGGCTTCTGCGAATGACAGTAAAGCGGCGAAAACTTGATGGCTCAAAAAAGAAACTCACAGAAAAAGTGTCTGAGACGATGGAGAGCTCGACGGCTCTAAAAGTGGATTAAAGGAAGTCGGGGGAAGACCTGACAGCCATACAAACCCTTCAGCGAACGGAAATAGGCTTGTTTATTTTCCCGGGACTTGTCTCCAGGCGTCACAGTATCTGCCACGAGTTGTTCAACATTCTATGGAAATCCCACAATTACATAACTCGTGCAATTAAGTTTAAAACAACACACAGAGAGAGAGAGAGAGCTTGTGGAGCTACCTGTAACCCGCAATGCCTGATTTTCTCTTCTCTTCTCTATCAAGCGTGGCAAATGCGATTTTTACTGGAGGGGAACATGAAGAAGAGTTTTAGGGAGTGGAGAGATTTATTAAGTCGAAAACAGATGGTGTCAGAAGGAAGAAGAAAAGTATCAGCCCAGATAGAATACATGTTTTGATAAGAGGGGTTAAGGATATGTGGGAGATAGCGATTTAAAAGATAGAGACCCCCTCGGCCTATTAAATTTTCTTCCCCTTTCCACTTCTTCTCCCTCCCGCTCTGCACTTTTATCCCCTCGGGCTGGGATCAGAGCTGGTCAGAGATCTCTGTCTCGAGATTTGGAGGGGTTTCCAGAAGAAGCAGGAGTGTTTAATAGAGAGGAGAGAATACATCAAAACGACACAGAGCGAAACTGCGAGACTCGGGGTGTTACAGATAGGAGACGCGCGGCAACTGAGGGCGTCAGCCGCACCGAAAAAACAACAGGGGGTGGCGGAGAAACAGGTAGAGAAACAGAAACACAGGCATGTGCTGGCACGGGTTTTTATTGGAGTTTCAAGATGCGTGGGAGTGTTCTTCTGATCTCTATTTGACAAAGCGAGATGTAATCCTGTTGATCACATTTCTGCCTTCTTTTTTCGGCCTGGCTTTATCACATAACCACTCGTTGTGTCCTCGAGCATCAGCTGCCGATGTCCTCCCACAGAGAACAACCGTAGCTGGCATCGGAAAAAAAAGGTCATCAGGAAGATCAACATTATGACACAATGAAAAGGGTATAAAGGGGCTTAAAGAGGCTAAATCACTGTAATGCGCTCCGTATTGACTCTAGTTGATCACAGATTGCATCTCAAATAGTTGCCCTTTGTGCGCCCAACCTCTGTCATTACCGCTAGCTTAGGCTTGTTAACACTTGGCATTGTTTCATCTACACATGGACAGCTTGTCACCCTGCTGCCCTCTGTCCCTTTATCCCCAGGCCTCCTGCGGGCCCTTGGCCCTCTGGCTCATAGCGGCACACTCCGACAAGCTGCTCCTTCTCCTGCACCACAAAGGCATTTTCTCCCCATTCATCAGAGCCATTCATCTGCATACAGGTGGTCTTCAATTCAAACGCAGGGGAGGCACACTTCTGCTTAATGGCGCTCCATGTGTGTGGATTTAGCCTGGCAGGGGGGCAAATAATGATTCTAGCCCCGACAAACTTGTGATAAGATGGTGTTTCTGCTCCGAGCGTCTCCTGGAAAGTCGCCAGGGAGGCTTAGCACAAGCTGACGGGGTCTTGTAGCGGTACGAACGCACTAAAACAACGCTGCATGTGTGTGTTAGCAGGGGTTAAATGAAACCTCCTCCCTCTCTCCTGGACACTGTCTGACTATTCAGACCGCAGGAATCATTAACCCGCCCAGTCAACAGGCACACTTCACTCGTCCCTGCCGCTCTGTCCTCCTTTCTGTCTCCCTGGGACTCTCACTACCATGCCCACGCACACACACACACACACGCGCACACACACCAGCACACAAAAGCACAAACAAACCCCGGTGAAATATTTAACCACGCTAGTCAGCTTGCATTGCCTCTGCCATCATTTGTTATACTGTATCTCCTTGTCTGTCTCCCTGCCTGTTCTCTCGGCTCATCTGTTGTCTCTGCTGTCTTTCCTTCCTTCCCTTTCTTCTGTTCATCTGTTCAGTTATTTCCACGGAGCACTCCTCAGCCCCTGGCCAGACCGCACCGGCTACATCTCACCCTGATTACTTTACTTTCTCCTGTTTTCTTCCCACATTGACAAGCTCTTGAGCGTCTTCCCTGTGCACCCTTTTTATGCTCTATTGCTCTCTTTCAGTTTCGACTTCTCCCCGTCTTGAAGTGGTCCGGTTTTTCTTACTGCTGCCTCCACCCCTCCCTTCACTTTCAATCTTTTCTTATCCATGTACCCCCCCCCCCCCCCCCAACAAGTACCTCGGGCAGTGCATTTGTTAGAAGAGAATCTATTATCCTCCTCCATCCTCCCACCTTCTGTCCTCTTTATCTCTCTCTCTCTCTCTCCGTCTCTTTCTGCATCTCTCTCCTCACTTGCCCCAGCCCTATATTCATTAACATAGTGTTAATGATCCCAGATGGACTGACATGTACTCTATGGGGGCGAAGTGTGAGTGGCTTCTTCCAAGGGTGTGTGTGGGTGGTTGTATGTGTGTGTGTGTGTGTGTGTGTGTGTGTGTACGCAGGCATGCGCGGCTGTTGGGCTCATGTGTGGAAAAATTGTGTGTACATATGTGCGTGACTGTGTCTACATGTGTGCATGTGTGTGGGTACATGTGTTCATATCGGCGTTTGAGCAAGAGAGCGATCGCTTGTTTCTCTCCCAGAAGCAGATTGCTCCGTTATGATGATCTGCATCTCCTTCTTTCAGAAAGCCAACGGTATAGCTGCTCAGACTGCAGCTTGTGAAGGACGTGAGTAGGAGAAAACTGAAGTGTTGTGATGCTTCTGTACGTTAACCATTAAGACAAATAAGAATTCATTTCGTCATTTTTGACAACCTCAGGTCAAAACCAGCAGCTCTTAAAGAACAACTGATCATCCCATTATCTTGATAGAGGACAATAGCCTTGTCTTACAGGTTTGAGTCATATTGCTTATTGCTAAGAGTAATATTTCACACCTTTGGGACCAGTGTCTCATTATGGGGAACACCTGAGGAATTCCTTATTGAGAAAAAAGCTGCTGCAGGATTTCAGAGATGTAAACCGAATGACATCAATCCACGTGTTGTCTCCCAAACACTTTTGTTCACTCAAAAATGTTACATGTTATTTTGTTGTATTACATCACAACATGAGTGCCTACGCAGAAAAAGTTTGACATTTTTGGGGAAAATGAAAATCAAGTTCTGCTGGTTGCCTGGTGACAATAAAAACACCAGGCAGTCACTGCGCCCATGGGCCCTTCTTAAAACAACTATTTATCATTTTTGTACAGATTTTGTAACCTTCTATAGAAACTTCCAGTTTATATGCTAGGCTAAGCTAACAAGCTGCTGCCTCCAGCTACGTATTTACAGTGCAAACATAAAGGTGCCGTGTGGAGTTTGTTTGTAAAACAACATGGTAACTACCACCTGTGAATGAGTGGAATGGTGTCACACCATTGGTATTACTGCGTGTCACTCACATATGCACGTGCATCCTTAATCGTGTATACAAGACTATCAAAATGGGGAGCTACTCATAGAGAAACAGCTCCATACTGCTACTAGAAGACTCATATCATCGCTTCCCTACAAGAAAGCAAATAAGCGCATTTCTCAAAATGTTGAACTGATCCTGTAATGGTTTGGGCATATTATTTCCTATTAAGGAATATTTAAAGGACTACAGTTAATGTATATGTTTGGACAAAAGTGTGTTTCCAATGTGCACAAAGTGTAGGCCATATGGCCGATAGTGTGACTCGGTGTGTAAAAACTTGACTTGGCTGCTCTGAGTCCTGACCTCAACCTCGTCCAACTCCGCTGGGATCAACTGCGATGCCACCTGTGAGCCCGACATCAGTGCTAATGATCCTGTGGCTGAATGGAAACAAGTCTTTGCATTCAGGCCCAACGATCCTTTTCAAAGCCACGATTTCCAAAAGTCTGCATATTTCTGAGATACACAACTCAGTATATCTGTAATAAAGCAGCATGATTCTTTGGTTGTGAAGCGACCCTTAGACTCAAAGCATGCGTGCTATGCTGATTGTGTCTATGGATAGGCCCAAAGGATCAACGAGTTAGAGAAGGCAAGAAGTTAAACCCTGTTGCTAACCAAGTTTAGGTCCCGTGGTGCACACTCACACACACATAAACACACAGAGTGCGCTAAGGTTACAATGTTACAGGTGCAAGGGCAGAGTGCATGTATGTGTGTCATGGATACGTTAGCATTCCCTGGATGCATACACACATTGCCTGACCCCCCCCCTCCAAATATAGTATACTGCATTCTCACTAGAAGCATAAATCCAAACCACCGCCATAAAACCAAGTTTCCATCCAAACAACTCAACTTTATCTTTAAATCCTTCTCTGCAACGCATCTTTTTGTCTCTCAGTGTGGTTTCTTTTCTTCTCTCAGTAATTCATCCAACTTTGTCACACTGTTCTCTCTGCCTCCTGTTCTGTCTCTCTGCTTTTTCTTTGTCTACCATTGGCACGGTCACGCTCATTGCATAATCGCACAGTCGCTTAATTATCAAGAACACTCAGTCTAGCGCTCGTCGTGTCAGGGGGCTGTCCCTGTTCCCTTCTCCACATAAACCCGCTCGACCCAGGCGCTCACGAGCACACACGTACAAAAAACTCAATCTCCGTCTTTACCCAAACCATCATCTCTGCATCCCTTGTTTTCTCCCGTCGAGAAGGATTTTGTGGCATGAAGCTAATTTGCCACTAGAAAAACACCTGTAGATGCAATTACAGAAAGAGGCTTCCAATATACCACAGCCAGAACCACCCACACTCCGCCACTCAGCCGCACACCTAGAGTTATTATGCTCCACTCGGTGCTCGATTTTAGATGCAGCCTTTTGTTTCAGGTTTTAGTAGTTTCACATCCTCTGCAAAGGGTCCCTAAGATCACACTTTGCAAATGCCGATAGTGATAAGAGCACAAAGAGGAATTACTCCGACTGGGAGCACAGATGTGATCCTTGAGCAGACTGTCTAATGAGAGACTGGAAATGAATTTAGTGAGCACAGGCCATTAATAATTGATGTGCTCTCTAGTCAAACAGGGGATGTGTATTTGTTTGTGTGTGCACCTCTTAGCAGAGAGTGGTCACCATGGTGATCTCCTAAATCAGGGTCTCCTGAATGACAGAAGTGGGCGGCAGCGATGTCTGGTCCAGCCATCGCACTGCCACACAGCAACAGACACACACCATTCTGCACCAGTGAGAGCTTTGTGTCGCTGAGAGCTTCACTTGACGTCTGTTCCTTTTTACAACGTGGCTATTATCTTTATAATTCTGGCCATCAGTCATGTTGTTTATGATATCAGTTTACCCGCCAAGTTAGTTATGAAGATCTGATGTGATGTGAATATGGTAACACCACTAATTTAATGTTATTGATCAGACAAGGGCTACAGCTGCTACTGAGGACAAAGAGGTAATTTCTTTTGTCATCTTCCTGGATAATTCAATAACACGGAGAGGACTTCCTACATTAATGCAAATCATGTTGGTTTTTTATAGGAGTGATCTTTTTTAGATGAAATGTCTCTAAAATCCTAAACTACAATTAGATATCTGTCAGAGAAGGTTTTGAATCAACATTTCGAGCATAAGCTAGGGGAGTGAAATTCACAAAAATATAATTTAAAAGTTAGATGAAAATTAAAATGTTTGTTTTTTTTATTTCATAAGTAATTATATAAGTTCAAATGGTAGTGAGTCAAAAAAATGTTGAGTGGGTCCATGCTGCATTCCTTTGTATTTGGAACTCAGAAAATAATGACCTCTGACACGGAAAAGTGCAATAGATCATGAACTTTTGGTCATCCAAGTCGGAATTCCAAGTCGGAAACTAGGGCAAGACCTACATAACCACAGGTGACATCACAGCAGTGAACAATTACTTTAGCCTTTCCATCCCTTTTTACTTCATGTAGTGTTTGTGTTGTGTAATGTGCTGTCACAACAACCATTTTCCCTTCCACTCAGTTGATGTTATGCTCGTTCTAAATTATGACGAGGCAGCCGACTCCTCCTGTCTCTTTTTAAGAGCCCTCATCTGTTAAATCAGCCGCTGTGGTCGCTGGTGAGGTTCACCCACTTGTCATTGAAACTACTCTGAAATATGGACTTCCAGTGGAATGCAGCATTAGTTCTGGGGAAATTTGGACTCATGACCTCAGTATTTATTATTTTATTTAGTATTCTGTTCAGCTATTTCACAATATATTTTTGAGGTGGAAGTTAACACACTCCAAATCCTAGTAACAGCCCCGAATGCACAGAAAACAATGTAAGCGTATAAACTTATAGAGGAACAGAAGGTCGAAGTTTTCCAATTTTGCCATTTTCAATGCACAGATGGGTGAGGATTTAAATGCTTGCCTATGTGTTTTTATTTTTGGGTGGGTGAATTTAGGGTTGATCTTCCTTGATCCATTGGCGTCTTCGAGAGATGTTGCTGTGACCTCAGAGAGCAGGATTTAATTTGGTGGGTAAAATGTTCACATAAAACAAAGGAATTTGCCCGAGCCCTGATCTCAGATAGTCACCCCAAAAATCAATATAAGTACTCACGAAAATGTCCTCATAAACCAAAAGGTCCTCATTAGACCAGTAAGTTATCATGTTAGTCGTCACAAGTGAACAGGAGTTAAACCAGACCACATGCAAACACACAAACAAACACACACACACACTCACACACACACACACACACACACATTCCATTATCCTTGGAAGGTGTACACATGCACACTATCTTCCTTGCTGCAGGTCTTCATACCGAAACGACACAATAGGTCACACACAGATAGGCATGCTTCGCTTGAGTGATTTATGGAGTTGCAGGCACTGAAATTATCCCAGTTACCTTGGTGTGGACAGGTTGTGTGTCCAGTTTTCTGGTGACAGCAGGCGATGGGTTGAGGGAGGGTCAGGTCACATTTTGGAGGTTATTGGGAGAGTTAAAACAGGCAGGGAGCTGTGGTTCGGCTGAGGCGGTGGTCTCCTCCCAAGTCCCTAACAGCTAACAGATGGTGTCCTCTACTAGAATGTACTAATGGAATAGAATACCCTGATTCAGTTAGACACACACACAAACACACATTGATCCTGCAAGGAGAGAGGCTCATGGGGATCTGAGGGATGTTTTTGAGATCATTCAGTTGCATGGAAAGGGAGGTTCTTTTGGAGGAGCCTTCCCTTCAGGGACCATACTCATTCAAATAAAATGTTCTCTTCTGATGTGGGCTTTTATGGACTGTCAGAGAGGGAATATGCTCACGACCAAGATGTCTTACTCACTGTGGCATGACGCAGTCTCAAAAAATGAATGCGATTCATTGTAATGAATTTTTCAGAGTACACGTCCCTTGATCATGCTTGAATTCAACAAAGACAGTAAGTGAACTCCAAACAAAATCTGAATTGGCTGAGTGCATGGAAGACTTTGTGATCATATTTGGCTTTGATCACTGCCATCTGCAAAGGCTCGCTGGCCAAACCTGTCGAAACTTTTGCATTGTTTTCACAGACCGAACCACAGAATCAGGTCCAGGATATGGCTGTAACGCTGACCTAAGTCTTCAGATATCGACTGGTATGATTCTTATATCGTATCACATTTTGATCTCGCACTCCTCATACTTAGAGAAACCAAACCAGCCTTTGTGAAGCCTCCACGTAAAGCCTACCTGCTCCTCCTCCTTCTGGTCCACATTGTCTGTACAGTGAAGGCATGTAATTTAATACAGCCCTCGAGCCGGAGGTCAGGTCAAGTGGGACGCACTTAAAGGTCAGGTCAGGAGATTGCACAAAGAATAGTCAAAGAACAGTACCGGACGGGATTACCTGCTTCCTCGAAGTCTCTATTGTTACTCTTATAAGATTAAAACCAATCCCATTACTGTGCCCACGTCTATGCAGGGGGATAAGGTATGGAGACGAGGAGTAGTGAGTCTGGCTATAACAGGCTTACTGTTAAGTGTTGTGAGCTTCAAAGCACTATGCATCATCTCTCTGAACTCTCAATATTTGCCACCTAATCTCTACAGCACCTTACACCTAAAAATCTGTCATTGGTTTAAGAGGACCTGGAGAAGAAATGGAGCGTTAGAAGTTTGTAGCATCTCCGAGGAGTGATTTTATGGTCTGTTCTCTGTACATGTGGGACCCCTCCTCTCTTTACTCGTCCCCTCTGCGTCAGTGGAATGAAGGATCTAATCCCATTATTGGATATTATACTTAAGTGGGTTGACGTCTGTGGCTATGCTGATCATAGGCGATGTGTGTGTGGGTTCATTCGGCTCCCTCCATGTGTTGTGTTATGTGTATTTCGCCTAAACAAGTCAAAGATGCATGTCAAATATGGGAATGATTACTGCAAACAAAAAACTAGCCCATGCCCACATCAACATCACATCAGACCGATGTCTTGAGACTCGCGTGTGCGAGTATGTTTGCATTTTGTGTATGTGCATCTTATAAATATGCTTAAACTTGCCGTGTTTTCTGTTAGATATGGGATCTGTAAGGTTGTACACACAGTATAATCTATCGTATGTATTTTGTGAGTTTGTGTGAAATGTCTCTTCACAATTTTATCATTGCAATGTGCCATTCTAGCCCGTCTTTGTGTTGAAAAAAATTACTATTCGTCACTGCAAAATGTGAATGTTTTATGTCCGGCTGCTTGACACAAGAGGTTTTCCAAATCACTGCGAGCCACAGGTGCGTTTAGCATTCATGTGAACCACTCAGGAAACACTGATATGGATTTCAATAAAATGTCAGCTTTTGAAATTGATTTGTCCTGCCGGCGTCCACTCGGCACTGTGTGTTTTGGGAGCAGGAAAATTGGTGGAAATGTCATGAGGCAAACTTGAAATTTCATTGACGGCAGCTCGGCGGATGATATGAATGCCAAATTAATCAGTGAACCCTGACGGCTCAAGAAAGCTCTCGAGTCAAGCTCTCTCAAGGTTGTCATACCCTGCGAGGTGTGTGTCTGCTGATAAGTAAGTCAGTGGTAAACTGCCTTTGCAATTGCCGATTTGACAGAGACCTTTTGAAGTGGCATGTTTTAATATTCAATACGAGAGAAGTGTGCATGTCCAGCACACACTGCGATATGATTGTATGAGCTCCACGGTCAGTATGGAGGTTGACTGTTTTCTCTGCTTGATTCTCACTATTCTGGGAGAAATCTTAATTGCAGTCCTTCACTGTGGTTAGCTCACTGTGGGCTGTACTCATGCGCTCACACCACCCTCTCGTTCTGTTACACACATACAGGCACACGCATTGGTCATGGGACTGATCCCTGTAGCTTTGCATCACCTCTTTGCCGGCCTCCTCTCCATCATGGCCGCACTGGAAATAATTCCCTGTCTACAAATAGCTGCCAACAGGGTTGCCGGTTCAACTCCCTCTCCAGCTGTTTTTTCTTGTATTTCTCTGTTGAAGCAGGGCAGAGAAATGTCCAAAGATACACTTTAGGTCAGCTCTGACATTTCTAATTAAAGAACAGGACGAAGCAGGGAGAGGGCTCTTAATGCACTATAGTCCGTTCAGACTGACTGCCATAATTACAATCAGGCTGGCATAGCCAGGCCCTGTCTTCAGGGCTGAGGTGTTAAACCACCCGTGGCTCTCATTAGAGGACACGGGCTAATGAGAGCACTCCACACACATTCACTGGGAACACACACAAACTTACACACACATCGTGCCCAGAGTCCACGGTGCTTTTACTGCATTCTGGCAAGCTTAATTTCACACTTTTGCCTCCTGTGACACACACACACACACACACACACACACACACACACACACACACACACACACACACGTACCTACCATGAGAGGGGTGCGATTTTAAATAGAGTTGTTATGAATGGAGCTGGGAAAGAGCCAATTAAGAGTGTGTGATTCTAATTATGCCATTCGTTTTACTGCGCTCCAGTCCACAAGGGAACCAGAGAGCGCAGGAAATGAGCATGGGGGGGAATTTAAAGGAAAGAATAAAATTGTGGAAATAGGTAGGAGAGGTAATGTTTCCAAAGACACAAGGATATGGGGAGATTTTAAAAAGGAGAGAAAGAGGGAGGAGAAAAGAGAAGAGGGAGGAGGGATGGGGTGAGGGCGAAGGGGGGAAACCTGATCTCTGTCCTGATAAAGCCGAATTTATTTTGGAGGGTAACAGAAACAGCTCGGTGTCACCAAGCAGATCTACAGAGCTGGGGAGAGGAGAGACGTCCAAGTCTGATACTGTCAGAGGGAGTAAATGAGGCAGAGATATGTAGATTGGGCTGAGGAGATACACCAGAGGAGAAAAATGTTAGATTAGAAACAGGAAATAAGTGACAAGGTCTTACACTCGTACTGAAAAGAAGAAGGATGAAATGGGAGAAGGGACTGAATCAATGTAGGATTGCCAGCTGGGCTGTTTGGAGAGGTTATGTGGAGTCAAGTACAGCACCACTTACTGCTCTGTCACATGAACCAGAGTGACTGAAAGCACAGAAAATGCACACGGCCAGCTGTTGTTCTGAAAGCTGAAATTAACATAAAATAACATGGCAGCGAACAAAAACAGAAATTATGTTGACACGGAAAGATGAGTGAAGTCAATTCAAAATGTCACGCCAGTGAGATCAGTTTTATACACCCAGTGAACACACAGTTCTGGACTTCTAAGTGTTTGGGTGGAGTGCTTTAGGGTTGAGCGATGAGGTGTTTGACATCATGTTGAGTTACATCTGTGTGTTTCATGGCGCTGTCCGTGTTTTATTGCGATTGGTGTTGACTTTTCTGCAGACGGTGACCTAATGTGTAGTTGAAACGAGAGCAGCATCACTCAGGGTGTCTGTCCGACCAGATAAAGAAAAAAATAAACTGGATGGATAAAAACACATATGTCCAGCTTGGCAGCGTCCATCCAAAGGGACTGTGCTGACCTACATCTGCCCATAAGTTCAGACGCAAACAGTAGGCTAAACCCTACTTACGCACAACATTAGACACCTACTGCAGCTTAAAAGACACTGGTCCGCTGCCATTGGTACAGTGTTAATACAGCTGTCGGAGAAAATGAGGCTGCATGCCCATTTGCTCGAGTGTATTACGCAGAACGATGGTCAGCGGACAAACCGTATTTAGGGCAGTTTTTCCAGACATTTAGCCCTGATTCCTGTGTCCTTAATGCACGAGCCAGTCCACGAGAGTCTCTGCAAATTAAGGACTGGTTATTACAGTCGACCCTGGAGCGGACTGCTTGCTCCCTGCAGGTCAGGAGGATCAGACGGATTCAGACAGGCTGAATTTAATTGACAGATGCCTGCAGAGCAGATTGCAAGCACTGTACCGGTCAGAAAGCCACATTTTCTTGTTTCTGTCAAGCCGGGGATGTGGAGAGATGAAAGGATAGGAGAGGTTTATGCAGAGAGAGCAGGAGGGATGTAGGGATGGAATAAGGGGAGAGGGCGGCAGATTGTAATTAGGTCCACTCAGTCTAAGTTACCTTGACGACAGCAGCTGTGTGGTATTACGGGATGCAGAACTGGTGTTTTCCTTACACGGTACTACCAGGCATCACAAACACTCATGAGAATAATTACGTAATATGGATCGTAAATCCGTGAACCACTGAAGGTCGATTTCATCTACGTACGTGCACTCGCTCCACGCTCACCCGATCATGATGCATGCGCTATTGCCCTGTCGGGTCACATGTGCTGGTGTACGTGCGTTAGGTCAGGGCGAGCTCTACATTTGTGAGAGCTATTACCCAGGTGTGTGTGTGCACCTTGTTCCAGTACAGATAAGAAGGTCATAGATTGCGAGATATAAAACAAGAGAGGCAGGGCCAGTGTGGTTGTACTCGTTATTATGACTCAATAAAACTTTTATCTGACAAGTGTAAGTGCAAAGTTCACCCCTGTTTCTCAAGAATGGACTTTGCGAGGTTGTTTTGGCCGAGCAGACGATGTAAAGCCTTTCTCTCTGCGCGTCTGGCAGAAGTGGAATCCACTAAACTCCCACAGAGACAGGCACAGCAAAGCTCACCAGGCTTACACAGGCTCTATTGTCCCTTCATCAGACCACCATTGTCTCTGTGTGTGCATGCATGTGCATAGTTGTTGCCTTGTGCACCAGAGTGTGGCGGCTAGCTGTTAGTGTATATAGGCATGTGAGTTTATGTATGCATGCATGATGGCATGCCAGTATGTCTTCGGAGTGGGAGCTCATGGGCTTTGGGATCAGCGGACTCAAAAGAAACACGCGCATTGATGTGAAAATGTAAGACAGACAGTGAAAGGCTGGAGGAGTAAAGAAGAAAATAGAGGAAATGGAAGAAAAAACAACTTGACAATGAAAAATTGTTAAAAATCCTTGTTAACAAGGGCAATACCAAAGAAAGAAGAACATCAGAAACAAAGAAAAAGGAAAATGAAGAATGAACTAGCTAGTATCCCAGAGGCCTTTTGTCTTATCGCACTTTGGACACAGTGACATCATGCCTGCTGGTAAGGCGGGTCACTGATACTACACTATTTACATCACCCAGTAACACTACTCCTGTTTACCTCACCACCTGCTCTGTGTTTCTTCATCTGACTCAACCATGAACGTGTTGGAGTGTCCACTCCTCCGTGATGCCGCGGTGCGGTCAGCATTATTCCAGGCACGCTGAAACTCGAAACCTCCCGCTTAGCGCTACACCATTACGATACCCGTTTAGCATCACCACGACAGTATACCTGCAAATTGCAGCTTGTCTGTTCTTGTTGGCTTAGACTTTGTTATTGGAGGTTTGATTTGGTTTCAGGAGACGAGCAGACTGAGCTGAGTAAACACTGAGATGCAGTAAATCTGTGGAGCGGTACAGTCACAGCTTACTGAGGAGTGAGAATTTCTCTTATTATAGTGTCTCTTTTTGCCATAATGCCCAAGGACAGAATGAATAACTTGATGTCTTTGCAGCAAAAATACTGTTATCATCAAACTATCATTATCATTATGTTTATGTATAGCTCTGCCATTTTTGAAGCACATTATGCATTAAATTAAACATTTCAAGTGGCAATATGTGGAAGTTGTTGAAGTAGTTGAAAAAGTTCAAAAATAAGTTCTAAAATTATCAACAGAATGTGAAGAAATAGTCTTTTTGACATTATGAATCTATGTATTAGCATTGTAACCTGGCCTCACCCAGTCCAAGCTCCTGTGCTAGTGGTATAAACACTATCATTCCCCTGGTCCCTGAGCAACCAGTCCTAACTGCTACTTGCACAGCTAACTGAGCTAACTAGCTAACGGCAGCTACGGTTGGTAACAGCAAGTAGCTATTTCGGTGATATGCTGCCCCCTATTGTTTTGAGTATGAATCTAACAGGTGGCCAAAAAGTTACTGCTAGCAGTCATAGCTTAGCTTAGCATAAAGACGGGAGACAGGGGCAAACAGCTAACCTAGCTGTCATAAAGTACCAAATAAAAGTACCATCTGCCCACCAGCATCTCTAAAGCTCATTTATTAAAGGTGCAACATGTAATAACTGGCCACCTGTCAAATTCATATTCAAAAGTGCAGGGTCAGCATATCACCAGAGTAATGGCTAATAGTTGCTAACTCTAGCTGCCATTAACTAGTTAGCTCAGTTAGCAGTGCAACTAGTGGTCCGGACTATGAACTTGGAGCACCTGTGGAGTGTTGATGTTTACACCGCTGGCAAAGGAGCTTTTAACTGGGATGTGCTGGGGCTAGCTGGTTAGCATACTAACTTTGGGCATTATAAACATTAATAAATGTTACATTATAAACTGTAACTTTAGAACGTTTGAATGTTTTCAACTAAAATTCTCACATATTGCACCTTTAAACAGCCAGGCTGTTTCTCTGTCTAGGCTAACCATCAGCTGGCAGTCGCTTCATGTTTAGCTTACAAACACGACAGCAATCTTTTCATCTAGCTCTTAATAAATAATAAAATAACATTCCACCACAAAAAATGTTATTTTTATGACTTATTATTTATTCATTCCTTTATATAATTTAATTTTGTGAGTAGCATAAAGGGACCACAACTAACATTATGTTGTACAACCATGTGTTGTATAATGACTTATAAATGAATCTTGTTTCTTGAAGTGAATAAAAGCATTTCCCAAACTTTTTCTTTAAATATTTGACAAATAAGGCAGGAAAACAGAGATCATATTAAACGAAGACTGTTTTGGGGTGTGAATAAAGAGATGTACTCCATCTGTGTACTGTAAGTCTGACACTACAGGAACCAGTGTGGCCCAGCTCTTGCTTCTAGGTCAGAAGAGATCAAAGTCTCGACTCGTCTCTCCCCCTCATTTCAGGCTTCCATCAATCACCCAATCTCTGTTTGGCTTCACTTCCATTTCCTCGTACCACAGCGCTCTCTGTGTCTGTCAAAACGCTGTTTGTCTCTGCTCAGTGATGGATCTGAGCAGAATTCTGTTTGTGTCCAAAGGGAAACAATTACTCCAGTGTGTGTGTGTGTGTGTGTTGGTGTGCTTGGCTCGGTGGATGTGTGTACCAATGTGAGAAGAGCAAGTGTTCAAGGCCATCGCTGAACAAACTCATTAACCAACCATTTGTTAGAGCTGAGACAGGACCAAACAGGATGTGGAGAAAAAAAAAGGAGAGCAGAGAGATGTGTGAGGAAGAAGAAAAGAAAAGGAATTCAAAACAGAAAATGAGAGAGAAAGTTTGTTGGGGCTTAATGATTACTGAACCTTTGCTGAGTCAGCAAACTTGAACACACACACACACGACAGAATATTGCATATCATTACAAATGACATGCATATGATGTTACACACGATGGAACTGATTGTACAGATCAGCTCGTCGGATCCTTTCACGCCATGTTATCGTCAAATGAACTGTGACATCTGACTGCCATCAGTGCCTCGTCATGTTCCGAATGCCTACATCTTTTCAACTGCGATGTAACTTTGTTTTCCGTGACATTGATGGTAAAACAAGCTTAAGATCAGCAGAAGAAACCTTGACCTCCAGCACGTTTTTAAGGTTTTATGATGTACGATGGCTGTCTATGACCTCCATAGAACATTTAAATGCTTCTGCCGCATCAATTAGTGTAGACTCATGACAAATGGCTGGCAGATAGTTAGGCTAAACTACTGAAGTAACAATGCTTTCATCTATTTCTCAACCAATGACTCATTTGGGGAATTCACAAGTGAAAAGTGTTTAAACAGCGGCTAATGGGCAAGCAGTGTGCTAGGTTAGCTAACACTACCAAGCTAATGAGATTGAGACAGTATAATGAAATTCACTTGTCGCGATAAAGTTGATACCTGATTCATCACACTTCATACTTCAATTAAGTCTGAAACCATACAAACAGAAAAATGCCTACAAAAACAGGCAGATTAAACATCTCATGCACTCTGTCATGACGTACTGAGTGTCGTCATTTTGTGGTTACAACTGGGCGTAAAAATATGTATTTGCTCGAGAAGGAACCCACCCAGTTAACTCAGAGTTCGGAATCAGCTCTTAGCTAATGGAAAGTAGTGGGTAGCTTTACACAGAAGAAGAAACACCTGTTTTGGGGTAGACAGCTCATATTGTCATTGTGTGTCATGGCTGTTAAGTTAATTGTTTGGACTTTTTCCGGCTCCAGTGTTTGTGTGATGAGAGGTGGTTTTGGATGAAGATTGAATCACATCATTACCCAGTTTTTTCAGATAAAAACGGACAGATGTTCAGAGTCTCTTCAGTGTGATGTTGTTTTGGTAGTTTTTTTCCAGAATGAGGAGGTTCTGTGCTCTTAAATTGTGCAGCAGTCAAACAGCAGAAAGATCACACAGTATATTCAACACTACTGTTTCATTATGCCAACTTGACATGTGTGAGGGAAGGTTCTGTGCTTTTAGCTCATGTCGCTGGTTGATGTTTTAGGCCATTCAGGCCATCTTTTATCGTATGTGCAGTCACTTGTTTAGTTAAAGAGTTGCTTCGTTTTCTAAATACTGAAAATGTCCATAATCAAGCTGTCATGACACCCTGTGTTTTACCCTTCTGCTGCGCTCACACCCTGAGCTGTTTGTGAACTGGAAGTCCAGAGAGCACTGAAGTTGTTAAAGGTAAGATATGCAACTTTTTGCCCCCAATTACAGCACAATTCCAAAAGGTCAAATTAGTACAGTGCATGTATATACAGGGTTAATGTCTTAATGACCACACAATAGAATTACAAGAGGATAATGTCTAATGAAAGTGGCCTTAAAGAGATTAAACTGTTCCTATACCGGGAGTTGATCCCAGTTTGGTTTTCAGCCAGGCGGCCTGGGTTCAACTCCGAGTATGAGAACAGTTTCACCTATTTTAATTAGAATTAATTCATTACTGCTGTACTTCCATAGCACAGTTTAAACTAGATGTCAACCCTGTACAAACAGGACGCAGTGGTTATTTGACCTCTCTTTAGAAGTGCATTGTGATTGCTGCTAAAATGTTACATATGGCACCTTTAATGTTATTTGTAACACTGCTGCTCTTTCTATTGGGACAAGACAAACATTGTCTGATGTGAGGCACCATACTGTAGTGGTACGGTAACAGTGGTAGATAGTAACTAAGTACATTTAGTCAATGTAAGTACCACTCTTGGGAGACAATCACTGCATTTATCTGACACCTTTAGTTACTTGTTACTTTGCATATTCAAATTAATAAAACAAAATACGATAAGAAGACACATTATGATGTACTATTATGGAAAAAAGTAACTGATATTCACCTCTACTAGCTGCAATATTAAAGTAATGTACATGTTAATGCATTATTATAATATAATACTATAATATGTTTTCTTAAATGGGCCATTCTGCATACTGTGTCACATACTTTGTGTGCTCTAAGTATATTTTAAGACTAACGCTTTTGTAATTTCACTTAAGTAACATTTTTAATACAGCGCTTTTACCTGTTACAGTTTTTCTACACTGTTTTTTACTAAAGTAAAAGATCTGAATATTTATTCCATCACTGAAAAACAGCAACATCAGTTGTTTGTGTTCCTCTGTAAGAACTATTAAAAATCAAGGCCACTTACCATTTTCCACTCACTTTCAATGGTGCCAAACAGAAAGAAATCCTGTGTGGAGAAGCAAAAATATCTCTCTGTGACTCCTCACCAACAGTAGCCTCAGAAGACCATGATGCAACAGAGCGAACACACATGTTGTGCTTTGAGTAACGGGCACAACAACACCCACTTTCTCCCACCGGGGAACTGTTGCTCTTACTATCGTTATCACCTCTACTATCACCTCTGCGGTCGACACCTACACATAAACAAAGGCCGGATGAGTCCAGGCATGTTCGGTGAAAGTGGTTCTGGGAAATGTAGGAAGTCACTTACTGTGGTTGGGTCAGACAAAACTGGAACATTGCACACAAAACACAGTGTGAACAATTTCCTGTGGAGTACTGCGAGGAGCAGAGAGGCCAACTGAAAGCAGATTTTTCTTTGGGTCGTAAAACATTTTTATTTTCTGTCTGAATATAGATAAAGGCATTGTGTGTTGGTGTGTGAGTACCGCATGAGTACACTTTTGTCAGCGTGAGACACCACCTCTGTGCCGGCTCGTCCAGATGTTCCCAGATTATTACTTTTCTCTCTCTATCCCTTCATTTCACTACCATCCATCATCCGTCGCCCTTCTGTCCTGCTCCACTGACTTACTGCTGTTGATACGTGTAATCCCCACCTTTTATCTCTCCCTCCCACGGCCATTTCTTCATTATGTATTTGCCTGTCCATCACTCTTAGAATACTAATCTTTTCTCAGAAACAAGTGGTATTTTTGGACTCGTCATATATAACTCTTCTGTGGAGGATGTATTTATAGCTTGTAAACTAGAATGGTATAACCCCCCGCCCCGATAGACATGTGTGTTAATATGCTGTTGGTGCCAAAATGAATCAAGGACAGCCTGCAGGATGTGTGTTAATGAGGTGTTTGGATTCATTCTAATGTACTGTACTATGTGTGCCAGTGTCTGTGTGTGTATGTGTGTGTGTGTGTGTGTGTGTGTGTTGGCTCTGTATTGTTTTATCTGGGTCTGTCTATGGGAGAATGTTACACAAACTAATATGTTCGTCCTTAGTGAAGACCTGAGGGAGAAACGTGAGATCAAATCTTCCCCAGTGCACTAAATCACATCGAGAAGTTCTGTATAATTGACCTGTTCTTCATGCACAACCTAAAATAGATGTTTTCAAATGATTATCGTGTGTGCCAGATAAAACTAAGAAGTTTAGGGACCTAATTTCATGAACCAATGGCACGTAACACAAGAAGAAGGCACAGCGGTCCTGGGTGAGTTAGTTTTTTTTTTGTAACCTCTGCCAAGGAGGTCCATTGGTTGTTTGGTTGGTTCGTCAGCAGGATTACACAAAAACCGCAGACCGGATTTCAACAGAACTTGGATGGAGGATGGGTCTCTGCCCAGAATAGAGCCCGATAACTTTTGGTGCAGATCCAGATGAAGGCATTTGGTTTCTCACTTTCTTGAACACTTGGGCATTTCTTTCTACAGTTTTATTAATTTCTCAGGAAAAAAAATAAAAATATCATGAGTATTTAGGTGGCTAGTATCTATGAGTGAGTACAATTTGATCTGGTGACCTTAAATGATGTTTAAGCAGTGACGGGTGGTTTAATATTCAGAGTGATATGTGGCGAGTTATCGAGTTTGATCTTGGATTAGGCTTTAGAGAGGACTGTTGGGCCTTGGCAGAGGTGTGTGCTCTACTCTACTGAGTGCCATACTAGTTTGGTTATTTAACAACCAGGATTGTGGCTCCGCTTTACTTGTGAAATGGTTGTAAAGGGAGGAAATCATTACCGACGGATGTGTTGGGAGCCGGCATCAATCATGGCAAATTAAATCAGCTCCCGTTAAGAGCAGTACCTCCTCTGTCATGTAGCAGACCTGACTGGATTCCACGTTCATTAAAGTTGGGACCAGGCGAGAGTAATCTGAGTTAACAGTTTATAAGATACACGTCTGAGCTCTAATGCACCCAGTGAAACAGCCCAACAAGAAATGCTTGTGTAGCTTATAAAGTTTATGTTAACGCTGTGGGAGAGTTGCTGGTTCAGCTCAGCTTCCAAGCACTGTTGCAATGTGTTGCATTATACTGCAACCTTTTCCCTTCTGTCATTACAGTATGAGGGAGTCTAATATGGCTGCATTTGTACCAAGTATGTCAAATCATGTTGACATTATGTGCTTATTTGCTCAGGTCAATCCACTGGATTTTTTTATGGCGCCTGGGGAAATTTCCAGCTGTTTCTGCGGCAATAAAATGGGGCGTTTTTTTCAGCCAAACCATGATTGTGTGTAAACCTTATCTGACACACATTTACGTAATGTATGCCTGATGGCTAATTTGGCACTCAAGAATTGATTTAGGACAGCTGCTCTGTTGTTGTTAGCGGTGCTGCATCAGGCGTGTGCGAGCTGACCAATCAGACGAGACCGGGCAGCCCTTAAAGAGACAGCAGCTAAAACAGAGCGTTTCAGAGAGAGGGGGGAACACAGAGCTGCAGCATGTAAACATATTCTATCAATAACCCAAAATAAAATTATGAACCTGAAAATGAGCATAATATGTCTCCTTTAACTACATTTTTGGACAGCTTGACATGTTGACCTGATAATGGGGTTAGATGAGGAGTTAAGTCTGCTACATCTCATACTGAGGGGAGACTAATGTTAAAAATTTCATGGCAACCGAGTCAATAGCTGTCAAGATAACTCACTAAAACCCGGATATGCCAACCTCATGGTGGTTCCGGGGAAGAGATCATCAACGGTGGGGGTGTATTCTGGGAGCCATGGATGTCTGCAGTAAATTTAATACGATCCGTCTGACAGTTGTGGAGATTTTTCAGTCTGCACATAAGCCGTCCGTGCCTAATGACAGACCAACATTTCCATCCACAGAATCACGCCGCTTGAGCGGCTAAAAAGAAAAATACAATGAATCAACGTCACTCACACATTATCAACAAAAGAATTATGCCTCACAAAAGATTACGATCTTTTGCCGGGTTGTTTTGTTGGACTATATTCGACTGTGGTTGTGTACTTCACGTTGGCAAGTCAACGAGCAGCACTTTTATTTAAAAATGTGAAAATACGGAGCCCAAAACATAAATATACATCCACACAGTCTACACCCCTCAGGGCAGATCATACCCATCTGAAAGGTGAAATCACATTTCTGGAAACACTGAAATATTTATCACTATGTTTTCCTGGGTATAATGATGCACATCATCAGGCTTTTAGTTGGAGACGATGGCTGACACCGCAACCAGTGAAATCAGATTCCATCATTTTGCACGCCATTTGCGATTTATGTAATGTTCCTAATTAAAAAGGCATGCATTTTTTTAATGGCTTTGTTTACATTGATGCGCACAACTGACAGAACTGATGTAATAAGCTGATTAACCACTTTAAATGATTGCATAAGCTGGCAATCCAACATAATTATCCTGTTTGCATAACTGAAGTATATTTTGTGGAGAGAACAGAGCATGTTCACCACAATGATGTTCATATCAGTCGTGGTCCTTTGTGTGACGGGTTTGGAGGGGGCTACGCTAGTGGCCGGTATTTCAGGGTCAGCGCGTGAGTTTCTTTTTGAAAGAGCCTGGTGCTACAAGGCTGACCCGAGGCAGGGTGAACAATACTGTGCAAAGAAATCAGAAGGTTGCAGGAAGGCAGTGAAGACCTGTCCTTCAGCTGCTGCCTTTTGGAGGCTATGAAAGTAGATGTCTTTACAGATCTCAGCAGCTGAAGGTGAGAAATATGAGCAAGAATTGCCTCAGCTTCTAGCGTGGAACATATATCTGCTGGTGAAAGCACTTCTGTGATGGTTTCTGCGATTTGTAAGGGGCTGTACATATGTGTCATTACTCATGGAGGAGACGCGAGCATCATTTATGTTTCATTATGAGATTGCAGTGGTTGTACAATCCTTACAACAGTTGTAACGTGGCAGACAAATGCTTTTCACTCGAGCACAAAGACTGTTGTATTTAATTTGTGACTGGCATCAAAGCAGCTCCCTAAAGCCCCGGAACAGAAACAAAGGCATCAGCAGAAGTTCATCTTTTGATCCGCAGCAAACGACACAATAGGAGAGAAAATATGACAATGGAAATTACAGACAGAAAATTGATCGGGCGCTTCAGCGAGTGTTTTGAGTTACGAGCTTTTGTAATCAGCTCGTGGGGAAACCAAAATATTTTGCGAATGGGTCGCCTGGAAAAGAAGAATCGCACCTGATATCGCTGTCAAAATGCACATTTACGGCGATGAATGCTGAGAACGTTTCACACAGATTTAATGAGAGACCGTTAGGACGAAATGCGAAGCGGGTTATGCGTCGAGGGACATGAGGCCTTGCCCAGAAACAAAAGATCAAACCCGGGGTTACGTTTGACAGATCGTACAGGGGGAAGAACATTAGGGAAAGACATCCATGCATTAGATAATGGGTATGATGTGCAGTTCATTAAGACGAATTTCTCCAATAAATAACGTCTGTATTACAATCGACCTCTGGGTTAGTGGCACTATACTGCAGCATTGGTTTAATGAGACCAGCGAGACAGGGTTCGGCTCAATCCATATTATGGAATGCTGTGACCTGACAGCACATTGTGGCTATATAGGTCACATGTACAGATATTTATCACAATCATAACAGTACATTTGTTATACAATGTTCACAATGCCCCACTTCTCATTGTCATTATTAAGTCATCAGTTGTATTTCTGGCATGCGATTGATAAACCGGTCAGGGATCAGGGCAGATCAGGGCAGAGCAGCGAAAAAGCCCACAGGAGGGGTTACGAAACCACTGGAATATAATGAACCTTAAGCTCCAACGACGGGCCATCATAGGGAGGCAACTCGCATAAACATGTCAGCGGATTAATGCAGATCATTAAGGAAAATGCATTTCCAATGTCTGTAAATTGAACGAAATAACTCAACCCTCGAAAAAACATTCCGTAAATTTGGGGTTTTCTAACATCTGGCATTTATCCTCACTTGCCTTTTCTTGACCCGGCTAACGCAACTTTTTTTTTTCAGAAGGCACAATGGGCACAGATTACGCGTGATGCAGCTCAAGATAAAACCGCAAATCCTAAGAAGATTTTTTAAATGTAAAAACTTGAGGGTTGACTCGAGGTGACTTGGTAAAAGGGGGCCGTCCGCGACACAAAGACGAACAGCTTTGAGAAATTCGACGTGACGCTCCTGCAGCATTTAGCCAACGTTGATTTGTAATTGCACGAGATAAGAAGATGAGGGGGAGGTTTAGCTCGTGTCTTGACTAAATGAGAGAGGTTATTTGTGTTCCGGGGGGCACGGGATGATACACTCATTTTAAAAGGCTTAGGCCACTGCTGTGTCTGCTCAGAGCATCGGGGCCAAGGGAGCATGTGTCCCTCCGACACCATGTGCTTACAAACACACGTGCAATTAAGCAAACAAACACGCATAACCACACGTGTACCCGTGAAGTGACACATTTTTGTTGTCAGTTCCTGTCTGTAACCTATATTGCACTGTAACCTACGACGTCACGATGCAGGTGACAGCCCCGGAGATGTTTAGTAATCAGTGTCTGAGTGTGTGTTAGTGTGTGAAACAGACAGGCTCAACCAGAAGGCTGATTTTTTGCAGTACTGCTGCGGCCGAGGCATTCGGAAAAACAACGAGAAATGATGCAGTAAAATATAGATTTCAAGAGACGCCAAGTGACAAATGAAGGATAGCAGACAGACAAAGAGGAGAGCTGAGGAGAAAATGACAAACGGCCGGCATAATGACAAACAAGCCTCTCTGTGAATCTTAAACTCGCAGGATTGAATTAAGAATGAATAGAAGAGGGTGACAGAGAAAAAAAAAAATGAAATAACTCCATGCTGCAGAAACTGATAAGGTTTTTTAATTAACTCTCTAGACCTGGGGTTCATTTAAAATCACATTACAATGGCAATTTGACAGCATGCAATTAACTGAGCAAAAACACGAGTGTTCGGTGATTGATTCTCGGCTCAGCCTCACACTCAGAGACATGCGTTGATACAGGTGTTTTCCAATGTGACATACAGTGTGAAGTCATTCCTGGTTAGATAAGAATAATTCCAACCAGACTATGAATCCAAAGGTCAAAGTTTCTGGTGACTTAATCATTTAAGATTAAGGTCGATGTGGCGGAGGCTTTAAAGGCGCAGTGTGCGATTCTGAAGATATATAGTTGATTACGTTGATTGATTATTTTCACATTCCAAGGTCGTCAAATTGTGATGCTTTGATCGACTGTTGGTGTTCATATTCAGCTATATCACAAAGTCTACCTCGATACAGTTTCGATCTGATTCAATTCAGGGGCTGACGATCGATGCCATCTGTACATTATTGTAAGCGGTTTTGTGCAGTAAAATTTGTGCAAGAACATTTCTCAAACGTATAGACCAAGTCACTGTGGCATCATCGTTGTTGATTGGCATTTTGGAGATACGTGACATCCTCATTTTCGGCCGTAGCTGGAACATTGTATGATGATGTATATTAAAACATGGTGTTCCGACCTATCTGACATTTCTACTGTGCTTATTTTATGAACTGTGTTGCTTTGAAATCTACAACATATCAACTACTATCAGATATCTACACCTCAACAGCGCATCTCAGTCGAACTGCTAATTTGGGTTAAAGCTGTCATTTTCTGTAGTCTGTTGCCCAACCTAATGTTCATTATAGTCAAGACGCTATGACAACATCAAACATGCATTTTAGATGAATTTGATGTATTCACTTGTCAAGGAGACAAAACAATCATTTTTTTACTAGACACCATTTTCAGCTTAAGCCTATGGCAGACGTTTCCTCTAGTCTTAGCTTATCAAATTGCATATCCAGTATTATTTAAACGTTTCATCACTCACTGCTGGTTTGAGTCACTGCATCTTCCAACAGAACATCAAGGTTGAAATTCATCAAGGTTGAATGAGTGTGTCGTCTCGTTTTTCACCCTTGAATCATTGTTGAAACAGAGCAGCTAATATCGCTGTGGCGAGAGCAACAAGTTAGCGGACCACTGAGCGAGATACCCCGCTTGTCTGTTGGCGCTGCTGATTTGCTCCAGAGATGGGGCTCGCATTAATACTGTTTTTGAATCTTTAGGAAGGGGAAGAGCCTGGGTTGAAAAAGATATACAGACGTGGTAGGGGCGATTTCAAAATAAATGCACATCTTAAAAATGATCGTATGGATCGGTGTTTTCACTTTGCATCGATCCCACTTGACTGCTTATTATTGAATCGATATGCCTGCTGCACCTTTAAGAACCTGAGCATGGAGCTGCTGCAAATAAAAAAAACCCACAGCAATTAAAAAGATCTGATCTTCAATGCAACAGAAACTACTTTTAGAGATTTATCATATTACACAACCCACATTAGTCAGTGTTTCTCAGCAGTCTGAGATCTGATTCTGTAACACACATTCACATTGTCGCAGTGTCCCACTAGGACAGCCTGTTAATTTTTTTTTCCCTCATTAATTCCTCTATTTGGCCAAAGCAGCACTCAGTAAGTTGCATCGTGCTCACAGCTTCGGTCGTGCTCATCAGCTTGTGTGTGCGCGCGTGTGTGTGTGTTGGCCAGACGGCTCAGCTGTTTGTTTCAAAGTCGTGGGGCATGTTTTTTGTGTGGATGAAAAACAGGGTACTGGGGACGGCTGCTTTTTACGCAGGACAGAAAAGTAGACAGAGTGGAAATGAGACACACGAGAGATTAAGAGGAAATCTAGGGACAAAACGGCTCGATGATGCACCATATGCCCCATGGCCCACTACCCACTGCTAAAGTCTATCTTGTACTTGTCTGCACCCCACGGATTCAGAGCTCAACTGAGCAGAACAACAAGTGGAGCATTACAGTAAGCCTTTTATATTATGCTCCTCATTTCCAGATGAACTAATGTGACATGAACAGTTTAATTCTTTGTGCACGCACATTCACAGCAATTCATTGAGAAAAAAAACATACTCTGGCTTTGAGTCATCCACCACCCAAAAAGTGACTTTCAGTTTTAAACGCTGGATTGAGGGTTGAGAGGTGGATGCTTTAAAGGAGGTGTTCAACATTCAGCAGGGAAATGGGATACGCCAAAGCTGGGAGTGGGTTAGTGTAGCTTTGCATTAAGACTGGAACTGGAAGGAAGGGCAAATAAGCTGGTCTGCCTCTCTCCAAAGTTAAAAGATACACCTACTTGCACCTTGAAAGCTCACCAATGAACAAGTTTCACCTTGTGTGTTTAATTCATTCTTCGTCTGAGGTGTAGGAATGAAAAGTCGCGGATTAAACAAACAAGACACAACGATCAATAAGTCGCTGATGAGGTGCGAATATGTTTCTTTTTTAACCTTGTGCTGCCTTGAAATGGAACTCGAAATCTTGTGCTAAACAACATGAAAAGCCGTGTACATCATACATGAAAACATACGTACATACATACATACACTGGCGTTCGAGGGGTTGAGGGGTCAGTGAGCCACAGAGACTGACAATTTAGCAAAATGCAAGAAATGTAAAGGCATGAATAAAGAGGGAATATCAGCAATTTCCCCAGACACATAATAAAATACGATATACGATTAAAATGACAATATATTAACTTGCCGTCCAACGAAAAACAAACTTTTATGGCCTCAGCTATCTCTGAAAACATCAGCAACCACGGTTCATAACGCAACGTTCACTTACGAAGTCATGGTTTTACTGTAGTGGACTATTCCCGTATCTGACTGCCCCGGCTGCCTGTTGATGCTGCCTGTGTTAATGCTTAAGTTATCGACTAGCTCCATTGTTAATGCACAGACACAAAAATTGTATTTTTGAGCAATTTCTTGGCAAGAAAGTTAATAAACATGTGTCCAACAAGTCCTTTAACATTTGTAGTTTCCTCATTCGGCGGCGAAGATCAGCTGTAATCAGGATGGATTACAATGGGTTCAAACTGTGACATGATTTCATCGCCGGTAAAAAAGGATCAGAAAGGATCAAAACTTGTCAAATCCACTTCTCGGACAGGCGATGGTTTCAATTCCTAGAAAGGCAAAATAAATTGTGCTGCAGCAGCGGATAAAAAAGTTTCTTCGAACATTCTGGATACTCTTTTCCATCGTGATCACTTGTCGCATTGGACCCCCTGACTCCACTCCACCGCATGACCGCCAGCTGCTGAATACTGAAATTAAAAATGTATTAAAAACATCTTTCAGGTCAACAGCAGTGCAGAATTCGACACTTAAAAATATGGTTTGGGGGTTTAGAATCATTCTAACTATCCATCTGTGAAACTGCAGGGGAGTGCAGAATGTAAATCTGAGCAACGTTGTAATTTAACACGCCGGAGAAATCTGCATGGAAATTGCCACATTTAACCGAACCAGGGCATATTTGTCAGGTTCCCATGCTGATGAGCATCTGCACCCAGTTATGTATCACACAATCATGTCTCTCATCCTGACCTGACCTTTCAGCCGTGAAGTAAACATGTTTCATATTCACGTGTGGCATGAATAAGTTAATATATGCACGAATTATGGCGCCGCGGTCACACTGGGTTGCTGCAGGTGGTTGTACAGTATGTGTTCACGTGGCATCCATCACACGTGAACAAATAACACATATGTCCAACCTGATGGCGTCCCCCCCGTGTGGGTGTGTGTGTGTGTGTGTGTCTGCATCAGTGTTTGTTTGTTAATATGTTGACAAGTGTGTCACATTTTCTGACGACAGGGGTGATTCAGACAAGCTCGTCACATACGTGTCACCACACATGTCAGTGTCATGTGTGGGGTTTTTACATGTCGTTAGAGAAATCAGATGAACTTTGTTAAAGTTCACAGTGCAGCTCAACGATGAGGAATCTTGTCGTCTCCTTTGCCGACCACGCACAGTATTTTTTTCTACATTTATCATTTAGAGCTCTCATTCGTCGTTTTCGTATAATAACACTTGATTTTGCATATCCAATTGAAAAAATTGACTTAAAGCAACATTATGTGACTTTTCTATCTTAAAGTAACAGCTTCAAGAGAGAGGGCAGGATCACAGCGTTACATACATGTTTACTCTAACACACAAGTTTTCAACACATAACACTGTTGTGACGTCATAAGTTTTGTTTGTGGTTACCACCTACGTTACGTCTGACAACCTGGGATTTGTCTTAACGACAGCGGTGTTGCACTCAGAAACTCCTTTAAACTTGTGAAATAAAAAATACATATTATATTAACATATTCTGGATTGTTTTATGAAGGTGAGTAGGTGCCATCTTAAAGACTTTAATGTGGTGATTTTACTTTTTTCTGCAAAAGTCATGTCAGATACAGAGTTTTCAACAGAACAACTTGATTCTGAGAAGATAAAAAAAAAACTCAAAGAGGTAGAAATTACGATGTTCTTGACCTTTTGTCACTATCTGATAATTCTCAACAATCTGTCGGTAATAGGTCCCGGTCTGGATAAGATGGCGTCTAGGTCCGGACCCAGACGGCAGCCTGCTTATCAGTAATCTCAGGGGGGATGGTGAGGGAAGACAGATTAACCAGAGGGCTTAAAATGCAGTTTACATGTATTAAATACTTTTTCATTGACCATATGTGGGTGGACTGTTACATGATGATTGTAACTTCCCCGTCTCCTTCAGGTGCCTTTACGAGCCTGTGGATGATTTGTCTGCGAAAGTTGTTTAATGCTGCTGCGCCGTGGATTTCTCTGCGAGGGACTCCAAAGAACATGAATGCATCGTCTCAGTGCCTCTCTAACAAAAGTGCAACAGTGACGTTAGTTTGGAAATGTAGCCTTTAACAGCGGCAGATAACAATAACTTCAGCATGAAAGTTCACTGTTGACCATGAAAATTGTACTTTGACTGAAGGTTCACTTGCTCACTTTGATAAATATTATGTAATATGGTTGAAATCTCTTGGGAAAAAAAACAAAAACAGTTGACTCAAATTGGGATTAGGGTTAGAATAAAAATAAAAATAATAACTTTGGTTTGGTTTTAGATTTCGTCTGATGTTAGCTTTTGTAATGAAAGACCTTTCAATTGGTTTGGGAGTAGGAGAATTTTGGTGGTAGGCTGACTCTTTTTTGTTTACACATTGGGATTCCAGACTGCGCTTTTTAAAGGCATGAGGGATATTTCTATTGTTTGGTAACAGCATCAGCTGTCAGTCACAGGACGAACTGACAAGAGGAAACACGGGAGTCTTACATCACAGACAGGGCAGTGCTGTGTGGGCTCCACCTGACAGGTGTTACCTAAACAGGCAGAACAATTTGTTGTTGTCGTCGTCAGAAACACAAAAACTCCATGACAGAGGTCCTCACCGCGGATATCAGATAATCAGATAATCTGGTGATTAGGGGATAAGAAAAGAAGACATGGGTGGTTAGAGGTAGAGTTGCACCACACGGCTCCACCGCCTTGATTAATCAATTAGATCCAAAGCCATTAAGTCTGTCCGATACCTCCTCTGACCTCAAGTCCGACTCCAAGATACGGGAGAGCAAAAACACATTAATGCGCACAAAACCACTCAAAGTACACACAATCACAGACAACTCTAATCATGGTGTAATGATATACTACCCCTGGGTGGTGGTGGTGGTGGTGCATCATAAAGCGTATGTTCTCCTAATGTCTTACAAGGATGAGTGAAGGATCAAATTACACTTTCAATTTACACATTTCCTTCATAGTCTCGAGAGTTTTATTAATGAGAGACGTTCGAAAATGTTGCTGCACTGTTAGACTATTGTATGGATGCTTGTGTAAGGCAGAGAGACGGGGTAAATATAACCCTCCCATCTGTTGGGGCTGTGCAGATGCTGTCTCAGAAATAGAGGATTAGAGCTAAACTTAGAGAGGAGGGGGACATGTGATGAGAGGACGAGAGGAAAGCCAGTCAGTGACTAACACCAAAAGCATAAATCTGAGGGCGACTGACAGCATCAGAGCAGCCGCTCGGAGGGAGGATGAGAAACATGGAGGGATGGCAGAGCAGGCAGCGCAAAGTTGTGATGGGGCCAAGAACGTTGCCTCCATGTGAGGGATGAGGAACGAGGGGAGAGGGAAAAGTGCACAAACAGAGACGAAGATAGAAGATGTAAAAGAGAGAAATGTGTACGATTCAACACTGTCATAACATCGCATTAAAGCGCCAGATATGGTTCAAAGCGTCCACTTTGGATAAATCAGGGTGATGTGCTTGTTGGTCCGACGGGAGGAAATCTATCTCGTCAGTGACTCAGCAAGTTCAAAGCCCTCCGCGGCCCCTCAGTGTTACATGCCCACCACATACATATGTGTGTACTGTACATGTTGACTGAGTCAGTGCAACGCCTTGGGCTAAATAGCACACGCTATTTGAGGCTTATTGACTGAATCAACATGCAGACAGAAAAACAGCTTCACGTGGGGAGGATCAGGTTTTTTTTTAAGCAGGAGCCATAAGCCAAGGAGGAGGGCTTCCCTTTGCCTCGTCGCCGCGCAGGCCGCGGGGCTCAACGCCACGCGGACGTGACTAAGGGCGCAGGGGCGCAGGGCGTGCGTCAACACCAGGGGAGCATCTGTTTCATATGTGTTGCGGTCTGTCTGTTCGTGTGTCTCGTGTGCTGCAGATGGATGGGTGTGGGAGTCCGATGTTTTTGAAAACGTCAAGACCAAATGTTAAAGGAAACTAGAGTTTATAATAAAGTGTAACTGTATTCTTGTAAGGTTAAAGAAAAAAGGTGTGATTAGATTAGATTACAGATACATGAGATTACTGTCAGGATTACAATTTTAAATGAACTATAAGTAGTTTGTCACCGTTCATAAGTGCATTCTTAAAGACGACACACTGGTTAAGATTATATTAAAAATAATCTTGTTAATATTTATTTCTTCTTGTCTGTATTTGCATATGTTTGGCACTGAAGTAATCCAAGAGTAATGGAAAGTCAACAAGTTACATTACTTTAAAGGTGCACTGTGCAGTTTTTTTTTTTTGGAGGAAACATTTTATTCAGAAGATACAGATCTTCACTGACAAACTGACCTTAAAGCACAACAGAGTTTCATGCTGTTTTTCTTTGTTTATGTGTGGCGGACCCTGCCACCTCTCTAGCTTCAAACAGTGTCCTGGACCTTATTTTCCTCTGAGAACAGCTTGTTTATTCAATTATGGAGAAAATAAATATTTCTGAGTTTGTATTATTACCACATAAATATTCCAGGTATTAAAATTCTGAGTTTGAATTTCTTCTCTAAAACTACACAGGGCGCCTTTGATATTGTGATACTTGGATTACGTTACAGACTACATTTAATTAACAGGTAATTAGAAACTGTATTGGAGAACATAATTAGAGTAACCCTCCCAGCCCTGCGTGTATTTACTTGGTTTATTTCTGTTGCTCAGGAGATGATCCTACTGGTTCTGAAAACCCACCAAAGTAAACGCTGAGTCGTCAGACTGTGGCGACACACCCAAATATATCTTGGGGGGCAACAAGCAAGAGTGTAAACAGATTGTAAACAAACCTTCAGGCTAAATGAACGCGGTTCTAAAAAGAACGCAGACTACCCCGTCCGTCAGCCGTCTTCCCGGTTCAACTTTGACCTAACGATCTCGTACTCGTTGTGCTCATCCACATTTCCCCGGGTCATTATTAGCATCGTTATGGGTGCGCTCACTGCGGTTTGAGGAGGAGTAAATCTGTCAGAGCTGTCTGTCTGTTTACAACCTGTTTGATTGTCTGAGTATTTGTATTTGTTGCCCCGTTTGACCCAGTTTCAGGTGTGTTGCAATGTTTTGTGTTCCAGAAAATACCTTGGTGGGTAAAGAGTCATCACAACCACTCGGACATGTGGCCTGAGATACAAAAAAAAAAGCCAAAGTTGCAATAAATCATAGTTTTCCTTTAAATCCTCAAGTTTGAAGACACGTGAGGAGCTTCACATGGGCTACAGCATAGGTACACCATACAAGGTACAAGGTCATTTATCCACTAACCCTTTAAAGGTGCAATAATGTTATGAAATGTATTTATGTAATTGCAGAGATTGCTACAGAAGTTAGGATGCTAAGCAGCTAGGCCCGGTCATTCCCAGTCCAAAGCTTCACCAACACTCCCCCGGTGCTCTGAGCTCACAGTGCGGACTTTCAGCTGCATGGCTAACAAAGCTAAATAGCTACTGGCAGCAACAGTTAGCAGCAGTTAGCGGTTAATCTGGTGATACTGCCTCATTTGTATTCGTACATACTGCACCTTTAATGCACAGCTGCAAAGGAAGCTTTGCGGGGATGGTTTTGCACCAGAACACTTAAAATAGAATAAGAACAACAACTTTTTGGGCACCAAAGACACTGTGGCTAAAGGTAATCTGAGGTGAGAGTCTGAGTTTTTGCACTGGTGTTAAAATTCACAACACTTTTTGGATAAGGTTAGCCGTGCAGTGGAGAAAGTTCATTCTAATGTCAGTAAAAAAAAAAAAGTTAGATATTAGCTGAACAAGCCTTTTATAAATGGCTCCATATTTACAAGCCTGCTCGAGCGTAACATTGTTTTCTCAGTTAAACAAACACAATCGGAGAAGGTGGAAATTCTTCTCCTCAGCCCGACGCATTGTGATAAATGAATGCAGCTGCCCCTGAAGATTGTGAGTGGAAGACCCTGAGTTTGAACAGTCATTAGTTAAAGTCTCGGATGGATAGTTGTTGCATAATTTCTCGGCGCTGGTATGTGAGAGTGCACGTCCTTGGTCTCAACAGCCACAATCCCACCTTTGGGGAGCCGCACAGCAAGCGCTCTCGATGAATTCACCTGTTTGGACACACTGCATATAAACAGTTATATCATAACCCGGTGAATTAAATCAGCATGTTTAATCCCGATGACTCCAGTTACACAATGGCCATTGTGGCTCTAATGGATTTATGTATTCAGATAAAGGATTACAAGGCAGGGGCATTAGGGAGCAGCACCTCTACTCAGCAGAGCTGTGACTGAACAGCGGCACCAAGTGGTCACCTTTGGATACTGCAGCATGCACAGAAAGGTTTTGTGTGAATTTACTTTTACTGATGCTGTAGACTTCGGCCCTTTTACTCAAATTGTCTTTTAAACTTGTTGTTTACATCTTTGAGTAAAACTGTGACGTGGCTTCATCAGCCTCAAGGTGAAGATACCTGATAAACAGAGAGGCTTTTATCTAAACCTTATATCAGTTTTTCAGACGTACTAATCTTTTTAATTTGTCAGTTCCTGGTGGTTTGGATTTTAACAATGGCAGCAGTCAGAAGAGTGAAGAATAATGGCCTCAGGTTAATAATAATGAAGGGGGTGTTTTGACATTTAGAAAAAAATTAGACAAAAACGTCTGGAGCTTGGTGTCAGACTGAAGTGAGTCAGTGATTCTTGGAAAAGCCGACTTAAGGTTGCCAGAATATGGTTTGTTGAGTTGTGCCAGACAGTCATAACTTTAATCTCTCAGCTCTCCTTTCAGATGATATTGATCTGACTGATGATTCATTGCCTGGATCATCTTCCTCTGGGACGATGATGCATCTTTTTTCCAAATGAAAATGATAATAGTGTTTCTTTGAAACATTGAATCAGCAGGAAAATAAGGAGACCTGATTATCGTCTATTAACCCATTGAAGTGTTACTAAATCCAACTTGACGCACTGGATGAAGATAAATGGTGTGCTTTTTGCAAATGTAATACATTTAAAATGTTTCATTTGAAACTTTCCACTCTGTTGTGAGTCTTTGGGAGCATTTTTTTAATAACTGAGTAATCTGCTGATCTTTCTTTTTAATGTATCTTATAATCATTCTGTTTGTTAAAATATAAGAAAATAGTGGAAAATCACATTTTTCACAGTCACAACGTCCTAAACTTTGCTTGTTTCGGCTGACTCATGATCTTAAACCAAGAGATATTTGGTTCACTAACACACAGGACAGAGAAGAGGAACAAATCCTCACAATTAAGAAGAGTTTGCTTATAAAAGACCAAGTGATTAATAGAACAAATTAAAAAGAATTAATTGATTCATGGTTTCAGATGTAGAGTAGACAGTGATGTGATGTGACCAAGTACATTTACTAAAGTTCTGTACTTAAGTACAACTCATGAGGTACTTGTACCTTACTTGAGTATTTCCTTTTTCTGCTAAAACTATAACTCAAGTTCTATTCGTACGGGTGACTTTCAGTTTTGACCAAATATTTTAAGACGATATCTTTACTTTTACTCAGGTATGACATTTAGGTACTTTATACAACACTGACAGTGGAGCATGCCAACCACACGGATGGTCAACAGAGAAGTGGCCGATGCTGCAGAACTGGTTTCTGAATTCTGAATTCTTTAATCATTTATTTAAAATATTAAAACTGGTCACTATTAGAGTCCATAGAAACTGCCATGCTTCATGGGCAAGTGCAAACAAGTTCCCTTCCAAGCCTACAAGGATTGAGTGTGAGGCTAAATATCCCCAAAATGTATTTTGTGTAGATCACTTCACACCAGATTTTAGTTATGTTATTCCATAACTCAAACTTACGTGACTTTGCTTCCAACATCAACTTGTTTTTCAAACTAAAGCCCACATCTCCTTGCTCACAGAACCTACCCATGTGCTGACCTCTCTATCTGTCCATCATCTTCCTCGTGCTGTCCCGTCAGTCAGCCGAGACGCCCCGCTGTATGATAACGACCTGTTGCATAAGATCACAGACAGTCAGCCTGGCTGCACTCAGCAGCGGGCGGCTTTATCTGTCCATCAGCCGGTCCAGACATACAGGTACACACTGCTCGCCTGTCCCATTGTCATTCAAATGTTGGCCTGGTGATTGAAGCGCTTATCTCTCCTAATCGGAGCGTGTAAAGGTATTACTGCTGAGGGAGCGCGTCGCCACACCAACTTTGATATGGAAAATCACATCTGTGAGCTCCCAAACAACATTATCTACAGAGGGCTGAATATACCAGGTAAAACCTTTCCTGCAAGCCCTCCATCTGTTGTCTTGGATTAGCTCTGTGCACGTTCCCTTTTTTTTTCAGATCCTCAAAGACAGAGAGATGGAGGGAAAAAGGGAGAGGGGGGAGGATTAGAGAAGGGAGGCAAATAAAGAGCCGAACACACATGTTGTTAAAAGTAAGATTTGTAAGCTTATTATTTTGTTATCATGATCATTGTTATAACCTCTGTTATGGTTTGTTCAGTTTACAGTTTATTTTCAAGTTCATTTAAAGTCATTCCAGTCGAAGGTAAACATGATTGTAATTGTTGTTTCCAACACTATTAAATGCTTTTTTTGTTTTGCCAGACAACAATCGGTCGCACTCGCTCGCTCACACGCTCACATGGAAAGAGCAGAAACAAAGAGACTGTTGCACACTCGCTCACACATTCATTCACTCTCTCTCACACACACACACTTGTACACACTGACACCACACAAACACAGACAGCATCTCATGCGAAAGCTCCTGCACGCAGACATGAAGTGACGAACAGAAATGAGCTCTGATTCTGACTCTCCCTGACACACACACACACACACACACACACACACACACTTTCTTGCGCTCGTGTCTAAGTTCATAAGTGCAACTTCTTGAAGAGTGATTTCCCCTCTCGCACAGTTCTACAACCCTCCCGCTCCACACCAGGACCCAAAACCCTTCCTAGCTCGCCCCCCCCACCAGGAGCCATATATACACCTGGGCTGCTTCACAAACTGGATCATAATGCACTCAGTGATGCTCCAAAACTACATGACCGCTGTTTGTTTCCATAGATAATATAATATGTAATATATCTTGTCTGGGGGACAAAAGATATTACATCGCTAACTGACGTACACCACAATACTCCCAGACTACAAGCACACAATGATGTATAAAAATTACTTCTTTAGAACAAAATCCTCAATATCAGTGGTTCCAAAACTGGTGGACTGGACCCCCTCAGGCAGGGAAACTCAACTTGCTTTGTCCAGGGGCCACTTTTACAAAACAACAGGGAGCCAGGGGCCAGTTAATAAACAATTATTAAAGGTGCATTAAATATGTATTGTAGTTATACATCCATGACTGTAGCTACTTTTATCTTGTTAGCTCAATTAGCCGTGCAGCTAGCCAGACTACCAAGGGAGTGTTGATGTTTACACTGCTAGCAGAGTAGCTTTGGACCACTTGAAGAAAGAGGTTTCCAGGCCTGGAGCGAGCTGGCTAGCATGCTAACTTCAGTACACATCTCAGCAACACAATACAAACGTCTTTCACTTAACTTCAAAGTAGTTTTTTCTTCATGTTCTGCTGATTTTTTTTATGTGTTAAACTACAATTCTTACATATTGCACCTTTAAAAATATTAATCTGAAACAATGCAAAGGCCCATAACTCTTCTTCCTCTGAAATTATAGGTTTTCAAATGAACTGATTTATGAATGTAACTTATTAAATAAATTAACTTGGTACGAGGATGTCACTCGGCCTATATGACAAATAAATCAGATGTTTTACTGCATTTAATAGCTGCGACTGCATTATAGTTGTAAAAGCTTTGGTTACATTTGAAAGAGTTTATGCAACATTACATCACGCAATCACTCAAACGTTGGAATGATTCAATAACATACAGAAAAAATAGTCAGCGGACAGCCGCCCAAAAGGGGTTTTAACATAAATCTGACCGGTCATAGTCAGGCACCTGCTTTATTATTTCAGATTTTCTACTTTCTCAGACTAATCTTTTCCGCTTATATTGAGAATTACGGGAGAATTTTACCTGATGGGGAAATGTGATCATCTCTTGGTTGAAAGATTGTCTGAATTGGTCAAGCAGAGGCCAACAAATGCTGATTGGCACTGGATCTAAGACATAATATCTTCTGTTAGTCCATCCCTGAATCCACAGTTTTCTGTCAAAGATTTCAAAGGCTGTAGTTCAATCCAAAGTAACCCTAGTGACAATATTTGTTTGTTTTGTTGAATTTGTGTTCTTTCAAGGGGTCACAAGCCAAAAGTGTTGGGAACCAGAACCATACATGATTTGTCAATATGTATCTTTCTTGAAATCGTACTTAACTTTCATTTAAAAGTGAATGATCACAGAGTGCAGCCCAAGTTTACATACGGCCCAACCCACCCAATTTTCCAACTTTTTAAACCCCTGTCTTCCCCCTCAAGAAAACCAATAATACACCACAGCAAACTCAACAAAATAATAATAAAAACATGAAAAAAAAACAACCACAAGGAAACTGAGCTTCAAGTTTGTAAAAATGCTTACATCACATTCCGCCTTGGCAAATTTCAAGACATTTGAGTTTCCATTCTTTGTCCGTTTTTTTTTCTTTTTTTACACGACTACTTGAGCGTCTCACGCGGCGCTGGATGAGCCCGTGGCGACGGCCAGCGGTCAGCTCGCAGTCCATCTTCATCACTGTTATAATCATCATCACCATCATCATTGTTATCAGCTACTACGGTAAGCCATGCCCTACTGGAGTCCATCGTTGGCAGGGTGGGGTAACCATGGTGAATAAGGTGCTAGTTGCTATGGAAACGCTATTCTGCAGCAACCGACTGGTACAGATGTTTGAGTTTTGAATTGCCGTACCTCCCCACCAAAGCACTTGGTTTGTATTACTTGTCGCTTTAGTTGTGTTTTGATTTTTTTTTTTTATCATTTTGCATTTTCATACTTATAACATGTACAGTATGTGGATGTACTCGCAGGCTGTTAGTACCATTTAAAATAGTCTCTCTGACTCTCGAACACGTGGTCGCGCACACACATAATGTTTTGTCACACTCGTACAGTAACAGAAAAGAAAATGTTTTACATGTGGCGTCTGACGAATGGGTTTTGCAGAGATGAGGCTGATCAGCGGAGAGCTTCCTACTGTCCCAGACGTGTCGGATCTGTTCGTGGATGCTTGTGTGATCGGCTGTCCTCCTTCCTTCGTCCCTCCTCTTGCTCCTCTCCTGAGAGGAGGGCAGTATTGCTCAGTGTATCCATGGCTGCTCCGTAGCCATCGTGTGCTTCGTTAACCTCGGAGATGACAGAGGACCAACCGAGTGCTTCAAAGACGGGACAGAAAAGTAACACAGCAACTTATAACATCAATAAACCCTTGCGGTTTCTGTGTCAATGGCACATCTACTTCATTCCCCTCCCCCCCAGTGGATGTTTAAGTGAATGATTCATCGTTTAAATGCTCTGTATTTTTTCCCCTGACCCCGTCCTGCCCCGTTGGCTTCGTTAGAGACGTGCTGGACACTGATGGTGAACACAGGATGAGACAGCGGAGTGGAGATGGCAACTAAAAACACTGGCGTCTGGAGTCCCAGGGTGTGTTTATGAACTATCAGCTACTTTGACTAGTCTCCTACACAGGACCTGCGCAGTCTGTCAGCTGGTTCCTTTTTCCCCTCTCCTCCGTGGACTGGGACGAGATCCCAGCATCAAGATCAACAACAACAACAACGACAACAACGACGACAAAAAAAAAGGCAATTTCAGTTCAGTTCTGCTGAAATCTATTTGATTCAGTTCATTTGAGTTCAGTTTGAAGTCTTGTTGCAAGAAACTATGGCAACTAGCCCTAAGGAAGTGTTTCAGCCAATCGGATCCAGGGGAAAGTCCTCAAATGGTTTTCAATTGGGTGGGTGGATTTGATGCCTTTTTCTTCTTTTTATTGGGATTTCAGCCCCGCCTCCTCCTCCAGTTGTATAAATGCTTTGTGTGGTGTGCATGATTCAACAGGCTCAACCTGTGGCCTGTTCAGACACACACACACACAAACACAGACACACACACACACACACAAACACAGACACACACACACACACTCACCTGCGTCTGTAAGCACAGGCTGTCTTTAATACAACATACGGTTCAGTCTGTGTCACCCGAAGGCCTTCCAAACTCTCCCAAAACCACACACTCGCTCAACTAGCAGCTGCACAAACACACACACACACACACGCACACACACACACACACACACACACACACTGTGATGCTTGAAAACTCTAAGATCGTGCTCCTTTTGACTTTTGCTCTATTTGTGGTATAACTCTCCTCTTTCTCCTCGCTTCTCCTCCTGACTCCCTCCTCCTTGCCCCCCCACTCTCCCACCCGCTGATACTGTACACCTTCCCAAGGCTAGTTGGCATGGTGACGCTGATGGGATGGCCGTTGCTAGGAGATGAAGAGAGCGGCCAGCAGGAGCATCGTCACGGTGAGGAGAAGGCGATCCCTGGACGGGCTGCTGCCACTGACGCTCTTCTCCAGCTTGGGAACGAACGGGTTATATTCATCTGAAACGGAGAGAAAGAAACGGGAGGAAATGAGGGACAGTGATGTCTTTATATCAATTCATCACAGTCATAACAGCGGTGAAAAACTTCAAGGGAAAGTCAGGGAAAAAAGATAAGTTTATCTGCGCTTCTAATTGCGCCGTAATCTGCTTACACAGCACGGCTTTTATCAAACATGACCACGGTTTTAATGAGGCAGACTGACTGAGACAGAGTCACACTCCAACTAAAACATGCTAAGTCTGCTACAAAGACAAAGTCAACACGACAGCAGGGCCACGGCTTACTGCTGCAGCTGTTAGCAGAGAGCTCTCATTGTTCTAATAAAGTGACACATTCCCAGTCACACTCATGCATAATTTCACATACAGACTTACTGTATATACAGTAAAACCCCCCCTCAAGTACACCTGGCCACGTCCTAAAAATAGGTCTGCGGTTTTCTTTTGTTTCACGCCGAGCGCTGATGTCTAGTCGTACAAACGGTATGAAAACATGAGCCGCCAGACAGTTCGCTGCATGCCTTCACTTATGAGACACATGTGCAGCCAGACACACCCTCTGTAGTCACCTGATTAATGAGACTGGAGGCCAGACAGAAGCACAGTTTTCTGTCTATACGCAGGACGGATGATGCTTATTAGGAGCTATTGTGTTCACGGTCCGACAGCACCAAAGTGAAGTGTGGTTATTCTCAGAGTTTCCATATCTAGCTCCGGAATATTTCCAGCTGCTCTGCGGGTCCGACAGCAGAGTAATGACTGGCTGACACCTGGTTTTAGAGATGGCCTCCTCTGGTATGCTCCGCTGGCCAATCTAATGAGGTCTATGCAGCAGCCGAGCTCAGGTTAAATGCTTTGACCGCTCAGTAACCGAGCGTGCAGCCGAGGGGTCAGGACAGTGTTACTGTGGCGCTGACTGACAGAGGAATGCAGTTTTGAAGACACAAACAGCAGACTGAGAAACATTTTCCAAAACTGGTTCTGGAGTGTGGCTCTACTAATCGCCTCATCACACACGCACACACAGACACACACACACACACACACAAACTGTCTCTCGCTGACTGTCACAAACACATAATTATTGGCGCGCAGCGTTCGCACGATGTTTGTGCAGGGGGCATGTGACGCTCATCGTGACCTTTTGACACGTTCGCGAGCCAAACATTAGCTTGCACATGGAAGCTGTGTGTATCTATGTGTGTGCGTGTTTGTTTTTGTGTATGTGTGTGTGCGTGCCATATTCTGGAGCAGGAAAGCAGCCAGCATCCGCCTAATAATTAAGAAGCTCAGACACCTAGAGGCGTCTATGAAATTGAACATCACGTTGACGAGAACAAGGGGATATCTGACTGTGTGGAGATAATCTGTCTGTGTGTGACGTGTGTGTGTGTGTCTGTGTGTGTGTGTGTGTGTGTTTACATTTGTCAGTAGCCATCAACTGCAGTGGTTTCTGTCTGAACTCAAATATAAGCAGATACAGAACCTATAACACAATGTGTATGCTGTACTATTCTGACACTGAGTTTTAATTTGATAACATATTATTGAATATGGCAGTTCATCGTGACACTGTGCTCCTCTGTACATTGTTACACAATTAAAGAGTCTGTGACAATAACTTGATGAAAATAATTATCTTTAATTGCTGCTGTCAGAGAGGTGTTGATTTAATTATGTAGTAAACGTCTCAGACGGGATAATTTGTGGTGTTGCCATATCATAACGTCCTCGTTCGAGGGTCATTCCAGTGATGTTGTATTGCACCTCGATGCAATTAGGGGACTTTTGAGACGTAGGTTAAATAGGGAAAGGGAAATTGATATGATGGCATCGTTCATTAGACTCTACCTGACTGATTTAAGCACATGTCTTTCAACTCTAAACTAAACAAAACTCCCACAGAGCCACAGAGGGCAATACACAACTGTTTCCAGACTTTGAGATGTGGAGTGCCAGATCGGTGTGTCCTCTGTCTGTCTCCCTCTCTTGGTCATGTCTTGTCTGTGTGGGTGTGGTCCTCCTTCCTGGCTCTCATGGCTCTCAGAGCTGATTATTGAACACACCTGTCTGCAATCACCTCATCGCTCCTTCCGCTCTGAACGCCAACCTCTCATTAGTTTAGCAGTCTGCAGAGCATCTACCTTCCAACCACTCCTTGCTCAGCCTGTTGTTTCACCTTTCGCCGTACACACACATGCCAAGGCCTAGTCACGCATAGCCAGAGCTGCCTCCATAGTCAAGGCCTAACCTGTTGATTGTAAAAGTATTTTCTCCTTTGTGCTTCAGGATCATCACTCACCTGCCAACCTGCCTTTAACCCTCCCAGCCATCACGCCATCTTTGCCAGCCACAATTCCCCCTCGTCTTTCCACGCTCACGCCTCACCAGCCTCCGCCATCATCCTGCCTCATCTTATGACCTCATTCCCCCATCAATATTCCACTCATGATCCTCCTCCTGGTTACAATAAAACTTGCTCCTTTATCACCAGATCCATCCGATGTCTGTGTCCTGCCTTTGGGCCATATATACATATTTATATATCCAATTGGGAGCATAAATTTAAAATTGCGGTGGCATTGCGGTCCATTTATTAGCCTCATGATGCACAGTGAAATATTGTTTGTTCCATCCCTAATTAGCACCAGGGAGACAGCTTGAAAAACTAAAGAAGACACGCTCGCCAACAACATATCCAAACCCTCTTTAAACACAGTTTAGAAGCTGCTAATGAGCTGAAGTTGATTACTTGAAGAAGCGTTTCAGCAACGTGACATCATCAGACTAATTGATACGAGCAATCAACAGGCACACCTGGTATTAATTAGCTGTTTCTTGGCACCACTTCTGGTAAAACAGGAAACCGCTCCAGTGACCTTTTTTTCAAATTAACTACTATAATTTTTAAATATTAGTGGTTCACCTGGTATCTTAAAGGGAATGTGGTGTTAAATTTGCAAGTATAATCATATATTTGTTGAAGCAGTCGTGGAATGTAACTAAGTACATTTACACAAGTACTGTGCTTAAGTACTATTCTGAGGTACTTGAGTAATTCCATTTTCTGCGACTTTAACCTTCCACTCTGCTACATCTTGGAGACAAATATTGTACTTTTTTACTTCGCTATATCTATTTGATAACTATAGTTACAAGTTTTACAAGATCACATGCAGCATCAGAGCCAAAGTAGCACATTTTAAAATGTATTAATTTCATTCGTAATCAGATCATAAAAAACACTGATACTGATAATCAGAATAATGTTGATTTAAATATAATAGTTGACCAATCGTATACAGTATATGCATACATGTAAAAACGTGTATCTTTTATGTTTACTTGTACTTTTGATACTCAAGTACATGTCATATCAGATATTTTAAGAGTTTTACTGAAATACTATTCATTGAGTGACTTTTATATATAAAAATAATATATATATATATATATTTATATATCTTTACTTGTTCTCGACGATGACTTTTGGGTACTTTTCATTGCACTGTGTAGAAGTATGAACTCTGTATAAGCGGTATAAGACTGCAAGATAAAATATCTGATGAAACAAATATGTTTATACAGTTTAGACAGAAACTGTTTCTACAAATAGAAACTGGAGTGACGTTCAGTTTTCTGTGTTCGGCCCACCGAGACTCGTCCTGACGTTGCTGACAAAGTAACCCGAACACGCTGTCGCTTAAAGGAGTGGTAATTGCTGCAACAAACCCCATTAAAGAAGAAGCTTCTGATTTCCCCGCTAATGGCCGGAGCTGATCGTCAGATACAGTAACCTGAGCCAGCAGGGTGGGTAAATGAGTATCCTCCCACTGAAAGCCGTCAGTAATCACATGGCTGCATGGGGAGCTGCTAGCACCATTCCATCTGTGTTGTAAATGAGATCTAAATGAAATCTAATACTAGAGGCCGTATTCAGGAGGGAACCACTGTTGAGCGGTAGACACTGATTGAAAGGGGCAGCGCCCAGGAAATAAACTGTGAGCAGTGAAGGGTAGAGAGAGAGAGAGGCGATATGAGCCTGCAACATTCAGCTTAGTTAAACATTTTCAGACACGGTAATCAGGCCGGTTTGAACTGAGCAGTTTGTGTGTTTGTGCGAATGTGCTGATGCGAACTCTGAATAACGGTAATTAAAACTATGATGTGATGGGTCTAATCGGCAGTCAGGAGGAGTGAGAACGAGGGAGGGGAATAGGAAACTGTACAGCGTCTTTGTTTTCGGTTCTTTTTCACGGCTCCCCGCTGATTTCCTCACTTCCTCTCGCACCACTTGGGTTATCCTATTAATTTAATTGGCAACACAGCACTACAGGTGAAAATGACCCATAGGAGCTGGAGTAATTTGTGCTCAGCTATTGTGCCAGCCGTTTGCTAAATATTAAAAGTGTTTTCATGTAGTGCAGATTTTTTATCTGTCCAAATACATCCAGTACAACTGCTCTTCAGTGGAAAATAAACATTGTTTTTCTCAATATTCTTGTGCAACTTGTAATTACGAACGCACTGTGTGATCAAATAATAGTTTTCTGATATTGGAACGAGCATCTCTTGCGCTAAGCCATCTATGTGGTTGCAAATATTTGCAGGGAAGAAAGGAAGACAGACAGACAAGTATTGAGGAAAATTATCCGAATGTATTGCTCAGTGACGCAGAGGCAAAGTCAGGGTGCACTAACTCCAATCTGTGCTTACCTTAAAGGTGCACTATGAAACTAGTTTGCAGGGCTATAAGAGACAGAGCTCTTTATACAAGGACTAACTACAAGAGCTAACATGAGCTTAATATGTACTTAAAACCTCTATTTTATCATTTGTATGTGAAAAAAGTAGAGGAACAAGACATGTATTTTGAGGCATGGTGGGGTGGGAACAAAAACAGCACACTGTCCATCTAGAAATCCGAAATTTTAATAACATAGGTCTAAAGAAAATGTCGTATTGCTCCTTTAAGGTAAAAGGAACTTGTAACACGCAACAATTTGTAAATAAACCAATTTTTTTGTTTTAAAATGTCTGACATCACTGTGGTAGCTTTAACGCATACTGTAACCACGAGATTAGTATCGTTTTGATTTTTTTTTTTTTAATTGTTAAAAGAGGGAAAAAAAACTCAATTTCACACATCAAAAGGTGAATAAACTGAGTTTCGGCGGCTTTCCCCTCCACTGCATTCCTACTTGTGCTCTGGGAGAAAAAAAAACGGAGGATGGGAATTAAAGGGCGGGAGGATGAAGAGGGCATGGAGAAAGGAGATGGAGTGAGAGAGAAATGACATGAAAGAACGATGGAGGGAGGGAAAAGAAGTAGGGGAGAGGTATCTCAACAGACTCGTATGACCTGCAGCCATTCGCCAGTGATGAGTTTTCGTATGACAGTTATATGAACAGACTGATTTATTATGCAATCGCACACACACACAGATTAACAACAACACCGCCATATTCAACAGGATACCTTGGAGAAGACTTTGACAGGGTTGATGATTGATACCTGCATGTCTGGCTGTGTAAAGGGCGGCAGCTAGCTAGGACAAGCTAGCTGTACATGTTGTTATCGTGCTGCTGCGCTGTTGTTGCCATAACACTGAGATTACACCGCAGACTGTCACTTATTGATTTACTGCTCAGTTCCTCCCTTTATCCCGCCCAAATTTCGTTCAGTTCCAGCGCTAAAAAGATTTAACATGATTCACGTGATTCCCATGAATTCACCAGTTGTGTAATGTTGGCGAGAGCGACATAAGGGCAACCTGGGAGTACTTGCCAAGATTTTTACTTTTCTGAATGAAGTTTTATTTTTGGGTAACTAGCCATGAAACTCAGTGTTCCTTGCTTATCCGGGTGAAAGCGGCGAGTGTGAAATGAATATGCATGTAGTTGTTCAGCAGGACCAGCAGCTTGCCGAGCCAGCTGGTGCTTTAAAGTTAACTGCGCTGAAGATCTCTATTGAAAATATTTCACTTAAGCTCCCGCATTTTGATGCTCTATGGTGAGTTACCTGGTTGCTCTACCATCAATTATTAATGATCAATCTGCTCTCAAAATCTATATTTTAAAGTCTATTGTTTTTGTTATTGCCAACAAATCCTGTGAAAAGACAAGCTTGTAATTTCCTCCTAAGACGTCGGGACTTCACAGTAAGACTGAGTCACTACAGTCTCCGCTGCCAGTGTCCCCCTCTTTGTCCAGCTGTCATCATTCAAATGAGAGGAGCTTTGAGTCAATAAAAATGTTGATTTGTTCATTTAGCTCACCATATCGGTATGCTCACAGAGCAGCACCGAGTGCTCTGGGAACATTTTGCTGCCCTGGACTTAAGGCAAGGTAGGCACAGGCTGTCCTGACTATCTCACTGGTAGAGAGAGGACTGAAGGGTTTGGAGGAAAATATTTAAACGTACTACAAGGAATTTTAACAGTCTCAATTCATACTAATCCTCTATATCTATATCTATATGACCTACATAAGCAAACAGGCCATCAGCCAGAAGAAGCCTATTTTTTGAATACATACAGTGATTCTTAAAGGTGCAGAATGTAAGAATTGGCTAGCTGTTGAGGTCATAGGTCATACTAACAGAGGTCAGCATATCGCCAGAATATCAGTAAACTGCCGCTAACTGTAGCTGCATTTAGCTAGTTTAGTTTAGTTAGCAGATTGGGATCTTGAACACCAGAGAAGAGTTGGTGTTTACACCGATATAAATTGATATAAAAATGCCTTTACACACAGAAAATATCATATAATAATAGGCATAATAATCTTGTCTGTGTTGTTGAGTATTACAACTGTTAAAATACATAAATGAGCCACATGGACGCACACAGGACCTTCACTACAATGAACACACGTCCCACATACACCATCCTGTGGCTGTAATTAGTCGCTAGAATACCAAATGTGTATTAATCCGCCGCTGAAAAAAGTGCACCATTTACTCCTGTTTGAGTGATGTTTGTGAAGAACTACAATGCCCAGCTGTTTGAGGGAATAGCTGAGCCCTTTTTAAAAAAATGAAGTCAAAATTTGATGATAAATTGATTAGTGGATAAAAAGAAAATTAACTGTAAGCTGTTGTGATAATCGATTAATCGCTTCAGTCATTTTTTTAATCAAAAAGGTTCAGCATTTGTTGGTTCCAGCCCTTAAATGAAAGGATTTTAATAAAAGTCATTTATGATGGCAAATGAAGAGTCTTAGATATTTAAATTAAAACATTTAAAAGATGATATTTGAAGATGTCACTGTGGGCTTTGTAAAATTGTAATGAGCATTTTCCATTCTTAATACTAAGAATGAATGAATTAAATAATGAATGATGAAAAAATCATCAGATTAATGGATAATGAAAATAATCATTAGTTGGAGCCCGACTTTCAGTACGTTTATGGGATTTGTTGAGGAAAAACAGAGTATTTGTCCTTTAACTTCAGTACTGGTGATTAATATGATTTCCATGATTTGACAATGATGTGATCTGATTTATAAACATGACTCAGTGTCTGTTCTTATGAATCCAGACGGGCCCTACAGGTGTGTTCCACACTTAGTCAGTGTCATGTGATGTCATGTGTGTATAGGTTAAAGAGAGCGTGTGTGTGTGACTCACCAATATCGTCAAGTTTTAGACCTGGTCTAAGCGTGTAGTCTGGTTCTGTAGGCTCTGGCTCATCGTCCACGTCAGAGGCTGAAAGACAGCGGGAGAGACGAAATTGAGTGAGACAGAAAACGAGGGAGCGAGAGAGCGAGGGTGGAGGGGTTAAACCATTGCTCCAACCCGAAGGATTTTAATTACATCCAACTTGACATCTAGAAAGAGACATGTGAGAGAGCGGCAAGGCGAGGGTGTCGGGGTTACAAAAAAAAAAAAATCCCCAGTAGCAGGCAGACTGACAAGTCAAAACATCGCCAGCAGCCCTAAGAGAAAAAGGAAAGAAAGAGTGGGAGAGAAAGAGTGAGAGAGCGAGAGAAGAGCGAAGGTGAAGGGAGGCAGATCAAACTGAAGAGAGGCAGTGTGTGAAAAGGGAAGGAGAGCGATGGAGTCAGGGGGTGAAAGGGAGGAGAGGTTAATACTACAGGGTGGTGGAAGTTAAAAGGACCGGACAGGCCAGGGATCAAAGTCTGTGTGTATATGTGTGTGTCAGTGTGCGTGTGTGTGTGTGTGAGGGAGAGAGATTCGAGAGAGGGTCGAGAGATTGAAGGAAGGCAGGAGAGCGAGTGAGAGAGGTTAACACTATATATACATAGCCACCCACTGACCGCACATGGCAATAAATGGATTCTGACAGGGAGCGAGGGAGGAGGGGTGAAAGGGGAGGAAAGAGAGAGGAGAGAGGGGAGAGGAGGGAGGCGGGAGGCGGGGGTGAGGGCCTTCAAAGCTGGAGCTGCTCCTTTTTCTGCTGCTGTAGAGGGAGAGCAGGAAGGTAAGAAGAGAGAGAGGCAGCAGAAGAAAGAGAGAGAAGGACAGCAAAAGAGGAGCAAAGGGGGGTTTCTGTGCTGTGAGTGAAAATGCTGCAAGGGAAACTCAGCAGGGGTATTAATAGCTCTGCCTGTTTCAGACTTTATTTAGATTGTGTATGCATCTGTGTGCGGCCAGTGTGTGTGTGTGTGTGTGTGTCGGGTGTGGGTGTGTGTGTAATCGTGGGGAGCCCGGTGCCTGCCAGATGGGTAGGGTGGCCAGATGGGTGCAGGTACCCTCCGCAAACAGGTCCAAGCACTGCATTACAGGTCACAACACACACACACACATTGAAAGACTCACCCGTGGAGCAGCAGACGTACACCCGTAGTCTCAGACAGCTGCGGCCGTGGTGATGGGTGGGTGTGGCTGTGAAAACATAAAATGCAGGTCAACACCATCCCATTACATATTCACGTGTTTATTGCTTTCAACGATGCGGTCGTCCTGAAACTGGCAACAGGCACGTTTTTTGGTTTAACTTATTATTATAAAGTAAGTGTTGATTGCACAATGTCATGGAAATAGAATAATGACACCATCGTTGTTTAGATTGGTTTTCCTATAAACCTCTCTTTCACGCTGCTATTTTGTCTGCCAGCGGGTCAGGAACCTCCTGACAGGCGACTGGCAGCCTGGCTGGCACCATTTCTATCTGCTTTCACACCTTCATTATAGACTAAATAAATAAATAAACTCACGTTTTGAAAAAATACAGTCATGTTTTATCTTGCGTTGTCGGTAGTTGCTACTCTGGTAGCAATCTTGTTGTGATGCCAACAATAATACCACTTGGAAACGTCAGGGGATGGGGCGGGGTGGTTGTTTCCACTCGAACAGAAACTAACCAACGTTGGGATTTGTTGTTTGTTTTAATTTTTTATAGCATTTATAATCCAGAGCAACATATCAGAAGCAATGCACCAATCCAAACCACTGCATCAGTGTCTGATACTGACCTTGTTAAACAGATTGGATATCAGCCAGACATGACTGTCTGTCGCATTAAACACATCTGATATAATATTTCACACATGACATAAATCTTTAACACACTCTTTTAAACCTTCTCGAACAAGATTAGAGCCCGACCGATTAGAGCCCGACCGATACTTCTATTTTTGAGGCTGATTCTGATAGTATTACTAGGAACTAAAATTTCAGTATAATGACCTACATTCACGCATTTGATTCCTCAAATGTGCTTATCGAATGTAAAAATATGTAACAAAGGCTGGATGTTTAAGGGTTTAGCTATAAAATTTCAATGTGCTGAAAGAAAACCTCACTGGGAATTAAAGCATAACTTACCTCAAGCATCTATTCCTGCATGACAAGCTCTAAAAAAGAGTTTTGGCCATCCAATATGGTTAAGCTCTGAGCAAGACAGCTATTCAAACAACCCAATGACAAAGACTAGCATTAAACAACCACTGTGATTTACACCTGTACCTTCTAACACAAGTCAGTCAGAGCTTGTTACTGCAGAGTGACCTCAGTGTGTAAACAGGCAAAAGCAGTCCGTTCTGCTGGAAGTCTCCTTTCTAAAACAGTGACTGTGGTAGGCTAAGTTAATAGTAAGTATCTTTATTTTAGGTTACATGATGTGGTTGAAAGCTAAAAGCACATCATTTGGATTGCAACACTGAGAGAGCAGCGGTTTGGTAAATGTGTGGTTGACACATCACCTCCTCTGTGCCTCACCAGACTCCTCTTTAAAAACATAAATACACTAATGAAGGTTCATTTGTTCAGTGGCCAACAAGTTGTAGTCTGGAGGGATTGTTGAGAACAAACCACAGTTCAGTCAAATAAAACCTCAAAGTCAAAGTAGCTCCATAGAAGTAACGACTTTGGATATATAATACCAATCTCATGGCTGGATTTCAGCATGTTGAACACTCAACAGTAGAGGAGACGAGCATATTTCACTGACTTTATGAGCATCAATCATGTCACAGTCATGTGCCAAGGTTCTCTAATTTACAAGACCCGTTAAAACAACAAGCACATGACCTTGTACTGTAGCTGTGAGGCAACATTTGGTATCGCATGTGAAATATGTCAGTGACCTTTATAAAGGCTACATCGGATTTATTTTAGTTCACAGAAGCCACAATCGGAAGTGTTAATAATAAAATGAATGATTCTGAGAGTGCTGGTATTGTTCATGCTGGCTCAGTGTCACGGCACTTGAATAGAAAAGATCATTAATGTAACTAGTTTTTTAGAAGCATACACTGAAATTGTCAAAAGTTCAAATGCATTTCATTCAAATAACAATCAATAGCATTTTCTAATTTTTTTTTAAATTTATTTTCTTTGTGTTGAAACTTTGTGTTGAAGAACAGAACAACGTACTAACAACTTCCTGGAAACGTCTCCCATCAGGTAACGCAGCTTAAATGTGCGCTGCACTCATTAAATCGCCATTTAATGCATGAGACATTTATCCTTGGCCTGAAATATTTGTTTTTGAATGGTTTTATGACAAGCTAAAGGTTCATTATTTATACAGTGTCATATCGGCGCAAGGTGTTGTGAGTTAATTTGATTAGCTATCAACAAAATGGATGAGTCTGCTTGACTGCAGGGTGATACGATTAGATTTGAGACAGCAATTTGTTATCCTGGAATTACCTGAGGATGGACTGAACTGATGAATCATCAAATCCATTTAACAATAAAAAAATAACATGTTTAATCTTACAGATAGTGTTTGTCACACAATGCTCTAATCTCACCGTCCTCGAGCAAGAACAGCAATCCTTCACTGTGATTAATAGTTGTGTTTTATATATATATTTTCAGAGACATTGTATTGACGGGACATTGGTTATTGCTTTCCACTCACAGATGTAGTAGTACTCCTGTCCAACGTGGAACTCGTAGCCTAGTGAGAAGGCGCTGTAGCGCTGGAACTTCTCCGAGAACTTGATGGGCGCATGCGGGGCGTGGGGCCGGTTGCACTCCCACCTCTTGAAGCCCAGCTGGGGGTCGCAGTTCCTGTAACCGCGGTAACTGACCATGTAGAGGACATACTGCTCGCCGGTGCCCACCATGCGCTGGCTGTCGTTGTAATGAGGGCAGTAGATGTCCAGGTAGTCGTTGACGTTCACCTGCATCGTGTAGCCCTCCCTACGCAGACTGGACACACAGAGAGAGAAAGCGGGATGAGTATAGATCATCATATGACATATCATTTACATTTGCCTCTAACATTAATCAAATTCTTGTTATTTACATATTTAAACTAATTGCATTTTCATGAGTCTGTCATGTTTTACAGGCAATTTCAAACTAACTGAAAAAAACAGATTTTGCCTGCCAGTCAGATTTATATTTTGTACCTAAACTGCCCACGGAAACCAAAACAACTTAATTAACCTTGTGCTTCCTAAATTATGCTAATGAATGTTATTTTTGTTGTGCAATTCATGCAGCACACACACCAACGAAAAATGTAGAGTGCATGTACGTGTATAACACACCATATAAATCACGCTACTTTTATGCTTGCTCCACATTTGAGAACTGGCTCTAATTCTCAATTATGCATGTTTACACACATTTTTTTTTTTTGACCTTCACACCACACTCATACACACGTCACACACTTCACCACAAAGACAACGTAACATCACATATCATTGTTGGCTATGCTGTGTTTCGGACCCGGGGTCAAACAAATCTTTTATTTTTAAAGTTATTGAGTTATTAATACCACAAAGCAGGTGTGTGTGTGTGTGTGTGTGTGTGTGTGTGTGTATTTGTGGTTGCAGGGCCGCTGCATGCAGAGAATGCGGAGCTGGCTCTTCAGCATGGACTGAAGGCCCCAGGGCCACAGCTCCTTCTCCCGGTGTCAGCGCAGCGTTGTCCCCTAACCCCAGTGCTCGTACATCAACCTGAGCGCAACGTTGCGCTCACGTCAGCCGTCAACGTCCCGGCCACGTTTCTCCTCCCCCCCCAAAGCTCATATATCAGCGTCAGCCCTAAAAAAGACTCGGCCTGACAGGAAGATAAGGTCTGATTCTGTGTCTGGGGGTGTATGTGTGTGTAGTTTGTGTGACAAAGTGAAATAGATTCTTTCCTGACATCCAAAAGCCCTCTTTTTCTCCCCATCACAGACGCGAGCCCATATCTGTGTGACAGAGACAGGTTGCAGTTGTAAATCATACACACACCGATGAGCATGTGCACGCATACACACACACACGCGCACACACACACACTCTCTCTCTCACTCACTAGATGCCATAGTGGTGACATGATTAAATCACAAGGGGGCAGCAGTGTGTCGTCCTCAGCCCGATGCTCTCCTCTCTCCCTCTTTGCCAGTTCTAGGTCATGTCTCCAGGGAGATTATTATTCAATTATTAAATGAAGATCGAAACACTGTTCCCAATGTCTCCCTCTCTCCATCACTTCTTCCCGCTCTCTCCGACTCCTTCCCGAATTTGTCTCTCTCCCCTTGCTCTCCATTTCTCTCATCCCTTTTTTTTCCACAGTAACATGAACGGGAGATTAATTGTTCAACATCATCCGTTGCTCTCGTCCTCCTCCTCCTCTTCTCCTCTGCTCTCCTCACTTTCCCTCATTACATCATTTACTAGCCTGCAGAAGAGATTTACTTCTTGTGGTATTAGTGGTAAAAAAAAGAGGAAAAAAAAGCGGAAAATGCTTCAAGGGAACTATATTTATAGTGGATGCAAAAAAAAAAAAAGAGAGGGAAAGCGAGAGAGAAAGAACACAAGTGAGGGATGAGTTTGGTTCCACCGGGGAGGCGTAAATGCAAATTGAGTAAAAAGAGCAGAGAGAGCCAGAACGGAGTAGATAGAAAAGGGAAAAAAGAGGCAGTTGGAGAGGTTTTACGCTACCAAAGAAAAGAAAGTTCACCGAGATGAAGGGATGATGGCAGAAAAGAGAGAGAAAAATGAGGGGGAGGGCAACTTTGAGCATCTTGAGTAATCTGAGAGTAAATCACTTCCTCGGGATAAAAGCTGGCTTTAGGATTCCCACGGCGTATGTGTTTGTATGTGTGTACTTGTGTGTGTGAGTCTGCCTTGGTTTGTGTGTGTGTGTGAACAAGCGTTTTTTATGTGTGTGACATCAACGCACCTCACCTTAATCCGCCATACATTCATATTTGATGGAGTGACGTCTTTAAGAGGGGGTGGGGGTCTGACATACACACATAAACCACAGCAAAACGGTTGATTAAGTGTGTCTCAACAGCAAATCCAGTACGTGAGTGTGGCATCAGAGTCCTTGAATGTTGCAATAATCTGTCTAACACCACGTTATGCTTTATAGTTTCAGGCCATGCATAATCAGGAAATGTACATGGCCAATCGAGGAGTGAGTTTGTGGTGAAGAGAGCATGTTCCGGGGTTACGAGTGAAGGATTAAAGGCATTAAAACAATTTTTAATCATGCCTCTGCTGTCTCATTTGTATACAAAGCATTACGTGTACTTTGACCCCGTGTACGACTTAATCCAATCCAACAGTCTTGGACTGACTTTGTGAAACTTACAGTATAATCAGGGATGCACTCTTCTGGAATACTGGATCTGTAACCGGCGCCGATTCTGACCTTTTGGTAGATCAGTGGGTTGACAACAATCCACACACATTTTTTTTGCAGCTTTCGGAACTTTAGAGAACAACAGAGTTCAAATGAAGAACGTATTGCTAAAGGTGCACCTTGTAGTTTTGGAGAAGAAATTCAGAAACTCAGATATTATATATCTTAGCGATAATATTGCTCTGGTAGTAATGCAAACTCAGAAATATTCATTTTTTCCATAACTGAATAAATAAGGCTCAATCCTCGGGGGTAAATAAGGTCCCTAGAAAACTGTTTGAAGCTAGAAAGGTGGCAGGGTCCGCCAAATATAAATAAAGTAAAACAGTATGACAGTATGGTGTTGTCTTTTAAGATCAGCTTTTTTTCCCCCAAAGATTTCTTCCCAAAAACTACATAGTGGACCTTTAACATTTCATAAGCATTTGGTACTGACCAGTATCCAGCAAAAAAAATTACGTTATACTGTAAATTTAGGATTTGGATGTTGACTCAACTCTGCTGTATCTTTGGAGGCTGCTGTTTGTAGTGTTGTTTTGTTCGACTGTATGGTAAGGTATGAGGTGGGGTGTTTCTAAAGCTCTGGATATGCTCCTGCATATTAAGCTGAGAAAAAATATTAGAAGAAGATGCAATGCAATTCAACAACACCACAGAGTGTAGTCACAAAATGTACCAGACAATGCAGTCGGCAAACAAACAACAAAGTCCCAACAAAAACATATAACACTTATTGCACAGGCGTTTCAATGCAGAGCTGTTTTTACTAGTCACACAGTGTACATGCCTGTTGTTTTGCTCCTTATGCTGTCAACCACGAAGGTATACGTGACGATGCGTACACAGATAATTAAATGAATCCGCTCTGCTCATTAAATACGCTCTTTGGCCACGATAAAGAAAAAAACATTTCTGAAGTTCATTTACACGACAGAATGAAAGATCCCTGAACTGACCGCACTGTGACTCCAATTCTTACGTTAATTGTTTGAGTGAAGCAGTTGGATTCAAGTGTCTGCGGGGAGTGTGCCCTTTCCTTTGTGCTAATCTGATGGGACAGCCCCGTACCAGTCGAGATCGTATCATTCCTTCAGGCGGCTTCAAGACAAAAGAGAATGCAATAAATATTTTAATTTAAAAAAAAAAAAAGAAAACTGATTTCTCTCAGAATCGTGAGCGGAAAAATCCACTCGAGCCGAGAAAATATGGATTCTCATTTTATCCCAAATTGTGCAGTCTCATTTTGAAGGCTTTTTATTCCGCTTTATGATATTGGAGTTTATTGGATGGTAATGCTCCCAGATAATTCCAAATAAAGAGCGATGGAGAGATACAGAGAAACAGAAACTAAGAGGTGGAGTAGCTTATGAAATGTCATGATGTGCTGCCTTCCCCTGCTCCTCTTGACGCCTCCCCGTTCCTCTCGTGTTGGATCAACGCTAATTTCCCCTCTCATAAGTGATACCTGGCAGGGCGATGCCGAGGAATATGGAGCAGGGGGAACGTTGCATCAGCGCAACGCAACGCCGAGGAGCGGAGCGGAGGCTCCCAGAAGCAAAGGAACACCAGAGGGATGGAGTGATGGAAGGATGGAGAGAAAGATGGGAAGATTTATGAGATGAGACGAGGGGTAGTCGGGGTTAAAAGCTGCAGAGTCTGGCCACCAGGGAGCAGAGGGTGATAGCGGGAGGGAGCGAGAAGGAGCAACAGCTAAGAGCAAGATCAAAGTGGGCCTGGATCAATGTCACTACTGTAAAATCACATCAGAGAGTGTGAGAGAGAGCGCGAGAGAGAGAGTCTGTTGCCTATATAAATCAGTCGTAGGCAACATAATGCCACAGAGTTACCCCCTGCCTTCCTATTATCTGCCAGGCCTGTTGGAGCACTGTACATCAATAAAACACTTTGACAGTAAGAGCAATCATTCCTTTTTGTAACAAGAGCTTGGAGGACCAGCTTACTCCGCTGTTCTCTGTTGGTAAGATGGTTGACTTTGTATTGAAAGAAGGAGGGTGGCTGAGGCGCACTGGAGGCTCAAAGATTTAAGCCGGCGAGGGTAGTTTTCCCCTTCAACCATGACAAAGTCATAGCATGGTGCGACACTGAATACATACCATGTTTTTATAACAATAGCAGCTAGTCAATGTACGGTATAAGCAATGAGGACACCGAAATCATCCATGTGTTCCCTGTAGAGCCCAGACACACCAAACCGACATAAAAAAATAAGCAGCGACAAAGGCGGACGTTCAGCAGCTAACTTTCTATACAACCAGGCGGCAGTAGTTTGTATTCGTCATGCAAAAAGGGAACCGGAAGATTCGGGACTAAAGCAGCGTTTGCTGAGCATTTTCACACCACTCTCACTAATGCAACCACTTCTAATCATTAATGTGTCCGATAAAAAGTTGCAAATGGCACTGATGAAGAGCTAAACACTGGGTTGATAGTAAGAAACTTTTACCGAAAATCATGTATTTGTAATGGAAGCTTGTGATATATTCTCATTCAAATCCAGGGTCATAGCTTATCTCAAAGAATTGCATCTGTAAAGCAAGCTGTGCATTTGGTTTTTGATCTATAGAAGACGTTTCAGCCTCTGAACATTCACATGAGAGGCTTCATCAGTTCCTGCTCCCTTGGACTACGTCTTGCTAAGACAAAACACCAAATCCAGTTGCTTTCAATTCAATTTCTGTTGACGATAACATGTTTTGTATGGTCATTATGATTTCCTTTGCTCTATCTTGTCACTCAAATACTGGGAACAGCTGTCGAATGGTTGTTTAAACGCGCTGAGCGTTAACATGCAAAACAACTTTTGCCATCCATGCTGCTACCACATTACGACAGGATGCACATGAACACAACAAAGTCGGAAGAACAACTTCCCAACTCAGGAAATGGGATCATCTGATGAGCACGTGAATACAGTATCATTTTTCTCAGCTGAACAGCCATGCTGATTCAACATGTGGCCGAAAAGCTGCTGACAAGGGCTGTCTAGTGCCAACAGTGTGGGGCACACCGCGAAAACTAGGGCCACAGACACACAGATGACCCCGAAATTTTCTGACAATCGACAGATGGCCACAAACTATTCACTCTATTACTGACGTGGTGGTGGTCAATTTGTGATTAATTTTCTAAACCACACAATCTGCCAAGGGGAGACTTGGCTATCATCTCCCGAAATAAATTATTTTTTTTTGCATGATCTGGTGATTCACATATTTTCATTAACAGGCCCTTTTAACAGGACATGTTTTGACATATAACAGTATGAAAAGCACAGGTGTAAATAATAGAAAGGATTGATGGCTGAATTCAATTTAGTTTCAGTTCCAGGGTCAGCTCACTGTCACACTGTCATGACTCACTGGCACACAAATGAAATAAAACAGAGCAAACTTTAATGTTAGTGGCGACATCTGTGCTTCTCCTCCTGCGATAAGTCAAAATGTCTTCTGTGAAAAACACATTCGACTTGATTTTCCATTGTAAATAAACTTTGTAGAAGTGTATTTTGGAGCAATTCCAAATGAGAAACGATGACAAATAAATGTTTTTCTAATTAAAGGTTTTCAAGGTTTTTTAATTAAAAAAAACACCCACCCTGATATGTGACAGGTGCATCAGGGAGCAGCTACATTTCAATAGAAATGAAACACTTGTCTCACTTACTGCTGGTAAATGTATTTAATCTGGCATTTTACTCTAAACAACCTTCACTCTGTAGCCGATATAAACAAGCATCACAGCAAGCATCACAACAGGTCCATATATAGATGCTTGGTGATGTGTAGGTGTATGAGTGAACATTATATGGCAGGAATCCCATTCATGAAGAATATTTTTTTAACCTTATGTTTACTGTTTCGTTTCTGTTATTAAAACGTCTCCTTGTTACTTGGATGACTGTGTGTGTTTGTCAAGGTGTTTTATTCACCAATGGGAGAGAGTGAGTGGATGACTTAAAGGAGACAAATTATGCTCATTTTCAGGTTTATAATTTTATTTGGGGTCACTACTAGAATAGGTTTACATGCTTTAAGCTCATCAAAACCCATCAGTTTCATCATACTGTCCAGTGCTGCAGCTCTGTATTCACCCTCTGTCTGAAACACTCTGTTTTAGCTCCTGTCTCCTTAAGGTCCTCCCTCCCGAATACCCAGTCTCCTCTGATTGGTCAGCTCACATACACCCGTGCCAGCATTGCTAACAACAACAGAGCAACTGTGGTAAATTAATTCTTACGTGTCAAACTAGCTGCTAGGCATAAATCATGCAAATGTGTGACATGGTGTGATGTCACAGAATTAAAGGCGGGACTACTGAAGAGGCATTACAGGAGCAGTGTTTTCTGTAGGAGAGAGGAGCTTCTGTTGGTGTAGACTTCAGGGTTTTTAACTTTCAGGCTTTACATGCACAACAACCTATGAAACACTGAACCATAATCGTCTCCTTTAATTAAAAATCAGCTTGACTAAACATAAAAACACGGATTCTCTTCAGAGATGCTTGAGCTTCCAGATTACTTTCTTATAAGAGATAACGCGATCTGGAAACAGTCACTTAGAACGTGTTAGCATTGATTAACTCAGCACGCATGGACGCAGGGATAATCTTGGTGTTTTAAGTTTGTTTATTCTTTCTAACTAACACGTACTCAACGATCAAAAGCAGAAAACTACGGGTGGCTGATTTGGTTGCAGGGCTATAAGTGTGTGTAACTGTGTGAACATCAGCGAGCTACACCCCCCCCCCAAAAAAAAAAAAAAAAACATGCATGCCCAGATAAATCAAGGTTAAAGAAATCAAAGGAGACGCTGCTGATGGGCACAAGGTTGGCCCGGATTAAAACTTGTCCAGCAGTGTTACAAATGATTGCCAATCAGGACTTAAAAGCCACTCGGCCTCCTGAGGCCAGAATTCTTAATCCCACCTCAGTTCGCTACAGAGATGCTAACATTGTTGCGGGAGGACTCCAATCAGCCAGCGGAGCGGTAGGTATAATTGAATGGCTCCCCTGCTGAATGGAGACTCCCAGAGATCTGTAGCATCAATGAGGCCCTCATCAAACACAGACAGGAGTCCTTCGTACTGTATCCTCCTCATTCTACTCCCTCTGCTCTGCCTTCTTTTGTCTCCTTACCTCCATGTGTTCTCTCCGTCTCTGTTTCTAAGTTTGGCCTGTGCCTGAGAGAGAGCATGCAGACACGGGTGTTAAAAAGCAGATACATGCCCTTTAGTGATGCCATCTAATTCAATATTGGTCGACACTGAAGATATTGACATGTGTGACCGCTGGTGAATAAGAATGCCATCTTTCTCTTTTCTCATCAGCTGTCTCTTTTCATTATTTTCCTCTCCATCCATCCCTCCGTCTCTCTGAACCACTGGAGGAACATGCATGCATGTGAGTGTGTGTGTGTGTGCAACGCCTGTAGGGTTGTGTGAGTGTGTGTGTGTGTGTGTGTGTGTCTTACAGGGTGTAGTGGTTGAGTAGGTTCTAAATTCTCCCCATTGAAATCAATACCTGTCGAGAGTGTGTCCAACGGACTGGAATATGCTGCCTTCTTTCAAGGCTGCCACACACACACACACACACACACACACACCGTCACGCACACACACACACGCACACGCGGTCCTGCCCCGCAGAGCGATGGTTCATCATTGGTAATTGATCAAAGTGTTACAGCGAACAGGGTTTCTTGCCAAGCGGCCTCACACGCAGTGCTGACATGATCCCATAACACGAGCAGCATTTCTTGGACTCTTTCTCTATTTCCGCCCCTTTCTTACATCTCCCCCCCTCGTTTGCTTCGTTTTTTCCGCTCTTGTCTCACTTCTCTTCAGGCTCTTAAGCACTCGTTCTCTTTCCTCTCCTTCCTCCGCTCTCCATCCATCATCCTCGTCCTCCTCTCTCTTCCTCTCTCTGGATATTGACTATGTGGTGTGAGAGAGAGTGTTGCAGCCGCACGAAACCTAATGGCAGGCATTATTAGCCCTTTGAACTGGGCTGCCTCGCTTTCACGCACATTCAACAGACACACTCCGAGTCCGAACCCATTTTGTACACAACGGACACATGTTTTTTTTTTTTTTTTTGCAATCAATCATACGTGTTTTATTTTGTGTTTTTTTCCTACACGCATGACACAGATGGATGGATGTGAGGATATTAGAATGAACAACTGCATGAAACAACAGATGGCGGAAGCCGCGGCCGAAACACACGCGGAATAAGAAGACAAAGAAAAAAAGGCGAGAGAAGGGGAGATCAGAGACGTGGGCGGATGAAAGACAAGAGCGGGAAGGAGGAGAGACAGAACACTTCGATTAAGAAAAATGTTGTTTAACCCGTGAGTAAGACCGGTACTTGTGGTCTTTACCTTAATTTGCCTGTTTATCGATTTTGTTTTCAGCTTTAATTTATCGTCCGCTCCACAACCGTCCCACCCAACCTATTTTATGCTCCACAGGGTTTCCTCTCACCTTGAGGCTTCCTCTATCCCTCAAACCCCCACGTGTCATTCACCAAGTATCTGCCAATAGCAGCCAATCTTTCCCTCTTATTCCATCACTTTGCTCGCATCAATCCTTCCCGGGCCGCTCTATCCTTCTGTTTCCCTACGCCTCCCGCTGTCTCTGTTCCCAAAGCCCTTACATGAGCAATAGTGATCCCATCAGACACCGGGCCAGCAGAGACGGAGAGACACACACAGACGAGAAAGAGAGTGTATGTTCCCTAAGCTCTCCCATGATTGATAGTGATCCTGTCTGATGGCTGTGTATAGACTCAGCACTCAGTGAGACATTACCCTCTGACCTAGCTATTGATTCTTGCATTCGCCGCCCCAAACACACAAGTCCTGACCCTGCCCGCGCAAAAACCACACAAAAACACTCACACGCACACGATCCCTGTGTGTACAGTCCTGCAGATTGATAGTTTGGCGGTGTCCTGTGAAACCTGATCAATCTGCTGCATAACAATCATTCTCCCTGCCTGCCCCAGCCCACTTCCTGGCCGAGTCACATGGCACCCATGTCCCGCTGACTGATGTGTTTGGGTCAGGGTCTGGAGGGTTGAATATCAGAGCTCCAGCACTGGGATAAGCCGCTCTGTACAACAACAACAACATTACTCAGATCCCTCTCCTGAGCCAAATTTTATATGAGATCCGGGGCCAGAAACGGTGCTCGCGAGGCAGAAGGACAATGTGGAATGAGAAGTAGTGCCATTCATCAAGAAGACCCGGGTCAGACAGGAGGTGCAAATATTTCTTTATCTGCTTGCACTTGTTGTAACCCACCTGAACCGCAAGGTCGGTGGGGTTTGCCGTATAAAAGATATCAGCTACGACAGGCAACTATTTAAAACTCACTTTGCTTCTTGTCTGTTCTGTGGCCAACTGTGTCTGTGTGTGTGGCCGAGTTGGCTAATGTAGGAAAAAAAAATCCCCTATCAAGCACTTCAAACGGGCTGAAACAAAGGGCTCCGAATGATTTGCAACCGTTATTTGACCCATGTCTGATATCACAGACAAGTTAAACACGGAGAGGATATTTTCGCCATTGTAGGACCAAGGAGGCGCAGCCAGAAAGAAAAGCAAGACAGAGAGGAGTGCCAACTGAGCTCCAGCCTAATGGGCTTCCAAGACAAAACCACAGCTGGCTTTCAACATTAGTCTCCATGACGACAGAAGAAGCCCTAGCTATGGAGCTATTGTAACAAAAAAATAGGAGGCTACAGGGGTTCATTGCTTTGTGTAGAAACCCATCTATCCCCTCTTTATCCACCATCTCTCCTCCGTCTCTCTAATGGCTAATTAAGTACCACTTATTACTATTCCACATTATCACAAATCACCGGCTATTACTGTGGCAAATTCAGTTTCGCACCATTTTCATTTTTTTCTTTTTTTTTTGTATGGTTACGTGTCAGTTTGGCAGCAAAATGAACAAAGAATTAAGGCTAAAAGCAGAGGGGGGGACAGGGGTGTGTTACTAAGGGCTACAGGCAACATTTTTTTCGGTGGTGAACTGTACGAGCAGCTCGATGTGCAGGGCTGTGGGACTTCATGTGTGTGAAAGGCGTGGATTATTATTTAGGACCTTCAACAGCCTTTATATTCTGACTTTCTGATGCTTCTGGTTTAGACTCCAAGAAAGGTAGCGTTAATAGATACAGATTGCTCTTTGTTCCATCTGGTATTGTTTTTTTTAAACAAACCACAACCCCGTGTGTCATTGTGTCTTATTTTTTAATGATTCATGGTAACAGTGTAGGAGATACGGACCATGTGCTGTGTTTCTGTATACTGTCTCTGAAGCAGATTGCCCCTTAGGGACATAAACGGTAGGGGTCGACCAAATTGGCTTTTTCAGGGTTTATACCAACGCTAATTATTCAAAATCAAGAAAAAAATGTTCAATGTTTATAGGCTATTTAATTGTGATGTGTTGCCAATCAGATATTGTTGTGGGCGGGACATTGTGTGAGAGGATGCTGCATTGGAGCCAAAGTAGCACATTTTGAAATTAGTTTATTTTTATCAACAATCTAGTAGAAAAATCACTGATCAGCCAGGCATATAACAAGTTGTAACTACTTTACATTCATGTCTTCAAACATCTTTGAGTTGCTCAGAAAGAGACGAAAGACAATGCAGCAAGGCCGGAAACAGAACAAGCACATTGGTATTAGGGGCAAAAAGAAGCTCTGTTACTCTCAGGGTACAACAGATGGACACACACACACACACACACACACACACACACATGCACAGGGTGCTGAGATAAATAGTAGACTTGACCAGCATGAAGTCTTTAAGTGCTTAAATGCATCTGGGCATTCTTGTCGGACAGAAGATGACATTGAGCTCTAACATTTCAAGCGTTATGGATGTTCTATTAATGCACTGTAACGTGGAGAATTAATTAAATGAATTCACATATACTCGCTCTCAAAGACCTGAAATTAAGGCATGCAGATTGAGACACAATGCTAATCGAAGCGATAAGTGCTCAATTACCCATTTAGAAAAATAATTCTGCTGCCTGGAATCAATGGAGTAAAACAATGAAAGGAGGCAGGAAAAAAACACTCCAACTGCACTCAAAAAAAAATAAAAAAGGAGAGAGAGAAATGTTCAGGCTCACTTCATCTTGAGAGTTTTCTATTTTTACTCTTTATCAAAGCGGAACATTAAGACAAGCACGGCACAGATGTTTCTGCGCTGAGACCTTTCCACAGTGCGCAGGCCAAAGTGATAAGAGAAACAAAAAGATGTTGTTTGGGTGATGAATGAGCCAAAAAAAAATCTACCAATGACACGTTTTAACTCTGCACACAATAGGCTCACAAGTGACTAGTGGTGAGTGGAAACAGAAACTTTTTTTTACAGGATGTAACTATGTACAGCTAGAACTCCTAACTTGTCCTGAGACATGTTACTGGCCTGTGTTATATCTGGTAAATTACCTGTCAGAAACGTACAACTTGAGCCTGTGAGAGTCGACATAAACAAAAAAACAACATGAAAATGTAGCAGCACGATGATGAAAATGGAATCATTCGTGGAGAAAAATATTGAGCAACAACAGAACACATGCTGGTTCCTGAAATGTGAGTAGAATGAGGTGTAGTTTAAGAGCCGTTAGTATATGATTACGCACATTAAGCTTTAAATCCTGTTGATTTTACAAGCTCGTGTGTGTTTGGGGGGGTGTCAGTTTTTCATGATGGGGCTGACTCTCTCCAGTGAACATGAGCAGACTCTGTCAGACTCGACAGTCTATCAGTGGAACATCCTTCTCCCGTTTCCCCCCCCACTATCACTCGCTCTGCCCAGCTCTCCTCCTCTGTCTCTCCATCCTTATCAGCGTCCTTCCATCCGTCTCTCGTTCAATTTTTCATTTCAGGTTCAATCTTTTTGACGTCCTCTCACTCCTCCTCCTCCCGACACCTCTCCCTCCTTTTCTGTCTTCCTCTACTGGCCTGTCAATCTGTCGTCCCCGCCCTCTGCCTCTCTCTCTCTCATGAAATCAATATGCTTCTCCACGTGGTGGCAACCTGTCAGTCATCACACGACAGTCAGCAACATGTGCATTCATGTGGACCTACGCGTGCTTCTGTGTGGGTTTTTTTTTCCGTCCGAATCTGAGAAACAAGAGTTGTTTGAGAGGAAACTTCTCTTCAAGATGCTCAGAATTTTAAAAAATTATTATCTCTTATTTTAATTTGGTGTTTAGAAGCTGCACACTGACAAAAAAGACATGACTATGAAAATATGCCCACATCCTTTTGTGAAACCAGTAAGCGGAGGGTAACAAACCAACTCTAACAGCTTATCATGGACTTGACAAAGCAATTCCGCCGTGCCAAACAAACATTTGTTTGTGTGTGGGTGTGCCGCATGTGCCTGTGTTCGCGCTGCAGCTTCACTGTGACTTACTACTTTAATTTAAGTGGTAATGCACATAGACCGTCTTTATTTTTCATTATTTTGACAACACGTTCCACACTAACTAATCACTGCTTACTGTAGGTGCTTTTTCCTCACATTCTGGCAATATGACAAATAAAATTAATAAATCCTCGCTGAATTATTGCAGCAAAATATGAAACACTATGATGCCTTTTTCATTGTATTTTCTTTTTGATGAGGTTCGAGTTCCTGTAGTTCTTGTTATTTTCTTTCAATCCCACTACTGAGCTCTTCATCTGTTTATTCCAAAACAAACCGCTGCTGCTGCTGCTGCCAGAAGCATAAAAGACATCACTTTCTGTGTGCCTGGGGGCATTTCTCAAGAAAGAACAGGAAATGAAAAAGGTATCGGCTGAATCACTGTTGTGTTTCATAAATGGGAGTGGAAAGTAGCAAAGTTAGCATTTTATTCATATGAAGACACTGCAGGTTATTACTTCAAATCATCTACTGTCCTGAGCGACGGGCAAACGCGCACCGCTGACTCACACAACAGGTGGCCACATGGGTCCATTTAAGATCTGATATTCCACGTGCGACATTAAGGTTTATGGGTATGTAGGTGTCTTTGTGGAAGGATTATGAAATGTGTTGTATTTATTCGCGCTCAGGCATTTATTCAAAGGGGACAAAAGCAGTGGGATGTGTATATGAGCGCTCATAAAGTCAGCCCACGTCCCAGTGCAACATCCTGGCCATATAAGCAATGCCTGCTCTGCTCTGCTTTGCTGCTGGAATATGAAATATGCATGGACCATAAAGAGCATATGGACCATCTATCTCAATATCCGCTACACCAGACCATCAAAAAAGATCATTAAACCTAATACACACAGGCTGCCGCGCACACACGCCAACACACAAAATATCACATAAACATGCACTCCCATGTTGTGCATAATGGTTTATCAGTTTCAGTGCCAACTTTCTGCTGACAGTGCGCACGCAGTAAAAAGGCAAAGGCGTGCGCGCGCTCAGACACACCCGCACACACACACACATTTAGGAAAGTGAAGAGGTTAAACATCTGTGTGCTTTTGCTCACTTTTTCTTAATCTAAATATATTATAAACAGCTGTCACAAAATCACAGTGGACACACAGAGAAACCTTAATAAATGTCCTTGTTTCTCTCTATCACACCGCCGCTCTCAGCCGTCACCCTGTCTGTATTTTCTTTACCACGCCTCTGTCAGGCTCTGTCACTGTCGCGCTCTCTGGCCCTCCACTGCAGGGAATTAAAATTTAATATGAGACTCACAAGGAGAGGGAGAGAGAAAGAGGGAGAGACAGACGGACAGACAGATAGATAGACAGACAGACAGAGAGAGGGAGAGGGAGAGGGCGACAAAGTCACAGTGACAATAAATCAGACAGAAATCCAACTCATGGCCAGTTGGCTTTCAGAGAGAGCGACAGCAAACGCGCAGATAAAAAGCAAAGTCAAGGAAACTGTTAACAGAGCAGGGGAACAAAGGACAAAGGGATGGACAAGAGGGATGGAAGAGTAGATTCTCATTCACTCATTTTACAGAAATGACCATTTAAAGCACTACCACTGTCTCTAAATCTATCCATCTCTCCTCCTTCACCTCCTCCTCCCCTCCCCTCGTTTCTCTCACATCTCTCTAATCTCTTTCTAACTACACTATGTGTCAGCAAGGAGTCTGACACTAAGTCAGCGTCATATTCTATCATCCATGCAGACAGAGACGGCAGCACACGCAAACAGGACAGCTACAAGACGGGCTTCATCTTTATCTAATCTCTTTACTCCTTCAGCCCTTCATCCCTCCATCACACTTCCTCTAAAACTTGTCAGCACAGGTGAAGCAAGCATCCATCCACTAATGGGCCCCGCTCTCTCGTTAGTTCACGCTGTGCCCTAAAAAGCCCATTTATCGGTCGGTGAAAAGCGACAGGGAAAGGGCCGAGAATAAGAGACGGACAAAATGTTTGTGAGCCGGATTTTCCCCACATTCACCTTGTTTCACCTCCACAGCAGAGGGCACAATTTTGGGAAATTCAATCTTCGCTGACAAGCCCTACCTGCAGGTGTAATAATTCACTTCTTTATGTCTGAAGGTGCAGAATTGGAGGTTGTGGAGGTATTTTGCCTCCATGGTCAATTCCTGGATAATTTAACAACAGCATAGGGTGATGTTATCGTGACAAATAACAACAATCATTTCTAAAAATTCATGTTTTCTTTCCATCAGTTTGGTTTTGCCAATGGCTCTAAATACTACATCACCCATGAGCCTCAGCTGCTGTTGCTATGGAGAAGAGGCAGGTCGAAGAACACTTTGTTATTCCCCCAAAATTGATCCAGATTTTAAAAGTAAATTGCTGAATGTGAGCGCAAAGGTGCGTTTAAACAGAAAGAGAAGCACATTTCTGCTTTTGCCCGTGTTTGACAACTGTGTATGTGGGAATGTTCCTCTGCGTTTGTGTTTAGCTCAGCCTCTGACTGATGTCTGAACTCATCAGAAATGATGTTCCCTTCAGTCTCTCTCCTTCTCCTAACATCTCCTTAAGTTAGGAAAACAGATTCATAACACCCTGGCATTCGCACGAGGTTTTCGCTCAAGTTGACACATTTTCGACACATTTCATGGATGCATCTTTGCATCAATTTGTGCCGCCCCAGACAAATCTGCGTCTATTCACATAACACCCTTTGTATGTGGTCGTGCCTAGGGGTGTAGTGCTATTTGTCTAAGTACTGGAGAGCACCTAAGAAGTGAAGTTTTATCTTTTTAGCTGTTCCAAAGAATGAAAGAATATTTTGCTGCCTTTTCATTGTTACTATTTAATGTCATCTAGCTATAATCTGGTGAAGAAAATAAAAATCACCAAGACTACTGGCATCTTTTAAGGTGGGACATTTTCACCTCACAGCACACCTTACATGTCAAATTAAGATCTTCAACCATTCCATTAGTTTTTTGTTTTATTTCTGGCTCTCTTGCATGACAGACGCTTCAGTGATAAATGGATCTTTAAGTGCTTAAAATGTATGTTCCGGATTATGCAAACAGATTATAGCGTAGCTCCGGTAGCCCTCCACCTCCGTTGTGCAACCTGAAATTCGCTTTGCATTTCTCTCCATTAGCAACATGCGCAACTCAATCTTAAACTCAAAGACTGCACACTGGGAGAACTAGCTGACTCTCTCCTCTAGTGTTTAGAAAGGCTTGTACATTTGAACCAGATATTTTTCTTAACTTCCTCATCTTGATGATTCAACCAGGAGAGTTTCGAGCCCACCCAAGCATATGCCCCAACTTCAAGCCATCTAACATCTTCTATGCACAAAACGAACAGGAAGTATACTTCCAGAAACCTGAACGCTCAGAATACCTCCTCCCACTACACAACTCTATTTCTCACCCTCGTCCTCGGAGGTACAATACACCTCCAGTTCGCTCCAGTATACCTCCAGTGTAGGGGATACGGCCGAAATGTGAATGCAGGAATACTCAGGGGCTGTCGCTGGTATATTGCTGCCTTCTGGATGAGATTTAAAAATATCTCTTTTGAAACCAGATGTGCCACCTGCTCACCTCAGCTGCTGTCGAGTTCTTTTGACAGACCGGCTCCCTGCCTTGTTAACAGCACTTTGATTCAGCCAATTTCAGGAATATGAAAAGATGCTGTTATGTCTTGGGAGGCCGTTGTTGTGCCTTTATGAATGGCGGTGTGTACGCGTGCAGCTGGCTATGGAATAGATGCCGTGTGAGTAGGTGGGCGCGTGCGTGTGCGCCGTCGCAGGTGTGTGCGAGAGCAGAGAGAACACAAACGGGCACAGCTGACATTACAGAAAAAAAACACACACGAGAGAAATGAATCAACTGCGCTTGCTTTTTGACGTTTTCCTCCCCTCTGGCAAGGACTTTCTCCCTCCCCTACTGTCCTTACTCGCCTTCAAACACACTTTCTTTTTCGATCTTTTCTGCCTCTGTTTGACATCACCTGTTCCTCTCGTCTCCGGCACCTCTCCGTCCCCCCTCTCTCTCCGTCTGCCGCTGCCAATCTATCCACCGTGCTGTAAAGTTGTAATCCCTTTCCCTCTTTCTCTCCTGTCGTTTACTTCCCTCTCTATCTTGGTAATTATCTCTCCGCCCTGTCCCCTCGTCGCACCCCCTGTCATCCATCTATCTACCTCTATGTAAAATATCTCCATCTGCTTTCACTTTCATACTCCATTTCTCATTCCCTGCCCTCGCTTATCTCACCGGGCTGACCCCTTCATCTCTCCGCTCCTTCCCTCCATCCTTCTATCTCTCCTCCTCTCATCAGCGCGCTCCTTCTGCCTGCCTGCCTCCATCTTTCCATCCCTCCTCCCGGTCACGGGCCAATTGAAATTCAAACCCGAGCTTTATTGTCGGTCGGTGCGGTCGGTGATTTGCTTAGCACACATTCCCGGCCGAGGCCGTGGAGGTTGTGATCACTCTGGTGTTGGGGCTTCAGAGAGAAGATAAAGCGACATCAGAGGCCGTGGTCGCCGACTCGTCCATCCATTATGTTGCTGTAATGTTTATCATTACCACTGAGCTGAAGCAGCGGCCGCCAGCCAGACAGCGCTCGCTCGTCTGTCTGAACTCTGAACTTAGTTTGTCTCTCTGAGGCGGAACTGACTCACTTTAAATGCTTCTACACACCTGCGTTTAGCTTCCCTCACTGTGCTTCTCCCTCTGCCACCTCCATCTATTCTCCTCTATTTGTCCCTGTCAAACCGTCTTTCTCACCTTTTCTGCTCAGCCCATCATTTTCTTTTTCAGAGTCAGAGTCAGAGGAACAGCAAAGCGAACCAGACACAGTGACAACAGAGGAGGAAATGATGAAGGTCAACATCGGGGCGGATAGGCTTGCACGTGTGCACAATTAGAGCCGGGCAACAAATCAATTTCATATCAATATTGCGATATGAGATTCATTAACCTTCTCCTGGTTTTAAGTAGGCATTGAAATGAATATTCTGAGGCATACTACTAAACTAATATTGTGATACTCATTTTAAAATATGACAGTATCTGAGTTATCGCTGCTGCCTGTTCCCATCCAATTCCCATCAAATCAAAAATGTATAGTGAATCTATTCTGATGTAAAATTATACTATACATTCCATTATTTTATCAAAGGCTGCAATGAATAGTTTCAGCATCTATCTTGATAATCAGATAATTTGCCTTACAAGTCATTTGTTAAGCGGTTTTAAGCTTTCAGACGTGAGCGCGCACAGCTTTTCTTGATCTCGCATGACTTTAAATTAAATTATTTTGAGGTAGGGATAGACCGATTATCAGCCTGGCTGATTATCACATTCTCCGACTATTGATATCAGTGTTTTTGCATCTGATTGCAGATGAAGTAAATTAATTTAAAAATGCACTACCTTGGTTCTGCACGCCCCTTCCACTACACTCTGATTGGTTACATGTCACAGGTAACAGCCTCTCACCGCTGAATGATCTGAATCTGCAAAGGAATTTCTAACAGAAGTTATCAAATAAATGTTGATGAGTAAATTGTACTTAGTTACATTATATCACTGTTTATTCTAAATTTTACTGCAAATGTACATCAAAATACTGGTCGGTCACCTTGATTATGAGTAATCAGATTGAGTACTGACCCTGAAAATATCGGTCCATTCCTATTTTGAAGTTTTGGACAAAACACGCCATTTAATTACCATGGGCTCATGATGGAAATAATCAGTAGCTTAATCAATATTGTAAATAAGCAGTACCCGCGGCTCTTATTTTGATCCTTATCACCCACAGTCATTGCAAAATCAGGCAGACTGGAGCGAAAGCTATTGCAAAGCTTTAACAATGACGACTATAGCTGTTAACAAAGAAATGATAAGCAGACAGTGCACGTGTGCATGTGTGTGTATGTGTGTGCATGTGTGTGTTGGGTAGGTGAGAGAAAGGGGCGTTTGTTTGCTAATACATGTGAGCAGCAGACAGGTTACATGCACACTTTTGCAGGTGTCACAGCCGCTCCTGCAGGCAGGCTTGTCCGCATATGTGCTTGTCTACGTGTGTGTGTCTGTCTGTGTGTGTCAGATAGTGTACCCGCATCTAGTTTGTGTGTGTGTGTGTGTGTGTGTGTGTGTGTGTGTAAGACTGTCATGCGCAGGACAGCTGCTTCAAAGATGGCAGTGTGAGCTTTTGTTCTGTCTCTTCAATCAAAGTGCTTCCCCACAGCTCGGCCTGCCAGACAAAACCAAAGTCAGCCAACACTGAGCTCTGGGCTCGGCTCAGTCGGACTGGGAAACAAACAGAGAGGGAGAGAGAAAGGGAGAGAAAGGGAGAGAGAGAGAGAGAGAGAGAGAGAGAGAGAGAGAGAGACCTGTGGGTGAGAGGCCACCGAGGTCTGTTTCTGTCTCTGGTGCAATGTGATGAAACCGGCAGGCAGCCAATCAGACATGACGATGAGCCAACCAGGGAATAACCTGCAGGTCAGCTAGCGCACACACACACACACACACACACTCAGACAATCAGCCGCGTGAGCTTGCTTGGATCGCAGCATTGTTCACTGATGTCTAAGCAGACCTTTTCTTGATATCAAGTGTTGCATGTAGAAGGTAATTGGATTGGTTGTAATTGGTTGTGGTCGGCTGGTTTGAATAGCAAATGCTGGCTTTGCATAAACACACAAATTAAAATCCTTGTTTGTGTTTGCGTGTCTATGTGTGCACATGCCGCTGCGTCGCTGTTGTTATATCTGTTTGTGTGCTGATTGCAAAAACAGACCCTGAGCTGGCTTTTTGTTGCATGTTGCAGGTAGAGAAACAAACGAAACAAAAAAAAAAAAAGCTGGTGGTAGAACTGGCGAAGAAAATGAGAAAGAGTGAGTGACGTGACGAAAACAAAGGAGCGAGAGATGGATGGAGGAAGCGAGGGTGGTCGGGGAGGGAGGAGGAGGCCAGAGAGGTCAGGGAGAAAAGTGAAGGGGAGGGTGAGGCTGACTGTGCTGATGTTTCCAGCGGCAGAAACCTTCAAGCTTGGCTAATGCTTTATTTGTGTGACTGTGTTTCTGTGTGTGTCTGTGTGTGTGTGTGTGTGTGTGTCTGTGTGTGTGTGTGTGTGTGTGTGTGTGTGTGCGCGTCTTATACCACCCTGGTGACTCTAAAGGTCGTCTACATGCAGCAGCAGACAGTCTAGACACTCGTGGAAAACACACACACTTACACACACACATATCAGAGTTGTGTTATGAAAGACTAAATGAGACAAAGAAACTTCAGAGGTGTAAGAAGCACAACACTCTGGACCTCCCACTGAGCACGAATGTGCAGTGTCAGCCTTCATGCCTCTGCCTTCCCTTTTATTACCCCCTTGCTTCGCTCTCTTTCTCAACTTGTTTACTTTCCTCTCCGCTTATTCCCTACCTCGCTCCCTCCTCCTCCTCCTCCTCCTCCTCCTCTCCGTGCGGTCGTTATGGCAGAGAGGGAGCAGCGATGTCGTGTCATCATGTCTTACCCGGTGCAACGGCGCCTATACGATGTCGTTTATACATCTCGCTCTCCCCCTCCCCTCGCCATCGCTGAAATGCGCCGTTAGACAATGACGTGACAGTGTTACTGTATGCATGGTGTTTTGCATGTGCAAGAACACACTAGTCCTGTCTTTACATAACCACTGTGAAAGGAGCAAAGTGGGGCAGCCAGAGAGACGGCGAAACATTAGAGAGTGTGTGTGTTTTGGCTTTTGCATACCCTCTTTCGTGTGTGTGTGCGTGCGTGCGTGTGTGCGTGTGTGTGTGTGTTAAGGGTCAGATCGACAGGGAGATGTTTCACGGAGAGAGACTCTGAAGAAATGAAGGCAGACAGGCAGACAGTCTGGACGGCGAGAGAAGATAGAGGAAGGAGAGATTTGGTTTTTCATCACCGCCACACTCTAACATCCAGCCTGCGTGGTGAAAAATCGATCAGGACCCTCCATTTTTCAAGGACATATCAAACCGGTTCTCAGAGGGTGAAGCTTTCCAAGGCAGCTCGATGAGAGGATCCACGACTGCGTCCTATGTGGAGGTCTTTAATTGGAATGTGTGTCGCTTGGCTGAGCAAAGACATCCCACTTAAGAAATATGTGTTGCACTAACTCATCTGGCCTCGCTTTCGAGCCTTACATCTCTTCTTGGCCTTGTAAGTAGGAGGAAATAAGGAGAAAGGGAAGGACATGAGAGGGGAATACAGTGGGAGAAGAATTAGAGAGAGAAGCAGCAGGGTTTGGGTAATTATGAGCCGGTGGATACATGCGGGGAAGGAAGTTTGTGCGTACTGTGTAATTGGTTACTGTTTATTAGCCCTGTCATGTGCAATTTCACATTTTGCAATCAAAATTTCTGAGTACTAATGTTCAGAATTAAATCTTCAATTTGTAGCGCTGGTTAATCTACTGTGGAGAATTTAATTAATTTATCATTTTTGGGATTCCTTGACTTTCCAGTGAGAGTTATGCCTAAACATGCCTCCTTAGTTATGGTGAGGGACGACCAAATTCATAAAGACAAAGGGCCCCATTTAAACAATTTAAGGCGCATGGTCTAAACGCATGGCTCGAGTGCGTTTAGGGCGTGTTCAACTCCATTTTGCCCAACGTGAGGCGCATGGCGCAAAGGGGTTTTGTTTAGACTCTTAATTCGTCATGGGTGTTTTTTGGGCGTAACGTAAATTAAACCCATCCATGTGTCATCTCGCATTCCCTTTACGAACCAGGTGCACCAGGACCTGATGCGTTGATATCAAGCCGTGACACTCGTCCTCGCTGAGGCACAGGTTTGTTGGAGGCAACGCCCCCGCTGTTTCACAATCGTCTGTTCCATCTGCATACGAGTAAATACACTGATGTTTAACTCAGGAGGAGGAGGAGCGCTGCTGCGTCTCCCTCTGTGTGTAGTAGTGATGCACACACCTCAGTCCGTGGATCAGACGCGACGGGTCATAAAAAAAATTCAGATTAATTGCTGGTGGGATGCAGGTGGGTGAAATACGTCTTTAATTAGGAAAATATTGAGGACAGCAATCCTCCAGCAGCAGAAATGAAACAAATCTGTGCCTTCCCTTCAACAAGTGCATTTGTGCATGAGGAACAGTAAATGAACTTCATTGATTACTTGATTACTCCTGACTTGCCGTTAGTATTTCATGTTAATTAATGTTCTGTGTTCTTCTATAAGTCAACAGGTCACACACACAGTCCACAGTCATAGAGTTAAATAGTTTGGTGTGAAGCAGCTGTCCTCCAGATTAATTCTGAGATTGTATCTTGAAAATATTTGGTTCAAGAGCTAAATGTTTAGTTTTGTTTCCTTTGGTGAGTTTCCTATGTCCTGTCAAGTTTATGACTATGGATCTTTAGTGTTACTGATTCAATGTATATGCAAACTTTTAAATAACTGAAAGCAGCCTCTATAATCATTAAACCAGAGTGAACACACGTTGTGAACCTGCCTATGTTGGCGCATCTTACTATTTTTTTGTTGGTCTTTGGCTCAGTCTGCACCATTTATGCACCTGACCCGACAAAGTACAGTTGCTACTAACACAATGTGGTACATACAAATGATAACTGCTTTGGTCTGAAACTTGCAATGACACCTGAGTTGCACTGTGCGGCGCCTTGTGCCAGGTGTAAGACAGAGCCCAGAAAGTTCTACCTAAGTGCGGTACTGTCCAGCCACAGTCAGTCTGCTGGTAACCGAGCAGTTCTGTGAGCTCAGCACACGTTTCTGCTCATTCTCTGCACTTCTAACTATAGTATACTAGCAATACTTTCGCATTTTCCCAGTGTTTTTGCAATAACCTTAGTGGTTGTAGCTCAGTTGATAGTAACCAGGGGTTAAATTGGGTCGGGGCCGTCTTCCACTCCAGCACAGGGAAGACAGCGATCAAGTTTAATGCATCAGAGCTCCAACTTTGATTAAATGCACCAGCAGGGTCCGAAATTAAAAAGTAAATCTCGGTAGGCTATACGACACACTGGTGGGGGAAAATGGTTGTGCCAAAATATGTCATAAACAACTATGCTGCATTTTGGTGTCATTTAGGGCGCGATGCTTCTGTCCTCTGCCCTGCTGCATGTGACTCTGACACACACACACACACACACACACACACACACACAGGGACAGGGACTTTATGGTACATTCCAGTGCACCTCATAAATGTTGAAATCTACAACGTTTTGTATGACAAAGTGCGTGGGAGCCGAAAGGGACTTCATGATGCAATGCATTCAAGTGCACCCCGTAAAATGTATAATAAAAATGGCCGTGAAGGTTGTTGTAAACAGAAAAGTCTTTTTTTCCTTTGTTGTGTCTGTCACGACTTTATTTTTCTTTCACAACAGCATTTCTAATAATTAAAACATTTGTGTACTCGGTGTGCTCGACAACATTCTTGTACAACAAGTCCCCGTGTACCTCTGTACTGTAATTTTCAAGTTGTTTTATTTCAGCATTTTTTAATTATTCTTGTGGGTATATAAGACAAAAGAGAAAAGAGAAAAACAACTGCCAAACACATACAAACGTATTCTCTCTTTCCTCCATTGGAATTGCTTTAATAATCTGAAACAAACACTGCATTAATATTACATTAAAGACGTGTTTTAAGCTGCAAAGTCTAGATCGAATTAACTGCCGCATGCTTCTTGCTTCAGTTCCTCCACATATTTGAGTTGTGTGTCTGTTGGGGTCAGAAGACAAACTCTGAAACATCTATAGAGACAAAGAGGAGGTTGTTTTTTTCTTAATCCACAATTTATGTACCCTTGCCTTCTGTTTTCTTTCCTCTCGCCTGTGACTCCGAAATCAATCAATGAGGTCCAATATCTTTTTAAGAGAGGAGAGCAGGAAGAAGACAAATAATAAAACAAACTTTAAATCTATTTCTCAGTGTTTTGCCGGTGTTGTGTTCCACTCTCAGATATAAGTGTAAGTTTTTATGAAGAGGAAAACTGAACTTGCTGTTTGCAAAGCTTTGTATAGACTGATGCCAGTGTGCTGATGCAACACTTTAAAAAAACAATTATTGGCTTCTCGTTCACACTGACTGATTACCTTCACTGACTGAATTAGATGTCTCTGGAGTTTTCTGTGCTGTTTGTAATTGAATGGGAATTAATGAGCCTTAGAGGTATGGCAAGAAGTACTTAAAAATGTCTTTAACCATGCGTAATAAAAGAGAATTACAAGTGAAGGGAAGAAAAATGTTAAATATGAGTGAAAAAAAAGCTCCAGTCAGAGGACATAAAAACAGCATTTGCTACGTGAGAGACGAGCATTAGGCTTCTCACCAAAAAAATCAAACCACTGTGTTGTTGGGTTTGAATACAGAAGACTCTGGCCAAATAACAGAGTCATCTCAACTGTTTTCTCAGACAAACAGATGTGGAAACAGATGCCTTGGCCAGTCAGATATCTGCAAGCAAACATTCTTGGTTAATTACTTTGTGACTGTGCAATTCTGTTCTTAACGTGGGGACCATCGAGAGAAAAGATAAAACCATCAACGTCTTGATGACTTTCCAGAGTTCTTCCTCATATCAACTTCTGCTGTGGTTTGTAGTTTAACAAATGGGTGGCTGTATAACTTAAACTGATGCCAACACCAACACAGCGCCTTCTGTTTTTCTAAATGAGCTTTTTTGACTTTTTGGGAAATATGCTAAAAGCAACTACAAGGAACTCTTTTCTTGGTGATTCCGGCGGCCCCTGTGGGCAAACGATGACGAAAGGTGGTGTAAAGGTAAACGATGACGAAAGGTGGTGTACCTCACCGCCAGACTACAGAGCAAACGCCTCAGTTCATCCTCAGCACCATAAAACAGGTTTAATTTATGACCCGCTCAACCTGGACAAGTCCGAGTCAACAGTCTGTTGGCTGTAGCTTCATATTTAGTGGACAGATATAGGAGCGGTATCAATCTTTTCATGAAAATGTCAAATGATCCCAGAAACTGCTGCTGTTTTTAATCTAAAGCTGGTTTCCTGCCAGTCAGACCTAACCCGGTCTTGTCACTGGGCGCCGGCCGCCGCAGCTCATACGTCATTTTAAAGTGATTATCACACAGAGGGTAGCTCTGTTCTCCTCCATATTTAAAGACTTTATTAGGATCATTATTCAGGAAGTAAAAGTTAAAAACTGATGAATAAGGATTACGCTCTCTGCCATTCTGTGACAGGGAGTGGCAGTCATTAGCAGGAGATATTAATAGACAGGCTATTAGCTTAGGTCGGAGCTTTGTGTCAGACTCTGTTACAGTTACACTGACTTTCTGTCTCCCTCCTCTCCGGCACCATCTCCTTCTTCCTGCTTCGCTCCAGCTTAGCCACGCTGACTCCCTACCTTGACTCATTTATGCCACTTCTCTCCTCCCTCTGTATGTCCCTCACACTCTCTCTCTCTCTCTCACGTTGGTACACTGGCCCTCTCCGTCACTTTTCTCTCCTCGCGTTGTCTATCTAATCCTGTTTTCCATCATTCCGCACTCTCCTCTCTTTTCTCACACTCACATCATGCTGTTTCTCACCATAAATCCTCAAACCCACCCCCCTACCCCCTCCTCCCCACCCTTTGGTGGCCACGCATCATTTAATAACACACTCTCACCCCCTTCTGACCCATCTTTTCTTATCTCTCTCTCTCTCATTCACTTTAGCCATGACCGCACTAATGCAGATATATTTGAAAGCACCCCTTTTGTGTCAGACAGGTTTCCATCCACACTTTGCCGTCCAAGCTGAAACAATTTTTTAAAGAACAGCTGAATCTCTCCTTCATCCGTCTTTTTTAGTTGGCAAAAACAAATGTGTGCTTTCCCGCCATCATCAAAAACATAAAAACTGTGTTTTGCATCCTCAGCTCTGGATGCTTAAAAAATGAAAATGTACATAGAAATAGACAAATAGACAGTGGCCTGCTTGATGTTGCTATCTGGTTGATGTAAGTGTGCACGATACGAATAAAATTAATACTGCAATGAATACAACCCCATTAACTCGTGTGTTGAGAGTCCAAAGGACAAGCTACAGAGGGCAGCATAACCGCTTACTACTGCACACTGTAGCCTTTGCTGCAGCTATCTTTGGCTGTAGTGACCAGCTGCTGTTAGCAAGTAGCTCAGGTAGCCACGGAGCTACTTGGCTCTACTAGCTGACTGAAGTCGGCACTGCAACCTCGGATGACGGGACGAGTCACCACCGCCATCGGGGCTCAGCTCGACCGGACTCATTCGCCCAGCGAACACAACTGGACACCAGAATGTGAGTGAACAGTTTTGAGAGAGGGGAAACAGTAGAAAGTGATTTGCAGCAGCTCTGACCAACACTATGACTTCAGGTATGAGAAGACACGGCAGCCAGAGACAGAAGAGCCAGAATATTTTCACAACACTGTATATAATAGTCACTCAGTGGTAAAGGAGTAAAATGAGATTTTAGACATCATTGCGTTATCACTGATAGGTGTTGTGTCTCACATTTAATTTTTTTTATATATCTATAAAATGAAGAAAAGAACGTATTGTCCTATGTTCTATTCAATTTTTACACCTTTTACACCTCCATGAAAGCCATTCTGTTCCAGTTTGAGCACCTTATTTTGCACCATTTGGAGCATTTGGGTCGTTGTGCATCATTGATAACAATGGATACTCCCCATAAAAGCCCCGTAATTACTAGATTGTGAAAACCCTGAACGTGCATAGGGGAAGAATATCATGTATATTTCACACTCACTCAAAATAAAATACAGTTCACATAAAAACAGTAAATATACTGCACTATATAATAAATAGGGAGTGATACACAGCTCTACAATGTTAAATACATCTTAAAAATATCTCACACTGCCAAATTTATTAAAATATTACTATGCTGATATCAGAAGTGTTAACTTTAATATCTCAATATGAGAATTTTGGGCAATGTATGTAAAATAAAATATTAACATTTTTATTGAATTATGGCCCAGTCCTTGACTTTGTCTGTGAAAGGTGGCACTCAAGACCAAATTTTACTTTTAAATGTATCCACTTTAGAGGGCAATTTCAAAAAGCTTTTGTTTTTAGGATGGAAATTGTCTGCACGATGTGGAACAACAACAAAACTAAATGCACACCCTCATCCTTCATCAGATGTGACTTCACCCCGACACTCCGTCTCCTCTTTATTCCTCACTAATGACCTCTCTGTCCATGCCTCTATCTTTAACAAATTCCCTCATTTCTTCCCAATCATCCTATCTCTCCCCTTATCGCACCTCCATTGTGAAGTTGTGACCCCCCGAGAGAGAGAGGTTGAGAAAGAGACAGTTTGAGAAAGAGGAAAAAGAGAGAAAAAAGAGGGAGAGAGCGGCAGAGGGTAAGGTTTCGATTTCACAGCAGACAAATAGGCTGACTTTACGTAGGTAACCTCTGTAAATGGGTTTTCGATCTCTAATTCTCAACAGATCCCCGCAAACGATTACATAAAGACACACATGTGAGAGAAAAGAAGAGAAGACAAAGAGAGAGAAAAGATGGAGAGGAAAGGGAAGACGAGAGAGAAGGAAACTCTCAGACGAACACCTACGTAAAAATTGACGAATCACCTCAGAATTTCCCGGTGGTTTCTCAGTCTGCTCGGTGAGTCAGAGACTTCACAGTCACACCGACTCCTACACTTACCAACACATAAACAAATCAACATTTAAACACAGATATACACATATGGCTGTCGCCCACACTGAATATGGTTGGTGGTCTGACCTTAATTGGTCTCCCTCTGTTCATTCGCCCAGTGCTAACCAGATTTTAACGACACTTTGGGAAAAGATTTCAATGGTTGTTTGCGGCCTTTTGTAAAATCGACTCCAGACACCACTGATGTGATTTAAATTAACCCTGGAAATGATGCAACTCATTAGTGTGTTGGAGCATTTACATGAACATACAGAAGGGAACTGTTTGTTACAGTGAGAGAGGAGTACTGCTAAATGCTGCCTTGTTGATACCTGCAGAGCTCCAGAATAACTTTCCACAGTGGTTGCAGTGGTGCACCTCACTTTTTCATTGAGGTGCACCAGCACATAATATGGACACACGGCAATACAGTATATTTCTTAGCACATTATGTAATTGATTGTGAACAGGAATCAAAGTGCAAATGCCTGTTTTTCCTCATTTAAATAACAGCATGCTCGACAAGAAATTGCAAAAACCTCAATCGTTTAAATACTTTAAATAAATCATTAAATTTCAGGTGCACTGGTGCGACAAATGAAAATGTTTAGTCACACCCTGGAGCCCAAAACTGCCTCACCGTATAAAGACTTAGTGGTTCATGAGATATGTTTCTTACACAAATTAATAACTAGTTATATTACAAAGTTACTCCTTTAAAGTACAACTCAATACTTTGTTACCTACCAAGCAAACAGAAAACACTAACATGGACAAATGCGAGAAATTCTGGTCAAATATTATCTGTGTTTATAGAACTTAAAAACACTGATGACTTCAAACTATATCTCAGTTTCATTGTCATCATTGTCATTGTCAGACCTGCTTGGTTTCATGAAATAACAAGGCTATGGCATTCATAGTCTGATATCACTAAATCTTAAACCACCTATAACTGCTTAACGATATTTTAAGATCTAGATGCATTAGTCCCTGAGAAATCAACGAAAATGTCAACATACGCTCTATCTCGTAATGTTAAAGGAATTAAGAAAAAAATCCTGACTCTTGTCCATTATCCAGATGGTCCAAAAGTTAATGGGGTCTATTCTGGGCCGAGACCCATCCAAGTTTTTGTGCAATCCTGCTGACAAACCAACCAACCAACAAACTTCTACAGCTGCAGCTGGCAAAGGTGAAAACATGACCTCTCAGAAAAAAAGTGAGATTCTTCTTGTAAATAGAAGGATATGTAGAAATTAAATGTCAGCCTATTTGAATACAGTTCAAATTGTGCTTGGAAGGAATTATTTGTACCGGACATTCTGACCTCAGCGATGTCCGACATCAACAGAACTGTTTTCCAGTAAACGGCCGATAATTACAAGACAGCAGAAACCCTGAACATGCATAAGGGAGCAATATTGCCACACACAGTAAATAACGGTATGTTTCATGCATGCGTTTGGTTCAACACCTCTAAATTTAGACGTCTCTCTCTCTCTCCCTATATATGGATCTTCAGTTTGAGAACATTGCTCCCTGAAAAGCTCCTTGGGTGTCATGTTCTGAGAAATTGGAGAAAAGATCACAACAGTGACAACAGTGTTGTATCCTTATTGATGTCGTTGTGTAGAGTAAAATCTGTTCAAAGGCCTCTGCAGTGCTACAATGATCTGAACGAGCTAAAACAATACAAAAACACTAAAATGACAGGTCATCCATCCATTTTTTATACATTTAACCAAAGTGTGTTGGCAGAGCTGGAGTCTATCCTGTTGTAAACTGGATAAGAGACAGAGTACACTCTGATCCATATTCAAAACTATAGCCACAATTATGAGTTTCCAGTTTACCCAACACATGATTTTGGACTGCTGGAGGAAACCAGAGCACCCAAGAGAAAAAACAGCATTTGGAAATTGGTAATAAAATATTAAGTGGTTTTATTTTGGAAAATTATTACCATGAATTTTTTAACCCACAAAATTCAGACATCTATTTATCATTTTATTTATTAGGTAAAAATTACAGACATTTACAGCTTCCAGCCTCCAAGATTCACTGTTTCCTACTTTATATCACTGTTAATTGAATATCTTTGTGTTTTGGACTTTTCATTAAAAGAAAATCAATTTGCAGTCGTCACCTCGAGCGATTAGAAATCACGACGGCCATTTCTCACAATTTTCCTGACACCTTATAGAGTAAACAATTAATCTAAAAGAAAATCGACGGACTGATCGATGATGGAAATCACCCTGAATCTGAAAGCTGTTATGTGTTTTAGGGGGCGACACATTACCTCCTATAACAACAGACTCGCGTCAGCATGCGCATTATCGCTCAGAAATCACCTCTCTCTAATTTCAAGGAGAATTTCTCGTGGATTCGTCGATCTATGAATCAGCAGACACACAGACGAGACTGACAGAGAGATATGGGGTATAGCGCTCCCCCTCTTCTCTTAATAACCCTGATCTGTACTTTCTGTTTATTCCGTCTCAGTCCAAATTGCTTCTAGGTGCGGCTTGTTCCAAAAGTAATTCTCCTCCACCATATTTAATTGTTTTATTGTGTCATTACTTCATGTTGCCGGAGCATTAACGCGCCGTGCATTCCACTATGCCTATTAAACTGTAATGGCTCTACAAAGCAATATACGTTGTGATCAGTCGCACACACCCACGCACACAAACACTATCAAACATACACACACTATTAAGCGCCAATGGTGCCAGAGAGTGATATGAGGCAATATTGCCGCCGAGCAATCTGATGAAGTGTGCAGAAACAGTCATTAGCCGAGTCCTCGTCCCTGTTCAGTTTACCACACACTTAACATCTTAACGAAGGAGCCGGCGTCTAATCACTTGCAGAAACACTATCAGAATTACGACGCCCGCACGCGCACGCTCGCTCGCTTTGTCACTCATTTTTACACCGTGAAACGAAAACGCGCAGGCGGTTTCGCTCGTTTCTCTCGGCTTATGATGAGACAAAGCGCGGAGAGAGTCTGAGAGGTTGTGCATACATTACGGTGAGAGAAAGTCTTAAATGTTTGTGAGAGAGCGAGAGGAAGTAATAAGATGAGTGGAGTGCGTTTGTCTGCTGAGAGAGGGATGATGGATGGTTGAGGAGAGGCAGGTGAGGCTGAATATCTCCCTACAGCGCCGGTCATAAAGCAAGAGAGCAGCCTCCTCTCCAACAACACAGTGAGATCAAATAACCTCCTGTGCCTCTAAGCACATACACACACACACACACACCTACACACACACACACACACACACTCAGAGGTGAAAGCAACATCAGTGGCTGGCACTGATATTCCAGCTTCGCTCTGTTTTAAAACATCCATCATATTCTTGAGCAGAAAAGGGAGGCAATGAAAGTATAAAGGCGAGCGCTCTTTGACACACTCCCCACCCTCCCTATCTCTCGCAAAAACACATACGAGTGCACACAGATAAACACACAGCCGTCCGTGAAGTATGCGGGTGAGAGGAGGTGAAGTAAGATGAACAAGCAGGAGAGCAGGTTGAAGTAGAAGAACAAATCCGAGCGGGATGGGGAGGGAGAGAAACACGCCAAAGTGCTCGAGTGGAAGAAGGGTCACTGATGGGAGAGACTCTCCAGGGCTCCGGGGGGGATTAGGGCCCAGTGTGAGAGTGTCTGTGTGTGTGTGTGTGTGTGAAAAAGAGCAAAAGAAAGAAGGAATGGCATCAATCTTGCCGAATCTGATCGTTACTTTTTTTTCATGACAATAAACCTGTGAGCGAGGCATTTTACAACCAGCATCCGTCACAAAGCCTTGACACCGCCACAGTCCTGCTCCCCTTTCTGTCCCCGACAGTCATTAACAGGCCTCTCTGACTTCTCGCTTTGGTGTGTCATTGTGTGCGTGCCCTCGTTTGTGTGTGTCTGTCCACATGTGAGACTCCCCACTGCTACACAATGTGTGTGGAATTTCACGCCATAATCGGTTGGGGACCGGAACACACGGCAAACAAAGCAATCCGCACAACGACGAGGCGCGCGCATAGCTTACAGGGCTGCAACATGCAACACGCACACACACACACACACACACACACACACACACACACAGAGCTCCTGAGCGAGCTAGTCCTCTCTGAGACTCTGCACTCTGCCCTCTTCTGCAGATGGCCAATTACATGATCAGATGTAGTCCGTTTCATCGCGGCCACACGTGAGACGCTGCATACTCAAATGCCCCCTTCCATGAAAAATTCACACACTCACATACAGAATCATACGCTGCCACATCAAAACAACATCCACCGGCATGGTCCTAGGGGGTAATTCAGGATTAGGGTGTGCGACGCTAAAAACAGCCAAAAACATGCTCACATTGATATGGAAATGAGACCAATCTAACCACTGGCACAAATGGCTTAAAAAAACAGTTACTTAAATGGCAGAAAAAGTGTGTATATGCACACACACAGATATACACAGAGAGAGATATGCATATGAATGGCATGCGAGGGATCTGTCCCAGAGCTTGGTTGTGCCTATCAAAGGCTCGTCGCTCCCAGAGACCAGTCGAGGCCCGGCCTTACACACTTAGCATTAGAATACATCAATGGCACAGGAATGGAGGCACGCAGGCTTTCATACTCGGAAAAACCCACCTTCAGCCTCTATCTTCCCCTTTTCACTCCCTCTTTGGTCCATCCCAGCCCTCCACCCCCACTGTTAGCCCTCTCCTATTATCTCCCTCTCCTCTTACCCCCACCGCCCCCCACCACCACCACCTCCTCCCCATCTCCTTCTCCGTCTTAAGACTCCGCTCCCCCCTCCTCTCCAGAAGGAAGCCTTTTTAACCGTGACAAGAACTCAGAGCTGCATGGACCGTGACCACATAGCCATACAACACCAGATAGGGTGGGTGTGTGTGTGTGTCTGTGTGAATGTGTGTGTATGTGACTGACATACAATAATCATAGTTAGGCCTGCCACTGCTCAGTCACCCTCGGTGTTTGAACAGGCGGCTTCAGATCCTGTTTAGCTCTGTGGGATTCACTGTCTGGCCATCAGCATTCACCCCAACACTTCACTGACTAACTGACAAACTCCACTTAATGGAATCAAACTTGGCCCATCAAACGTGTGTCAGTGCATGTATTTGTGTGTGTGTGTGTGTGTGTGTGTGTGTCCCGTCACTTGTCTGTCGATACCCAGAGACAGCCTCCAGCCAGAGAATAGGAGAGGGAGGTGAGAAAAAAACAAGCCGGCTCTCCTTTACTCTCTAATTACAAATGACAAACCTGCTACCAAGAGTCGGTCTGGCACCTGACGACGCATGATAACCTCTCAGCTCTCTGCCGATACTCAGACTGACAGACTGGAGGCTATTCAAGTGTGTGTGCTTGTGTATGTGTGAGCGCCCTGACTGACAGATTAAAACAGGAACAACAAAATCAAACGGTGTCCTGCCCCGCGGCTCTGATTTCCAATGACAAAGCAAGAAGTCTACGGCCAATATCTCACCTGTCTTCCTCATCTTCCCCTCTTCATTGCCCTTTTAGCTTCCCCATCCTTTACTTTTAGCCATTGATTTTTCTCCTTCCTCGCTTCCTTCCTTCCTCTCGCTCCATCTCGTTCTCTCTCCCTTCTGCATCATTTAAAAACCAGCCGTTCTTCTCCAGATCATCCATTTCCTCCCCGCTGCGTGATAATGAGGTTAACACTGCATTGTGGCTTGTACTCTTACAGGCTAATATCTCTAATTGCACTGTAACGATATCAAAGGCCAGCTACTGCGAGTGTCATGAGATATAATACCTTCACAACGCAACCTGTTCTCACACCACACTCTCTTCTCTAACACGGCCTCAACATTTATTTCAGAGAAGCTGCACGGGGTTATGGAGGGCAGATATTAGAGGAGTGATGATATCTGGGGATGAAATCAACAAAAGGTCTGTATGGTAGCTGAGCTGTGGAAGCTGGCTAGTTCTTGACCAAAAAGTTCAAACTTTATGTTGCACATAAATGCAACAAAAGAAATGCACATATTCCAGTTGCTATGCGTAGCTGCTAGGTAGCTAACTGAACCCACTGACCGAGCTAACATTAGCTTGCTACTAGTATGAAGAGTTTAAACAAAAGTAAACATACTTGACAGTTGATCTGAATGCAGTTTCCAGAAAAATCATTTAAGACTTGAGCTGGATGAGCTGTATGGAGCCATTTTATGTTTTCCTTTTTTCATGTTTGAAAAGAAGTCTACTTCATTTGTTTCAGAGAATTCTGCAACGCTGTCTTGTGGACTACGAAACTTCACTCATCTTTCAAAGAGCGTGAGGTTGATTTTTGAGGGGAACTTTTCCTTTAACATTTGTATCTGGAGTCCTGAAACAGTTGTTTTACCAAGTTATGTTACCACTCGTGATGCTACACTGACTACCCGTTTGTAAGTGGTGATTGCTTTAGATTGGACAGAACTACGGATCGACTTACTTGTTACTGAAGTCTGAGCCGGCATTGTGTTTGCTTACATTTTACTGTTGCAACCAAATTTTGTTAGAAATAGTTTGAAACCGGCTGGTACTTAACGAGAACTTATAAAAGGCTTAATACACACACTTAATAATGGATTAACGAAGAGCTTGTACGACCCAGTCCAGGAGGAGTTTACACATTTTTCATGTGGGTTGTAGACGTTTGATCTTTCGTTTTTCTTTTCATGTTGAGTTTTAAAGTTTGTTCTGGACCTTGGAACGAGCAGTTGAGAAAATAATCTCACCGCAAGGTCGATGTTGGAGCTAATCATGAGATTTCAGGGAAATCACATGATTTTCACCAGTAAATGTTTGTCCAATTGTTCAAAATTGCCATTTTTCCTTTTCTCACAAAATTTTATTGATCCTCCAAGGATCTTGTTCTTCTGTTTAAGAAATAAAAACTTTTTCATCTGCTATAAGAAGCCAAATTTCTCGAGCAACTCAAATGTTGTCAAGCAGCAGTAAAAGTTCTTGGCTTCCATGAAACAGTCAAAAAACTGGCAAAAAAAATGTTCTTCGAAACAGAAACTGTGATCAAAGAATAAGGGAAGAAAAAGCATTGAATGCCAGGTTTTTGAACTTGAAAATTTTCGATACTCTCTGCTGAAGACACATTTTGATTGGCAGCAAAATAAGTTTTAGTATCCAGCCCTATGAACAGATAAACATGAGAACAACTTAAAAATGTGGCAAAAAAGTGTGGCAGAGAGATAAAGCAGCAGAGAGACACAGAGAGACTCGAATATACAGACACAAACACCAGCCTGAATGCACCGCCAGACATGGGTTCACGCTGCAGGAGTGAGCTTACACTTCTTCCCATTCACCCTTAGCATTGAGTTAGCATTGACTCCCCGCTGAATAGCCTTGTGAAGGCGCAGGGCGATGCTAACCAGGAGGCACTATCGCTAGCCGCCCTGCTCCGTGGTGGAATAGCCGGGGCGGCATTGATATGGTAATGTCAGGGCCATTTCAGGGCCAAAGCTTGGGACCGTGGGCGCTCTGTGATCCTCCAAGCCCAAAAAGGACAGATCTCCAGGGCATTGTGATTTCCCCAGTCAAGGCCCTGAGTGATCAGGATAAGCCCGTCCATGCTGCTTTAGTGCTGTCACTCAGCCGCTATTGTGGTCATGTGAACGGCCATTTTCATCACAATTGACCTCGGTTTTGGCAGTACTGTTCTGCAGGGCCCTCCTTTCTCTATTCTTCGGTGCTCCCCCCTCCTTCCCCTTCACCCTCCATCAATGATTTTTTTTTTTTCTCTGTCTGGTCTTTCTTGTTGTGAGCTCTCTCTGTCTCACAGACACGGCCGATGTTAAAGAGTTAAACTCTGCCTATCCTATCCGTGGCCCATCTCTGCAGCCCCATCCACTCTAAGAGGACAGTGTCATGGAGCCTTTGATTATCTGGACTGATACTGTAGAAAATTGCAACGCGTGATGCAATACATATGCTGGGGTTTACTGTGCACCTCAAGGGGGAAAAGCACTCAGCGCGTTTGGTGTGTGAGCGACAATTTACAACACACACAGGGAGTGGGCGGATGGGTGTCATCATTCTGCTTTATCCAATCGCGGTTTTAGCAAACATGCGAGTGTATGGTGTGTGTTTTCCTATATGTTTGTGTGCGGGGGAACGTGTGTGTGTGTGTGTTCTCTCTTTGCTACACTTTATTTGATCAGGGATGGAAGAAAATAACAATGTACTCCCTTGAGGAATCTGTGGGAGGTAATGACAGAGACTGGCCCTGTGAAACGAGTTTTCCCTGCATGTGTGTGTGTGTGTGTTACGGAAATATTGTGTGTGTGTGTGTGTGTGTGGGTCTGTGTTAGCATGTATGTGAGTGGGAAAAAATGGAGAGAGAGGTAGAGGAGGTAGAGAATGAGGAGTATGCATATGTATGGGTCTAATACATGTGGGTAATGTGTGTGGGTGGTATGCTTGTAGGCTGTGGGGCATTCACATGCCTCCTCTCTCGCTTTCTTTCTGCACCACACACACACACACACACACACACACACACACACACACACACTCATACACACACATATATGCACATACTAGGATGGGAGGAGAGTTTTGGCTGGCTGTGAAGAACTCCGCTCCATCAACACAACACATCCTATTTCGCAACATCTCCTCCCACATCTCCCTCCCCCACTCCTCCTCCACCTTTATTTCTCTCTCTCCCGGGAAGTGACACAGAATTCTTTTTAACTGCAGTACATTCATTACAACAACCCTGCAACCCCCACATCCTCCACGCACTCCCCCTACACCCTCAAATCCTCCTCCCCCCACGCCTATCCTCCTTCTCCCTCCGTGCGATACAAGTGAAATAGAGACGGTGTACGTATCCAGCTCCAGCAGCCGCCCCGGACTTTCATTAAAAAACAGGATAGTCGAGCAGGAGAGGGGAAGTTGGCTGAGAGATATACTGTAGTAGCAACCACTCATTCATATGCGGCCTTACTACAGCGGTGCGAGCACATTCCTGCGCCTCAAAGCGTAGGACTGGAGAGCAGAGCCTACAGACAGCGTGGGTGTTAGCGCTGAGGCCGGCCAGCATCGCTAGCTCTCAGCCATCCTCATCCTTCTCTCACCCTCCATTGATGACCATTGACTCACAAAAAACACATGCACATACACAGCTGCTGTTCTTCATGTAAATGTATAAAAACATTGAATTTCACACCTGAGGTCATAAATATGGACGTATATATGGACTGAGGAGCTCACACACACACACACACACACACACAGACTACACCTCGCATATAATGTTGGATGAATAGACAATATGCAAACAGCGGGTCAATAGAAATTTGTCAATTGCCATTTCAGGCAATGCTGCAAATCAATGACTAAGACTGCTTTATGGAAGTATTGGATTTCTGAACAGCCGTGATAAAGTACCTGATATTGTCAGGTATTTAATCAGCAGATAAGACAAAAACAGACTTTCTCATTTGGTTATTTCATCAAAAAATGATTTCCCCACAGAATTTTCAGTGGGTAATAATTAAAACAAAGTTGTAAACACTGGAAATTGTATAGACAAAGTATCCCCGTTGAACCCAAAACTCCTGCACACTTTGCAGTGCACATTTGACAATGTTTTAACAATGTTGTCAGAAATAGCGATTATTATCGTGCTGAATATTTGAAACTGTTTCAATACTCGTTTTCCACAGAATCGATACTGACAACAGCTGCGTTTCTCACTCCCTCTTCACACATACCACTGCAGTGTCCATACAGGCGCCTTCTCACATCCAGATTGTCTTAAATCCTGTTGTGCTTCTCACACAGTACATGAGCCTTGCTGTGATTATCCTTTAATAAAAATCTAAAATTGTCTGCCCTCAACGTTTATGTCAAATTCTCCCCATGGTACCGGACATGGTATCGAATATCGATATTTTTCAAGGTACTGTAAGTTAGAAATTTAGTACCATTACTGCACTAGTTCTAACTGAAGGTCTGACAACTGACAATAAAGTGAGTACAAGTGAAAACAGTGTGCACAATTTGCAGTTCTTCAATAAGATATCTATATCAATATTGCAATTCAAAATTAGTTTTCAAGACTTCACAATTTCCAGAGCCCAGGGCGATATCTCTATTCAGTTTTATTTTCCTGATTGTTTAATCAATAAATCAACTTATTGTCTTCACCCACCCAACGCAGTATATCGTGATAGACTATTATATCCATTTCATCCACTTCTATTCACAGTACAGTTGCAACTAATTAATACTTTCATTATCTATTATATATTTTTACAAACCATTGATTCCTTGTTTAGTGAAAATGGACTTCCAAAATTCTTATATTATATCTTATATTCAAAAGTGTTTAACAAATACTTGTCACAAAGATTTATGATATATTTCACAGTTAAACAGAAGCTTTTGTTGTCCAGAATGACATCAGTTCACCAAAATAATAAACTTGACCGGAAATTTAATAATTTGAAATTACCACAAGCATCTTTGTCTGCATTATGAAAATGTTTGTTTTTTTTTTTTTAAACTTTCATATCGCCACATATCAGTCAAAATTAAGCCCATACTAATATATCTGTAATAGGCCAACATCGACCAATAATATCAGCCAACCTGTTGGGCCCTACTTCCAAATTTCCCACAGCCCAGGGTGACGTCGTGTTTTGTCCAAAACCCCCAAAACTGAGAGAAGCAGCAAGTCCTCACACTAGAAACACTAGTGCACAAATTTTGCACTTTGACTACCAAAATCATTCCTGATTAATTATCTGTGCTGAGGTATCATCATTTATCAATTTAATTATCATTATGCAACCAGGACTGTAAAACAAAAAGATTGCTGAAGTCCCTTTATGCTACTTAGAAATGGATGATTAAATAATTAATAAATAATAAAAAACCTTTTCAAAAGTAATTTCAGGCAGAGTGCTGAAGAGGAATTCAGGAGTCTCACAATCTGAGAAAAGAAGCTGCTCCGTGGTCTGGCGGGATGGCAGCAGATACTCCTCTATCGCTTGCCAAGAGAACGCCCAAACAACTAATTTTTTTCAGTCCTTGCTCACACACAGGCTTTGCAAAGACAATCACTGGAAAAATGCCTTAAAAAAAGCCCTGAAGAGCTGCAGCATCATATCGGTATTCAGCACATCACACAAGCTGACCAAGACGTGAGAGCCAAGAGCAGGAATCCCTCACAAAGAATAATACACACACCTACACACACTGAGAGCTCATTGTCTGATCTGAAGAGAGACTTGAGAGTAGTTTGGTGATGCAGAGGAGGACAATGAGGAGGAGAAGATGTAGCGATGCCAAAGGCCGAGCCAACAGGAAAGGCACGGGGAGAAGGAGGAGGAGGGCAGAGGAGCAGCGGGAGGGAGGGAGGAGGAACAGGCTGATACTTCCAGGAGAGGAGAGCAGTGTCTGTAGGACGCCATCGATCCAACACTGACAGAAATAGACGGTCAGAACCAACCGAGGCACTCAGAGACACACTGACACACAGCGGTGCTGCTGACCATGCTCACATCTGAACGGCAGGAACGATTCATACATGAACACTCTTCATTCACACACAGGCAGCCATGTAAACACACACACAAAAACACATGGACACGTAGGTGGGGAAAGAAGTGCGAGGACAAAATCAAAATGAGCATTTTTCCTCACAATGTTCACTGTCTGTTCAGTTTTTTTTTCTTGCATCAGTCAACAACAACACATCAGTCTCAATATTTCAAACGCCATTCCATTCATGCTCCTGTTTTCTTCGTAGTTTGGGGAAACTGTACCGAGCACAGTTTAGCGTTAGAGACAAAAAGTAACTTTTCTAATCTTTTTACTCGGCTGATGATTTGCAGGCCCTCTCCCCATCAGGCATAGAGCTTCCTGCAGCAGATAGACCACATGTGAGTAAAGATGCATCAGTCTGCAGAATCTATCATTTATCTTGTTTCCAGTGGTAGTTGCAATCATGCACACACATACACCACTGGGCGATATGAGTGAAATCAAAATCAGGGTATTGAAAATTTGACACTGACCCAGTTAGGCCTCTGCAATAAACCCAAACTCTCATATCCCGGTATATGTGTGTATTTAGTTCATACCCAGATAATGACACACATCACGTTTTCTGAAAATTCAGTAAACACATAATTTTGTCTTGGCTGGTCAAAGTCCTCCTGTTCTGTGTCACGTTCACTGTCGTCCATGTTTGGTTGTGTTGCTTTCATTCCAATTTCCTGCCTGTATCTGTACAGAGTAACACAAAGTGCCGTCCATGAGAGTGAGAGAGTGTTATCACCTGCAACAACAGATAAACAACGGAGCGTAATATGAAATGATGGATGGTTTTCAATCTTCACACGACATATGTTGCCATGTCTCATAAGCCTAGATGTAAAAATAATTTCGATGGAATATTAATTGGCAGCAGTTCAAAAAAAATGATGACTTTTCTGTTTCATATCAGAGTGAAGTGCATATGTCTGAGCTGTTGGTTGGACAAAATAAGCAATTTGATACACTACAAAATGTTGCAACGGCCAATTTTTATCATCATTATTTTTTATAAACTAAATGATTGATTAATTAATTGAAAAAATAATCTATAGTACTGATGCACAATAATAAATTACAGCCCGATATTGGGACATTTAAATGACATCGGCATCGGTTAAACTAAAGCCGATCAATGGAGCCAAAAAATATAAAGTTTACACTGATTTAACAAAAACAAGATTTACAAACTACGGCACAGCGGTTGACAGCAGGCTCCTCTGAAGCTGGTTTTGCAATTCATCAATAAGCAAAGAGACGAGGAAGACAAGACATTTGTAATTTAGAATACATGTTAAGTTTAGGAACTTTTTTTTTTTTAAATACAAAAATGTGACATTTTCATTTATCTTATTGGTTTCTGTCATTAGATGCAGATAATTGTCAGTTATCGTATCGGCTGAAAAAAATCCACATCCTGCATCTCTAATTGATAGATTAATTGACGATGTAAATCATCACTAGGTATTTAATACAATACAGTTACACTGAAAGTCAATACAATTAATTTTTGTCAACCCCTTCATACACAACCCGACATGCGGTGACACTAACAGACTCACAACGGAAGACCAAAACAATAACAAGAGAACACAACTCTAAAAAAGATCTGGCGATTTCAAGCTAATTTTCAGGGGACGCTCACTTTCTTCTGTTTCAAAACTTCCCAGAACCGTGTTGACGAGAGAATCTGCGTTACGTGAGCAAAGCAATAGAGTGATGTCACCAAAGATGGCTATGTTGATTGGATGAATTGCTTCATGTTGCTCTTTCTTGGATGACGCGGTATGAATAATGCAATTACTAAACATGTTTTTTAATGAAAGTCCAACTAGCAGCATGGCAGATGAGGAGCTGTCTTTAATGCAGTGTTGTTGAGATAAAGATTGCAATATAGATTGTGGATCGTGATCGCGATAAAATAGGTGATGTTTTTAGGTGTTTAGCCAGAACGCCTACCCCGACTCTACAGCTATATTAGCTTTGTGAACTTTCTTTCAATGTTTTTTTAATGAACCTGTTACTGTGTGAATTCCTGACCGGCTGACTGACTGGTTTGACACATCACGCTGGTCGACAGCCAGTTTTACTGACTGGTCGCTGTTGCCATCAGGAGCAGAGTGCTTCTGCAGCGAACATTTCTGCCTCCCTCCCCGGCCTGGCTGGGACTGATTAAAGCCTTCTGCTGAAACAAGGTCATAATTCACTTAGCCATTTCCCAATTTCCGCATAATTACCCTCCTGCTTCACTAACAGTAACGCGCGCGGACACACGGCCGCACACACACACATTCGCACCAACGCTCCGACACAAACACATTTCCTCTCTGATTTGTGTCATTACTGAGAGGAGAGTGGTTAAAAGGTTTCAGAGTTGGCCTCTTAGTGACAGCTTAAATGGATAAAACCTCAATTAAAGACTCTCTCCCTCTCTGCTGCGCTCTCTCTGTGGATGGAATAAGCATAATTCTGTGTCCTCTGCAGTTTGTTGAAGTGAGGGTCCTGCTTTGCCTCCCTTTTTCCGCCGCCTGCCAAATCAAACCTTCATAATCAAGACTTTCTCATATCTGCCCATAATTGTTTCTCAGGAAAACCTGTCACAGTGAAGCTACACTCAGAATGAAACTGAACAAAATCTTCCTGTGCGCTCACAGTTCAGATCTGCAGTTGTTTACGCCTTGATGAAGCGATAACAATATTCATAATCAAAGCCCAACAATAAGCGTCATTTCTGCCCAGCGAGCAGTGACAATAGATACTTTTCCTGTCAGAACGGCGGCTCTCCTCCCCGCTGCTCCCCGGCCGGTGACAGTTAATTCCCAGTGTGTGTGTGTGTGTGTGCGTGTGCATGTGTGGGTTCGATTAAAAACAGCTGCATTTTCACGTGCGACTATATGGTCTTTACGTGGACGATTCCTAATTGTCACGTCTGTAGAGTTTATTAACGCTCCACCACTTTGCTCTGTTGTGATCAGGCTCAGCATATGGCCTCAGACTGCCACTACGCCGCTACCATTAGCCACATCACTAACACACCATATGAGCATCTGGTGTGTGCGTGTGTGTTTGTGTGCAAGAGCTGACAGTCTGCATTATTAGTACCCCCCCAAAGCCCCAAGAGCGCCGGCGAGGAGTAGAGTAGACATCACATAGAGAATACTCGCGCGCACACACACGCACATAAACACAGATACATAAAGCGCTCTCAAACAGCTTGTAAACATCACAGCCTTGTTATTAGCACCTGATTACACTGCTGGAGCTTAGGCAACGGCTCAGAGAATAATGTTAATATCAACAACAGCATCGCGTGTGTGCGCCTGAGTGTGTGTGTGTGTGTGTGTGTGTGAGTGTTGTTGTGTATCGCCTCCGGCCCATCGCTGTGGGATTTGTTCTCGGTGGACAATTTGTTCAAATTTAACACATGGGCGGGAAAGATCTATTCTTGTTTTGCCCCACACTTTGCCCAAAATCTACCGATAACGAGGGAAGACGGTCATTCGATAATTTGGCTGTTAGTGAAAGAGGTTATTCACCCGCCTCAGACGCGGATGTTTTCACTTAAACCAGCACAAGCTCTGACACAGCTCCTCTTGTTAATGCAAAGTGATTTCTGAGATCCAAACTGTCCGGAAAAAATATTTTAGTGATACATTACTGTTGCTGTTTAATCTAATTTGTAAGATCTACATATGCATCTATTCAATTACCCATACAGGCTGATTACCTCCAGATTACCTCCAGATTAGGGGTTTGAATCAGAGTACCTCACAATACGATACAACCACAATACATCGCACAAAATAACACCGTCATCATTAACAGCGATTCTGCGATTCTTGATACGCTGCAAGACAATCTTCTATGATACATCACGATGTCTGTGTCACTAAATAGGAAAAAAAAAACCTAAAAAGGCAAAAGAGCAAGACGCGTGTAATAAATTCACTGCACTGTGGTGTCAGTTTCACGGGTTTTGATACATGAAATGAAACAAAGTAGAAAAAAGTGCACAGAGTCTTAGCTTAGTCCCTATTTGATTCACACGCTGACTGCAACTTGTCGATATCCACGAGTGCCATCATTCAAATGTTAAATAGCCATAAACTGTCAGAAAGCAGAACAGTTCTGGAGTCAAAGTGTTTAAAGGAAGGATACTGTGCATTAATAAGGTCTGTATAAATTCAAACAGTTGTAAATCAAGGTTACAGAAGGTTAAACCACATAGTCATGAAGTAGAGACACTGCTCAGTCAAATCATCAGGGGAATCTGTTTAGAGCACCTGCATGTTTTTTTTATAAAAAACATTGATATTTGGCACCAGTGGCGATATGATATTTTGCTGTATCCATATTTTGTCCCAGCCCGACTCCAGGTTATGCAGAACAGTGAACACGGACCACCACACGTCTTAAAACCACCAATGGAGAAGCCAGTATTGATGTGTTTGACTCTGTGAGAGCTTCGGTGTGTCTAACTGCAAACAAAAGTCCTTTAACTGCAGAATAAAATGGATCTGTTTAACTGTTTGCGTGTGATGAGATCAAAAACAGTCTGGTGTTTACGTGTGCCGGTCCATTTAACTGGAACAGCTGTTTGACATTAATATATCATACATCCGTCCTTTCAGCCCCAACCCATTCAGCAATATCTCTTTGATCGACTGTTTGATCGGCTCCCTGAAGATGGATATCTCTCATCTGTTCAGTGCAGTAGTTGCCGTTATTGTGTTGTGTTGCTCAAGCAGCTTGATGAGAACGTACTCTCACTGCTGCTGGAAGCACTGAAGGGGAGAAGGTTAAACCAAGAAGGCCATTTTGGTGATGGTACTTTACGATGCGTAACCGTTAACACGCATTTAGATCAGGATGGTGCCATTTTTCTTCTGGTTAATGAAAAGGTGAAAACTTCCCCTCTGCAACCAGTTGAAATCTTAATTGGTTTGGGCCTGTTTATTCAGACTGAGGTGTTTATATGGAGATTTATATTGTGAGGGGGAGATGGCGAGCACAAGGAGGCCAATCAGGTGATGATCCTTTACTGCCCCTGCCCGAACCCTAACCGACAATATTAAAACTTACCCTTTGTAACCAATTGATATCTTAATTTTTATTCCGCTCTGGCTTTTATTTCGATTATAATTAGAGTATTAACCTCCTTGTAGGGGTAGCGATTGATACGGTCCCAGAGAGGTATGGGACGTGCATCTATCTGTGTACAATCATTTGAAGCTTCTCATTTATATTCTGAGTCAACGACAGGAAACAACAGAGGACAGGTAGCTTGTTTATCAAATGTACTCTCTCAAAAGAGGAGAAGCCTCATAAATCACATCAAAAAAGTCAAGTTTGACATTTTGAGAGTACAGAAAGGTTGGGAAGAAAATGTGACACAGAGAGGGAGGAACAGATGAATATAAAGGCTTCAGAAAATAACATATTGTATTTACAGGCGGCACACAAGTAGCCACAGAGTAAAGTCACTCTGACTCAAATACATCAAGGAACTGCTGCTGCTGCCAACATGAAAGTGACTGGCACAGTTAAGGAGTGAGCATGGACAGTTGTGGGAATGGAAAATAAACTGCACCACATTTGGAGCTCACCCCATTTTCACACCTTGTGCACACCTGGCCTGAACACAGGTGTGGCTGTCAGCCTGTCGCTTTCGGAAAAGTTGCAATAATTGGTCGACTCGGGCCCGTCTTGTCCAAACACCTGAGAGGAGCTTTTCATCATTTTTAGAACGTCCAAGCAGCACTTTTTAGAGAGCGTACAGCCGCCTTAACACAAAGAACAGCGAGAGGAGCGATCGCTCACATTCTTCGTCACACCTGATTTAGGCTGCCCGATCAAACTCACGGCATGTTGGTGATAGCAGGTGTAGACTGATGCAAAGAGAACTCCACACAAGAACCACACCTGGAGACATATATATGTATCAAGCATTGATTAGGAAAGCAGTCCTAATTGTTCCAAAAGTCTCACAGTGACTAGACAGATACACTGAGATAGAGATATTTGTTCATCCTTTTAGGCAGAGAGATAAAAGCACTTTATCAGCTTTTTTAACAGAGAAAAGTCATCCTGTCTGCTCCGGGATTTAGTTGAGCTGCAGCTGCTCAGAGCTGTTAGGGGCCCCAGCAGGTGGCAAACGATATGATAAGCATGCATGCACACTTCGGCAGATGTGGGTATTAAATACAGAACATTTGATTTAAAACAACACGCACTGAGAGATATTCAAAGATACTGACTGGATTAAAATGTGCTGTAACTAATTCTGTGTAGGAGCCTAATAAGCCAAGGTAATACGTCGATATTATATTGTGATCGTGAAACTACATATGAGCTTAGACTGTGGATATCTTCGTGTTGCAATGTGGCATAACTGTTCGTCTTCCCCTGGTTTTAAAGGCTGCATGCTGCACTACATCGATATATGGATACGTATTGATTCTAAATATATGAGACCGCCTCAGTACTCATTTACTACAGTATTGATACACTGGTACCAGCTGTGCCTTCTCACTCTCTTTTCTCTCTGACAGTGAGTTAATGCATTAGTTATAAAGGCCTAATGTAATGTTCGATGTTTACTACAGTCATTCTGCTGCTCTTCTTCAACCTAAGAAAGCAAAAGTCGTGTCTTGTTGTCAGGTAATAGCCTAATTATATTTATCTTTTAATAAAAATATAAAATCGTATACCCTCAGTGTCGCAAAAATTCTTCCCCCTGGTATTGAAAAACTGTCAAAATTTGACAAGGTGTTGTATCGATGTTAGAAATTCACAAAACACTACATTATAGGAAAGTGATGTAATTTTCTAAACTACGTACCAATATCCCATCATCCCTTCAATGCTTCAGTATAGAGGTTCAAAAAAAGAGCAAAATCCAAGGTACTGTGCTGGGAAGAAGCTTAAGAAGCCTTTGTTAAAATGGAAATTTTATAGTAAAATCCTGAGAAACATCAACAATGCATGCTAAAAATGAGCAGTGTAGCAACCACGCGTAGCGCTACAAACAGCCTTCTTCCCTTGCTGCTGTGTTGCTACCAAAGAGCACCTTTATCATGTTTTGTTTGAACTTCCGGAGCACGCTACACTTTTTCTTTTCTATCAGTATCGACGTATTTGATTTGCAGTCCTAGTATGTAAAGCGCTTTTGAAGACATTTCAAAATATCGAGATGTTGTGCGTCTTGATAAAGCCTAAAAATATCACAATATTATTTTTAGGCCACACAGTGATATACAGACCTCGATCCAAACACGCCATTCATGCGTCATGTAAAACAAATACGGCAATCACATGGGACAAAACAACCACGCATGCACTGTTTGAACCTCAAAGCTCCAACACCACGTATCTTCCCAGCACTGGACGTGATGAAGGGAAAAAAAAACATCTTGTGTACATTTACGGCCTGCTGTGATTTGTCACTGTCATGAATCATATAAATCACTGGTCCAAGCATTGATAAGGACACATTCCAAGTAAATCCATATCACATTATCAACACACATTGGTTCTGCATGCATTATCCTTGATGTTTTAGCCAAATGACACACAGACGTGCGCTGATCATGAAAGCAGGCTGGAAGCAGTGAAAAAAGAAAATCACAGACGTAATTTAAACCAGCGCTCATTCACATTTAAAACGAGCTCTTTTGCGCAGCATGCAGTGTTAAATGAAATTATATCTGTTTCACATTTATCAGTCTAAGAAAAACATAATTTACTTACTCATACCTAAATTATATTTGGGTGCTCCATCCAAATAGATTAACTCCCACTCAAACTTATCATTTCGGATTTCTGTATTTATTATTTCTCATATCTGAGTACTGACTGAAAAACCTGCAAGAGCACAGCATTCATGTGCACTTCTTGGCTTGTGAATTCACCACAGCCCGCCACACAACGCCTCCACCTCCCTTGAGTCTGACTACCAAAAATAAATTCTTAACCTGTAGGAAAGACTGGCAGTGATACCAGAGAGTTCTTCCATCTGCACATCTGGCCGTTGTTGTGAATGTGTGAAATCCACATTGAAACAAGTAAAAAAAAAACGTCTTTTCCTTGTTTACGTTTTTTGCTGGAAATTTCATGAACAAAAACACCTTAAATTGTACTCTGAGGTAGGAGCGTTTTCAGACCAGAGTAGAGTTGGGAACTGGCCGATCCGATATTGGCACGGGGTGCTGAAGTAATGTCACTGATCCACAGATCTTTTTTTCTCAATTTCGAAATGTCCTGTAGAATGTAGCCAGACTTGAAATAGCCTGTGATTTTCTCACCATCAAAACACAACATTAAAGTAAAGATAGTTCTTTAAGCTCCTCCTCGGCCATGTTGCGAGCTGTAACTCACATTGTATTGTTTGCAAAACATCACCAATGGAAGAGAAACTTGAAATCCAATCTACACATCCATCTAGTTGGCTTCATTACACCATTGGTATGTTAACAAAGAGCGATAGTCAATAAGATTATGAGAAGTTAGAGGACATTAAATACTGAAACCTTAACGGTTCACATTAGGGTACATTGTGGACCTTCAAGATCGACCACTATCTAAAATAAGCAACAAGGACACACGTGTACAGCCCTTAAATTGCTCTGGTATAGATTTAAATGTAATCAATTTTTGTTAACTGCTCGTTTACTACGGCCTTGTGAAATCTGAACGTATATTACAACAATAATATTCTTAGTAATGGTAATAATAATTCATAATATTAGAGACAGAACAGCTCTGGTATCTTTGTCGGTATCAGTAAATATCCAAATTCAGCTAACGAAACTGAGAAAAATTCGATCGGTGCATCTCTATTCCCGCCAACCATTCAGAGCGATTTCTAGCACTGACTCTGAGAGGCTTGATAAACACAGCCTGCAAAGCGTCTCTGCAAACCACTGAGCAGCACGGAATAAGCAGTCACTTAAATCAATACCAATCCTGGACGGGCATTTATACCTCTAAGACCCTCACTTTGTGTCAGGCTTGATCAGAACTGCTCAACCCGCTCTGGCTCCCCTATAAGTTTGTTCTTAGCAGAATTGCATCCCTGAAGTTCCTAAGACCGCGCTTCCTTTGAATCTGAACCATTACAGTGGCCGGTTAGCGTTTGATTCGGGGCTGAGCAAGCCCCAACGCTTGCACATCAATACTCCATTTTCACAGCAATGCTTCCGATTAGTCGATCATGTAAGCGAGACAGCGTTTGAGGAAATGAAAAGAGCCAATCAAGAGATGTAGAAAAACAGGGTGGGCTCGATATTTCAGGCTTGTCTTTTTCTAAAGATCAATGTGCGCGTTTTATGTTTGCGCGTTTGTACATTTCCAGGATCTACACGGACGTGTGTTTGAGGTGTCTTTAGTGAAAAATCTCAAAGTGTATAAGAGGAGAGGGGAAGAGTGGCGAGAGGAAAAGAAAAGAAAAGAAAAGAAAAGAAAAGAAAAGAAAAGAAAAAAAGAAAAGAAAAGCAGGGTGAGGTGAGGCGAGGTGAGGTGAGGGAAAACCAGACCTCAAAGAAAAGCACTGGAAAGATTTAGTCCAAGTTCATTCGACAGAGAAAGAGTCTCACAACAGTCACATTAAAACTTACAGCTCCCAAAATACCACCTCCCCAAGAGTGCCTCCCCATCAGGCAATTGGAGGATGAGAGAGAGGAACAGAGAGGTGTGAGCACACTCCTGAAATCTAGCTCATCCCCAAAGAGGGAAAAAAAAAAACACAGATAGAGGACGTGAAAATAATTCACTTCTTTACCTCCTTTCTTGTTCATGTCCCTTATTACTCGGCTCACTTACCAGACAGTACACGTCCAATCAGAAAAATTTATTTACTCCTACGCACGCAAATAGACTGAGAGAGAGAGACAGAGAGAGAGAGAGAGAGAGAGAGAGAGAGAGAGAGACCACTGGATCTTATTATGCAAACAGTAGTCATCCATCACACAGGTGTTCCCTATTGCTTTTAATTAATGACGTCTGTGCGAGCGTCTGCACGCCACACACACACTTTCACACCCACACATCGCGACACAAACCAGATATCCATTCACCTGGACACCATGTGGCCTTGTTATTTGTTACTAATGAACAGTGTGTCTATATAACTGTTATGATGATTACTGAGCCTGTGTGTGTGTGTGTGTGTGTGTTTGTGAGGCTCGATTTTACACGTGCGCAAACCCGCATCGCAGTGGTGGCTGACAATATGTAGCGGCGGCGCATACGTCTATGATGGATGGGTTGTACGCGCGCGCACACACACACAGACACACACAGGCGGGCCGTGCGCCTTGTGATAGTGAGTGAGTAATACTCTCCTTTGTGCACATATTCATAAATGTAAATGTTGTTGTCCTAAGTGGGGCTGGGAGACAGATAGGTTTGTGTTGCTGTCAAGGGGATGGTTGATTGGCCTGCTTAATCCTCTCGTCTGTGTCTGCGTTTCCCTCTCTCTCATCCACACACACACACACACACACACACACACACACAGACTGGGCCTGTGTTATGGCGTCGACTGTGAGAACTCAGCGTGTGGATCAGGGCACTGGCCAAGCATTATTATCATTATTATGATGACCCTCTTCCCCCTGCTCGATTATAATTCAGCACAAAATCCATCTGTATTCTTCCTGACGCCCTCTCTCCTCTAACCAGTCCCATAGTATTTCTCTCTCTCTCTCCCTCCCTCTTTTCTCATATTCTTGCATTATTTCTCTCCCGCCCTGCGTGACGTGTCTCTGCACACTCTGACGAGCTGGATGAATATAAAACAAGTTCCAACTCGGCATCGATTACCCCGCGTACGCATGTGCATTCGTATGGGAGGCAAATTCTGCTTGCGATAGCTGGCTACGTTCCAGCGCCATGCGTTGAGGTGACAGTGTCATTGCTACACACACACACACACACGCAAAGCTGCTGTCTAGAAATGCTTATGTTTATTTATTCGCAACCTAATCGCTTCCGAAATATACAACAGATAAATTAAGAGATATCACCAGATATCTATTATGCAAACCAGTTAACTGCTGCGTTATTAGATTACACACATACACGTGTATATGCACGCACGCACACACTCGCAGCGGTGGTTAATTGCCAGGTGGTGGAAGATAATGTGTGATTTAACGGACTGATGGATTTGTTTTTGTTTCGGTCACCCATCAATGAACAGAGACATCTGTAACAGGGCAAACGCGTGCACACACACACACACACACAAAAACGCACACCGTCACACACATATTCATGCCCAGGGATATCAGTGACAAGTGACTGATAGGCAGTGGCGACAGCCTTTGTGCAAGACGCACACGCAGGAAATGATCCATCTTCTCGAAAGTTGGAAAAAAGTACACAGCGGGGACGTGTGTGTGTGTGTTTGTGTGTACGCACGTCGTCAGAGATCTATGTGAGCGTGTGCAGTTGTAAGCATGTGTGTGTGTGTGTGGGGGTGTGAGAAGGAGTTAATCCTTGGAAACAGTCTCAGCCTGTCTCCTGTGGTTGATGAGTGGCTCGGGGTCAGAAGCTGGTTGAGAAACTGCGGGGTCCTGAGGCTTTACAATGTGTTTACCACTCAAACTGACAGCTATACTACAGCTTATTATTGGCCTTCTAAACCTCCACACAGCGGTGCGAGTTAGAGAAACTCCAGAGAGGCCGATTTGCCAACGGCTAGAGAAAACGCCAGCCAACCCCTACAAATGCTGGATGTTTTGCTGTTGAGTGCGGAGATTAAAATAAATGCAGGAAATGGGATCTGAGCGGTTGGAAAAATGGCTCAGAAGTGTATGAAAGAGTAGATTAGAGGGGTTATCCTGCAGTGTATCTGTCTTTTGTGCGCCACTGTCCGTGTCCCCTTTGTCTCCTAATTCAATAAGTAGGCTGAAGTGAAAAAGTTATCCCCACTCACTGCTCACACGTCGCCGCTGTTCATGTGTGCACTGGGAAAGCGAGAGCGGGAAGACGGGAAGGGATCAGGGATGAGGCAGGTCCACCGAGATGCAGTGTTCTTTAATTAACCACCGTCTTTTATAAAAGACACACACACTAAGACTCACACTGCAGGGGCTAAGAATATGCTGCCGCTGGGATGAAAACCGTATTGGCAGTGAACGTGTGGCGAGGCAGAGGAGAGACTGCGGGGCTCTGCAGTACTAAGGGCCTGGACAGTCGGGTTAAAGGTTAGGCTGCTCCAGACTGCCTCAGTCCTCCCACTGCTTTGTGAGAAAAATCAACTGCAGCCTTTTTTTTTCTCGCTTCACAGCAAACAGTCTGAATATTAAAAAAAAAGCAGTAAAAGCGTCTACGAAATCACTTAATTAAGTATACATTTCATCGAGCTTGAAACTACTCCTGTAACGTCAGCTGGTTACACCGAGGTCCCGGGTTCACGTCTTCCTCTTCCCTTTACGCCTTTAAAGCGCTTTATCCACATTTTTACCTAAATCAACTTCTGTCTCTGATATGATAACCGAAGGTGGAATTTCATTAGCATTTATTATCAAATTATTACACAGCGAGAAGAAAAAAAAAAAGTACAGCAATTGAAAATGAGGCCTCTCCACGCTGAGGGTTGCAGAAAAATATCGGCTCAATTGCAATGGCAGCAAATGTGCATGCAATATTAGCGCGGAAACAATTTTCTCACATTCAGGAAAACTAATACTGTTTACCAGAAAACAATAACCTTATGTCTTCCCCTCCTATTACGTTACGGAGTACTTCATGTATTGTAATTCTGTTGTGACTGAGGCATAAATCCACTTGCCTCTCACAGTTTTATTCCTCGCTGTAAAACTAAAATCATCGGCCTGGAGTTACTGTCGTCGGACAGAATCATTGATCGTCCGCCCGCAAAAACAACAGAGTATTTTTCCGGGATTTCATATTGTTTTACGTCTTTAATAAGCGCGGCCATAAAATGTGAGTCGCTGTGTATCTGGTGCTCATCTTAGGAGCCCAGTAAATTCTGCTGAGGAGGTAAATACCACAAACTGAGATGTCTTGAGACGACGCCTGGTTGCTGATATATAGCTTACACGCCGACAGGATTCACTGCAAGATGGAGAGCGGAAAGGAAGGTGTGTGTTAGCGTGTGACATGCGCCGTTGTGCACCTAAAAATTGGGCTCGATCGTTGCGTTATTTCGCACGAACATTTGAACGCATGCAATCACACAACAACTTAAAAATCAGCCAGTATTTCATTCAAATCTGGCTTTTCGGCTGCAGATTAACAACCTTTCTCTGCATATTTTGGACAGGAGGGGAGGCGACTGTGAATCTTAACAAATGAGGTTTGGGTGTTCAGATCAGGACGCTGCTGAAACACAGCTAGCAAAGCATCAACTTGCAAGGTTTTACTGTGAATTGTGTGAGGAGAGATGAGCCTACAGTGTGCTGCTGCAGACTGACGCTACATTCTTGAGGATCCGGCAGCAGAGCCATGGACTCTCGAGGACAGTATCAGAAAGGCAGCTCTCAAAAAAGGAAGAAAAAAAAGAGCGAGAGAGAGAGCGAGAGAGAGAGAGAGAGAGAGAGAGAGGGGAAAAAGAAGCCTTTTTTCACTCCTTGAATCGAGATAGGGGCGAGGAGCGAGGGATTAGGAGGATAACAAAAAGGCCAACGGACTGAGTGTAAACAAGAAAGGGGGTTAGTGAGGGATAGAAGGAGAGAGCAAGTTGGAGAGGGAGCGGGAAGGAGAGATTGAATAGTGACACTGCTGCAACACAATGGGGTCAGGATGAAGAAGTGCTCCTAATTGAACCAGATAGAGGAGAAGACAGAGAAAGACTGAGAGAGAGGAGAGCCACATGACGGGGAGAGGAGGAGAGAATCACACGTGAGCCTCTTCCCTTTTTCTTTTTCCACTCCTCGACCAATGCACGGCCAAAGGTGGAGGCGAAAAGGACTGGGACCGAGGCGCGGACACTAAACATGTCCGGCAAAGGTGTTAAAAAAAGGGATGATTTGAAGCCACCTTGACTTCACAGCAGGGGTCTGACAGAGCAGTCTGAGAGTAATAACAAACAAAAAATAGCTTGAGAGAAAAAAATCAGAGGCCTGTTTGGGTGTTTTTTTTTTGTGGGATTTCTTCCACTTTGAAGAAACCCAGGATGAGGAAAAGGTGGCTGCTACAACCCTGATGAAGCATCAGAGACACAATCAAGCAAAGCCCTGAGCAGCAATAAACCACTGATGGGTGCAAAGAGTGATGGTGTGAACCTGGAAGCCAGAGAGGAGTGCAGATCAGGACATTTCCCTTCCTTCCCTTTTTTTTTTTTTTTTTTAACCAGATAGATCTCTCACACACACACCACGAATAAACAGTAGCGGGGGTCTTACTGTATGTTGGAGCTGTTCCAGTAAACGGAATGCCTGTTGGCTGACACCTGGACCACGTCCGCCCAGGTGAGACTCGTTAGCACCCAGAGAGACAGCGCTACCAGAGCCATGCTCCCGGCTCCTCTCTCGGCCTCCGGTTCCCCCTTCGGTCTCTCCGGCCACTCTCTCGGTCCCTTCACCCCACCAAACAACGCGACTCAAACATCCCAGCAAATGCCTGACAGACGAGAAGAGGAGGAGGGGGAGAAACAAAAAGCTTCATGCATGCATACAAAAGGTTTTCACACACTCTGGTTAATAACTGTTATAAAACTCATAACCCCCACCACCACCACCCACCACCATGAAACCATAAACCAGCGAACCCCCTTTTTCCTTTCCCCTCCCCAACAAATCCTTCAAACAAGGAGGGGGTCCGTAAGAAGCTGCGCCCGGTCCTCTCTTCTCACCGGGAACTGCTGCTTCTGAGCCCGCCAGAAGAGTGTGGGAGGCCGGTGTCGGGTCCAAGCGGGAGGTCGGTCCTCCTCCGGGCATGAAACGGTCAAGTCCAAGAGTTGTGGCGTGAAGAAAAAAAAATAATATTAACAAAGTCCTCTTCTTTTATAAACTATCTGCGTGCTGCTGCAGTTTTCCTCTTTTTTCCTCCTCCTTCTTCTTCTTCTTCTTCTTCCTCTCCCTCCGAGAGACTCAAAGCACGCGGAGCTCTGTAACCGCTGCGAACAATTCAACCAGCCAGTTTCATTAGGTCTTCAGGACTCTATCCGACAACCATCGTTTACGGTGAGCAGCCTGCCCACCCGTCTCTCCTCCTCTCTTCCCTCTCTCTCTCTCCCCTCCTCTCTCTGTTTGGTAGGCAGCGCTCGTGCACTCTTTGGCTCCGCCCCCCCTGCGAGCGACAAAAGCGCATTCCTCCAATATTGTGGCCGAGTCGCAGCACATCAGCCATCACTGCGACTCAAGTTTTTTTTTTTTCTCTCCTCTCTGTCTCTCTCTCTCTTTCCTCTTGTCAACTATTCGACCTCCAGTGCCGGTGTAGAAGTAGAGAGCTCTGAATCCGTCTGCAGCCACCATCTGCAGTCTATATTTCAGCCCCCCCCCCCCTTCTCTTAGTCATCCCTAGCCCCACACACACACATACACACTTTTACATTTTTATTACAAAACCCCTTAAGTACATCCACACGCACACACACACACACAAATACACATGTACCCTCCTGGCCGAGGATCCCCAGACACTGTAAGTCAGTGTAGTACAGCAGTATTATCATGAAGCCGACAACCCTCTTATAGATGCAGCACGTTGGCTCGCCTTCAGCCGCCAGGAGCAAATGTTAGCAGTCAATGTTTAACTGGGAGTGGGAAGCAACACAAATACAAACATGATACATCAAGTTTGGTGAACTATAATAAACAATTAATGAAGAAGCGTAGCTTGTGGTCCAACAACCCGGAAATCAGTTAGCATTTTTTGCACATCCGCTTCCCTCGTCTCAAAGTCTGTGAGGTTTTTCAATGTGTTTTCGGTTAAATGCCTGAAATAAAGTCTGCGGTCACCACGTGCTTAAGATGTTTACACGTTTTGTTCTACGACATCATCAAATGTCAGGTGATTTGATTGTAAAGCGCTTACGCGTCTTAAAAACAAGTGGCAGCTGCTAACTAAGTGGCTAAATGAGACTACAGAAGTTGTAACGGACATTAAAACGTCATCACACCGAACACAGAGACTCATCTACTCAGCAGTCCGTCTTTACAGGCCGACTTTAGTTACAAACTATTCTAACTCTTTACAACTTGTAGGAGGATCAATTTATAGAAAACATGTATAGTAAGTAATTGTGTAGTGAAACTCGTTGTGGTGGTGCGATTAAGTCATGCGACCGCTCTGTAGTCTATTATCTTACAATTTAAAAAATCACAAAAGTCGCGTTCATCTGTAAAGATTATCTTGCTGAACAAAACGTGTAAGTATTATACATTTAAGCTTATTTTAGGCAATAATCCCAAATCCATTACAAAAATTTCACAGGCTTTTTGTTGAGGGAACCAAGGCGATGCTAACTTCCGGGGTTAGCCTACAAAAATACGTCATCACTCTATACTGTTACTCGCCTTAATATTTTGTTTCCAGGATTATGCATTCATTTATCAGAAAAGGAGAAGATGGGAAAAAGCTCACCAACCTAGTAAAGAGTCAGCAAGCGAGCTAGCTATTCAGCTATTCAGCTAACAAGACAGTAAGTGTCTTCATTTATGTCACCTGATTAAACTTGAATCAAAAAACACATTTTCAAAAACAAGTACACAAAGCTTGAGTGTTTTTAACGAGACTTCGGGACATTTCCAGTCATGCTTGTGGCGACGAAAGTGTGTCTGTGGTGAGAAAAATTGGTGTTTTTACCAAGACCTCGGGACATTTCTGGTCATATTTTTGGCTACTCAAAACAGATATATCAGGACACTCCTACTGTGTCTGTCGTGACAAAACTGGTATTTTAAGCCAAACTATTATTTTCTCCTAACCCTAACCAAGTGGTTTTTGTGCCTAAACCTAACTTGAGCATAAGCAATGTGACAAGAGAGGAATAAAAAATGTCACCTAAAGAAACAACGCTTTAACTTATATGTGCTTTAGCAGTGATGTACTTTACTGACATGTATGCTGCCGATTGGCGTGTTAAGTTTTCATCGTGAATCGCATTAAATTACATTTCAGATCCAAAGCAATTAAGTCATAATATAGCCCTTGTCACGCAGGTGTGAAGTATATTCCTGTGGCTCTGTCCTGCGGAGACGTGGTAAAGCGTTCAGTAATTTGCCCCCCTCCGTCACCTCCACCGCCACAAGCTGTGCGTCTGAGGTGTGTCTGTGCGAGACAGAGGAACAGGCCAGACAGGCGAAGAGACAGGAGGAGGGAGTGGGAAAAAGAGAGAGAGATACCAGATAAGAGAAAGATTGTTACAGTTTTCTCGCCGCCTGCTGGGAATGAGTTGGTTAAGGAGAAGTCAGGATGATTTATTGGGGCAAAAAAAGGAGGGAAATAGGGAGAAGGAGAGCAAGAAAGAGAGAGAGATGAGATGCCATCGGGGAATCCCTCTGTCTTCTCCAGTCCTTCCAGCCCTCTCACGAGCTGTCCATTCAATCCCTCCCCCTCTCTCTTCTTCTTCTTCCTCGTCTCCTCACCTCGTTCTCCCCATTTCAAATGCAAACTTTACTCCACTCCGCGCTCCCAGAAACCTGCCTCGGCTATTTTGCCTCTGTCTTTTGTTAGCTTTGTCTCTGGTGGTCTACCTGTCTCCTCTGCCTCTGCCTCTCCCTCCATCTCGCTCTCCGTTATAGCAGGCATGCAGCTTTTTAATGAGCACTCCTCCTTTGCCTCGTCTCTGTGCTCCTCTGTCCATCATCTCTCCTCAGTCTCTCCTCGTTGCGTCTCTGTTTATCACCGCCGCATCGTGTAGTATCACAGCAGCACCGTCAAACACCTCGCGTCGTTAAAAATACATGCCAATATGCGTATATGCTCACTCTTACCTACAAAAACATTCACGCTCCCTCTTTTCTGCCATTAAGGGATGGGTCACCAAAACTACAAAAATACATATTTTATGATGAAGCACTAGCCGTGTCCGCGGAGACTTAGATTAGTGTCTCTTAAAACGTCTGCTGTCATCCCAATAAAATCCCGTAACTGGAATTTCACTTTTGGTGGTCACAACATTAAAAGGGAGTTAGATGAGAAGATCACAAGTCTCAAGGCTGCCAAGCGGGCGACCGCAGTTCGACTCTGTGACGAGATTTCCATCCTCTTTTGTGACAACCAAAGCTATTTTTCGAGGGAAGGCGGACCACGTTTTTTTTTTGGGGGGGGGAGATTTTGTCACGGAAACCTGGGGACATTTCCAGTCGTTTTGTTGCTATTTTAAAGCCAAACCATGATGTTTTCCAAACCCTAACCAAGTGGCTTTTGTGCCAAAACCTAACCAGACCACAAGCAAGGCATTGTGACAAGAAGAAAGTGGAAAATCAAACCTAAACAAACGTAAAGTAGCAACATAAAGAAGGAATGACAAGTAGCAGTAGGAATGTATTTAGCTAATATTTATTCTGACGATTGGGCGACAAGTCCAGGACATCATGCGTCCATTCAAAGAAAATAGTCCAACACGTAACCTTCAAAAAACTGCAACATGCTTTTCCTGAAATGTCAAACGATTCCTTTAAAAGAACCCTCACTTTTCAGAATCACCAGAGAGACTTTATAAGAAAAGAGCAAGAAGGTTCCTACCTGACCTTGGGGACACATGTCTGTGATAAAAAAGTAAGAATTGGTCCAAATCAAAGTTCACTTAACAGCTTTTCCAGGGGCTTTCAACCATATCCTGTTGTCTTTTTTTTTTTAGCAAATTAAACTTGCTTAGGTGTCATCTTACGACCTTGGAGACCACTAAGTGCAACTTGGTCGCAGCGGTGAGGCTGAAATGTAGCAGTTTATTTTTTAAGCCGTTGAGATTGTCCCAGTTTCTTGTTGCCCATAATTCGAATGAAGAAAAACCTGTGTTTGCACCTTTATTCCTGTTTACAATCATTTACATAAAGTGTTAGAAATTAAACTAAAATGTGTTTTTGCACCTTGATGATAAAGTCCGGTGCACCAGTGTGAAAGGTTACTCTGCAGCTCCGCGTAGATTATTTGTTATTATGCAACCAAAGTCGCGTAATTAGATGATGTGAGGACACGAAGATGGAAGCTCCATTTTCCGAAGAAGACCCTGGAATGTGGTCTAAAGCTCCAGATTAAGCTAGAGAGCGGTAATATGTTATGACACCTATAAAAAACTGTGTACAACTGCTCTGTGGATGGTCCAGAACAACAACGATGCTGTTGTTTTTTTAAAAACGTCTTTATTCTTTATTATTTTTGACAGTCGTCTCAAAGCCTCTTCAAATGAGACCACAACTCTCTGCATGGCCACATTCCCCCAGAATTAAGTGAGGAAATGCCCTTTAGGTGAACCTTTCAATCCCAGCCCATAGAGCATGGATGATTGACTGTACGGAGGCCACAGGAGGTTGGTTGTAAATATACCACGCGTCCACATTGTAAAGGAAACTGTAAATCAGGTGCGAGAAGACAAAGTTGGAAATCGAGCACCGACGGAAGCGGGAATTCTGCACTTTTTTCCTCTTTTTTTTGAATAACAAAACATTTCTCGCTTCTCGCATTTTCTTTGAAACAGACGCTGACATTTTCTGTTTCGGCAAACGCCCCTGTCAATTCTAATCACCCAGGTTGGATTTTCCAGGCGTGGGCTGCGGCGCTATTGGATTACTTTTGTATTGGGGTTATTATGAGAAACGACCTCGGGGCTGACTGCATGCGGTGACACTGAGGCTCTTATGACATTTCCAACACAGAGCCGGCCAGCAACACATCTGTCAAGTGCTCCTTCCTGCAACCTCGAAATCTAATCGGAGCTTTCTCATTGCGCTGATAATTGGATATTAGGCCCCAGTAGGACTCACATCCCTCTCAGGGGCCCCCCGGGAAGTAAACAACACACATATGAATCCAGCAGGACCCTTGTATGTACATGAGCATCATGTGAATATACAGTAAACACTTCATATATTTTGTACACTTCGTATGTGTGCTGCATTTCAATGGCATTCTTGAACCGGGAGTCTCTCTCTCTCTCACTCCGCCTCCCCGCTCGCTGTGTCTTGGCCTGCTTCGCTGTTCACTGTTGTGTTAGTAAATTGTACTGACACTCCCCCCGCCTCCTCGCGCTCCCTCACCACCTCTGCTGCTCTCCCTCCCTCCCTGTCCCTCTCTCACCCGACTGACTGACACGAATTTTCAATCTCTCTGTTTACCTTTCACTGCTGTGCCTAAAACAACACTGGTACGGGCTAAGAGCAAAGGGGGGGACTGGTGGTGGTGGTGGTGAGGGGGAGGAGGAGGAGGAGGGGATGGAGATGGAGATGGAGATGGAGCTGAGTACGACAGAGCGAGGATGGAGGAGGATGAGGAGGAGGAGAGGTGGCACTAAGATCGGATGGGAGCAGGAGAAACGGCGAAGAGGGGGCTGGGGGGGAGGCGGCGAGGGAGGCGGGTGTGGGGGGGGGATGCAAAAAAGAGGTGCAAAAAGAGAGAACAGGGCTTTCTCTGTGTTTTGGTTGGGGGGGGGGTATCCAAGGGGGAATGAGGAGAGAGAAGGAGTGAGGGGTTAAGGGAAGGAGAAGAGGAGCTGATACTTTTGAACAGTCACGCAAAGTGAGCCAGCGGAGGGGGGACGCAGGAGAGAGAGAGAGAGAGAGAGAGGGAGAGAGAGAGGAGGGAGGTGGGGAGGTGGGGGGAGGAGGAAAAGGAAATGAAAGGGTGGAAGAGAATGTAAGTCAGAGTTGGGAGAAAGAGTTAGATGGGGCACAGAACATTAGGAGTGCAATGAGATATAGAGAGTGAGGGGAGAGAGAGAGATTTATAGAGGTGCAGAAAGAGGGAGAGGACAGCAAGAGTGATGTGTGGAGAGAGAGAGAGAGAGAGAGAGAGAGAGAGGTTTTTTTTTAAGGAGACGGCAGGGATGGAGGGAGAGAGTGAGGAGAGGGCGTGCGTGGAGAGAGAGAGAGAGAGAGAGAGAGAGAGAGAGAGAGAGAGAGAGAGAGAGAGCTCAGAATAGATACGCTCTCAACAGCATGAAATATTGAACGAAGGAGACCGAACACAAGGAGGGGCGAGGAAAATGGAGGGACTGATAAAGACAAATACAATCGTTTTGTGTGCGAGTGTGTGTGTGTGTGTGTGTGTGTGTGTGTGTGCGTGTGTGTGTGTGTGTTTGTTTTCGGAGAAGATGAGAGAGAAGAAGAGTAGGTGACAGGAATATGAAGAATAGTTGCTAGTGGCTGGAGACTCGCACACACACACACACATGCACACGCACACACACACATACACGCACACTTACACACACTCTGACACACAAACTCACGTTGCTTTGAGTTTAGATTACCGCCATGTGTGGAGGAGATGGAGCGGAATTTGGTGGTGTTGAAAATATCACACTGCAGAATACGTTTCATCACTACTTGCACCGTCCCAGCACACACTCGCGCTCACACTCACACACGCACACACACACCCTCACACGCATGCACCACCACCACCACCACCACCACCCCCTCCTTTGATCTCACTTCTCACTGATCTTCTCTCCTTCCATGTCAAATATTTAGGCTGCATTTGGCAGGTTTGACGAAAATTACCATGGAGAAATGATTTTATTTATTTAACTTCCACATCAGAAGTCAGTGTCAGTGTAGCTGCGAGAGGATGATCCCAAATTCTCAACGAGGGGAGACCGGCGCCGGTCCAAAAAAAACCCGGAATCTGCTGAGTTTTCCAAAAATTTTCTGACATTATTTTTAATGCGGTGAGCCTCCGCTGATAGATTTCTGAAGGAAATGACATTAGCGGTTTGTTTGGGAAAGTTTAGACGGCGTAAGAAGACACTTTGCACACGGATCCACGCTCAAGGTGATGAGTCAACACTCCCTCTGCCTCCTGTTAAAGCGTTGAGATGATTTTTTAGGTCTCTTTTTGGATAAATGAATATATTTCGTAATTAATTCCAGCTGTGCAGCCCTGCGGGGAATCATCATCTCCAGATCAGCCTGACAGGTGGATCATTTAAACAATAGCACTGATATATCTGACGAGCGTCACACACCAAGAATGACGCACAATTGCAAACCCCCTCGCTTATCACACTACAGACAAAGACCTGCATTCACTTACTCTGCATTTTTTTTTTTAACCAAAGATCTTGACATAAATCAGATAGAGCGCATCAGTGAAGGGAGAGATGAGTTTACAGTGACTGAAGAGGAAAGGAAATGAGGAAGAAGCAGGGCCGCAGTAATAACTGTGGGTGTGCTGGGCTGTAAACACACTCGACTCGCGTTCTGACTGGCAAAATTGAGTTTACGCGTCCTTTTGAAACGAACACGAGTCTTTATTTTAAGTGCATAAATACAAAATAATGGACAGATGAAAGATGACGGCGATTTCTAAAAGAAATAAATGACTAAATTAATGAGCAGCACGTACAGTTAATTTGCTCACAGGTGTAATTATTCACCTACTAAAAATAACTGACATCATTTCATAGTTCATATTTTTAATTTGCCACTACAATGCCATTAATAACATTTGTTTGATAGAACAAAAGAGTCCTCTCCGCCATGTAAACACTGAAAAAAAAAACCCTCCAACATAAAGTACATAAGTTAGGTTGCACAGTTTGCTAATGACTTGAACGCTCGGCATGTAACTTCTGCCACGAGGGCTCTCTCAGTCGGAGCAACGACGAAAAGGTTTATGTGTCGCAAAAAGACGAGGATGGAAATGCAGACGTGTGAGTCAGGTTAAGAAACAAAAACTGAGCTTTAATAGCGTGAGCTGTCATACAAAAATCAAAAACCAGGCAACAACACTGAGAAAACAGGCTGCGGAGAATCCAAAAGACTAAAGAGGAACACGAAAACTAAATACAGGACAAACCGGGATAAAACTTAGACAAGAGCAGAGAACATGAGGAGCAAAGACAGAGACACCAGGAACTAAACAGGACCGGAGAAGAGAGGACGCAGGACTGACGTCGAATGATCAACAAATTAGACACAGAAAAAGGGGCAGCAAGGAGACAGAGACGGAAAGTCACAACAAGACATGAGGTTAGAACTACAAAATAAAACAGGAAACATTTAAACTGTAAAGCAAAATCACAACAAATAGACAGAGCAGTGGAACAGTTGGTCATCAGGAGAGTCGTTGTCTTTATGGTTAAAATGAGTTGCTTACCTCTCTGGTAGAAAACATGCCAGCTCCTGAAGCTCTCTCCATCTTGGAAACGCCACCTTCATTTTACCTCTCTTCATGTCCCGCAATCTTCTTGGGTCATTTGGTTCACCTTTCAAAGCTTTAAATGGCCTCGCCCCAAATTACATAAAAGATTTATTGACCCCCTGTGGTGTCTGGGGCGTTCTCTAAGATTGGCGGATGCAGCTCTTGCTGGTTGTTCCAAAACCCTGGCTTGTGTGGCCAGAGGTGACGGGGCCTTTGCAGTCAGAACCCCCATGCTGTTGAAGCGCTGCTGGAATCAGGTAGGCTACATCATCAGCATCTTTTACGTCTTCTCTTAAAACCTTTTTTTTTATATAGGAAGCACTTTTCTTGATGAAATGACTGGGATTTATCAGTTTGCTCTCGACATGTAGCATATTTAACCTTACATCCTACAATGTTTTATAATCCTGTTGTTGTTTCATTTATTACATTTTTATCAGCTGTTCTACATCTGCTCTCTCTTTCTTTTCTTTTCACGTAAAGCACTTTTTAACATTGTCTAGAAATGTGCCATACAAAACAAAGTTTGTTAACGTTTCTGCTTTAAGAGGACAGCTTTGGAGACTGAATGTGCAACACACTGCGATGAATAATCATGCTCCATCACATCTGAGCACAAACAAACAAACAAATAAACAATCAACAATAGGGCAGCTCGCTAGTTTGCCAACTTCCTCCCTCATTATCTGACGTACAGTGTTTTCTGTGTTTCCTGCGAAAGTTACAACGACTGTAAGTGGATATGACGCCATTGGTAAGCTCGTGTATCATCACATTATCATTGGTCTAATCTCTAGTCAAGGCTTGATATGTTTTAATGTGGAAATGTTACATATTATGACTTTAATATTAGCTATGAAAAACAACGACAACAGGATTAAATTAAGTATATTCAAACATAAGTATCCAACTATAAGATAAAAAGAACATGTAGTAGTAACACAAAACATGTAATAAATGTGCGCATTACCATGAAGTGTTCCCCTGGGTTGACATTTGTTGACCGTACCGTCCGGCTTCACATCATCTCAACACTCGTGAAACCAATCAGTGACTCCACCTGTCATGTGGATGTTAGCCACTCCCACCAGGATAGACACGTTTAATCACAGAATGAAGTCGATTAGATCTTTTACGACATCTATATTGAGTCAGAGCCAGCCAGGCTTGCTCCGTGTCTTGTTCATGCCACAGGCCATGATAGGATGTTAATTGTGTAATTATGCAGTACACCTGTATTTGAAGAATCGTTGATGTGTTTCTACTCATTTATTCAGGTTCTTATTTTATTTTGTACAAATAACAGACCTGACAAGAATGTAAAAAAAAAAAGTTTAGGCCAATTAAGTGAATAGTCATGGCAATGTGTGTATTTGTGTGTGTGTGTGTGTGTGTGTGTGTGTGTGTGTGTGTGTGTGTGTGTGTTTGTGTGTGTGTGTGTGTGTGTGTGGTGTCTGTATGTGCACTGCTGCGAGCTTGCGTATAAGAGTTGTAGGGCTTTGGGGCTGTTTAGACAAATGCTCCTGACGCCTCATATATCACAAGTCTGCGTACTGTATTAGCCCCCGTGAGTGTGCTTGTGCAGACAGCACAGTAACACTGAAGACAGCAGGTATACGCACACACGTGGACAGACTAACACATGCACGCACGCACACACAAGAAACCTCCCCTCCCCCCTACGGATGCACCGACAGACACACGTGGAAAAGGAACAGGTGCAGGTTGAAAAAGCCAGCTGCCACCCGTTCTTTGTAACATCTACATTTCATCAGCCACAGCAGCGGCGGCAGCGGCACAGGTGACGCCGAGCCCAGTGGGCACCGAGATTAGGAGAGTGGGAAGAGGTTTAACTTACACTGTCATCTAAGGTCAGATTTGCATTTTCCTTTTATTGTTAAAGGTTAGGTATTCCAGCGGCTAAGCTGATCTGAGATCAATGCCTAAAGGCACCTTCCTCCCTCTAGGATGGCTCCTCAGAGCTCCTGGTGGTGACATCATATCTGTGCAGGAAGTTGAAAGGACGGTGGGCAATTTTTTTTTGCCCATTTGGACCATCATTGGTGGCCAGCCGGTGTCCTCTGCGCCTGTATCTCTGCCGCTCGCCGTCTCTCTTCTTGCTTTCTTTCCCTCTCGCCTGTAGCTCCCTCTTTGTCATTCTATCTCAATCCCCTTATTTCTGTCTCCACTGCTATCTCTGTCGCCCTAATGCTCCCGGCTTCCGCCTCCCTCGCTCTATCTCTATTTGCCGCTTGCTCGGGGCCTCCCTCTCTTCCCTCCGCTCGGCCGCTGTGAGGTAGTGCTGTCAGGTGACACCCCGGTAGATTAACCTCTGACCCCCAGCGGGAGGTGGGACCGATTGGGTTGTAATTGCTATCAATGTCGCCTGTGTGTGTGTGTGTGTGTGTGTGGGTGGAGGTTGTGCGTTTGTGTGTGTGTGTGTGTGCGTGTGCATCTTTGCTCCATTCGGGCAGCCTGATGGCTATCTGGGCCAGCAAATTTAAAGGGTGAAATGCATTCTGGGTTGTGATGGTGCGTTATGGGTGTAAGTGGGTCTTTGGTGTCCATACCAAAAGAGGATGAGAAACCATTTCTGCTGCTCTCAGCAGACTGCAGCTTACTGCTGTGTCCGGAGCATCCATATACACAAACATGTTCACACACACACACACACACACACACACATAGAACACAAGACGTAAATAAAAACTTTTGTTGTTGTTGTTGTTTTGAATGGCACCCGATTTGTGCAACAGCGAGCGCTAAGGGCCTCCTGCCGCGGCTCTTCTGATTGGGTTTGTGTGCATGGGTGCCCATGTGTGCAGAATATTTACGACTGTGTGTGTGTGTGTGTGTGTGAGTGAGTGCCACGCGTGTGTCTGTGTGAAGATGGGGTGCTGTGAAACAGAGGCTCTGACTCCCAGCAGTCTTTTGTCACACTGACTGACTGCTGAAAAGGCTGAAAGCAGGAAAGCCATTTCAGACTGTGGGGCTAAACGATGGCAGGTACTCCGATCCATCCGCGGCTCGCTACAATAACACAATACAGACCAGTCATCGGCTGCCCTGTCATCTCCATCTGAAAATGCACTTCACACAGCTCCGTCCGTCTCTCCACCTCCTCCGACTGCCATTCAAACACTTGTGTAACTGTCCCCTAAACCCAATTGGCCCTCATATAGTTGAAGTACAGCCAGATTTAGTGAAAATCATTTGCGCGGCTCCTGCTTCTTCCGCCTCGCGTCGCCCTCAATTTGTTTAGAGCCGCTGCCGGAATTTATTGGCTCGTTGTTTTGGAGGTGGTCGCGGCGTGTCACTCGGCTTTTAATGTAAGATTAACTTGGAGTAGCCGCGCGTTTCCGGTGGTGTCGCTGCTACTTCTTGAGCCTATTGATGAAATTAATGGCCGGGAATGACTAAATGGGCCGTCACAATACAAGGCTCTGGAGACTCACAGGGGTGGGCAGGCTTTTACGCCGGCCAAGCGCTAACACAGTCAGCTGCAAAAGAGACAGAGCAGGGTGGAAAAAAAAATGTTTTTTTTTCAAGGTGAGGCAGGAAGATAACAGAGGGAGAGAGACATCAGATGGCAGAAGAATGCATAAAGGATGGGAGGAAAAAGGGGGGATAAAAGGGAGTGTGATGCAGGGAGGGAGAGGGAGAGATAGTGAGTAAGTAAGTAAAAGCAGGTCTGGTCCAGGTGGGGTTCAGACAGTCAGTATGTTATTTTAGGAGGGCAGAGGGAGGGAGGGCGAGAGAAAGGGATGGATGGAGGGAGGGGAAGATGAATGTAGTTAATTAAGATGAGCAGGCGGAGGAGACAGTGTGGAATTACACAAACACTAATTAGAGTCTTCGTTAGGGGGCACGAAACGAGAGCAGCGCATCCATCATCGCGGCCCTCCATCCCTCTTTCTCTGCCGCCTTCCTTACCTCTGTTCTCTCCGCTGCTCTTGCTTTTGCATGGCAACCGTATTTCCTCCTTCCCCGCTGCACCCGCCGTCTCCAGCCCTCCTCTGCCACTTTTTCATCCCACACCTTCCTTCCCCTCCATCTCCATCTCCATCTCCATTTCCATCTTCCCCCCTTTTGCCTTCTCAATTTTCCCCAATCGATCCCATCAGCAGTTAACTAAATAGGCGCAATTTAACATCTGGAATCAAAGCGACCCGCTCTCTCTCCTCCTGCCGCCACTTTGATTTCTATTCTTTGTTGTCACATCATTCCTTCCTTTTTTTTAATCACTGCTCCGGGAAAGGGTTTCTTCTCCACCCCCACTTCCCTGTTACGTGCTGACAAACACACACACACATTAACTGTACCATGTCAGCACTATTTTTATTGTCTCTCCAAGCCGGTCAATGCCTCCTCTAGTCTTTGCCGCTCCTCCTACATACAGTACACACAGCACTGTAAACTACTTACCTCTTCTTATCCTGCTCTCTCCCTTCTTCTTCTCTCGCCTTTTTTTTTTTTTTTTTTTTAACACACACAGGCTCCGAGCACTACTGTTGTCCTCTTTATCGTCTCTCTGTCCTCCTCTGGCTCATCCCTCATTCCCCTGCTCTAACTGAGGAGCAGATCAGCCTGTCACTGTTGGCGTCTGCACCGCTCTCCCCTCATGAGACCACAGGGATGGAGGGAATAATGAGGGATGCTTTTGGATGGAGCCGAGGGTGGCCCATGCCAGTTCTTGTTTTTGGCATTCGTATACGTGCGCGCAGCATGGAGCAAAGTAATACCATACGCACCGTGTAGTCGCAATGCAAATGATGACGGTATCTCAAATGACTTTACAAGTTCAGCCTGTTATCTGCACATATAGTATGTTTACGTAGATTTACTACCTTCCAGGAAGCTGCGGGTTACAGTTTTCACTTCACAACTTGGAGAGGTGAAGTAGTTAAGTTACTTTTGTAGACGTTTTTTTTGTGTGGTAAAGGGGCAATTTGTAAATGGACATACATTCCTACAGTGCTTTTCCAGTCTACCGACCGCTTGTCCCTTTCACCCATTCACATGCACATTCATACACTGATGGCAGAGGCTGCCATGCAAGGGGCCAACCTGCTCACCAGGAGCGATTTGGGGTTCAGTACCTTGCTCAAGGACACTTTGACATCCAGCCGGGGCAGCCGGGGATTCGAACAAGCAACATTCCAATCACTGGGCGACCCGCTCTACCTCCTGAGCTACAGCCGCCCGCATGTAAGAATATAACTTTGACAAAAATAAACAAAGAAATATCAACAGAGTGCGAACAAACCCCAGTTTTGACATAATGACGTGTGCATTGTGTCGGAGAGGTATCTCCTGAAGTTAGCATGCTAACCAGCTCGCCCAGTCCCCCTCCATGTCCAGAGCTCCTGTGCTAGCAGTGTGGACACTAATACTCACCTGGTCTAGAGCTCCCAGTCCGAACCAATAGCCACAAGGCTAACTGAGCTATCTGCATGTAGCAGCAGTTAGCGGTTACTTTGATGAGATGCTGTCTCCTAGTATCAAGTTTTGAGTATCAATTTGACATGTGGCCAATTCTTACATATTGCACCTTTAACTACCTAAGGTAAAAACAATTTCGAGCCATAACAGGAACAATGAGTCCTTATTTTTATTTTACCGTTGGCTCTCCACTGTAACTGATCCCCCTTTTGACCAGCCCCCACTCTTTTCTTTCATCCTGACCACTATGAAGGCAGGCTCAGGCAACACATCCATCAGGCAGCCACCACCACCGCAGACTTGATCTTTATGTGGTGCATGTGCAAAAGAGCTCAGTACTCACACAGCGAGACCATCGTGATGGATAAACCTCCCTAATCTCAGGTTGAGGAAGAATACATGGCTACACTTAAGCAAATACGCGACACTGAAGCTCCGAGCCGAGAGTAAATACTTAAGTCAAAGGGCTGTACGTGTAAAAAGAGCGACAAATTAGCACACATTTGACAAAATATTTGTTGAACATACAAAAAGGCATTAAAACATTTGTTGCCTGTCTTATTTACAATAGAAGAAACAAGTGCAGATGTCAGAAAAGCACATATACAAAAACACATATACTGTATACAGAAGAAAGTGTAGATACGCAACGTATACATTAGTGTGCACACATAGGCTTAGTTAAAGCTGGATAGCAGTATTTAGAGCCAACCAATTGAGGTTTGAGGCTGATGCGAAAAACCTCTCGAATTTGGGTGGGAAGACGATTCCAAAGAAGAGGCGCTTGGTGAGAGAAGGTTCTACCACCTACTGATGTTTTATTTGTTTTTAAGATACCGCGGAGACCAGCACATGGAGATCTTAGAGCCCTGGCAGGTATATAACGGGTAATTAGAGTTGATAAGTATGGGTGGTGCAAGTCCGTGTAATACCTTGAAGCCTGAAATACTCTCTACTGCAAAGAAGAAGACAAATCTGAGAGGACAAACTGATACAGAGGAACATACGGGCACTTCTTCAGTGTGAAGTAACTGGTAGCTTCAAGTCCTTTAAGTAACTCTTTTTTTCTTCAATTAACGTAATGTTTTTTATCACCTACTATTAAGTTTTTTTTTATTTTTGGGGGGATATCATGCCCTTAGAGAGTTGACAGTAGAGAGATGACAGAAAATGGGGGGAAGGGGAGAGATATGATGAGGTATGGTTGGTATCACCCTGCGAAAGCCAGTGATCAAGGCTGTCCGACCTGGCCTCTCCGGTCAAGTGACTGATGACACTTGGGAGTGTTGCTTGCCCACTGGCAAAGGTCAAAGCCACCAGAGTCTAGAAGCCAGCGGAGCTTATCACAACCTTCTTGGCTTAATCAGGCGTTGGCACACACTGCAAACAGTTGTCAATGTAGAAACTCTGCTCAACAGGCATGGCAGGGTTTTTTTTTTTTCAACCGTTGTGTTTCATCTTCAGATTTCCACATGCTGGGTCAATATTTTCAAGTGAATACGAATTCTTTTTTTATGCTCAGGAACATTTCAATGAAACGTTTAAATATTTTAAGAACCCCTCCACACTTCTTAAAGACTAATCAATTGTGTCTGACATGATTTCTACAAAAGAAAAAAAAGCTTGGTTTTTGAAAAGTTCTTGAAAGCACATCTATTTCCTTCCTCCTCGTTTAAAATTCCATTTTCTATAAATATGCAAATGTTTCAATTTTTGGAAAATCATTAGCTGGACACAAGCGGTCTCCTGCTTCAATGAAAGGTTAAATTCTAGGTGTCTGTGCACTGGAGGCTTTATAGTTCCATGTTTTTTCAAAATCAGTCGCCAAGTCACAAAATCTCGTTTGATTGGACACATCTCGAACATTAAACTGAACATGCCTCATTCTAAACAGTGAAGCATTCAACATGAAACATTCAGGTGAAGTAGCCTTTAGCAAAGCACATTTTTGACTGGAGGATGGACTTATAAATTTCCAACATTATATAAAATGGTCTCTGGAGGAAGAATTGCAGCGGGAGTAGTGTATTTTTCGGATGTGAGCGAGCTGCTGCCTTCATAACCAACAGCAGCGTTGGGCTAATAGCAGTCAACAAAGCGCATACAAACATAAATATTGTAAAATGTTGTTCAGCGATCTCACATCTGCTCTTCAGGGCTCCTTGCGTAAATATTTATCATTTACCTCTCGCTCCCTGACCTTTGACCCAGGCAGGCACATTGCGTGGGCTCCCTGCTGCAGGGTCACAGACGACTCCCGTCTGTTTGCGGTGCGCTCACAGTTGGAGCCCACTAACAAGCTGGTGTCTACCTGTCCGTCATGTCGAGGTGACCCCAGCTACACCTGTAGCATGGTAATGCACCAGCTAGACTGTAATTCACAACCAGAGGCAGCCAAATAGACGGAAAAGGTGAGGAATTTCAGAAACATTTGAGGTGTTTTTCCTGGCTTTAATTTTCAGATTTGTGAGCGCCGTGACTCGGTCAGTCTGCCGGTCGGTCCGCCCCTTCGGTCCAGACTGAAATATATCAACTTCTGTATGGATTGCGATGGGATTGTGCACAGGCGCTCGTCATCCCCAGAAGATGACTTTGGTGATTATCTGACTTTTCCTCCAGCGCCGTCATGAAGCCCACAGCGGTGGTTCAGAGAAGAAATAGCTTGATAACTGTGGGATAGAGCACCAGGACATTTGCTATAAATATTCAAGGTCCCTACAGGATAAAATCCAATCAATTTGTTTTGCCCATTTCTTAGATCCACCAGTGGGTCAAGGTTCTCAACTGTGAAATATTTTAGCATCGACTGGGGCAAAGATTTACAGAAATTCAAAAGTTTCCAAATTATTTCACCACTTCTCAACAACAATTGGATGGACTGTCAGAAGTCGGTACAGATACAGTATTTATGATGACTTCTCAAAAAGAGCTGTGTGAATTTTTTTTTTCATGTCTAATCTTTCGGTAAATGACTGAATACATGCTTTCGCTCTAAACGATACTTTAAGTGCAATTTGCAAGTGCAAAGGTAGTGAACATATACATACAGACTTCTTCCTCACTCTCTGACATAACGTCTTGTGTTTCCCCAGACGTTCAGCAACTAGAGGGGGTAAAGTCGACATGATGTCATTGAGCAAAGCAACGTTACCTTGAATAAAATGACAGATTTCTCTGGTTTTGAACGTTGTGTGAGACATTTCAGATCATGTAAGCAGCCTGCACAGCTCAGCAAACTGTGTGACAAAGGTCTGGTCACTTTGAGACATTTCAATGTGGAAATGTTAAGTAGCTGCACCCTTGCAGATCCAGCCTGGCTGGAGTCTCTTCGTCTGGTCCCTATAAAGATTTGGTTCTAACGTATTTTCGGATCAGTGCGTGGTAGATGCGTTTGAGTGACACTCGAACGAGGGACTTTCAGAAATCGTTTCCATCCGCGGGCTTCGCTTAACAAGACCCTGCTCTCAAACTGAAACCACATTGTTAAGGGTGGATCCCTAAAACAAAGCTCGCCCATTGTTCGGTACTTCCCTGGCAGTTCGTAGCACCGTGCGAGAGTTGGTTTTTATTATTCATGTGCTCTCTCTCTCTCTCATGGGTCATGGGGGTTGAGAAATTCCTTGTATTGCAACAGCGGATCGCCCCGGCAGAACCAGTGCCACGAGCAGCACCGACCCTTCCATCTATAACCATATTGTGGCACACTGAGATTGCTCCTGGCCAGAACAACAGCAGCATGCTAATTCGGCGTGAAACCAGCGTAGTGTGTCCCATCACCGCACCTCCTGTAATCCCTGCAGGTGAGAAAGAGGGAGAGATGGATTCCTGAGTATCTGATTGAGCAGCACACAGGATGAATAATTGATACGTAGGTGCTCCATCCCGATGAACACACAGACGCACAAACACCAACTGTCTTACAGGCCCAGTGCAGTCGCCGGTCTCTCAGGCTAAACTAATCCTCCAGGAAATGTAATACGTGATTCAATTAGCAGCAGCGTACAGTGCCGGCTACCTTCCGTGTACGACATGGCGGTGTGTGACTGTGTGTGTGTGTGTGTGGAAGCACTCTGAGCACAGCGCTGAGCTAAGTCCATTCATTAATGTAAAAACCATTTATTAATATACGCTGCTTTACCACGTCTCTTCAGATCCTCGAGCATGAAGGGGCAAAAATTGATGCGCTGGAGAGAGACGCACACGGAGAAATGTGAAATGAAAAGCTGGGATTTTGATGGCAGCAATACAGAATCAAAATATGTGATTTTTGCATCTTAAAACCACATAAAACACAGCCTCCAAAATTGGCAGCACGGCAAACAATAGCTGCAGTCTCGGGCTAATGTTTTTTTTCTCCAAATGATCTCTGTTTGCTTTTCCATTATTCATCATCTTGTTTTCCTGCACTCACAGTTGTTTTCCACGCTCGCAGCAGCGGGATGATGCCACTGTCTTTCAAGTCCGTTTCTGCGGGTCAAATATTGCCTCAGACCCAAAAAACAAACACGAGGCGCGAGAGTAAAAAGAGTGCGCTCGTAAATGAACGAGAGTGCGTAAAAGGTGGTGAAAGTTTTTCAGATTTTTAATTGCTCTGTACTTCAAACACGGGCGTTACAAAGACAACCTTTCATTATGACTTTATAGCGAAGGTGTTACACTGTAAATTGATACCTTTGTTCCGTTTGACTGAAATCTAATTTAAGACAGAATCTCGGAGGATTAAATAATCATAATATTCATATATCAGCCTCAGATTGTCAAAAGAAAAACACGTTGTGAGGTTGAAAGCTGTCAAATCTTGCGACTCCTGACCGTCCTCAGACGAGACCCGTGACAGAAGTTTCCGGTTCTATCATGCTCTTGATCGACCGGTTTCCTTTTTATAACGGCGCCTCAAATTAGCTCCCAGCAGGGAAATTCCTCCGTTCTATTTTCACACATTATAAAGTCAGATCTTCTTCCCCCCCAAAAGAACTTCAACACTTTCCAAATACAAAACACGTCCCCTCTGAGGAAGCTTGTTAAAAAATTACATAATTACTCTCAGACTTGCCAAATAATAATTGCTTTCTTTTTAGAATGCATGTAGTGAAATGCAGCCCATCTCATGGTCCAGTGGGGGAAGAGATGGAGGAGAGAGAACAAGAGTGTTACTCTTTATTGCTCCATCTCTCTTTCACGCTCCCTGAATCTCTCGATTACCCTGGAAGTCTCCTGAATCCCTAAAACCACACACACACACACACACACACACACACACACACACACAGACAAGCACAGTGTCCGTCTACGTAATATACAGCATGTGGACAGGAATAATGACTGTGTGCGTGTGTGCGTGTGTGTGTGTGTGTGTGTGTGTGTGTGTGATTCGAAGTGTGTACTTGTGGGTCTGAGTTATGATTGATGTCTCTCTTCTCAAATTAGGCGTTTAAAGACGAACGGGCCAGCGAGAGGGAGCAGGGGATGACGGAGGGGAAAAAACAGCCACTTAAGAGGGCCTTAACCACTTAACCTCGAAGGCCTCCTCAATGTCACGCTCAAACTGCGTCCTCTGTCCTGTGTCCCCTTTGGGATCATAAACTGGCGCGTCCATACAACTGGGCTGCGGCCAGCGGTTATTTGTACTATGCAGAAATCTGTCTTTTTAAACATTGTTCAGTCTATAAAATGCCAGAAAATTGTGGGAAATCTTTAGATTGCTTCTTTTGTGTAACCAAGAGTCTAACAAACCCCAAAGATGTTCAACTGACGCTGATATAAAACACGGGAGAGCTGAAAATCGTCACACTTTTTCTGCAGATCGACTAATTGATTAAGCTTTAATAAGTCCTGTATATGCTCCTTGATAACTCAGGGAACTTCTCTGTCGAGGAAAATCCAGTGATAAGCTTGAAAGCTCCGGAAAAGCTACTAAATAAACCTTGTTGTGAGATTGTTTCCACAGCTGCTGTATGAACCGTCAATCTAAATCTATCGATTGACTTCAAGCTTCAGAACACCATGTACTACACAATTACATACATACATACTACAATACTGAATTGAAATATTAAATAATCACTGAAAACAAATAGACTACAATGGTTCTCAGTAGAGTGCATACCTCCACCAAGGACCAACAGTCCCCTCAATCATAGATACCAGCCAACATAATAAGATCCAGGCATTGCTCCTTGAGAAGTTCATGAAAATGTCATAATGCAATGTTAAACACAGTGAGAGAAAAAAAATCATGGTTCTGTCCAAAACAAATGCTCGTGCCAGCCGGATCACGATCTTTAACAGGATATAAGGTCGCCTTCGCACAGCTTTTGTCCACAGGGGGCGCCATAATCGCCCCAAATTTAAAGTTCCTTGTAGATGCTTTAAGTACACTCAAACTAAGTAAGCGTGCACACGGAACAATGCCTGACTCTTGAGTCGTGATGTTGATTGACAGCATTGTCCCACGATGGATCAAAGGATACAAAGGAGCTAAAGGAAGAAGTCACAACTGAAAATCACAGAGAGTGATGAGACAGCTTTAGAAAGACATTATGAAAAAAAAAAGTTACACTCCAAACTGCAAAAACTGTAAACCAGCTTCCTGTGAAGATTATTATATATCACAGACTGTATACCATCAGTCTGACACTTTCTCCGGGTGGCAGTCTCAGCGTCCATATTGTGGTTTCTCTTTCTTCTCACACCCGGCACACACGTGATCTGCCACTTAAAGTTTTTCAGCCTTCACTCACATCCGTCTCCTCGGTGATCATCTGTACTCCATCATGACACTGTAAAGGGCTCGACACTCCCAACATCCATCCATCCAATCATCAATTGTTTGGTTTCCATCTCAGATCTTTTGAGTCATATTTGCCACGATCCGGAGAAAACATTTACAGTTGCCTTGGAAATCAGTCGCTCACTGACTGACTGATTTGCGGGGATGGTGAATTAACCCTGATTGGCCGGCCTGTCTGCCTGTAATCAAAGTGGATGAGGCAAGGGCAGGCATCAGACCGGCCGGATGAGACTCTCATTATTTTCCCTCACTACTTTCTTCTCCTCTCATCCCCAACATCAATTTATAATACCGCTCTCTCATTGCGTCTCCTCTCCCTCTTTCCCAAGCCTTCTGCTCATCAAATCCCCCTCCTAGACTTTATCCATTCCCTATTTTTCATTTCCATGTTCCCTCTCTCTCCTTCTCCGTCTCTCTCCCTCCCTCTCTCTCCCCTGGATATTTAGTTTGATTTATTGCCTCTTGTTGGAAAGGTTGGCGTTTTAATAACTCAGCTCCTCCTCACCCCAACGAAGGGAGAGAGAGAGAGAGAGAGAGAGAATGTGCGAGAAGAAGAACTTTAGTAAGCACAAAATAAACGCGCGGACAGACAGCGAGGTTTTTCTAGTGCTTTTCTTTTATCTCTCCGGCACTCTCCCACTCTTTCATGTCTTCCGGTTCCTCTCACCGTTCACTCTGGGCTGAGGATATAAAAGCTAAACGTGCAGCCGAAATGGATGTCAATTTGAGCTCCTCTCTGATCTGTGGAGGGAGAAAATACACATACACGCACACACCCAACAGCTGTAATGGACTGGGGATGTGAAAACTGACAAGCACATAAAAAATGGACCATCTGGTTTTGAGATAGAGGAAAGCATGGGACCAAAAAGAAAAAGCCTTCGACCAAAGAGAAGACCGATGATGAAAGAGAGACAGCACTCTGGCCATGATACACGGTGGTGATTAGGGCTGGGTATCTATCTAAAAATTACGATATTAGCCCCAATAACAGTACCCTTAAAGTGACAGCGATAACAAAAGAGTACCTGATTTGATACGGTGCGGTTGCTTAAACAGGGCTCGAGAAGAACGGAGGACCTGTCGTCACAAGAAAGTGTTTCGGACAAACAGATGCATATGCAAGTAACTGTCGGTGATCGCTGGCTAGCTGCTCGGTGGGAGACCTGCGGAAAAAAATAACGTTAGTCTGAAAGGACGCTGTGAACTCACAATCGACGGAGAACACACCCCGTTTTTCCTTAAAACGTTGTGGTCAGCAAATCTGTGTTGTCAGCACAAGGAGAGCTGGTTGTAGCTGTCAAACAGTGAGACACAGTTTAATGTTAGAGCTCAACAAGTTTACAGTAATTACGTTCCATGTCATACTTGCAACTATGGATGAAAAAAAGTAAAACAAAGCAACAACATTTTCAGTTTACCTCAGGACGGTTTGAGGAACTGAGAAATAATTTGTAACAATTTACAACGCAGTCACTTTATTGGCCAGATGTGAGCGGACCAGGACCAAGTCCAGTCCGAAGGATGTAACTGTACGCGCGTTGGAAATGGTGTCCGCTAACATGAAAAAACAATAAATAACCAGCTTCCAGCAAAACACTTAAGTTCTGCATAGTTTGTCTAAAATAGTTTATCGGGCGTTTCTGGGACAGCTTGGAAAAAAAGGTACCTAGCCTACAGCGCATACACCTGCCTACTGGAGTTTACCCAAAGCGATTTCCATTCGAATAAAATCCGAGCTAAGTCTGAACAAACTAAAGGTGGGTCATTTAGCCCAGTTACCATTTATCTTACCTGAAGTCGGCCGTTGCGGTGTGTCCCTCTTGAGGAGAAGACGCTGATCCGGATGAAGACATTGGCCTTTCGGTCACGGAGCAGCTGTCCACCCTGAAGTACTCTCCATGCCTAATGAGGTGCTTCATCATGTGGTCGTATTCCCACTTCTTGAACTCATGCCTTCACATTTTTACGTATTTGTCTTTATAAAACACGTGTGTCTGACAATCAGGCTTCTTGATTGTTTTGGTGGCATTGCGGCACGCTGACCTGCCAACGCTGCCAAACGCACCGCGCTCGACTTCACCACACCGCAGATTGTTTGGGCTGTAAATCGAACAACAGAACTGCACAATTTGGGTAGATTCTGGTAGAAAAAAAGATCAAAAGCAGGTTTGACACGAGAAGCTGGAATACTACTCGGCGCTGGAATATTTTGTTTGATGCGTTGAAGGTTAAGTACGGACACGCAGCCCTGGTGGTGATAATGTGAAAACCTTAGAGGTGTGAAGTCAACAGAGAGACGAGGCTGCTGAGCATGCTCGGTGGCTAATTGGCCAGCGGAGGGTTAAAGTGAGGGTGAAGAAGATAGCGAGAGACAGACCCGGAGATTTCTAGCACCAAACAGAGCCTTTATTTAGATGGTGATTATTCACACTGGTCATTAGAGAGAACCATATCACTTTCCCTCATTTACTGAAAGACAGCGAGGGGAGGGAGGGGGGCGGCGAGGGGAGAATGAGAGGCCAATCATTAGGAGATATCACTTTCACCGTCTTCTTCTGAGGAGGGGAAGAAGGGGACGGGCAGACAGATACAGTCTGCGAATCCGCATCCTCCAGCGATAAGACAACAAGTAGCAATAAATAATTCAGATCCCAAACCGGCAGCCACCGCGTCGACACGTGGGAGTCACGCAAACCTGTTAACACAACCTTTACGCTCTCGTTCGTTTAGTTTTTTTTTTCGTGCATCGGAGGTAAATCGGATCAGGGTAATTATGTAGTCTCAGCTATAGGTAGGCTGAGCATATTTGTTTGTTCTTTTGCAGCGTGTCTCCTCTAAGTGTAATTAAGTAAATGTGTATGTAGAGTTAATTACAGAGCGTGAAGTGGGATTATTGGAAAAACATGCGCGCGTTTCCCCTTTAATTAAATGTTTGCAGGTATACATTGTAAACCTGTCAGACGTTGTGATGTAAGAACAGAAGAGGAGAGGCGTTTTAATGACACACTGATACACTCACACACACACAGACACACACACACACACACACACACAGAGACACACACACTAGTGCTAGTGTCCGATTCCGCAGTAATAACTCACAGGAAAAAAATCGTTGATAGGGAAAAAGTCATTGACAGGGTAAAAAAAATAATAAAATCTGCATTTTTACTCTCAGCCCATAATTCTAAGTGGTCCGGCCTGCTTGAATGTTTCCTAAGGGAACAATTAACTTGCTTTTAGTTCCTACCACATAAGCATGTCTGCCAGATCCCCGTCAGATCGCTGCCCACAAAAACACACAGCGACAGTCGGAGATTACAGACGCAAAGCCACAAACTGGAAAACACACGGATGCGAACGAAGGAAGCCGGACGAGCTCTGCAAGAAAACACAGAGGGGTGAAAAGAAGAGCAAAAAACTAACCGCCCGTTTTTGTTTGTACGACGCTCTTGTACAGTATCTGCCAGCTCTGATCCTCCTACAAGCGTTGATCCACTTAAATGTAGATATGTACTGTTATGACTTTACATCAAGATGTCACTGCCACCGTTTTGGCTTTTCTATATTGATATCAAAAGCCAGCATTTATAAAAAAAAAAAAAAAACACTCAAAGTGACAGTTCGGCGCTTGGATGTGTTGGCCTCTCTTGTCAGAGCACACAGCTGCTCAAAAAAAGTGGGATATTCATTTATTCTTTTATCTCAGTCAGAGCCACATGACTGAGCAGGTGAGGGATTTGTGTCCTCCTCAAAGGCACTTTGAAGGGGCTCAAACCTCGATGTGTTGTAATGGGACAGTCGCTTCAACCGCCAGTCCGCCCTGCTGCCTCCTCGTCGGCCGCATTTAAATGGAAATCTCTCTTTAGGCACACAGAGGAACCGTTTCCTTTTCCGACACCGGAGCATAAATCGAGACGCTGTAAGTCACGAAAGTGTCTGTCGTGGCAGTAAATAGATCAAGACATAACCTTCACTGCATTTTTTGGCAGAATATCATACTGCATGCGCAAACAGCCATAGCCTCGTTCATCTCAAAGTTAATTTTACTACAGAGGGTTCACTCAGTCCATCTGGGATGGAGAGGGGGGGGAGATGCGGTACAGTAGGGGACAGAGCGGGAGAGGGGAGGATAAATTGTGGAGGTGTTCGGGGGGGAGAGGATGAGCGCTGGCACACAGAGAGGACGCAGAGGAAGGCGGACAGAGAGCAGAGAGAGACTGCAGCGAGCAGATCGGTGAATAGAAGTAACAGAAGGACGGATGAATATGCAGAGCGGGCCGCGTGTCCTCTTCCTGCTTCCATCTGACTCTACTAATCATCCACAAATGGTATGAGAGGGGAGGGGGAGGGAGGACAGGAGGGAGAGGAGAACAATATGGAGACAGAGTCAGGATGAGAGCGGGAGATGCACAAGACAAGGGCTGGGGATTATTTCAAACTTTGCGATGCCAGTGCTGAGATGATCCGTGGGCCAGAGTGCCAAGAACAAAATTCACATGCGAGGGAATCTCTGGGAACCTCACATTCGATTTTGAATTCGATTCAGGGGACAACAGTGAGATTATCAAACCGTCATCGAGGAAATCGAGGAAACTGATCACCTCAAAATGATTAAGTAAAGTAGACCCATAATTAAAAGTTTAAGTTTAAGTTTTTAAGTTTAACGTTTTTGCTCGAACAACGAGACACGAGTCTACTTTACATGGTGATCCAGCTGAAATCGTTTTCCTCTCTCTTTGTAAAGTAAAGCCAACTTTTAATATTCACCGTGTACTTTTAAAACCCAGATGAATTTACTTTACTTACTGTTACCTTTGATCGCACTCACCCGTCCTCACCACATCTCAAGAAGTAGTCAAGTGGCATTACTCCACAGGAGCGAGCCGCTTAATTACACTAATCTGACGGCACATTGCCTGCAAAGTTACGGTTAAATATGGTTATTCTACAGGCCCATACCGCTAAGTAACAGTACATAATGGCATTACTACTGTGAGGTGACAGACTGCAGCTATCTAATTTCCCAGTAATTTACTATAAAAATGATACAGTTACTTAGCAGCCAGTAATTTACTGTAAATGCAAGATATATTTACCAGTGTAGACTGGAGGTCCATTATTATCTGAATGGTTCAGCCATAAGGAACGTACAGGCCAGTCCTCCCAGACGATTATTGACTTTTCTGCATGGAGACTTTCCAGACAGAATCACGATCTAAGAATTGTTTGTACCAACCCTATTAAAACTTGGACTGCACTACACTGAGCATAATGTTCTTCCACTAAACCTTTTTTCCATTTACCAAAGCTCAAAAGTTCAAAAATATAAATCCAATACGTCTATACTGTACACACTGTATCTATGAGTCACAGTGAGTAGTTACGTGCAGTACTCACACTGACATCCCTTGTGCTGCCATGCCCTCCTGTGTAACTTGTACAGCACGGAGCAAACAAGACTGCAGCCCCGCGTAACACTCTGAAACTGTTTCATCACCGTCCTGTGAAAACCAGCGCTTTTATCAGCCTCCCGACAACACATTTCTTCAGATAACCCAATGTAAATTATACAGTTTTTAGTTTTTAGTAGCCCATTTGACTTGTTTATACACACTCTGTGTTCTTTACACTGTGGTTGGACAGAAATAATCTATCCGGACTTTTCCACCACATCTCGCGGTCTTGAGTTTGTAGATGGACCACTGAGGCCCAGTCGACACGATATCGGGTATATTTGGAAACAGGGTTTTAAAAAGTGTTTGAGCACCGTTTCAGGGATAATCTCTGTCCATACAACAGACCTGAATTGAATCGTTCCTAATTTGTCAACAAAACATTGTTCATGTCTGTCTTTTCCATCATTGTATTAACAATGTCTGTTTGTGTCTTTTTAATTATAACGTTAAACAATAAAACATCAATTCTGTTCCCGTATAAACTAAACTAATACTCGAATATCAGAACACCTACTCAGAGTTCACGTTCGTCAATCATGCTACAAACACTGATAAATATGTGTGTCTGCGTCATTGCTCCCCAAAATCTCCATCTAGACACAAACACCAAATGCAGAGTTTCTGAATATCCTCACCCTGCCATGAGTTTTTCCAAAAGCTTAGCTTCCAGTGACTTAAACGGCGTTAACATGTGTAAAAATGGTCAAAACGCAAAGCTTTGTTTTAAGGATTACTGTGTACACGTGGACAGGCCCTGAGTCACTTCACCAACTTAAAACCTCTCCTATACTGGTGCTACTGATCCACTACTTTTCGGCTTTTACCATGAACTTGTCATCGGCGATGTCTTTGTCACTCGCTCCAGCAAAATCTACGTGGTTTCACTTTAAGCGGGTAAGTTGTCCGATCAATATTAATCTTAGAAGAGAGATTTTGCGGGCATGCGATGCCAGCTTTGGTTGCATTCCCGTTTTCTATTCTTAATGCAATGGATGCGTTTCCATCAGCACCCAAAAAAAGTATTTAAGTTTGATTCCCACACTTATCAGAGACAGAGAGAGGGGAACATAAGGAGATCAGGCTCAGCAGCTTTGCAAGACGGATGAACAAACAGAAGAGAAAAAAAAAAAGAGCCGATCGAGAGAGAAAGGCGAGCAGATTGGACACTGTATCTGTGATCATGAGGAGACACAATCAGACTGCTTGCATCTCAGAGTGCTGTATTCTGTGGGGGCCACTTACCCGGTCAATAGTAATGGATAGCACATGGCGTAAAAGAGACATTTCTTTCTTTATCTGCGTACATGTCGTACATGGGAACAACAATAGCCCCGACTACTGCATTGAAAATCTATCCGACGTACTCAGTTGTCATCTTTTCTTTTCAAATGGCGACCATTAGTCACCAAAGAAGTTGAAGTGGCTCCTCAGACAACAAAAGAGAGAGATGAAATGGGGGAAAAGACACAGGTGACCATCAGTTCACAGGAGTGTGAGAAAAGAGTGAACACAGGTCGGGCTGAGGGAAAAAGAGGGGAAGGGAAGGCGAAGGGAGAGAGCAAGAAGGTGCGGCAGGAAAAGCATTCAATAAACATGTCTCTATAGTAACCAAGACATAATTTGCTTGGTGAGAAAAAAAGGAGAAAGATGGAGATTTGGCGGGGGGGAGTGATGGAGAGAGGGGAATAGAAAAGCATTTACCATCACTGCTTGAGTCCAGAGCTGTAATTACGGAACTGAGACGCAGCGAGAGAGGGGGAGGAAAAGAGCAGAGGTACGCACGAGGCGAGCGCCGCACACAATGTGCTCGCACAGAAAGGAAAAAGGTGAGAACGGAAAAACACGCGCGAGTGAAGTGACGACCCCATCAAATTGGCACTGTTGCAAATAAGTGCAGTAGGCGTGCGGGAGAAAGCAGCTCCGCAGAGTACAAAATGACAAAGATGAGGGAACAGAGAAAAGTTGCGAAGAGGCTTCTCTTGTGAGCGTGCGGGGGGGGGAGTTCATCTGTTCAAGAAACCCTCAGAGGGAAAAAAAAAAAGACAACAATAATCCTGGCTGATCATTAAAAAAAAAAAAAGAAATTACTCTGATTGATGTTGCAGGAGGGACGAGAAGGAGGAGCGGGAGCGAACAGAGAGCAGAAGAAGACGTGAGGTGGCTTAAAAAAGTGAGGCGCGGGAGGAGTGACAGGTGCAGAGCAGATATGTGATGGGGAGGCAGCGGTGCTCAAATGGTGAGTGATGGACGGGCCGAGATGTGTGTGTGAAAGGGGCAGGCATATGGCCGATCAAAATAGTAGGAGACCAAAAATAGCGGGATTACAGGGAAGACAGAGAACGGGGCCAGTCCAACTCTGTGTGCGTGTGCGTGTGTGTGTGTGTGTGTGTGTGTGTGACAGCAAGAGCGACACAGTGATATAGGGAGAGGAGTGTGTTCAAGCTGAGGTGTGTGTGTGTGTGTGTGTGTGTGTGTAGGGTAGTTGATTACAGCTCTGGCGAGTGGCTTGGTGTCAGCCTGTGTATGTGGAGATAACAGGATTAAGAGGCTACTGACACTACTGTACAAAAGCAATGGAGAGAGAAGAAGAAGGAGAAGAAGAAGTGATGGCGAGGAGGAGAGCGAGAGACGAGGAAAGAGCAAGGAAAATGAAACTGAAAGGGACTTAAAGGAATATTCCCCCTACAGTTCTGAAAAAAAAAAGCCATGTGACATTAAATCGTTCGAGATAATTTGACGCAAAATGTCCCGTCTGACTCGCCGCAGGTAGAAGCTTGTCGTCGGACGCCATTCTCCTTCCTTCTGCCATCCGTCTGTAGGACACAACAACAACCTACGAGCTCGCAGCCTGCACGCTGAAAATAGCAAGTAACCCTAACATTAACATAATTGCTAACAGCACGAACCTAAACAAGCGAGCAGTCGCCCCCCCAACGACAAGTTCTCCCCAACGCTATTTTGCAAGGGGCGCCGTGATTGTATCTTTGCGCCGCCCAAGACGATTGCGATCGGTTTAAAGAGGTCAAGCCAGAGAGTTCTCGCTGTATACCAGCACCTTGGAGATCTGGTCTGGCTATGTGAGTCTACAAAACGTCTAGAGACTTTTGGAGCGACAGTGCTCTCCACCTGCTAACTTGCAGAATCTTAAGCGAGGATCGCTGAAGCTGTTCTGGAGGCCAACACCTTTCTGAGACTATCAATTTGGTCTTTTTGTTCAGCATGCACGCGGGATAAAAAGAAACAGCCAACCACCTCTAAAACGTGTCACCCTGTATTCCATAAGCCCTGAAAATATACGCTTATACATAAACAACTTAAACAAATCATCCGCAGGCGACCGAGAGAGACGGGGAAGGCCTCATTTTTCACATCATCCGCTCACATATGGCCACTAAAAAAGTGATTAATACATGCGAGTTGCTACAAACTGTTACACAGAGCCCCTTTAATATTCAATAATAACGCTAAAAAACTACTTCACACCTGGAGCAATGGCAGCGTGTTACACAGAGGAGGAGATAATCAACACAGGCTCAGACTTGACACACTCGTGAGTTATCTTCGGTTTGATACGAGTTGGTTTTTAAGACCAAAGTCTGGAGCAGATTTGGTTATAGTACAAGAAATTTTACACCCAAAAGTCATCATACTTGAGTTAAAGTAACAATAATGTGTTAAAGCAACATTGTGTAACTTTTTTTTACCTTTAAGTAACAGTTTCAAAATCACGTTGACGGTTCAGTGTCTTGTAATCGGGTGAATGGTGTCTGTGTCGCCTTGTGTCTGCACAATGGGACTTCAGTGAGAGGGCAGGATCACAGCGCTACACGTTTACTTCAACACACAAGTTTTCAGCACAAAACATTGTTGTGACGTAATGATTTTTGTTAGTTAGCACTTACGTTACGTCTGACAAATTGTTACAGAGCTGGGATTAGTGTTTTACGACATCGGTGTTGCACAACCGCACAAAATGCCAATTTCCGCATAATGTTGCTTTAAGTATCAAAAGTACAAGTAAAAGTAAAATAATGCACATCTATATTCATCTGATTCGTCGGGTTACTCAGCATTTTTCGAATTGTCTGAATCAGTGTTGTTCTCTTTTGTTTGTTTTTTAAATCCAGTTGTCGATCAAATACTTTCATTTGAAAATGCACTCAAGTGAAGTACAAGGCGGAGCCCAGACAGAAAAATGTGATGTCACACACTTGTTCTCACCAATCAGCATTCAAGAATAGTTTAATCAAATCTGGGGCTGTTTTTTGATGTTACTGTCAATCAGATCGGATCAGTCAACAACCACACAGCCCTTTCTGGTAAAGCATGTTAGAGGTTTTTGAGTGTTAAAGCCATAAATAACACCTAAACATTGTTTTTGGTCCGGACTCTATAGGAGAACAGAAAATATTTGCTGAGATAAACTGTGCCAGGAGATGTGAGGGGAAAAAACATATTTGACCAGTAATGAGAAGATCAATGAGAGGGAAGATTAGGACGGATGATGGATAGAGATTGAAGAGAAAAGAGGGGGAAAGATTCTGGAAAGAGTGCTGATAATGATGAATAGCAGACACACAGGAGCTGAAACAAATATTAAAGAAGAGGGGAGGAAGACGGAGAGAGAGAGAGAGAGAGAGAGAGAGAGAGAGAGAGAGAGAGAGGGTTTGAGGGCGAGGAGAAGTTTTATTTTTCTGCCCGTTCGGTTAAAACGGCCATTAGTACGTGCGAAATCCATCAGCTCTGCAATCAACATGGCTCTTAATTTAGTGCATCATAACCGTGGATTTCAATTGGCGCTCCCATGGGGTAAATGAGACCACTTTTCTCTCCAATCTAATCCGAGTCAAGTGGGGAAACTGGTCAATTTATAGTCTGAGACAGAAAGAGTTAGCTGCAGGGCCACTGAATACTTAAACTGTTATGTTCTGCAGACAATTCCAAATTGAAAGTTGGAGAGGTTTTTCCGGGCGAGAGAGGGAGAATAAAATGAATTTTCGCAAAGTATTATTAACCTCTGGCACTCTTAAAAAAATTTGTTAGGGACTGTCTGGGCCTGTAGATCAATCAGAGCCAGAGAGAGAGAGACCCCTGCAGAGTGAGTTACTCCTCTGTGGTCTGCGCCACGTTTGCTGAGGGAGCGCTTGCTCGCTAGGGACAAATTAGCCACACAGGAGCACTGAGGCATCATGGGAAATTAATGATCAGGACCTCCAGGAAGTGAGCTAATGAGTCCTAGTGCCACACGCGCATGTACAACACCAAACACACACATGCTGGATAAAAAGACAGAGAGAAGGCGGGGGGGGGGGGCAAACGTGCAGTCGCAGCAGCTAATAACACAAAGCTATCAATGGAACTTTGTGTGGATGAGTGATAGTGCTGGGTTAGTAATCTCAACACACACACACACACACATTTAGAGAATCAGATAATTAGAGAGGACCACCAGTGGCTTTCGCCCGTGGAGGCGTAGTGATTACTGTCACTACACCCTCCCCTGGGGCGGCTGACAACAACCAGAGAATTAATAGTTATCAACACACACACGCACACGCACACACACACACGCACACACACGCACCTCATGTAGCCATGTGTAGCTGAACTAAACCTTGTGGACGCCTTGTTGCGTTGCTCTCCACAGTTTGATTATCGTGTGTGTTGGGTACCTGAACGCCTCGTTTTACCATAATGTCGCCCTACCTGGAGCTTTACAGTAACGATAGGTTCAAGGGCTGGAAGGAAGTTCAGGAGAGAAGGAAGCAGCACCTCACTGCTCGTGTTGTGTACCAAGAGGTGGGAAGGAACAAAGTACAAGTACTCTGTTACTTTACTAAAGCAGATCTTTCAGGTATCTTCAGCCCACTTCACGGGAGTATTTTATTTTTTAGAAAACGTTTATTTTTACCTCCTACATTGAACACAAATATTTGTACTTTCTGCTCCTTACATTTTCAAAAGAGGCTCGTTACTTTAGTTTTAAAAGTGCTATTTGTAAGAAAAGTTGATTTTTGAGTCTCATTCCTAACTCATCAAATAATGAACCAAAAATGTTGGTGTTTGGTGTCCTGGGAATGAGACTCAACAATCAGTTATCTTTCTGGTGCGTTTACGAACAGCTCAGACAAATCCTACTGATTCTTTAAGTTGAATAGTCACATTAAAGTTTGAATCGCGTTAAAGGGGCACTATTCTAACTCAATATATGTTTACAGGCTGTTCTCAGAGGAAAATAAGGTCCCCGGGAACACTGTTTGAAGCTAAAGAGAGGTGGCAGGGTCCGCCACATGTAAACAAAGTGAAACAGTATGAAACTGTGTTGTCCTTTAAGGCCAGTTTGTTTATTCAGTTTGTTCAGGCATAAAGAAACAGTCATTAGAGATCTTTCTCTTCTGATTAAAATGTCGTCCCCAAAACTACATAGTGCTCCTTTAATGTGAAGTGCTGTTCAGTTGGTTTCTAGGGACACTTTTATACTGTGAGTTACATTACAGAGCCTGTACTTTCTTACTTTTACTTGAGTAAAGAAGTTGAATCAGTATTTCTACTTTTACCAGGGTCTTTTTTTTAACACACAAGTGTCTGTAGGCCTACTTCTACTAGGCCTATATAAGTGTGTGTGTGTGTGTGTGTGCCGGGGAGCAACACACCCAGCTGCTGCAGAGGAGCGCTGCTCAGGGTCCGCCTCGGCTCCAGATCAGTCACAGAAGAGGACAGAGGGTCCTGATAAAGTGGAACAGTGACGGACTGTCTCTCCACACCAGTCGGCGCACCTCACAAGGGTTTAACTCTTCGCTTCAGTCTCACACACATGACCACACCCTTGTCGCCCGATTGGCCCAAAGTTTCCCCCGGCACCGCCCTCGGCCCGGCGGCTCCGCCCTTCATGCGCTCCGCAGCCTGTTGCTGCCAAACCAGCTGGCAGTTTCTACTGATATCCTCACTTATTACTGTACACTGGAGACTCTGACCTTTAAACTTTTCAGTCCGCACCTTTTCAGCGAGGAGATCTTCGCCCCCAAAAACCATGAAGCGGACCGCGGACAGACTTCCTCACTCACCTTCAGCTCTGCAACCTGTGATTTAACCCCTCGTTTTTCATTTTTTTAAAGCGACTTTCACCACTTCATGCATCATGCGAAGCTGCAGCAGCACCTGAGGTGAAAGTTTCTTCATGAACTGGTGAAGCTGCTGGAGGAAAAGCTGTTCACCGAGCTCCTCTGCTGCTCCCCCTCCACCTGACCCGCGCGCCACTCCCAGAGGCCCCCGCGGCGGACAGGATGAGCTCCCCGGTGCGGACGCCGGGAGCTCTGCCGGCCTGGAAAGCCACGATCTTCCTCTTTAACATAATCTCAGCCGCCGTGGCCAAAAGACACGTCGTGTACTGGAACTCGACTAACACAAGGTGAGGAAACGCTGCGGTGATGCTCCCAGATGAGGCCGCAGTCAGAGGGGCTTCATGTGAAAATGTAAAAAACGAGGCTGGTCTCGACTTGCACTGCCGCACTTACACAACGGGCCACACTAATACCTACTAAATGACTCACACTGTAGACGTTTTAAAGAATCCCAGCTATGCGGCAGATCACATCCTGTGTGTGTTTAATTGAGGAGCAGGCGTGATCACCTCAAACCTGCCCAAACCCCAGAAAGCTACCAGACAGGTTGAAGGAGAAATCCTGAACTCATTTCGGTGGCCTGATCTCACCTCCTCCTTCTGCTGCTGCAGCTATCTTTATCACCATGACTAAACTGTAGCCGTGGCTTTCACCTGTCAACTCCAGTAATTATGCTGCTTACAGAATACAGAAGTAAGGGTTTCTTCACAAGTGTTTGTTCTGAGTAGTGTCCTAGATAGCACGCTGAGGACACAGGTGTATATTAAAAGCTAAAGCGCTTCTGTGCGCTGGCGAATATACAGTGTGGTAATGGGAAGGTGTGTGTGTTTGTGAGTGTGTGTAATGGGTTGATTGGGGCCATTAGCAAGCCCGAGTCAGGCTCACCTGCTGATCCAGGTGTTCCAGTCTGGTTAATTGAAGGGTTGGTGTTGGAGGACCTGCAGGGCCGGTAGGGCTGCTGCCCAAAATAACACGTCCGCCGTTCTCTCACCCGCTTATTTCCAGACTCTCGCCGTCCTGAAGGCCCAATTCCCCAAACACTCCTTCAGATGAATGACCTTTTTACTTAATAGCCGTTGGCCACGGAGACCACTTTGTCAGTCACAGTTTTCTCGTATTTTACATTTGTGGATGCACAAAATGTGACAGAGATACGACTCCTGGGACCGATAATTTCCCCCAGGGCTCCTTTTTCAAGCCTGCAGGACTCATCCTGTACTGGAGTCATTCGAGGTTCTACCCAGTGTGTCCAGGCGGGTAAAACCCAGTCCTGTAATTGGGATCCAACAGAAATGTGGCGGGGAGGAACTCTGTGAGGATTAGGAAGCACCTTCTAGTTCCCCAGAGATTCAGGGATGAATGGTCACAGCCTGTGGCAGGGCCACACAGTTGGCTGCAACACCACACAATCACAATGCCATCAGCATCACGGCGGAGGGTAACCCACTGTGGCAGAGAATCACTCTCATCAGCAACACCACCCAATCACAAAGCTATCAGCGCAGGCGTGATGCTGCACCCGGTTCAGAATCCCCTGGGTCTGCAGCTAGGACTCTCTTTCATTCCTCCTCTCCTCTCCTCTCCTCACTCTTCATTACCTCCCTTGTTACATCCCGCTCTCCTTTTCATTTTTTTGTCTGCACTCGTCCTCCTCCTCCTCCTCCTCCTCCGCGCCCTTTATCTCTCACGACTCCCTCCTGCCCAGTGATGGATATTGGCGGTGTGATTAGTTGAGCTTCAGTCATTTTCCCATACCATATTTTCTATTAGCTGCCAGCCAGCCGGCCAGGTTGTCCTGAGGCCTGTAAATGTAGCCTGGCGAGGGAACAGGAGGACAGAGACAGGAGAGCGATGCTATTGTTGGCTTGGCGCTGCACTAAGGCGTCCAGGACTTCGCTCGATGCTACAGAAGGCACTTTAGATCAAAAAATAACCACATTTGGCTTTTTGTGTATTTGTCCACAATGTTGCAATAGTTTAAGATGAAGCTTAACTGTTTTTAAAGCTGCTCCAATCAATAGTTTATATTAGAAATGACTCAAATGACGATAAGTATCATCTGACTGTACAACTCTGACAAGCATTTTAGCTTCTTTCAGCTCTTTGTTTTGGTTTGACAGCAAACAACTGTAATGTTTTGATTCAGTTTCACCATTTTCATTAGCGTTGTTTACAATATAGCTAAACAGCCCTAATAAATTGTGACTGTGAGCTACCTGGTCAACACCAAACAGCACAAGGACAAAGTTAGCAGCTAGCATTTAGCAGCTAAAGAGATAGAGTTCTTGTAGAACAAAATTTTGTTCGAATTTGTTCGACAAACAGTTTGAGATGTATGCTAATGTTGCACCGTGTCACCCATGTCTGCCGTGACTACAAATAAGCGGCTGTTTGCTAACACCACATCTTTGTAAGCTTATATGTCTGTTAATGTAGGTTTAAATATTGTTTCTCAAGTTTATTGCTATCAGACTTAGATGAAAGTAAGTGTAGGAAATTCAAATTTTAGGCTAACAAAAACTCTTGTCAGCTACTATTCAAAGAACCAGTGAGGTCATTGCCTCCACTGTGTCTGCCATGTCTGATTCTGGAAAAGCTAAAGCTAAAGAGGAGCTAGCCGCCGTTATAGATGTTACAATAAAGCTCAGCTCGTATATAACGACAGTAGCTGGTGAGCGAACAGGCTCCTTTTAATACAGGTGACAGAAGACGCTCTCTGGCCATCACTCCTTCGACATCTAGATTTATGGTTTTAATGAAGCGGGGGCAGTGGAGTGGAGACTGAAGGGCCTTGTTGCTCGGCTCTACGCCCGCTAATATGGCTGTAACAAAGGCTCGGTGAAACACTTTAGCTGGCACACATTTAGCACCCTCCAGATTTGAAAGATGGAGCTCTGAAATGGAAGTGATAGACCGACTGCAGGGTCAGCGTCGAACACGGTGGAGTCAGACGCCCAGGCCTCTCTTGATTGTGGGGCTCAAGTGGTTCGATTGCCCTCTTTTTACGATTTTATGAACAGGGTTTACGACCGTTCTCGGTTTTATTACATTGTTTCTCTCAGAGCGATAGTTCCTTATTAGGGGAGAAATTATTTTTTTACTTCCTGGAGCAGTTAAAGGTTAGTAAAATATTATAACCCGAGCGCTTTAAGCTTGAGCTTGTGTTTGCACGTGTGCTGACAGTATACCTCAGCGCTCCCCTGACAAGCAGGCTCAGTTTATTGGTATATTAAACCCCCCCACCTCTTCTGTACCATGGTGTGCTTTAAAACCTGTTGGACCGAATAAGTTGACTGGCCGATTTGCTGATACAACAGCGTCCGCCTCTTGTGCCATATTCATCCTCATAAATCCACTCAGGATGTGTCAGGAAGTTTACTCAGACGCGCCAAAACTTTAAGGATTGAATTACCTGTTCCGTGCCGGAGATGGACCTTTTGAAAAGAGGCTTTCCTCATCTCTGTACGGGCTGCTCGTACATCTATAACAAGAATAAATGTCACCCCAAACCTACTCCATTTCCTCGTCCTCTGACTTACCCTTGTTCTTGGCTCGCACACCTCTGCTTGTACTTTCCGTCTTATCCGACATGGCAGGAGGAAACTTGTTGCAACAGCTCGAACTTCAGATCCCGCTTCCTGACTCCTCTTGTGTTTTCTCCCCAGCATATCGGTGGATAAGCTGGGTGTTAATTGGAGATTTTTACCGTTTGCATAGAGACTTATTTCACAATCTGACTGATGTAACCTATTTCCGACCTGAACTCACTCTGCGTGTTCGGACACAGACCTTTTTTAAAAGCACGTCAACCAACGCCAAACCAGTCCTGACCCCTCTCAACTCTCTCTCTCTCTCTCTTCCTTTTTCTCGTCTACGTCTCTCTCCCTTCTTCTGACACAGGCTTAGGGCAACTTCCAAGCCAGTGGAGCATGTTTAAACGGTGCGCGGGGGAGATGAATATTTGTATTGGTTTTCTGTATCTTTATTGAAAGCAGCCCTCATAAGTCTTGCGTGTAATCTCTGCTCTGTTTATGCATCATTTCCCTGTGTGTGTGCACTCATGAATGATCTCGTTTAAATACCAAAGTAAATCACATTCTGTGGACCACACCTTCACACACACACACACACACATCTGATATGTGTGCAGACACACATGCCGTACAGTAAAGTGAAAGCAGACAGTGTATGTAATTGTGTCTTGTCAGGGGAGATGATTGCTCTTCGAGACTGATTTCTTTTTTTACTTATTTTTTATTATTTCTTCTTCACCGGTTGGCCTGCCTGCGCCTGTCTCCCCCTCTGTTGGGTGTGTGTGTGTGCGTGTGTGTGTGTGTGTGTGTGTGCATGCAAATGAATCCATTTCTCGCATTGTCTGCTATCTCTCCTCTCTGTGTCTGTCTCTGTACTAATCTCTGTCTTCCCCTGGTAAATGATTAACACGGAGAACCTGGCTGAACTATAATCAACAAACCCACAGTGAGGTAATTACCACTTTATTCCCCGTGCTGCTAACAAAGCAATCTCTCTCTCCCTCCCTCTCTCTCCCTCTCTCTCTTCATGTCTCTCTCTCCCCCTTCATCTGTCATCTCGCTGTATCAATGTCTCTCTCCCTGCTCTGTCTTTCTGTGTCAATGCCTATTGTCTCGCTCGCTCGCCGTGTGTCGCTCCAGAGGTGTGTGTTTGTGGGCGCGATTGTGTACCTTATCAGTCTCTGTAAATGCGCTTTGTCTGTTTGTTTGTGGTATTGAGTGTATTATCTGGAGGTAAACTGTGGATGAGTTAACTGTGTGTACACTCCAGCGTCTTCATCTCCGTTCGGAAAACAATGCGAGGCAGGGATTTTTAGTGATTTGCGCGCCCGCAGATTGACGTTTGGTGCCATTGTTGTGGGTTGAAGTTCATCTCGGTGGAACAATAGCTCTGTGAGAGAAGTGTGTGTGTGGCGTGTGGTTCTGGAACCGACCTGCTGGTTTTTGCGTAAAAAGGAGGAACTCTTTGTTTACTCGAGAAGAGATGGAGTGTGATAGCCTTCAGTTCTGGGAAAACAAAAACCCCAGAAATGCAGCAGGATACCCAGCCCTCGTGAAAACACTCAAGGTTCTGATTCATTATGCAATCTCGCACATGATTCATGTTTCTGTGTTGTTTTTACAAGTTTTCTGAGATTCGCTCCTCTAGTGAAAGTGGCCTCTGACTGGAAAAAATCCTCAGTTCCGGCCAGCGGTGTGTGCGGCTGTGGGAACATACCAACCGCTGTGCCGGCCCCTCGTCTAAATAGGTCATTGTTTTGTTTCCACTCGTTAGTTGATTTTAGGTGCGACTGAAGTGTGAGAGAGGAAAGGCGTGTTCCAGCCTTTGGGTGCTTGGTTTTTTTTAAAGGTGGGGCATGCACATAGAGTATTGTGCAACCGTTTCTTTTACTCCAAAGTGTCACGTGGCCTCTTTTTTTCAGGTGAATCCTGACAGAAGCCGACACCGACACTGCCTCCTTTTTATGTGTGAAATCGGTAATCTTCCGTTCGACCGCTCGGCGTTACGTTACACCCCCAAAACATAGAAGTTGCACAGCAAATGCAATCTTTGCGGAGATACGCAGACATGAGCACACTGTGTTGAAAATGAGGTTTGGCCGGCAGAGGCCTGGCGGTGAGGATGTCTGTATTAAAATGGATCAGATAGTCACAGTGCAGCTCGGAGCCGTCGGAGCAGACATGGTGTACGAGCATGAAAGGACGGCCGCTCTCTCCTCCTGGTCAGGATATTTAGTCAATCGATACCAATTTAACACCCAGATATTATCGCCCGGCTTCTCGCATTTTTCGCCAGACTGCATGTGGACCCGTCCCTTTCCCATTTTCGCTCCCCTGTTTCTCTGTGTACACACATATATCAACATTAGGCTGCATTAAGCTGTAATAACTTGTATTGTATGAACGTCTCAGAGTGGGGCGGAACAGCTGCAGAATGAAATGAGGTTCAAGGCTGTCTGCCGCTCGGCTTGGCACCGCAAAGCCTGGCTTTGGCACAAAATGGCTGCTGGTGCCGTACGTGTGTGAAGATGGTTGTTACGGCGGTTAAAGGCTGGTGGTGAGCGCCGAGCGGGGGCGCATTCATTCATCCATTCATGGCCCACAATGAGCTGGCATTGTTGGAGGTGTCAGGCCCAACTGTGTACTCCTCTGACACACAAAACACCAATTAAAATTGTGGCGTGAGAATGTGTAAACTCAAAAATGTGGGAAACACCGGCAACTTAAGCCTCAGCGAGATAAAACAATCTGCTCGTTGTTTAGCCAATATGTGCGTTTTAGAGCTACACACACGTGCACGCACAAACAGGCTGAACACACACACACACACACTCTCGAGTACATATAACCTCGCGCAACGCTCTTCCACTCAGCTCAGAAATCCTGCCAAGAGGCAACCTGGGAATTCCCTGAGACAGAAATTGAATTAGTATTGACCCAGGCCGAGCAAAAGGCTGTAGCAGAAACCTGGATTATTGTACCATACAAGGTCCTCGCTGCCAGGAGGACACGGAGACATGTTTGCCATCATACCTTCAGCCTCCAAAGGTGCTTATGGACAGTTGTTCCAAAAGACCTTTTTATTGCCTGCATGTTTTCTCAGAGGATGTTCGCCAGCACGATAGAACTTTTATCTCAGATTGTTTGCATGTGAATGCCCATTTCACTCCAGAAACCTGATGACGCCTGTGAAGAACAGGGCTTCAAATTGCATTTAATTAATTGTTTTGTCCATTATATGTCCAGAGGGACTTCTTCAGATTGCTTTTTTGGTCGAACCAATCATCCGAAACCCAACGAGTCTACGTTTACAGTCATAAATGATCAAGAAAAGCAGCGAACCCTTACATTTAAGAAGCTTGAACGACTAAATATTTTACTTTTTTGCATGAAAAATGAATGAAACGATTGATTGTTTACTAAAATATGAATTGATTATTGATTAATTTTCTTTCGATCAACTTATTGATGAATCACCTATTTGTTGCAGCTCTAGTGAAGAAATATTTAGTGAATATTCTCCATAAATCAACGCGATTCGCTCCTGGTAGCACATCTTGTGTGCAGTAGTTATATTAGCAGTCATGAGCCACAGATTAGGAGACACAGTGCTGTGGGACTGTTTGTTTAATATGCAAATCTGTTGGCCTCAGATGATGCAATATGCCAATGGGTTTAACCAACAGTCTTTTTTTTTTCTTTCAAAAATTGTTCTGCTAGCACACTATCTTGTAAAAACTAAACAGAAGCCGTTTCAAGTGATTTCTTTATTTTCATGTGCATGTACCTCTTCAATAATAATAACCTGCGCTGGCATTCTGCCATGTGAAGACTACTGAAGGATGAAATGTACCCTGCTTTTACATGAAATCATGCAAATTCTATTACAGGGAAGGAAATGGGAAAAATCCCTAAATAGTAAAGAAGAGAGAATACAACTCAAGAATTCTTTGGTTTAATTCAGTAAGTTGCTCTCTTTGACCAGCCAACTCGCCAGTCTTCAGTTGTTGGTTAGCATTTATCAAATCTGATTATTGGATGTGATATATGGGTATTTTTTTTTTATTATGGAGCAAAATTCCAATACTGATATTAAGAAATAAAATAAAAAACATGTCGATATTAATATATATATATGCTGATAGACGCAAGTATTTGGCAGTGATCCTTCAAATGTGGTTTTCAAATACTTGTGATAAAGATGCGTAACAGATATTTTACAGTTTAAAAATGAAAAAACGTAACATTTTTTGGGAATTTAATTCTTAAATTTAATTATCCCAAGCATCTTTTTTCGCATTAAAATCTCTAATAAGATCTCTTTTTTTCATATCAGCACATATTGTTGGTTATCGTTTTCCTGGATTACTAAATATCTGTACGTCTGCCGGCCCTGAAAAAAAAACATCAGCTGATCACTTGTGCCGATACCTCGATGTATCAGATGTATCAGATATATCAGATATATCAGATATATCAGATGTATCAGGCTTGAGGTTCTTTTCTGTTGTTGTTATTTGTTGTTTAGTTTTTTTTCTGTTTTTTTCAAACAGATAACAGATAAAATGGATTAATTTAAAAACGCACTACTTGGCTCTGATGCTGCCGCCAGCAGTCTTCTGTTGCATCAATAATCATTGACGCATTAACATGTTCATCACCTTAATGCTACAGCTGGTAAAGCTGGAGCTTTAGTGACTTTATATTGGTGTTGTCACGATACTGGAATTTTTAACTTCGATACACTACCTTGAATAATATTGATATTTAATACTATATTCGATACCATGGGGGAAAAATGATTGGGGGCACAAAATTCAGATTTTTATAAATAGATAAATATAATGAAGCTTGTGTACTTTGTGTTAAGCACAACAGCATCCAAGTCAATGTATCAATACTCCAAAAAAATATTTTTTTAATCAGTATCGATATTTATCAATATTTCGATACTTTTGACGGCAAAAGTTTACTGCTGGGTATCTTAATCTATAATAACGCATCATCATTTTTATATTTTGTTTTGATCATCTCAATCCGCAAAGTAACTAGTAACTGAAGTAATGAAATAAATGTAGTAAAGTATAGTGGGGTGGAAGTATAAAGCAGCAGAAAACATAATCTGTTTTTTCTCAATTCATTTTTGTTTTTGCTTCAAACGTATATCGGTCATCGGCCGTCTGGATTAGTAATAATCTGTATCGGCCCTGAAAACAGCTTATCGGTCGATCCCTGGTCTGGAGTGAGATGGTGTGAATTCAGAAGCTGCAGAGGAGAAATCAGGAGCGGCCGTCTTCACACCAGAAGAAACTTTATGGACTAAAAAACCTGCTAGAAAAGCACAGCTCCTCCACACAGCAAAGAGACGCTTGGATAAAAAATAGCTGTGGGCTGTAAACGTAAGCGTGTCTTTAGGGGGTTTATACTTTTTTTATAAATGATTCTGCTGGTCAGAATTACCTTCTCATACACAAGGAGAGCTTTGAGTGATGCTTTTTTTCCCCTCAATATTGTCAGTTCCTGAAAAAACACCTTTTATCTTGCCTTTGTGATTTCCAGAGGAGATGGATCACATGACAAATGTAGATGTTTTGAATCTGCTGAGTGATTTTAGGAGACTTTTCCATGGTGGAACAAAAACTAATATTATTTTGGCATCGCCTCCCAGAAGCATGGCAGCACAGCCTGCTTTCCAGCCCCCAATGATGTGACACACACACACACACACACACACACACACACACACACACACACACACACACACATTCCTCCTCTCCTGTTTCTTTTTTGGACTACCACACGCACACACACCACGTATGAATATACACACACACACACTCCCTCTCTGCTTCAGCCCCCAGAGATTGTAAAAACATTAGACCTGCAGTGGAGGGAGCGAGGGATGGAGAATGCGTTAAGGAGAGGAATGGTAGGGAAAGAGTCAACAGATTTCAACTCCCAAAACAGCTCGGGAAGGCCCCCAGGGATGGAGGGATGAGGTGAGAGGGAGAGAGGGAGAGGGGGAAGAAAGGATGTCAGCAGGTATTACTATCACTGTCACAAGCAGGCGTGAGGAGCGAACCCCTCCCTCCTCTCTCTCCTCAGCCCCTCCCTCCCCACAGCACACACACACACACACACACACACACACACACACACTCTGAGGCTCAGGCTTGTATACAGGTGTGGTTCAGAGTAACACACACACACACACACACACTACCAATAGTACCATCACCCTGCCTGAACACACACTCACACACGGCTGCTCGGACTCTTGGGAGAGCACCAGTGGGAATCACACCCCATTTAGAACTGACACTGCTCTCTTGTGTGTGTGTGTGTGTGTGTGTGTGTGTGTGTTGACTAAGCATATGTATGTTTATTCATGTTGTAATGTAACAGTAGGGTGTCTTTACCTGAGTAAAAAAAGGACAAAATATGAACGGAATGTAGTTTCATCTGCTTATTCAAACACACCCGAGCGCCCAAGTTTTTGAGGCTTACAGTAAGATGATGAGATATGGGTTTGGTGTGTGTGTGTGTGTGTGTGTGTGTGTGTGTGTGTGTGTGTGTGTGTGTGTGTGTGTGTGTGTGTGTGTGTGTGTGTGTGTGCATGCGCCAGCATATTTGGATGTGTTATTTTTGTAGCAATAACCAGGACCACATGATTTCAGGGTGTGCAGTAATGCGCAGCTTGATCCCTGTCTCCTGGTACTCTGACTGCTATTTTTTCTCTCTGCCTCCTTGTTCTTTTTTCTGCCCTTCCCTCCTCTTTTCTCAACATTTTGCTCCAATCAGATCTTTTATTTATGAGTTCGAAAGGAATGTGTACGTTTGTTCTCAGAATTAGTTCTTTGTGCAGCCAGATTAGCTTTACCTTCTGCTGTATCCACCTTTTTTTTAGCACAGTGTGGTGCATGTGTGGCTGCTGCTGACATGCTAGTATGCAGAGTATTGGACGAGCTGTACACACACTAAACCTGCCTCTCCTTAAAGGGTAACGCCACCAAGTTTACACATTAAAGTGTGTTTACAGGTTTTAAAGAGTAAAACCTTATATGTGAATGTTTTAGTATAAAACCTTCTGTGGCTCCAGAGGAAGCTGAATGTAATCTCTAAATTGCCCCCAGTGGTGTCACTTATTGGCCAGGCTGCATTGTGGGTAATGTAGGCGCGAGGTTTTAAAAGAGGGAGAAGAATGTGTGGAATAAAAAAAGGGGATATATCTGATTCTGCTGTATCGATTTTGATCTTTTTTTTATAAACTGTCCATAATGAGTCCAACAGCTTTTCAAAAACTGGTGCCTACATTACCCACAATGCAATGTAGCCCCCGAGTGACACCACTGGAGACAATTTATCAGATTTAATTGTGCTTCCTCTGGAGCGACAAAAGGCTTTATGCTACTTTTTCCTCACATGAGGTAGTATTAAGCACACACCTAAACACACTTTAAAGGAACAATATGTCAAAATTGTAGTTGAAAACAGTCAAAAAGAACTTGAATAACAATCTGACATTAGAACATTGTGTAACCAGCTAGCCCTGACGCATCCTGGTCCAAAGCTCCCACACAAGCGGCGTAAACACCAACACTTCCCGGCGCACCAAGCTCCCAGTCCTCAGCGCTACCTGTACAGCTACACGAGCTAACTAGCTAATGGCGGCTACAGTTAGCAGTTGCTCTAGTGATATGCTGCCCCTTACATGTTTAATATATAAATCCACCAGGTAGGTAATTGTACGTACTGCACCTTTCAATATGTAAAATTGGCGGGATTACCCTTTAAGGTTGATTAAGTTGTTTGTTTGTTTGTTTGTTTGTTTGTTTGTTTGTTTGCGCATCTTTTTACGTGTACTGTCTTTTTTTTAATGAAGTGCTCTCCGTCAGAGTCCTAAAGTATGTTTTGTTGTGTTCATCAGAAACGATCAGATGCTTGTAATTCACAGTCTGAGAGCATCCGGAGCAGTGGTGGTGTTTTTGTGCTGAATGGAAGAGGGGAAATAGCCCTGTCCCAAATCTCCATAGCTGTGGCCTTGTAGCAGGAGAACTCATGAATCTCATTGCTCCCCCATTCAGCTGGAAATGGAGTTCTTGTACGCAGCGCGCTTCTCAAAAACACTGGAGCAGACGCTCCGTGTTTATGATTGCGGGATTAATCTGTGTGTTCCCCCCTAAAAAAAATACACCAGGTGACAAATGCCAAGTCAGAAAACCCCTTGCTCACTACATTCCTTTTTTTCGCATTTAAGAAGGTTCCCAGATGGAAGTCCTTTCAGGATGGAAATTTGTTGTGATGCAGTGTTGATCTGAATACCTAAACAAGTGGGCTTCTCCGGTGTTATTTGCAGCGGATTTAACTATCAAGAAGAAAAACACTGGAGCCCTCGCTGTACCTCGTGCGTGTTAATCTTGTAATTTTGGGTCATTGTGGTACATTACTTTAAGTAGCGGCCAGTCATTTTTAATCCCAAATTAATCAGTTAATCCCAGTCCAGTGTCAGGCTGTTGTTAGCACTGTGTGAGACCGCCGTCTGCACCTCTCTCGTCGTGACCCTCACCACTTCCTTCCTCCGTGCCCTCCCTCCTCCTCCTCCTCCTCCTCCTCCTCCTCCTCCCTGCTTCCCTCTTATTGTGTCTAAACCCTTCATCAGTGTTGTGGAACCCGGTTTGCCTTTCCAAGAAATTCAGGGGCATCCGGCTTTAAGGCAGAGAATGGCATCTAGTTATATCAGCCATAAATGTTAAAAGCATGAATTTTATTACGCGTGCTGTGAGGCTGGAGCTGAATCTGCTGTTCTGAGTTTATAAATATCACGCATTTAGTAGCCCTGATGCAAAAGAGACGGAGTTTAAAAGAGAAAATGTAACATCTCCCCTCTCGTATGGACTGATATGAGCCATCAGTGTAAGTGTCCTGCCTCTGGTGCGAATATGTGTGTGAGGGCGGGGCGGGTGGGCTGCTGGCTGTGCGTGACTAGAACAGGACAAAGCTGGCTGCCTCGGGGGGGAATCAGGGGGACCGTCCATACCCCCGATGCACAGAGCGATATGAATCTTAACCGATGTGACGGAGAAAGATGGAGAGGGCAGAGAGAGGCATGGATCGGGGCTTGCGAGGGAGGGAGAGAGAGAGCGAAGGGGCCAGTTTAGACTCCTGGGATTCCAAAGCAGTGACCGTGAAAGTGCTTAGATAAACAGAGAGAAAGACGGAGAGGGGAGGCGGGCGGAGGGTGGTGGTGGTGGTGGGGGCGAAATGGTGGTGGAAGAAGCAATGAAGGGAAGAGAGGGCGAGAAGGTGTGGGGAAGGAAATGAGACCTGCTGAAGATGTGGTGGAAGAAAGCAGACTGGAGTGAAACCAAGTACAGAAGTTTTTTTTTTTTTAAATAAGTTCAGGGGGGAGTCGGAGCGACCGAAAGAGGCCAGCTTTACTCTATTTACTCCCTAACTCGTGTGCCTCCCTTTCTCCTCCATCTTCTCCTTTCCTCTCCTTCACTCTGCTTAAATAATTCAGGCCTGTTGGATGTATTAAGCCAGGATTCCTTGACATGTCTTAAATGTGTGTGTGTGTGTGTGTGTGTGTGTGTGTGTGTGTGTGTGTGTGTGACTGACTGCTCCAGCCTCTCCAAAATGGCCATTCTTTTTGCTAACAGCCACCAAACAATCAGACAGAGAGGGAAAGCGAGAGGGGACGCACACCTGGGATGAATCGAGCGCGCTTGCTGCCTGTCCAGCACTGACCTTCACATCCCGAGAGAGAGAGAGAGAGAGAGAGAGAGACGGAAACAGAGTGCAAGAATGGGAAAGAGAGAGTGTCTACGGCATCAGAAGTGTGACCCACTTACTAAATGATGGATTCTCAAAGCCAAGTCTGATTTATTGGCCGAGCGTGTTTGCTTTCTCGCGCGTGCCCTTTTCACTGTGGTGAAGAGTGCAGATGAGTAAATGTGTGCGTCTCCGTGTTTTAAGGGGCGTCGCCGCTGGCATGTCCTCCTTAACCCACTTACACAGGTGGGCCTCGCTGAAGGACCCGAGACACAGATAAGTGTAGTTAAGTAAAGTTAATATAACAGATGAGGCTGCGCGGCTACCACAAAGAACATAAAACAACTTTTTCAAGAACGAAACTATAAAGAGTCGCTATAAAAAGCAGGGTTTTTTTTTTCTGATGTGAAAGATAACACCGTCTCATGGAAAAAGCGTGTTTTAGTGATGTATCATAAGTATAAACGGTGCTACAAAAACGGGTCGTAATTGGTTAATTGGCAATTGGCAGCATTTGTTGTCCGTAAAAGAAGTCTGGCAAACGGTGCTTTGGTTTGAGTTTTTAAACGGCTGACAGCAGAGCGGTCAGATCATCACACACAAGCTGCCCTGAAAAGACGAGCAGAGATGACAAAGTGCGACTAATGATTATTTTCATTAATCTGCTGATTTAATGAATTCTTTGTTGTGTAAGACGCGTTGAAATAGTGAAAGAGCCCAGGGTGACGTCTTTTAAACTGCTCGATTTATCTGAATAACGGCATAAATCACAGTGATATCCGCTGTGTAATGATATGAAATGTAGAGAAGCTGTAACGAGAGAATGTTTGGCTTTTTTTAAATAGCTTGATCGATATGTCAGCTGATATTGGGCTATCACAGATATATCAGTATCCAATATGAAGACTTTGTTTTTTTGGGAGATTATAATGCAGGAAAATATGCTTTGGGTAAATCAGAATTATGGAATTCCCAGTGAAGTTTACTGTTTAAATGCACTGATGTCATTTTAGAAAAATAAAGTTTACCGTTCAGCTGTAAAATATCCTTCCTCCGTTGCATATCTTTGTGTTTAATAACCACATTTGAGGGATCAATGTAAAAATGTATGTAGATCGACCAATATTTCAAGATCAGAAATATCAAAAATCGATCATCAGTCACGTTCTTATTTCTTATTCTGTGTATGTTTTAAGATAATTTTTCTGTCGGTTGAATTAACGTTTCAGCTTTTTTTTTTTTAACAATCAATACACAAATACCCCCCACGTCCCATGGAGAGTCGAAGTCACGCCGTTATGTTACACACATGATGTTTGTCTATCAAAAAGCTCATTTTTTCAAACAATAAAGTAGCTGTTTGTGAGACTGCATAGTGAACTACACTGTCTCGCTCAACATGGCTACCGCCTCTGCTCAGAAAAGTATTGACAAAGATGAAAAGCATAATAAATCTGTCCGTGATGACAACAGCAGATACGTGAAAGGGTCGTTAGTCAGCTCTGCTAGCAAGCTAAGATACAGGAGCAGCTCTGCAGTGTTTAAGTGACGGGTTTTGGTGAGCATCCAGCAAGACGACGCCACATACGGGACTGCTGGGTTTGTATTCTTTATAAGTACGTATTGTCAAAGTCTTACATTTCATTAGTCCGGCGACAGACTGCGACTCTGAAGTTGAAAAATGATCTTCTAAATTGATGAACATCATTCCGATGTCAAGGTCTCGTGTTCCACCAGAAGGCCCCTGATTGCGGCTCTCTGCCGGCGTGAACCCAACAGGACCAGCCTTTCTACGAGTGGTGTTTACTTCAGAGTTAACATTAATTTGTCTACACCATCTCTTTATCTGCGAAGCCGAAAGGGGCCCAAACAGCGACGTTGGTACATAAACATGAGACAGATGATGTTGACACGGTGGATCAGCCCTGCTGTCACTCTGTAGCAATACACTTTGATAGATTTCCTAAATAGTTTGAGTCATTGCGTCGCGTGTCCACCCATCATAGCTGTCAGCGTCGTCCTCCCTCCTCCGTCCCCTCCTGTCGGTGTCTGAGCAGTGAGGTACTGTAGCTATATTCAGGTTTATGTATCCCAAACTGGCACCTGTACAAATCAGCCCTGTATTTACACTGCAGCTCCATTTAGACTGCAGAAACATGGAGAGCACTCATTACTCTGAGGTTAGGGCTGTCCGACGGAGGGATGCAGGAAAAAAAAGACGGAGAGAGCGAAGGATGGATGGGTGGGGCATCGGCTTGGCTCCGGTCCCAGCTCCGGATTGGTTGTTGTCCTAGCAACGGCACGTCTGACCTTATTTACCCCCTCGCACACCTCTCGCCGTACGCGCACTCCGCTCTCGCCCGTCCACATCTCTTTCGCCGCACACGTTCCCTGACAGCCTTCTCTGCGTGAGAGCTCAAACTCTTCTCCTTGTGCCCTTTTTCCCCCCCCTCACGCTCCTCTTACAAGTGTGGCCACCTCCGCGCCGAGCAGGTGAAGGGGAGTCAAGTCAGGCCACACTTTCAGCTGCCGCCATGCTGAGGGGGGCGCAGAGTGAGGCAACGTTTCAGCGCGCGGTGCTTTTGGTCGAGAAATATAAACGAGCCAGAGGCTGCCAGACTGCACTCCTCTTGTCCATTTATATTGTGGACAGTAATTTCATACCTCCCAGAAAAGTCACTGGAAAGCTTATTTTTAGGATCAGACCAAGACCACACATGGCGAGCGAGCGGTGCCTATGCATGACAGGGCTCCGCCACAAAGAGGGGTGACGCTTTCTGCAGACCTGCAGACCTGCAGCCGTATCAAAATGGTTCCGATGGATTGGTTTCCATACTGATGGGTCCTCTGGGCCCGAAATCATGCAATTTTCCCCAGCTCCGACGGCCGTGGCTATACATCCTGTTGTGCTGCTGAGTCCAACAGAATGGACACACACACACACACACACACACAGAAGAGGACCTATGCCATAACAGGCAGAAAATAGGGTCTGTCTTTACCTGAGGCTGGGAATCCTTCAGAGCCTGAAGCAGCAGGTGTGTGTGTGTGTGTGTGTGTGTGTGTGTGTGAGTGTTTTATCAGTGTGTGTAAATTGATAGGGAAGGTGGGTCCAGGAGGAAGCCTGCTGATTCACACAGTTTGAATACTCTGTGCCTTGTGGTCATTCAGTGGAGGCTGCAGGGCAAGAAAGGTGCAACCAATCACCTCATCACCCGCGGCCATTGTCGCCGGCGCTTATGCGCCAAATTCATATCGATACACGGTGCTTTGATGTGTGTGTGTCCTTCTCCTCTTATGAGAGCAGAGCATTAGGTTTGTCTGACGGCACAGGGAACCGTTCAGCCGCCGAGATCCTAATGCATATTAATACAGTGTGCGCATGTAAAGAGAAAACCGCAGACTTAAGTAGGTGGAGGGGGAAAAAAGACAGGAAAGTTCACATACCATCCACGTTTGGAGTCTAAGAGTCACAGAAAAGAAAGCAAAAGGTCTGGCGTAGAGCAGAGATACACTTCCTGCTGACCTTGAAGGAAGCACACACACTCGCACACACTCATGTAAGCATACCAAACAGGAAAGAGTAGATAAGAGCAACAGCTTGTTCCCCTTAAGTCCCTCTTTCCTCCCCGTGCGGAGCGGTTGATCGCCGTCTCTGGCCACAGTTTGATGACACGGAGAGTCTAGTCTCGAGGGTGTGAGGTCGGAGGGGGGTGGTAAAGGGATTTTTCGGCCAGCTGGGCGGGCGGGGTGGCGGGGGGGCCCAGATGGTCAGAGGTGGGGGGTGAAGTCCTTGTTTGTGCGCGTTGAGGGGAGTAAGCACCAGGTTAGACACAACACTGGTGTTTGGGCCCTGGACACAGCATGGCTTTGTGTGGGCGTGGGGGGGGGGGTACAGTTAATAGACGGGTGGTGGTGGTGGTGGAGGAGGGGGTGTCCTGATTCTGCTGTTTTTTACAACCACGCAGAGAAAGACGGAGTAGGAGAGAGGAAAATGGCGCAGATGAAGTCTCTCTTCTCCTTCCTTCTCTGTTGCATGGCTTCACAGTTGTATTATTCCTTCGCTTCCTGCCTCTGAAGGTAGGATAGCCTGTAGAGCACGAGGTCACCCACGCTTCGACTGAGACCTCAGGGAAAGAATGTTCTCTCTCTTCGGCTCTACCTTGATCCCCCGCTCCTCCTGGTCTGTCTTTGGGCTCTTTTGGTCGTAAAAAAAACTTCTCACATAGTTTCCAGTAATTATTCCCCACAGAACAGAGCTGTTTTTCCCCCATGAAAGGCTTCCATCACAGTTTTTTTTCTTCTATTTTTGGTTTTCAGGTGTGATCGCTTGTTAGAAAAAGTTTTCAGCCGTTCTTCAGTCCCTTTCTAGTCCCTCCTAATGACTCCACTGAATATTTGTGATTAGGAGCCGTTTACACGACAGTTTCTGGGCGTAAAATGGTAAACTTTTGTTGAATTTGGGCAATCCGTTCACGTGACAACAGCGTTTTGGGGCCTGGAAACCGGGTCCCAGAGTGTAATCTTTTCAAAATGGCACCCTTACCATCGTCATGTAAACTGGCGACACGGCTAAGGAATTGCCAGTTTGTGCTTTCAGCAAAGCTATTGTCGTGTAAATGAGCCTTAGTTACTGCCTAACAGAAAGTGGCACAGTAGAAATCATCTATCTTATATACGTATATCTTTAAACAGTCACAACGGAAAATGACGAAGACGTGTGACGATTTCATCTCCGAAATGCAAATTGTTGTTAGCGCTGTTAGCTGGGTAAGCTAGCAGGCTTGCCAGCTAACACAGTTGCTAATGGACAACAACACAACCTCACAACTGACTGCAAACTGTGCAGTCTATGGCAGAGTTATGTAAAAATGTAATGGTGCGACAAAGCTAGTACAACTCCGGTTTTCCCTCCCCTTAAAGGTTAGAAGCGAAATTATTTGTGTGGAAGTTCAACAGAGCGAAACTCCAAAGCTCTGCCCGAGCAGGCACTGATTGGCAGCTTCTCTGTTTCAATGAAGTGGTTTCGGTCTGGAACTTTGGCAGCTGAAAACGCTGGCGTGAATGGGCCGTTGCGATGACTAATTGCGTCAAATCAACACAACACCCAGAGCACTAAGACAATCAGTATGTCGGTGTGTCAAGACTGTTGTTGTTTCATTCATCGATGTTAATGACTCAACTGACATCCATCCACTCGCCTGTCATCGTGCGGTAAACCCCACCCATGTGGTGCACCCAAAAAAACCTGAAATAAACAATGCCATTCCACCAATTAATCCTCCTGCTAGAGAGCAACACAGATCCTCCCGCATCACCAGAAGTGTTGTTCCAGCGCCCGCTTTAGAGGCTGACGCTGTGTCACGCTATGCCCGGCCAAGGCACAGTGACCACAGCGTGCTGTGCCCAGTTAGCATAGTGACCACAGCTAGCGATCGCCCTGCTGTGAAGAACTGAGGCTCCACCAAGCCTTTCGGCCTCCCATCGCCACTGCAAGGAGCCGGCGGACTTTTTTTTACTGCAGGCTGCTTAGCGTGTGTTTATTAAAACTCCAGTATCACCACTATACATTTCTGAATTCATTTGGGATGCATAGCACAGCGTAAGCATGTTATTAGCATTTTCATTGTAGTAGAATATTTTTATCCCCCATGTTTATGTGCCGTACTTGCGTTAAGTGCCTAAGTGTATTCAGTATGCATAGTATGCAGCTGCTGTGCGTGATCGAGTATCTGTTCTGTATTCCTGAAGCCGTGTTGTGGGATTGTTGCTCCTTTAATTATTCTCTCATATTAAAGGATCAAAGGTCTCTGCCACAGTCAACCCCCTGCATTTCATTAGGAAGGCACCCTCATGCACACACACACTCGTGGATATAGGCTTCTGCGGGCACGTGCGTTAACAAGGACACACATCGGTTACGTTCGTTTTTTTGAATGTGATTTCCTGCAATTATGAAAAAGGATAAATGTTCGCCTTTTCAAGTTCCCCCACTGAAGAGCCCAGCGTGTTGGTTTTGATTCGGCTCCTCGCTGGGAGTTTTTTTCTTTATCAACCAAGAGCTTGCACCAGTCCTCAGAAGGGTGTCACTGATCACCCTCTGGCGTGAGGGGATGGGAGCATGTTTTATTCTCCCGAAGTACTTTCATGTCTCTCGTGTGTGTGTGTGTGTGTGTGTGTGTGTGTGTGCCCTCTCCCCTCTGCTCCAGCGCGGGAACCGAACCAATCCTCTCTTTTTGGCTCCCCCCGATAGGCTGCTCCGGCACTCTCTGCTTTGACACCCACTGCTCTCCGGCGCTCCCATGATGCCCCCTGCGCTGTCACCGCTCGGCTTCGCGGTGGCTGGCAGGGAAGGGGAGGATGCGGAGTGTAATTAGGGCGTACGGGAGCCTACCAGGGCCGGAGAGTAGGGAAAAGGAAGGAAGAGGAGAGAGAGAGAGAGAGAGAGAGAGAGAGAGGGATGACAGTTTGACATCAGTAGAGCACACCGTCTCTGTAATTGCTGGCATACATATGGCACAGGCCGAGGTTTGGAGGCTTGTGGGAGGAAGGGGAGCGGGGGGTGATGTAGGATGGAGTCAGAAATAGGAGGGCACCCTCTCTGAGGCACTCGATCGAGGATGAGTGTCATCCAAAGAGGAGATCGAGGAGAGGAGAGGAGGAGAGGGGTGAGGAGGAATGTAAATCGGGAGGGGGAGGGAACGGGGCTTGAGCAGTGCAGAAGGAGCTTGAAGTGACTGACATGTATAGCAGGGGGTGCAGCATGTTGACACAGCACACGTCTATTATTACATACGCTCATACACACACACACACGTCCACAGCTGGCGCACCTAGGTAAACCTTTCTTAGCCTCAGAGAAGCTTTGGAAAGCACCACAGGTAGTACGAAGAGTAAACTGCTGCTGCTCTGTGTGTGTGTGTGTGTGTGTGTGTGTGTGTGTGTGTGTGTGTGTGTGTGTGTGTGTGTGTGCGTGTGTGTGTGCGTGCGTGCCTGCTTACACTGGCTTTCGCGCTTTTGTGTTCTCTTAACCAGACAATCGAGTGCCTTTGTTCGGCTGTAATTAGCACACACAGGTAATAGAGCTATCGGACGAGGCCGCACACACATTCGCGCACACACACACTCGCAGGAGGGATATTGATCAGGGGTGTGTGTGTGTGTGTGTGTGTCCTGAGCGAGGGATCCTGATCGATGGTGTCCTGTCCCGTTGATAGATCGCCAATTCCGCGCGCTGGCTATTGAGCAGGAAGCAGCTTTAGTGAGACCTGCCTCCGGGGTCTCACCTGCATGCCCACGACACGGACACACACACACACACACACACACATTCCTGCTTTTCTGCTCCATTATCTCCCCTCAGAAATACACACCTCTGTGCAACACACACCGGTTCAAAGTTATCAGAAAATGTGGATTTCTATCTCTGACGATTTCTCCTCTCATTGCTCCATCCATCTTTGATACCCTCTGCAGATTTGCTGGACCATCACGGTCTCCTGCTTCCTGTCATGTCTAACTGTTTCATTTCACTTTTCCTCAGTTCTGTCTCCCTCCTCCTCCTCCTCCTCCTCCTCCTCCTCCTCCTCCTCCTCCTCCTCCTCCTCCTCCTCTGCACTCATTCTTCCTCTCATTTATTCGTTTCTTCTCCGTCCACCTACTTAACTCCAGACTACCCCGCCATCCACCACCGCCTCTCTCCACTCCCCCCGCCCCCTTCCTCCTCCTCCTCCTCCTCCTCCTCCCATGTTCCCCTTCGCTGACTCCCAGCACTCCCTTCCTCTCTCCTCCGCTCTGTCACCCCTCTATAAAGACTCCCACTGATGGACCTGAACCTTCTGCCCAAGCCACACTCTGCCCCTCATTCTCCTCTCATGCACTCCATGCGAAGAGGAGACCAATTAAAGTCCGTCTCCTCTCTGTCTTCCACTCCGTTGTTCTCCTCTCTGTGTGTCTGCACTCAGACTCTCTGGGGTTGCTAATTAAAACACTTTTTACTTTCTTTTCTCTTTACTCTCCTTTTTTTTCTCTCCTTCCACCTGTTCATCCAACTTTCCTCCTCTCTTGGCTTTCTTTATTCATGTTTTTTTTTTTTCCGCTGGCAGCTCTCCGCTCTAACCCGTCTCAACAGCTCCCTCTCTCATCAGCCTCCTTCTGTCTTCATCTGGGCCTCCGTTTCATGTCACTCCATCACTCACGCTGCTGCCCTCCATTTGTCACACTTTTCTCTCCTCGTGCACTGTGTCTCCTCGAACTGCTGCGAGTCTTGGCGTTAAATTTACCTCTCGTCCCCTGTCCTACATCTCCTTCCCTCTCTAATCTTCTCTTTCTCCATATTAGTTTGTACATGCGTGACTCTACTGTAGCCTGACAGGAAGTCAGGATCCGCAGTCTATAGGAGCATGCATTATGCATCTCCTCTGTTCTAATGATGCTGTCTTGTCCGGAGCTGTTGTTATGCCTCAAGCCAGTCAACCTTGACTGAAGACGTGGTTGTGCATCCGCACGCACGTTTCGCATAAGTTGGTACACGCCCGTGTATATCTGCGGCGTGCGGAGGGAGAGTGGGAACGGTGGGAGTCGAGTTTATTTTGCACTGAGCTCCCCCTCAGTGGTTTCGGATTAGCATATGAGGAAGCGTTTGTCGCTCAACACGGCTCCCTTGGAAGTAAAATGGAGTCGTATCGTGATACATCAAATCTTTAAACGTTCTTTAAGACCTGCACAACTTCGTTTTATCACCCCGTGTAATCGTTATGTGTAATATTGATGAACTATCCAGCTGCTGTGACTATCCACATTCCTCCAGGCATGAAGGGAATTATGGAATACCTGTCATCTGTCTTCTTTCTCTCTCTGTCTGTCTGTCTGCACCTAATCACCGCCTCTCTCTCCCCCTCAGTCATGGATCACTCAGTGTAATCATTAGGTGAAATATTAATGCCGTTGTCGCTCTTCTTTCCAGGTTAACGGCGGGAGATCTGTCCATCCAGGTGAATCTGAACGACTACCTGGACATTTACTGCCCGCACTACCCCAGCAAGGGCGCCCAGGGGCCCGCTCCGCCGGAGACGCTGGCCCTCTACCTGGTGGGAGAGGCCTCCTTCCAGGGCTGTGTGGAGACCAGAGGGGCCATCAAGAGGTGGGAGTGCAACACCCCTCACGCTCCCTTCGGACCAGTGCGCTTCTCTGAAAAGATCCAGAGGTTCACCCCCTTCTCGCTGGGGTTTGAGTTTCTGCCAGGGCGTCACTACTACTACAGCTGTGAGTAGACGGTGGTGTGTGTGTCTGTGTGTGTGTGGTGGGGGTTGAAAGGCACATTTAAAGAAATCAACATCTTTTAACAAGCAGTCATACAGGCTAGTTTCAGAATCTGAATATTGATCTACTTTTGGTACTTAAAGGTCATATTGATCCCATTTTTACATAGACATGTAATTAAAAAAGGTAAAACATCTACAGAGCTTGTAGAAAGATGCAGATTAAAAGTGTCTCTTTTCCTCAAAAAACATTATGATTGTGAATTAATATACTTTTAGAAAATGTGTTCGGTCCTGAATGATTTTATCTCTGTGTAAGAACTCAGACAGATTCTTCCAGCTTCTTGTCAGGAAATAACATAACAACGTTGGTGTCACGTGGTATCTTGATAGTTTGTGGGGAAAAAAATGTAAAAATGGCTGATTTCTACAGCATGCGCCCAGCGTACTGTACTGCCCTAATGTTAGCGTGCCGGCGTTAGCAAACAAATGTTAGCCACGTTAGTTAGTGTCAGCAACATTAACGTAAGCTAGCTAGCGTTAGCGATGTTAACATAAGCTAGCTAATGGAAGCAAAGTTAATGTTTTGCTAGCTAGCATTAGCAATGGTAGTGAGTGCAACAAACTAGCAGCCACTCGAGGCGGTGTTGAGACGTGAATAGAATATGCTAAATGATATTTTTTAAATAAGTAGCCGTACAGTAGCTAAATACAGGCTAAAAATGCTATTACTATTTCAGAAAGTATCTGACCACTGATCTGCTTTTGTTACCTGACAGCTTGCCTTGTCAATGGACCTGAATTATTTTGTTTTTAATAAAATATGTAGGCTTTTTTCTGAAGACATCAATGTATTGTATTCAAAACATAAAAATGATTTTGAAAACTGTCCATCACAGTTTCCTAAAGCTAAAGGTGACACCTTTTATATTGCTTGTTTTGTCAAACGCATGCTGAAATGCACAGAAGAATTTCAGTTTACTAGAGCGGCATATTTTTAGAATTAAGAAGGTGGAAGGAGGCGATGCTTTGCTTTAGAAATGACTTCAAGGACCGAAATGTTGGGCATTTCACTGTGACTTTACGTATTCGTGACCTAAATTCAAGTTTTGAGAGCAGCTAACATTGTGCAATATCTTGTCTTTGAATCGCCTTGACCCAGTGTGATAATCTGCTTCATCAGACTTTCATTAAAAATGATTATAAATAGGTTTCCAAAGCAATTGCAGAAGTGTGGAGACATTCATAAAGCATTGATGGACGCAAGGTGGGAGCCGAACATCGATAAATGGCTCAATATTGTGTGTTTTTAATATGCAGAGTGTGTTATTCCTCATTTCTTTGAGACAAATTAACATTTTTGTGAAGCCATGAACATTCGTTAAAGACTCCGTACACTGGAAGCCAAGTAAAACAGCCCAAAAGGAGTACAGGCACCTGTGTTGGAGGCCGTGTGGTTGTTGGGCAGCGCTACAATTTCAAGGGATGAAAAGGTTGAGAGCAGCTTCAGCCAATATGTTTTTTATGAGGCTTTGAGTGTTAGCAAACTGCAGCTGATGGCGTTAATGTTTTCCATAAATTCACTCAGACTGACATTAATTTGATGTTTTGTAGGCCATTACACAATTTTGGCGGCGGGTTCCTCTCTCCCGACTACACTCTCCTGTGCTCTTCTCCCCTCACTCATTTATTTCAAACCACTGGAGGGAGAAAAGGGAGGCAGAGGAGAGACAGAAGATGGCTTAGTGGCTGTAAAAATCCGCTTTTTTTTTTTTTTACACTTTTAACAACTTGTGGTGTCAGTCTGACCAGGAGGGGGAGGACATGAAACAAGGCAGAGAATGAAAGAGTCAAGTGAATGCACGGGTATGGAGGGGTGACAACAAAGAGGCAGAGGGACCGCAAAGTGTAGGAGGAAGAAACGGAGATCAATACGGGACGACAGTGAGGGAGGGGGGGAAGCAGACGGAGGTAGAGAAGCGTGGAGGAGTGACAGAGGGAGAGAAAGAGCGAAAGATGGACACAGTCTGACAGTACAGGACGGGGGGGAGGGGGAAGAGAGAGGCCGGATGAGAGGAATCCACACTGGAGAAAGAGAAAAGGGAGAGCAACAAAAGCGACAGAGAAAAGGGATGGATGAGACGAAGGGAAAGAAAGAATCTTTACATAAATTACTGTTTCGGTCCAAGGGACAATGGAGCATTGTGAGGGCATGAGAGAGTGGCTCCACACGCACACACACATGCTAACACACACATGCATATATGTACACGCACACACACTGGGCTATTGTGGTTGTGCAGGCCAGTTCAGAGAAAAGCAACAATGGGTGGTGCCCCCCCCCCCGGGCGGGCCACGTCGGGCTCAGAGCGATTGTGTGTGTTTTGTCCACATCAAAGATAAGGCGTAAAGTTGGTCCAAATGTCTGGCTCTGGGGTCCGTGCGCTGAATGGGCCCGCAGCACTGGAGACACTATAATGGCATTAGCCCGGGAGAACAGTACAATAGTATTAGAAACACTAATGGCATTAGTTGGCTCAGTCTGATCCGGGCTCAGCTCTTCTCTACGGCTCCGACAGACTACGACACTGACAACCCACTGTCTCTGGGTCTCCGGGCCCGCTGACCAACGCCCACTGGTTCCCTGGATCCCCACAAACAGGAAACACCTTGACATCCTCTGATAGTCAGCTGCTCCTACCGTGGAACCATGTGTATGGCCAGTGACACTGGCACACAGAGATCAGTGCCCTGCAACCCTGCGACTGGAAAGATGGACTTGAAATAGAACTGGACTGTCTTTGCAGTAGAGAGATGCATCATTATTTTGATATAATGTAAAGATATGAAGCTGGTTGAAAATTGGCAAAGTGTCCCTTCAACAAAGCACAAGCACATCTATAAAAAAAAAACATCTTTCCCACTTTGATAACACATACATTTGATTTGTTAAAAACATGCTACAAATAAATTAAACACAAACAAATCAAGAACACATTCACCGGTTTGGCAATGCCTATACACAGAAGAACTACACTGCATTTAGGAAAACACAAACACATACAGAAAAGAAGAGACAAAAAATGTAACATGTAAAAACATTCAAATGAAAATCAAAGTTGAATTGGAAACAGAAGTTAGTGGTAATAATAGTTATAATGATGAGAATAGACAAAACACATGTTAAAGATCCCTTCAAGATGTTTTAAGACGTATAAATGTACTCTGCTTTGAATATCTTTTCAAAAAGCACATTTAGAATAGTCCACAGTCTGTGCATATGCAAATATTATTCATTTCCAGTGTTGTAAAAAGTACACAAAACAAATAGTATTTGAGTAAAAGTCTTTTAGCTGTGTGGGTCGATCGATCATCAGATCTGATATCCAGCATTTTTCTGATTATCAGAGTCGGTGTTTCGGTTTTTTTTTTCAGATTGCCGATAAAATCATTTAACTTATGTATGTACTCATTTGGCTCTGATGCAACAACCTGCGAAGTGACTAGTTACTAAAGTAATCAAGAATCAAAAGTACAATAAATGTAGTGGAGTGGAAGTATGAAGTGGCAGAAAATGGAAATAATCACGTACAAGTACCTCAAAACTGGGCTTGAGTACAGTACTTGGGTAAATGTACTGTGTATGTTACATTCCATCACTGCTCATGTCAAAGTTTCAAGTTTCCACACCAAACTGAGTTACATACTGGGCCACGATTGGCTCATACGTACACGTCTTAAACTCGGACTTCGGGCGAGCTCGGAGAAACTCTCCCCCTCGGCAGACGAATGTGAACACAAACCCTGCACATACACAGATAATCTTACACAGTTACGCTCAAATGTTCAATTGAGGCAACAAGAAGCAGAATTCATGTTTGACCGGAGGAGACTTAAAGTCAGAGCTCCGTAAATAAACATCATTAGCTCGCCTTCCAACGTCGCTGACGAGCGGCGATCTTCTGCAAAGCCACATGTGAAGGCTTGTTTGTCAGTTTTTAGTCGTCCTTTAGAAACTTCTATGTGTATTTTCTGTATCTTGATGAGAGTGCCCCTCAATTGCATTTGTTTGCATTTGTTCCTGTCAAAATGTTGACGATATTTTCCTCGTTTTGCTCGTCCTCTCTGTGATCTGAGCCCTCCCAGCCACCACAGACAATGCCTCGTCTCACAGCCCCTCTGTAATTCTGTGCTCCATCTTATCAGTCGAAAAAACTGTGGCTACAAAGTGAGACAGACTGTTAGCGATCATACACTCAGCTTGTCTGGTGGGTCCCTGTTGAGTTAGCAGCTGTTTGTGAATAATTCAGATATATAAAGCCATTTAACTGCAGTTTCCGGGCAGATTTGTTTTGTGAAAGCGATGCTAAACTGACAGCTAATACAGCTGATGTTTCCCCGGGTTTCTCCCGCGAGGGCCGTGATCGGCGTTGATATCGGAGCATTTGCATCCTCTTTATGGCCGCACTCAATCGTGTATTTCATTGTTTATTTAGAGAATAAGTGTGAAATATGTTTGCGACGCAGACGCAGGCGGGAGATGGTTTAATAATTCTTTGAGGCGCTGATGTGGCGGAAACGGAAAAAACAGGGTTTCCTCAAAGAGCAGATTTGATGGAGGCGTTTCACTCGGCACGTTCCTAATGCCTCTTTACGAGCGGTTTGTTGGGTTTAACAGATCAGCGTCGTGTTTAAATCCTCCTCTCTTCTTCCTCTTCCAGCTCTACCCACAGATGAAGGCCCTCCTCTGCCATGTATGAAGTTGCGTGTCACCGTGTGCTGCGAGCCCAGTGAGTACGCTCCCCCCTCTTTTTCATCCGTTCCTCCTTTCATGCGTCTCCTTTGGTACACCAAGAGACTCCTCTCCCCCTGCCTCTCTCTCATCTCTACTATCAAGGCTGCATGGCATGATGTTCAGACCCGCGACTCATCCCCGCTACTACGTCTCAGGCGCTCCAGTTCTTCTTCTTCTTCTATCAATGAAACTATCTGTACTGCTCGCAATCCCGCCTTACCTTTAACCCCTTAAGACGAGACTTACTCCGACTCTTCCTCTCCACTCCACGTCGGCTTTTAAACCTAATTGGATTGAAGGTTTTTTAAGCATTAGCTCCTTCTCCACCTCCACCTCCTCCTCCTCCTCCTCCTCCTCCTCCATTCTCTTGTCCTTCTTTTTTTTTTAACCTCCTTGTCTCCCTCATTCTCCCACTCTCCATCTCCCCGTCCCAGTGTGAAATTCCCAGCGTTGATCTAATCCAGAGTGCGCCTGGAGTAATGTTAGTCTTCCAGTCCAGTGAGCTGCTCATTCCGGTTGGGAATGTTGCCCAGTCACTGTGGGAATCCCTGTACAGTTGTTCCTGTGTGTGTATGTGTGTGTGTGTGTGTGTGTGTGTGTGTGTGTGTGTATGACCATTTTTCCTGTGTCTGTGTGTGCCTACGAGCCTTCGCGTGTGCTCTCATGGGTTAAGTCTATGTGCCCCTCATGTGCGTGTCTGAGACGTCTGTCCCAGTTCCCATCCCAGCGCTGTCTGCAGGGGGGCGGCGGGCGGCCGGCTTGTCGTGCTGTCCCAGACTGAACCAACACACGCTTTTCTCCGGGAAAAAAAACCTTTGCGAGGTCTTTTTCCTGAGAGCAGCTCGCTGAATTCCTACGCGTCGTGTAACAAATACCTTCCAACCATGTCGGCTTGATTAAATTTGTCGTGCGGAGGGAGACAAAAAATATTAAAAAAACCTGAATGAAAGGAGGCTCCTTCCGTCTCGAATGACTTCTTAAATGCCATCACTGTTCCGGCGCGAGACGGGGAGCAATTTGCTGCGTTATTACCAGAGTGAAGGCTGATGGCTTTTTTTATATGTTAATTATCCTGCTGTCATTAATTAGAGGGGCCACAGATAGTCGCTCAGTGAGAAAATGCTAATGTAGCCTTGACCTTTACTGACGGTATTCCCTGACCGGCCCACCCGAGCCGGAAATAATCAAAATATTTGAAATCACCTAGATTATTCAGGCGCAAACACACACACACACACGCGCGTGCGCACACACACTTGACTTTCCTGTTGAAGCCCATTGTACTTCCCATCAGACACCACAAAGATGCTTCAAACTGCCGCTCCCCTCCTCTCGTTCTCTCCCCTCTCATCCTGTCCCCTAACCAAAACTAATCCCGACTAAATTTCAGGATCTCCCTCTCCTTGTCTTTCGCTCCCCCTCCCCTCCCTCCACTCCAACCTCCCGCTCTTTCTTTTTCTCCTCTTCTGTCATTCCTGAAGTGGCACTAATCCTCCCCTTCTCTCTGTCTCCTCAGCTCTCTCCTCCCTTCCTCATTTTTTATGATCTTTCGCTACTGGAGCAAAACTAATCTAGGCACCATCCACGGCAGTCTCTCACACTTCCTCCTCCCCCCCCTTCGACTCCAGCCCCACCTCCGCCACCTTTCTGCCCGCGTCTTCTCCGTCTCTTTGTCGTGTCACCGTCATCCGCGGTGGTGTACAGCCGCTCGCCCGCTCCATCTTTGTCGGGGCGCACGCTGTGCGGATGAGAGTACACGAGGCCGGAGAGAGACGAGTGAGTGATGAAGGAGAGTTGGAGGATCTCTCTCTCTCTCTCTCTCTCCCTGTCTCTCGCTCTTTGACTGTCCATTAGTGGCGGTTTACCACAGCTGTTGTTGTGTTGTTCCCCGTGGTAACACCTCACATACTCTCTGGATCCTTCCTGCTCAGGTTGCCTTTTATCTGACAGGTAGCGTGGCAGCAGGGCGCACCGTGCCTGTGTACTCTACTCCAGTGTGTGTGTGTGTGTGTGTGTGTGTGTGTGTGTGTGTGTGGCCCTCGGTGATGGCAGCCTCCTGTCCTTCAGCTACGTCTCGTCTCTTATCTAAACTTCAAACCCCGTGCGCCTCCCTCCTCCTTTCCCTCTCTCCCTGAACTTTTTTTTTTTTTTTTTTTATCTTTTTCCGTGTGATTAAAAGGTTCTTCCATGTGGGGATGCCCCTGTTGTGGGTGTTTTGAATTAATTATCAGCACACACACACACACAAACACACACACAAACAGCTGCCCTCACACTGGTCTGAAGGACAGCGTGGTGACAGTGAGAGGGTCCGTCAGGTACGCTGTCATTGCTCCAAGGTCAGATGACACTCGCCGGTCCCTCGGTCTCCTCTCCGGTGTGTGAATGTGTGTGTTTTTCGCCTTAATTTAACCCAAGAAACCAGGCGGGACGCATTCAGCTCTTAATGACATCCTCTGTGTGTGTGTGTGTGTGTGCCTGATCCTGGTTGTTTTCTGGAGCACTGTTTAAAGCGCGCTCTGTTTTTTCTATTTCATTTTTTTTTTTTTTCCGAGAGGTTTTGGTTGTTTTTTCGGCGCGGCGACGTGATGTTTATTTGAACACAACGCTGTCACGAATCGCGCCGCAGAGCGAGCTTTTTTTCCGCTGAAAGGTGCTTGAGCCTGCGTTGCGTCAGAAAACAAGGCTGTGCATCGGCATCAGCAGACTGGTGTCATGTGAAATCTCCGGCGCCCTGCAGCCCTCTATTGCATCTTTCACCCGGCTCGCTTCGCCCCTCGCTCCATACTTACCTTCTCTCTCTTTCTTTTTTTTTTTTTCCCTCACTCCAACTTCTGCCTAAAACTCCTCCTGTTGTGTTTATCTCCCTTGTTCTCCTTGTCGCTCTGCCTCTCCCGACGTTCTCTTTTTCAGCCGTCCCACTGTGAGAAACCATTATGGACCAACTTCCCTTTCTCTCTAATTGATTCCCTTTCTCTCTCCGCCTCTCTTCCCCTCTTTCCCGTCGTTCTCCCGCTGTGAGCAGTCCATTGCATTCATTTCAGTTTGCAGAGCTTCACCATTTTCCCCAGTTTCTTTCTCTCTCTCTCTCTCTCTTTTTTTTTCTCCTGCCATTTCTTACATCGCTGCTCTCCTTTACCCCCTCCACTCTCCCAAATACCTTTGTACCCTCTGAACTGGATACACACAAGGACAAAACTTGAATGCAGGCGCACACACACACACACACAACGCTCCTGCCCGTCCGAGCTCTCTCGGATCCCGAACTCGACACTCAGAATTTGACTTTAACCGCTTTTCGCCGAATTTTTCCGTTTTTCGTTCGCCGTTTCCTCTCCTTTTCGCGATTTTTTAAAAATTTTTAGCAAAGTGCTAACCGTCAGGTTTGGATAGCATTAGCTCCTGCGTGTGTAAAATGGCGGCATGAGAGGAGAGGTGGGATGGTGGAACAGTGTCTGTCTCTGCAGTGGGGCGTTCTGCCGACTGGAGACACGCACACACACATTCACGGTCGGTCGTGCGCACACACACACACACACTCACACATTTAGCCACGGCTGTGCATGTACAGTTACACGCGCTGCATGTGTTCTGACTGCAGTGCAGAGACGGCTCTGCAGTCACACCACTCACGGACGCCATTTTGTGGCGGAGCTCGCCACGACCAAAATTATGATGTTGACACAATCTGGTGTCCTCGGCGTTCGTTTTTTTTTTTTTTTGCGCGCCGATGATGTGATTACAGCCGGATCACAACAGACATATCACACACAGCCGGGTAAACACGAGGCATTTAACGTTTTAGTTTTTCGAAAGAGCGGCGTGGCGTTAAACACACGCTAATTGATACTGTTGTAAAGTGTTTTTCGCTAGCACGGAAGTAAATTAGAAGCCTCATTTAAAAAATGTCATAGTTGTCACAATAAAGATTCTTTTTTATAGCGCTCGCCGCGTCCACAAAGTCGACATTAAAAAAGTCACGACGCCGTTAAAGTGATTTAACCGGGTTTTAGTTTCAGTGTTGTTTCTCTTTTATCGATTTAAATGCTTAATGGATACAAAATACATTCTTCTTATGCTCCTGTTTTACCGACACAGATTAAACTTGAAAGCACGGCTAATTGATAAATATTCTTCCATCGTTAAAGTTGCATTAGAACATATGTCGATAGCAGAAATGCAACATTTTTCAATTCAAAATTAACATAATTTTTGTTCTGTTTTTGTGCGCGTCCAGCTGCACTGTTTAAAGCGTGGAGCGTTTGCGTGTTGTTCGTCCATGTTTGCTTTGATTTTTTCCTGCAGACACACACTGACACACACACACACTTACAGCCGCACAGACACACACCCATCAGCTCGCTGAGAGGCCCGGGACCCAGCATGCTATTTAATGCTTCGTTAACCCCTAGATGGTCGTTAGTTGTACAGAACCTGGGAGTAATTTAGGGGCTCATGTCTGTCTGAGCGACATGTTGCAGCAGAGACCTGTAGGCACAAGACAGATCTCCCAGACAAAACACAGTGTTTCTCTGCTAAGCCCTCATTTAATGAATCCTTTCTCCCCGTGTGTGACTCTGCAGCAGATGAGCTCCGAGTGTCCCATTTCCTCCCTCATAATCTCAGTCAGTCGCTGCGGGATGTGGATAGGTGGTAGTTTTCCCGGAGACATCAATACACGCTTTGTCTTCACGTGTGTGTGTGTGTGTGTTGCTGTGTCAGAGGTGGGTTCAAGGCCGTGGATCGATTTAATAACAGCTGCAGTTGTGCAGCCTCATCGCTGCTTCCTGACCCTCCTGTCCTCTCTCACTGATGTTACTCGGCGGTTCCTTTTTTTCTTTTTTTTTTCCGAAAGGGGCTTTTTAACCGTTTCCGCTTTTTTAGTCTCACCACCTGTCTATTTTTTTTTTCTTTTTTTGTCCTTTTCCTCCTCGCCAGCTCTCCCGCCCCCTCCCCATCCCTTCATCCTCACCATCCCTCCATCCTTCCCTCCATTATTTCCTTTTAGTCCGCCCCCTGCTGAGAAAGTGACGCCCAGACACAAACACCCCCCTATCCCGTCTCTTTCTCTCCCTCCCTTTTCTCTCTGTCTGACCTTGTTTCAATCTTTCCAACCTTCTTTTCTTCCGCCGTACTTTCTCACTCGGCTCTTTCATCGCTCTTTCATCTTCTGTCCACTTCTTGGTTTCGCTCTGTCATTTTGAATTTTCCTGTGTTTTTTTTTCTCCCCCCCTTCTTTTTCATTTCCTGTATCCCCTCTGTATAATCTCCATCATTCTTACTCACCTCATTTACATAACACTATCTTTTCCTGTTGCCGTGCTTCTCAAGCTCTTTTTTTATCCGACCTTTAAGAGAATTTGCATAGGGGACATATTTGGGGTTGCACAGCCAGTCAGTACTCATTTTTCATGGCGTTAGGCTTTGAGTAATGGTAAATACCTTCCCCTGGTCATTTGTCTGTTTCTTGCTTCTTTTGTTCCACAGAGCAGCAGCTTTATTGAGAAAGTTAAGCATGAAAAAATGACTAATCAGCAACTTGTTTCTTCGCCCTCAACTTTATCTAAATCCTCTCTCCTCTCTCGCTCCCCTCTCCCATTACAGCCTCAGAGGGTTCAAAACAAATACAAGGTGAGATGCGACATTTCAAACACAATTTGATCTTAAGCGTAGGCATCTTCATGATGCGTGTTTGTGGTTACGCATGTCGTATTATTATGTCTTTTTGTTTGTCTGTGTCTCACGAGTGAAAGTCCAACAGCGGTTTATTTGCAGGAGTGAATCGGTTGTTGTTCCAAAAAAGCAAGAATACGGCACATTATCTGTACGAAGTCACGAATATGAGAACATACATACAACCAATTGTCGAATTAGTCGCCTGGGAAATGGCCAAAAGTATGTGGACACCCAAACGCTACGCCGATGTATGAGCTGCAGCTGTATCTTGTTTATTTAAGCATGTTGAGATTGAAATCAAAATTTTTAAGAGTGACCTAACCGAGAACGCACAATGAACATTGTTACAACAATAAACATGAAACAAATGTATAAATGCAACCGTCACACGCCACAAATAAGCGAAGAGCAAGTATCCATCAGTACAAGATCAGGGACAAAAGAGGACAAAAACGCCTTCGATGCATAAACGGGTGCAGTTTTCGAAGACGATTTCAGTGAAATACAAGAGCAATCACACTGAAGAGTGTTATTTTCGTGATCTTTTTAAATGAATCCATCCAAAATAATCAACGCCGACAATTTCGGGTCCCTCTCCAGGAAGGAGGGGCAGCATATTTATTTGATTTTTTTTTTTTTTTTGCCTAATTCTATTCTAACTCTGACGACCAACACAGCAGAACACTGTGAGTGAACGGGCCGTATTCATTTTGGTTTTTTTCCACATGTTTGTACACTAACGACGGGGCGAACGTGCCACAAAACTAACACGTTACAGCAATAAATTACTCTTAGGCAGTAACGCAGTAATATAATAACACAAATAATAGCTTTATTTGTGCAGCACTTTTAACACACAGTGACGAAGTGCTTCACATAGAAGGCGCACAAGTCAAACCCAGCGTACATACATGCATTCAAACAAACACCCGTACCGACGCACAATCAGACACAAACAGGAACTCAAACAGTTTGTACAGGACGATAATTGAAGTCGAGTGAGGCAAAGGAGGATTCACGAAAATGTTAGTGAATATATAGGTTTCAGCTGTTGTTTAAAACAGACCACAGAATATAACTTATTTCAGTAACAGCATCACAGTCATTATGTCAACTAACATGTAACCACCCGGAATTCAGTGTTCTATCCACACCGCGTCACTTCCACCAGTGCCGAAGCGATATCACCCTCTCCCATTTCATTATTTAAAATGACCTCTGCGCAGGCTTTGGGCAGTAACGGAATACATCTAACGAGATGACGTAATTAGGACACAAAAAAGCTAACTGTGTTCCGACAAAGACGTAATTAGCTTACAGATACATTCAGACAAAAAAAGGGGATTACTCGCAGAATTACAGTTTTAAAATAAAGAATGATATTCTAGTCTGTAACCATGCAAATGTGCAAACATGACAACACTTCACGAGTCTCACACAACGTCGCTCTGGTCTCAAGTGAAACCAAACACACACGTAATATAATACATGTGTTTTTTGTTTGTTTCTCCTGCCTTTATTTGCACATGTATGGTACTGAAGTAATCCAAAGTGATCAAGTGACATTACTTTAATACTGTGATACTTGGATTACGTCACTGACTTCATTTTTAAAAAGGCTATATTCTTAAAGTAACCCTGCCTCTGTGGTTATTTGTTGAAAGTAACGCAAAAGTTGTCAGTGACGCATTAGTATACACACTGTCGAATCAAAGTAACTAGGAATATGTATCATACATTACACTGTGGAAGTAACCACCCAACACTGATGTAAAGAGATGAGAGGGAACCAGCCGAAAGAAATTATTCATATATATAAAACTGACCAATGACAAAGCTCAACGGTGTGCCTAACGTGTCATAGCCAGTAACAGTGGCCAATAACGGGCTTCTTTCGCAGCCTTCAAATCTTCTGGGATTTTTTTTTCCACCAGTTTTTGGAACTTGGCTGCAGGGATGTGCTCCCATTCAGCCACAAGAGCATTGGAGATAAAGGGGCGACGAGATCTGGCTCACGAGTCTGTGTTCAGATTCATCCCAAAGGTGCCTGGCGGGGTTGAGGTCAGAGCTCATTTGTAGGCCAGTCAAGTTCTGCTAAAACTGTGCAACAAAAACTCAGAAAACCAAGGAGGCACGAAGTTGCTTTTAATATCACCGTACGCTTTGACGTTAAGACTTTCAGAAACTGGAACAGATGAGCCCAAACTGGGGAAAACTGTTCCAAACACTTGTGTCCACATACTTTTGGCCGTATAGTGAACCTCATACATTATGTTTCATTCAACCTTTTCTCTTTTCAGAAACTGCTCCTCAAAGCAATGTTTGCTCACTGAGGACATCTTCACCTCCTCTCCTCCTCATCATCATCCCCGTCCTCCTCCTCCTGCTGACCACCTGACGTCCTCGTTCCGTCCTCGACCTCGAGCCCGTTCTCCCGTCGGATCGGGGTGGGGGGGATATTACTCAGAAGTACACAATGCAATCTACGCTCAGACAGTGAATGACACGATGCAATCTATGCTAAGCTATCGGGAAAAAAAGACCGCTTACCTGTGAAATTCCAGGAAGAACAGAGCGTCTTCCTCAGAACAGGGCCACAGTGACTCAGGGCCGAATCACACTGATTCATTTCTTGTTGTTTTCCCCTCTCAGCCTGTTGTGTAAGTAGTAACGCAGAATACTACACATAGAGCGTCAGTAGTTATAAGACTCATCTCCCACTCTGATGCCAGAAGAACAATAAGCCTGTCAGGACAAAGGTTCCTTTTTTTTTAATCATCTCTTGTGTCTTTTTTTCTTCATGTTGTGTTGGATTTACTTGCCTGAGAAGCTGCCTCTAGTGACAAAGTGGCCAAATGAACACACACTGCTGTACCGAGTGGCTCAGGTCGGAGGTGACTTCTGTCAGTGACACATTTTAAACTGCCTTACAGCCTCCGTGTGAGATAATTGTGTCAAACTAATTAGATTTTGGCGTTTTAGGATCAAAATGCTGGAAAACTCTAGAATAGTGCGGCAGGGCTGCTGCGCCCTCTACTGGGATTGAACTGGTTTAACTGGAGCTGGACTGGGTTGGCCGTCACCTCAGAAACTGGACACTAGATTTTTGGTGCTGTATGTTAAAAAACCGGGGACCTTGGACAGAGTTTGTCCTCTCTGATTGGACCCCCTGCTGCGCTGCCTCCCCACGCCTCTGCCCGAAGCAAAGAACAGAGGGGGTTATGGGTAAACGGAGAGCATCATCTCGTCTCGCTCCACTGTACACACTGCGGACCACTGAGGAGGCTGAGTGCTCGATGCTCCCGCCGACCACCCAGATGTGCAGATGTGCACACGAGCTTTTTTGTTTATTTTGTTGTCGTTGTTTTGTTTTTTTCGCAGGATCCTAGAATTTTTTAGATCAACTTTGATGTATAGTTAATATATTCTGCAAAATCAAATATATTAACTACCAAATTCAATGTTTTAATGAGAACCGATCTCTGATATTTAAGTCAGACAAAAACACACAAACGATGATTTACACTGCGGGTATATTTGTATATACTGGGTTGTTTTCAACGCGCTCTGCTGCAATGTAGTAACACAAGTCAAACGATTCGATGGTGTGATTAATTTCTTTCTCTTTTTTTTGTCAGATTGTTTTGAAGAAATCACTTGAATTGACTGTCATCAATTAAGACAAAATATTACAATGAATTCACAATTAAATACGTTTTCCTGATGTTTTAAATTGAAATTTGAAAAAAACAAATTATGGGTGTGTATTTTTCATTTAAATTGAATGTTTATATATTGATAAAATTACGTAATTTTTTCCCCCTCAGAAAATCTATAGTTTAGTTGCACGGTTTGTTCAATCTTTTAAAAAAGAAACTACATTGTTAGCACTTAATATATTTTTCCTCCAAATATCCTGTTGTCGTGCTGTAAATCACACCAGTCATGCCATTTTTTAATTTTTTTTTACCACATTTTTCCTAAGAGTTTGAATATTTGTGAAATATTATCAGTGACGTAGATTCCTTTGCAATCATGTTAAGTAGTGATTTGTTTTGTGATTTCTTTATGTGTGTGTGTGTGTGTGTGTGTGTGTGTGTGTGTGTAAAACGTGTTCTGCTTTCACATTTTAGTGAAGAATGTCGCTTCTTCTGTGAAGAGCCAACTGCAATCTGAGCCTTTCTTTTTTTTTTTTTTTTTTACGCGGCGAGACAACAAAATAAATATGATTGCATTTAAACGCTCCGAGTCGATCGTCATTTAACTTTAGAAAGTATCGATGTTTTTATTTAACCGCAGGTCTCGCTGACAACACACACACACACACACAGAGCTTTATTTGCAGAACACACACGTCCAGTGTGATACACAGGAGTGTATAAAGATAAGGAGACTTCAGGGACTTGAAATGACCTTGTGGTGTAAGAGGCCACTGTAATGTGAGTAACCTAGCGGAGTATTGAGCTGAGTTTTTATCTACGGGCAGCCAAAGTCTGATAAGACTCAGATACCCAATAGACTCCTGGTATTAATAGACCCTGGAGCATCATCACCAATGCATCGAACCTTAAGTCGTAGCTGGATTTCTTTTCAGTAAACACAGACGTTGAATACAGAGCAGAATGAGATATTTTCTGTGCTTTAAATATAGAATGAGCTGTAAACGCATTCCCATTTGTGTCTGCTGTAACGTAGAGCCGCTTGTGAAGCCAGAAAGGCAATTTCCTGGATAATAGGGCTAATGCTCCTATTTCATGGTTTATGATCTCTTCTGATGACATGTTTGTCACTGTTGAGGCATGTTATGGAGTGCCTTTTGATTGTGACCTTCACGTAGAAATGTCCAAAGCCCGTGTTTTCATTCTTCTCCCATTGTGAGGGATGAAGCAAGCACACTGGAAATCAGCGGAAAGCGGCGGGGATACTTTTGGACTAGCGTAAAAAGGAAAAGGATTTAAGAAAAAGCCAGCCTGTGTCCACTTCCATTTTAGCCGTGTGACAGCTGTGTGCTGCTGTTTATTCCACTGAAAGCATGCCCAAACCAAAGCTTTTATGTGAGAGTGTGACATCGAGGGTTTCTGTCCACGCTCTATCTTTGATTCCAGACGGGAAATACTTGAACTGTCGTACCAAAAATGTCTGGTATTTCTTCAAGACGCCTTGAACAGCGCTGGTGTTTTTGTGCGTCTATGTGAGCTCACTCTTCAGAATAAAGCTCATAATTATGGACAGATGTTGTCATATTATATAAATTTAGGAGATTGCGAAAATCCCACGTCTGAGCTCCCTCGATGACTGAGATCATAAGCAATTTCTGGGACAACGGATTTAGTCTTAACTATCTGTCTGACAAAAAGAAGTCCTTATTGCACATCCACAATGCTGCGCTCCTCGTCCATGACACAGTAATTACACTATCAGATTTCAACACAGCAGGTTCTGTTGCCACAAGTCGGCCTGCATCTAATTGGACCTCGGCTGAATATTTAAGGCTCGGATTGCCGTGTTGATTACATCTTCCGAAACACAAAACTCCGGCCATAGAGTTATATTGTTATTATTTGAATAAAGACATATTTTTAAAGGGGATACTCATGAGTCAGCACTGTTTGGATGTTATGAAAAACAACAACATTCTTGATGGGATTTTACGGCAAAATGGAATAAATCCAAAGTTGTATTTAAGCTGCATGACAGTGAAGGAAATCCGGAGTAGTCTTGAGGTCATTTTGCCTTTCTTTGAATGTTTGAAGGATGTTAAAGATTTTCCCAGCGTGTAATCAACACCCTGACAAGTGGCGACATTCTTGTTGTGAATTCTGACCGGTGTGTATTTCACATCTTTCAGAATCAAGGTGAACTGAGGTGAGGTGAGGCGAGGTGAGGCGAGGCGAGAGGGCAGGAAGTGTCCTTCTGAACACTTTGGACAAGAAGTGCCTTGAGAAAAATTGTGTTTCAACATTTTGTATTCATTGGTTGACATTGTTTTTTTCACTTTATTGAAGTCACAGCTTATAAAAGAATAAGCACAAGCATGGTGAAGAGCTTTTGGGCCTTCTGTCCTTCTCAGCCTTCACCAGGTACGTTTTAGCAAAAACTTGCTGAAAAGGATTCAGAAGACTTTAATGTAGCCAGCACTTAAACTGCACCTCAAATATATTATTCTAGACCAGCTTTGTCATGTTAAGATGTCGAATGTTGTTCTTTAATTAACCTGTCATGTTTATACTGAGATCGGGGCTATAAATACAGTGGTAGAGGAAGTATTCAGATTGTTTACTCATGTGAAAGTTTGATACCACACTGTAAGAATACTCTGCTACAGGTAAAAGACCTGCATTTAAATTCTGCTGAAGTAAAAGGAACCAAGTAACCAGGAAAAAAGCACCTAAAGCAGGAGAGCAAAAGTTTTTTTTTACCAGAGTAGAGCCAAAATTAAAACTTAATTGTGGACCAGCGGCCAAATAAAGCAACTGTTGTATTGGTAAGATGAGAATGGTACGTACGGAAGCCCTGAGAGGCAGGTGAGAAAAATAAATCTAAATAGTTTTCTGTCCTGTTATTATGACTTAAGAATGGGTGAAAAAATATATATTCTTTGTGAGTTCCTTCATTTTTTTTTTCACCTGGCTATCAGGGCTCCCGTAGTTGTGTCCTTAATTTGGCCCGCAGGCCGCACTCTGGGAAACCGTGATTGAAGTTTTAAAAGTTAAAGTACTTGTTAAAGCAGAAAAATTTCCAAACCTCGAAATTATTGAAGATAAATTCTAAATATCAAAGTAATAAAAAGAAAAAGCATCAAATCATTGTATCTGTGAAGCTTAAATCGTGAAATATTTTGCATTTTTTGCTTAAAAAGTTTATTATTGGTCACCAACAATTAACAAAATAGTTGCCAATTAATTTTCTGTCAGTCGAGTAATTAATTAATCAACTAATCATTTCAGCTGTGCTTGTTTAATTTATGACAAGCTGCTCATATGTTTTGTACGCAAACTTGTACATTTGTAAAGTAACTGAAGCTGTCAAATAATTATAGAGAATTAAAAAAATGTTATGTATTTCCTTCTGAAATGTAGTTGAGCAGAGGTATAAAGTGGAAGGAAAAGAATATACTCAGGTAAAGTACCTCAGATTTGTACTTGAGTTGAGTAAAAATACTTAGTTACATTCCACTGCTGGTTCTTGATTCTGATGAACCAGTTGGAGATTTCAAAGCAGCCAAAAACTTCCGCTCCACCGATCTTTTTCCAGCTCACTAATCTAGAATTTGTCATTTTCCGTCCACCTCCACAAACCTTTTTGCATCAGGGAATGGGACTGAGTCACAGATTGAATCTCCTGACCCCCTCAGCCTCACCGCTCGGGAAAGTAAAATGTTCCATCTTCGAGCATTAAAAAGACGCAGAAGCTCTGTGAACGGAGAAAGTGTTTTCTTTTCTGTTGGGTGAATCACTCCCAACAGCTCTTTACTCCTCGAGGTAACGCCTTATCTGCATGTGTGTGTGTGTGTGTGTGTGTGTGTGTGGGCAGCGCTGCAAAAGAGTTCTCAACTATATGAAGATAAAGAACTTTTAAAGTCTCCGCCAATCAGTCAAATTTCACTTGAAATCTCTTGCACACATTGCGTCTACTTTTTCAACACTTTATAATCGGATACAGTGTATATTTCCTGCTGTGGATATCTGACCCTTCATGCAGTGGAGAGTAAAAGACTGACTTAAGATGTTAAATCTGTGGAGTGGGTTTTAACAAGCGGACCCGCTACTTAAATGCCTTTAGATTCTTCAGAATAAGAAAGAAGAAGAAGATCCCCTCTTATTTATTCTGGGAGGTTTCACTTCACTTGAGCTCCCAGTCAGACATTTAGGAGTTTTTTATTTATTTATTTTTTAAATGGCCTTCACAAAACTTATACCTTGCTTTACTTTCATATGGTCGGTCACCGTGCAACCCAACTTATAGGAACTACTGATTCATAAAGATTTCATCTGTGCGTATAATACTATACTGGAGGCTTGCAGAGTCACTGTACGGATGCAGAAACCTTAAAGCTTCTGCGAGGTAATTATGGATTATTAAGTAATTATGACAGTAAATTATCACCAGTTTAAAAGTCTGATTATGGTGATGACACTAGACAGCCCAAGGCTTTCCTGAGAAAAAAAAGTAAAAAAAATAATCATATGTTGTAAATCACTCCTCAAACTGCAGATTCAAAATGTCAACTAAAAACCACTGAGGAGAGTAATTTGGAGCAGATGAGTCTATTGAAATAACACATTAGCATTTACACATCCATTACAGAAGAAGGCACATCGCAGCTTTGAGGAAATCTTTTTTTTCACACAGTGTGTTGTTATATTAAATGATTTATGGCATAAATAAAAAACGCAACGGTTGACAACCAGGTTTTCGTGTGTTGCTCACTGTTTTCTGAGGTTTGGAGGATTATCACCGAATCACTTCGTCGACTATTTAATTTCCAGGTGACTCTTTTACTTTTACAGTTTTAAATCAAGTCTGTCGTATCCGTGTTCGTTTTTTCCACGTCATTTGCACGTGTCAGGTGTGACAGTGTAATTATTATCTGCTGTGTGCTCACAAAGCAGGCGCCTCCAGTGTGTCGCACAGCGCTGTGATGAATGTGGACGGACCAGATTGTGACAAAGGAGGAAAAAGAACACACACAAGGTGTTGTGGTGTCAAGCTCGAGCAAGAGTCAACAGATAAATCAGTCAGGCCTAATATTAAGGTCCTAACATTCATATAAGCACTAATAATAGCATCATAAACACGTTTATTGTGAGATTACGATGCATTTATAAGCGCTTACGAGAAACTTGTTAGCACTTCATGGGCTGCTTAAAGGATAAGTTCTGATGAAAAGTCAGGTGAATCTTTGTAGTCCACAAAACTTTTCTGGAGCTTCACAGCAAAACAAAATTCTCCTAAACATCTCACGTAGATGGGGACTTTTAAAACAGACACACAGACACACTGAAGAACTGTGGTGGGGAGAAAAACTAAAACATTAAAGGCTCCATATAGCTCGTCTGGCATTATCCAACTCTCTGAAAGCCCAAATGGATTTGTTACTGAGTTGTTATTTACTCCCTCATTGCACATTAGAGTTTGTGCTCTGACTGCTCGCCAGCAGCTACAGTGAAGATTTTGGCATGATTAAAAAAAAAGGGTGTAAATAACATCTTTTCAAATCAATCTGGCATCTCTGGTCTTCTGGAACTTGGATTACACCAGACGTTTGGAGTATGGAGTCATTTTTTAAAATGTCCCCATCTACTTCCACTGTCCCAGTAGCAAACCTGATCAGCCATCGGCACGGCGGTGAGTAGAAAAACGACTGAATGACTTTTTTGGGTGAACCTCTGGGTGAAAGTCTTATGAGTTTAACTAACATACCTTTCATGTCATTGTTAAACCTTTACTTAGCTTTCATTACTTTATCAAGATTAAAACATACTTTATTATGAATTTATTAGCTGTTAAGTATGGCTAAGAAAAAAAAGAAGAGAAAAGTTTAGTGCTAATAAATGCATTATAAAGTATGTATTATTCTTAATAAAGCAACAAATAAGCTTAGTAAAGGTTTAAAAATGATGTGGTAAGTTCTTTAAACTCAATAAATGTGCTTATTAAATGCGCTCTTATAAACAATTTTAAGAAATTCATAAAGCTTTTATTAACGTTCTTGAGTCTCTTTAAACTGTTAACAAGTTTCTTGAGCTTATAAATGTCAGTAAACGTGTTTATTATGCTATTATTAACATCTGACTAGTCTTATTAATGCTTATAAGTATCTTATGAGGGCTCGAAGGTTAGCGATATATCAACTAACGTGCCTTTGTTGTCAGCGTTTTCATATTCACATTCATTCATTTCTCATTTGGTGCATAAGAGCAACCCAAGGACACTCAAAAAAAAATGTTGCAAGTGCCAAAAAAAGATGAACACGGTGTCATCTGAAGGAAATAAACATAAATATCATTTCCATGCCTGATTTAGGATACTTTATATTGACTCATACATAAAATGGGCCTGGGGGAAGTCATGGCCGGACTCTCTGAGCACTTTCTGGATCAAATCCGGTGGTAATCTTTAAAAACAGGAATCAGCTGACATTGGCTGGTCCTTTCCACTGTTAAACATCTCTCATCTCTCTAACACCCTGCGCCATGTTTAAGTTATGGCTGCTGAGTGCAAATGAGCTCCAGTCGAGTTGAGCTGAGCTGATTTTATATATATATATATATATATATATATATATATATATATATATATATATATATATATTTATTTTTATTTTTTTTTTCTCATCGGTTTGCAGCATGCTGGCTGAAGCTTCACACACCCCGGCCCCTCTTTATATTAAAGCGAGCCTGCTGTGTGAAAGGCGTTTCTGAATGCATCCCGTGTGTGCGGCTACGAGCGGGGGGTCTTGGTTGTGTGTGCCGGACTGCGAGCTGTGACAAACTTAGGATTATGAGACCGGCTTTTATTTGAACGCGCCGAGACCAGACACAAACGAGCTAAGTCAGTCACACTTCACGTGGCAGCCTCCTTCCCTCGTCCTCCCTCCCACTCTCTCCCCTTCCTTTCTTTCTCTCTTACTTTCATCCACTTTTAATGTGTGACACTTTGATACTGAACATCCTATTTCCCGTGTTCTGGTCGATTGGCTTTACATGCAGATGGGTTGGTAATTTGCATAGACTCAAAGGTCTCCCTCCTCTCCTGATGCTTTCTGACAACGGAGTGTCTATTCATCCTCTGTGTTAAGCATCCCCTCCTAGGACATCGCCTGAATTGCTGTCTCATGCTGCTTCAAGTCTCGTTTTACACTGCAGAAACTGCTGAGGAATTGGATTAGGAACATATTCCTTTAGAGAAAAAAGCATCACACACACACCGAGGCGGGCCCCCATCCGAAATGGATCGTTCGCTCCGATATCAAAGCTCGTCACATGTTGTTGTACAAAGTCGCACCAAGTGATCTTAAGTCATGCTGAGTCCATTTCACGAGCACTGTTAGCTGTTCTCGTATAGCTTAAAGTCTCACCTGGGAGATATTGAGAGAAACACCGGAGTACATCAGCAGAGAAATAAGGAGTTATGGACCCTAATGCAGTGGAGACGACTCCGATCACCCCGGTTCTTCTCTTCCTCACATCACCTTAAGTGGCTGAGGTGATCATACTTCCATCGGCCAGCCTAAAAATCTGCCTTTGGAGAACCAATTAAGTTTAAATAGGCACAGGAGGAAAAAAAAAAATAACCACCCTTTTATTTCTACTCCCGTTTCCTCCACTTCGTCTCAAATGACTCAAAAGTTGCTGTATCACAATTTTCAAGAATGTTTTGTTTGCAGTTTTGTGTCGATTTCAAACAGACGCTGTTTCAAAAGCACAGCGGTGTGAAATTAAAAAGAAATAAGATATTCATAAATATGCAGCTGAGGATCACACACACACACACACACAAAAAAGCATTTTAGTCCAGATACTTTTAGGCCCCTAGTCAATACCCGCTTCCTCCCACCGTGTCACCCAAGATGTTTTTTCTGACTCAGCCTTCCGGGTCAAAATGAAAAACATTTTGAAATTCATAAGAATGACAAAAGAATCGAGAGTTTTAATACACAGGGAAGGCAGCGAGGAAGGAAGTGGTGTGTTGACTACAGTAGAGAGGAGGGTGGATACAGGAGTGGAGCCAAATCAGACATGAAGGATGAAACTGGCGAGTGAGTGATGGAGTGACAAGTGAAAGGGGATGAAGATGAAACTGTGGAAGACGATGGAGCAGCAGGACGAAGGTAATAAACCTCAGAGAGACATCATCCAAAATGTCACAAACGATTCAGGGTCCCTGCGTGCCCGTCGTGTTACCAAAAGCAGGGCTGGACGAAGTGTTCTGATCTTTTAGTCTCAGACAGTCGAGCTGGAGCTGGTTTCAAATACTTTACATCAATCTTTATATCTTTGTTCTTCACTTATAGACACCAGACACCTAAACACACCTGATTTTATTCATCAAGATCCATTCATTACTCCTGCAGTAATCAACAGAAATGTCAAAAAATACCCAGTCTCGTATTTAATGAAATACCCGTTTGGGCCTTGAGTTACTTAAAAGAAATCATATTGGATGTTTGGGAAGGAAATCACTCTTTGGTAGAATTCCTGACGTGTCATAGACGGCTCTGTGTTTGTTTTGTTGGCCTGTGGGATCCAGTCAGATGTCAGATGTCATCGTCACATTCCTACAACGTTTCCGGACCTCAAAGGGTATGGGGATATTGCTTGGCGGACTTTAGGGGGAACACTCAGGATGTTCTGGAAACGTTTAGAGGACCATTACTGTTAGACGTTCCTTCTGGGGTTCTACCTGAATGTTATCAGAACCTTTAGTAACATTACAGGAACCATTAAGAAACAAACCGGCTAATGTTTTTTTTTTTTGGTCCTATTTATGTCCTTTTATCACATTCCCAGAATGATACCAGAGGTCACAAGAAAAGGGGGAACATTATTTTTGCTGACTTTTGGGAAACATTCTGGGAACATTTACTGGATCATTACTTTAAGGTCCCAACACTACAGTCCCTGAATGTTTTAAGAACCCTATTTAGGTCTTTTTCATCACATTCCCAGAATGTTACCAGAGGTCAAAGGACCGGGGGACGTTAAAGGGAACATTTAGAATGTTTAGAGAAACTTTAAGTGACCATAATCATAAGACGGTCCCTGTAAGTCTCTACAGCACTACGTTCCCTGAATGTTTTCAGAACCTTCAGGGAATCAACCTTTGTTATTTTTTTGGGTCTTTGCATCACCTTCACAGAACGTTTGCAGAACTTGTTAGTCACATCAGAGGAAGTTTTAGGGGAGATCAAAATGTAATCTTGAAATACCATCAAAAACATGTTAAAGGGCACCAACATATAAAAGTAACAAGGATTATGAGCACATTGTAGAAAACTGTAGGTTGATCTCACATTAAATTGCATTACAGCGATATAACACTAGAAGGCAACTCATTAGAAATAACTTTAGAAACTTTATCTATTAAACATCACATTATTTGTGGGAGTAAGACAAAGTTTGAGTAACAAAGTGAGCCTCAGACACAGTCAGTCCGCAGGAATCTAATTTTCCTCCGCACAAATATCATCATTCCAGACATCGTCCCGGTGTTCTTACCGCCCCGCCAAAACCACACACCATTACATTTGTGCCGTGATTATGAAGCCTCTGTTCATTGCCTCTTTTATTACTGTTATTATTAATAAATCAGGCAAGCCGTGAAGCCCGGACAGATAAGTCAGGGGGTTCTGGAGGGGAGAGGGGGGGCCGGGGCTGGAGGTGGTAATTGCTGGTGTAACAGTGTGTGCAACCCCGCGGTGGCCTCGTAAGCGACCCGCTTTATTAGATCGGCCGGTATCGATCCTCTCTGCGCGGCGCTGACTAATCTCCAGGCGGGGAGAGAGAGAGAAAGAGAAAGACAGAGGGGGAGGGGATCGATGAGCCTGGATTCAATCATGTCTGGAAACAGAGGAGGTAATTTTTTTTTTTTTTTTTTGTAATCACGGGTGCTAAATGGGGGAAAGAAAAAAGAAAAAGTGAGAACAACGCGCCCGTGAGGTGCGCGGGGAGAACTGCACCGTCAGGGGCGGAGGGAGATGCTCAGCTCAACACGCTGCTGTGAGGCTGTGATTATGGATATTCAGCGTGAGACACACATGATCGATACGAGCCTGCTGGTTGACCTTCACTACAGCGCTCACTCTCTTTAAAAAAAAAAAACAACGTGATTTTCTCTCACCTCCACAGGAAAAAAAAAAAGCTTTGCACATTATTTGCTAATACGTTGTGATACAGGCTCGTCTTACCGGGCAGATTGTTTCTTATTGGATTTAGAAACAAGACAAATGGATTCATGAATAAGATAAATCAAGAGGCAATATCGAGAGCCCTGCTCTCAGCCATCTGTATGCCAGACTCTAACTTAAAATAGCAACATGACAATGGGAAAAGATGACACGGATTGATGTTTTATTCAACAGCACAGAGAGCCATTACTTTAGACGCACACGTATACACAAATAACACACGCAGAGGCTTTCCTTCATCTCTCTCTACAGATATTCACATGTAGACTTGATAAAAAAGAATGTCTGTGTTGTTTTCCAGAGATATTTGTGTGCAAAGGGGGGGATGATCTGAAAGTCTCTTATCAGCAACAGGTGATGCAACGAGAAGTGAGACTACATCAGGCGCGGGAGTTTCTCTCCTCTTCTTCGTTCTCCAGGAGGTAGGCCGGCCTGTATCTCGTCACCCCCCTGCCGTCTACCATCTGAAGGGCCGTGTTCCGACAGGTGTTGTCCATGCTGCCCAGTGAAGTGTACCTGCGGGTCGATAGAGAGGTTTCACACCAAGAATTCAGCTGTGGCGTGCACAGAATGTGGAAGAGATTGAGTTGTTCTTACCCTTTATCGTAGAGAATACAGTAGGGCACATATAACGTCCTCAAGAACGACCAGATGTCATGATACGTCCAGTCCTGTAGTGTTGAGAGACAAATTTAACTGGTTTGTGACTGATTCATGATTACCTCAATCTAGGGGAACTGGTCCTCTGTGGATTCCTTTGAGGTGCACACACATAAATTACCATACAATGAGGTCAACTGCTCAGCATCCGCCTTTATGCATCACATGTACCATTGCGGCTGTCACAGTACGACCCGAGTCATTTCTCATCACATTAACAAACCTACAATAAAGCAGGTGAAGTTTTGCTTCTGCTACTCTTCACAGAAAAACCTACACATCATCCGATCAGCACAACACACAGCCTGTAATAACGTCCATCATGTGAAGCTTTTAATGTTTAATACTTGTTGAAAATGTGTCGCAGTGGTGTTGACTCACATCAACAATTTGTTTTGCAGTTGAATTGGAATTATATTGCTCAGGTGTACCTGCTATTTGTGTGTGTGAGAGAGAGCGGCAAAATATTGGGTACAAAATATTCATAACATCATTTACAGCTTCACTAATGCAGTATTATTTCAGGGCTGTTGGCATGCGTTAAACTGTGCAGGTGTTAAGATATTTCGTTCACACTCCTGTAGACCTGCACTATGGAACTTCAGTCAAGATGACAAATAACATTAAGTGTAACAAGAGGAAATTGCATGGCTGGAGCAGTGAAAACAGATTTGTATTACCAGTCAAAAGGCAGTTTGTCTCACAGTCACTTTAAAAATGTGGGGGAACTGAAAGACTGCTTGGTTGTCGTTTCTATAATTAATGACTGCAGGTGCTCTTTAGATAAAAACAAACAGGAGAGGTAAATCCACGATGTAGAACTGATACCTGAGTTGCTTCTTTTTTTGGTTTACTATGAATTAACTGATTGTTGATTGTAAGGTCATTGTGACATTGTGATTTTTAACCCAAAGATTGAAAAAAATAAAATAAGAATACAATAGAGAACAAAGAGATAACGCAAACACATATATATGTAAGTTGCGTGTCTCACTAGTAACGGGTTGACTCTCATGTAGTCTGGCCAGCCGGGGTCAGTGGGACACATGGGGGTGAGTGTGTGTGAGTAGGGATCGCTCCTCCTGGTCCCCATCAGGACGGCCTTCAGCTCCGGCCTCCTCTCCTGCACCTCGCACAGCGCCTGCCGTATACTGCCCTCCACAGAGAAAATCTCCAGGTCGTATCTGTGGGAGACATGTCGCCAGATAATGAGCCGGGGACCGGGACAAGAGACGAGATACAAGAGAAGCACAACTACCTGGGCTGCTAATACCTGTAAGTATTAAAATACATAAAATAAATCAGCAAAAAACTATGAGCTGAAATATGTCTATTAACAGTATGCAGTATGGTTCACCTTTTTATCGTGTCCTGAAGGAATCTCTCCATTTCTGGGAACGGAGAGACAATACGGATATACAGAGCTTTCACCTTGTCTTTACCATCTGGACACCGCCTGAGAGTGACAGGAGAGAGACAGAGAAAGAGACTGAAATGGATTATAAAAAAATAAAGATAAACTGGTTAAATACAGGTCAAGAAAATTCCAGTCATCAGTCTGTCTTGTCCAGGATCGTTCCCTAGCTGCTCCTGAACTCAATTTCTTCTTCTGCTGCTCCTCGCTGTGACGCCCCGCTGTGCAGAAGTGGCATCATTATGTTTTTAATTTAAGCCTCCCTTTCATCTTTTCTCTCTCAGGTCATTTTGTTTTGTCCTGATTAAATCATTCCTACCTCAAAACGTTCTAATTGTCTCAATCAGTGTCCTCTCCCCTCCTGTTACCGTTTCAGTGCTGCGTAGTAGAGATGCAGCAGCGCCGTGCAGTCCTTGCCCCCGTTGAAGCCGACGCAGACTTGCTCCATCGAATACTGATCCAGCGCAGCCTCTATCGTCTTCAGCGCAGACATAACTTTCTCACCCAGCGGTGTGCCTGTGGCAAAATGAAATCCACAGCGAGAGGTCGTTTTACACTGAACGTGGTTACACTTTGTTAGTTATGATATAAATTATGCCTCCTTCTGATGTCAAATTCAGAGTAAAAATATCTGCTTGTTCTTGGTCTTATTTTATTGATGCTTGATTCCCTTCTCAGTCTCATGCCAGTTATATTCTTTTTTACCATCTACTATGGTTTTATGGTATATAATTACTTTAATCTTTTTGCTTCCTTTATGGGTCCCAATGCCTGCGTTTAGTAGAGTTCTCTGCAATATTCACTTTAAATTGACTTGACATAGTTTAACTTTTATCTTCCACCACCTTCTGTCTTCCCCTCACCGCTGTTGGCCAGTGTGTACACCTCGGCAGTGGCGATGGACACCGGGTCAGTCACCAAGGGCACCACGCTCCCCTTGGGCAGCTCGTCTAGCAGCTGTGCCCGGGCTTTGTCCACCTCCTCCTGGCTATCGGAGTCCAGGACCAGCTTGACTCTGTGATAGTTGCTCAACCAGTCAGGGTAGGAGCCAAGAGCCACCTTCCGACCCCAGCAAGCCTGAAGTTTGGTCAGCACGGGGGCAATCTCTGCTTCATCAGCGTCCACAAACACCTAAAGCAAAGATTATTTGGTTAGCTCGCTCGTACTATCAAAACACAGTATTAAAGATTCCAAATGGTAGGTAAGGTCGTAGTGCTACCTCACGAGAATGAAATGTGGTCCCAGATCCAGCAAAGAGGTGCTCCAGCCCAGTGAAGGCCCTCTCCATCAGAGAGGGGATCCCAGGAAAGATGAACACGTTACGCACACTGACCTGAGAGGAGCAGGTAAACACATAATATACTAAAAGAAGACATGGGCCCTGCAGTCAGTGTTCTCCTAAACCTACAGGCTTGATGGTTCTCTGTGGATTTCTCTTTCAGGTACAACAACCAATACTTCTGATAACATGCATTTTAAGGTGGTTAAAAATGAAAATTCAGTCACTATCTATTCACCCTCAAGTTTGATGGAAAGTCGGGTGAAGTTTCATAGTCTACAAAACACAGTCCACTTCTGGAGCTTCACAGCAAAACTTTCATTTTTGGGTGAAAAACCTGACCGTCCTTGTTACTACACCATTTTATAACCTGTCAACACGTCTAACTTCTATTTAATATGTCTATAAAGTCATATTGATATAAACTTGACATTGTGCCAATTTGTCTGTCAGTTTGTCTGTCAGTTGCTGTACAGCTCTTTTATTCTACTTGAAAGATGTGATTTCTCCTTAGACTTGACCAGAGTAGTCAATTGTTTTCTGTCTGATCTGATTACTTTAGTCTGTCAGACTCAGGGAGGGCACGTTCTGAGTGTGTTATGGTAAAGTTAATGTTAAATTTAGGATAGCCTGCTGTTTTGATAAATAGAGTCAATACACATATTTATGTGCTGTAGCTATGTTATTTAATTACTGGCACTAAAGACTCATTTTAATTCTAGGTAAATACATGTTTGTGTGATGTAAATCTTTACTTGAAACTGTTCAGTATAAATATAATCATAAATCATAAATACTCAGATGTTAACCATACAGGAATCTGAACTCTATTAAGGAGAAATGTGTTGTGTTTGAACTTCACGAAACTGCTGCACAAATACTTGCAGATGTGAATTCCTTACTCTGCTGTTTTCTGCAAATGTTCAATGTAATCATTTTGCTCACAAGGAGCATCCGCTTTTCACTCCTGCCGTGTCTGGTTAGCAGTCGATGTTGCAATCTGTCTTCAAAAATAACCCCAGAACAGGATGGAACAGACAGAACATTATGTGACTGTGAGGGGAACAGCTACCTGAGAGTTGTGTCAGCTAAACAAGTTTTATTCGTCCCAAAAAGCCTACTGAAATGGTAATACACAGCACAGCAGCTATTTGGGACATCAATTTAACAAAGACTGCAGGGAGTCAGTGAGTAGGTGGAGTGTACCGATCTTTTATAGTGTTTGTATAATTAGATTTTTTACAACAACATGGATCCACAGCTTTTAACAACTGCAGCTTGATAAAGGAACAAAGTTAATCTCCATCAATCCTGTGTTCACTCACCAGTGGGTAGCGGAGCAGCTGTCCAGTCTGAGGGTCAGTTCCATAGTTGAGTTTGGCTGAGCGAGGCACCATGGCCAGCTTCATAGCAGCACTGTTCTTATCCGCCACCCCAAAGAATTCCTCGACCAGCCGGGAGAGCTCAGGGTGGGGATGTAACTCCTCCTGGAATGCCATGGCGACGCTCTCAAAGGTGACGTCGTCATGGGTGGGGCCTATGCCGCCTGAGGTGATAAGGTGTGTGTACTGAGGTGAAAGGAGGGCCACCTCTTTGGCGATGACCTCCTGTACGTCTGGTATGACCGTTATGCGCTGCACAGACACGCCAAGCTTCCTTAGTGCTCGTGTCAGAAAGGCACTGTTGGTGTCCAACGTGTGACCCTGGGAGACGAAGAACAAGAAGAGACACTAGTTTTAGTTTCCATTTTGTATTTGCACCCTCAGTTGAATGTTACAGTCAAGGACTTATCAATGGCTCCAAGGTCTTGCTTGATGAAATTTCAATGTCTCACAGTGAGCATGTTTTGAGGGTCAGACATGGCATTGGACAAAACCAAAGACTTCATGTTTAAATCATGATCTTGTCAAGCCAAGAAATAATGGTGAACTTGTCATTTTAAAACCGAGCACTGGTGCCACATCAAATAACCATCACAGGATTTTCCTGAGGCGGTCCAGAGAGCTGAGGCATACTGATGAATTAGGGTGGTATGTTAGAATGTATATATTCATGAAATCATACAGATTTATTTATCATTTCAATTTTCTCAAATCCACAAAAGATTTGTTTGTTCAAGGATTGTCAGTGGGATTATATGAATCACACAAATACAGATCAAAAGTCTAACAAACCAAGTATCTATCATGTCGAAATCACCTTGAGTATCTCATCTCCAATGATGAGAATGGCTGCAGTAGGGGCATCCCCGTTGGCTGCAGAGGACGGATTGGAGCCCTGGTGGAGCGTGGACATGTTTGCTTCACAGAGTTGAGCCGCCAGTCTCCTCACACGCACCACTCCTCTACTCAGCATGGGAAAAGCACGACTAGAAGACAAAAGAAAAATGCTCTCCACACTGTTCACGAAGCATTTGCACTTTCTGCATGTACATTTTGCTCTCAAGTTTTAATTTGGACATCTGAACTGCATATAGTACGTCTATTCGTTAGGGCTCAAAAGTAACAAGTTGCCAAATTACCATTAGAAACCATTACATTTAAAATAAATAACCATAAAATAAATACATTTTTAAAAATTGTTAAATATTTCTATTTGTGCCAACGCTGCATAATCCAGCGTGCCTACAGGCGAGCAACTCAATATCACAAACAAATGTGTAATTTAGATACATCTGACAAAAAAACAGATTTCCCTGAACAAAAAACAAAAAGGACATTTGTGAAGTCTTTGGAGGCAGGGAGAAATGATCCCGGGATCTAAAATTATACGGCAAAGCATGTACAACATAAACCTCCATTAGTGACACATCAGGTTTACTAGGTTAAGAGAGCTCATCCTCAGAAATACATTGCTTGATAAGCTTTAAATTATTTTGTTTAGTTACTGTAATAAAGCTAATAAAAAATGTCATGTCATATTTTTACATTTAACAGCGTAGTATCTTCATTACCCAAAAATATGAGGTGACTAAAAGTGGTAACCGTATTATTTTCTGTTTCGGCAACAGTTCAGATATTAATAACAAACAAATCCACAAATCTCCCTGGTCAACAGCAACTGGATCATAATACATAGCAAAATACAAAGTGTCCCACATTTTAGTGAGTTCTCGAGATATACTTTTTGTTGCTTCTCTGATGATAATGATGTGCTTGTGAGGATCACTAAAGTTCCATTTGAATCTTACATCAACATGAAGAATCCATGTGGAGTGTCCCAAATGTTTCATTCCAGTTCAGGCCCTCTTCTTCATAACTGGTCTTGGAAGAGAGACAAGAAAGAACAGATTAGATACAGAAAAACAATAAAGGGGAAAGAAGAATAAATCATCCATCCATCAAAAAAAAAAAAAACTAACAATGACTTATCGTGTTTTTCTTGTGAAATATGTTCAATAAGAAGTTGATAGAAGTAATGATGAGTTGTGTTAAAGATCATTGTGCTTGGATGATTACAATTAATTTTTATGTACGGGAAAAAAAATATTCTATTTTTCATCCATCATCAATGACATTGATACACCTTATTGTGATAGGCAGGCTGTAAACTGTTTACATTGCAAGGGTGGTCTGTCAGAAGCAGACTGTGCTTTAACCTGCTCATAGAAGTGAAGAAATTATTTTGTATGAAGTAACAGGGAAGAAGCATTTTAATATATGAGAGGAACTGAGAGGAGGTAGAAGAAGGACCAAAGGTTTAATGGACAACTGCCAACTGAGTACAGCGGTCAAAAGGAGGCGACGTTAACATACAGGCACTGTCAGTAGAGGACATGCACATGCACTGGTAGTTACAGCTGTTTCTGTGTGTTAACATTTAGCCTTCACGACGGGTGTATTCTAGGAAAGCACAGATAAGAGTTTGCTACTGTCCTCACGAAACAGCACTTTCTCGATTGCGCAACACTGCACGTTACCGTTAAATAACGTGACGACAATGACCCTCATGCACATTAGTTAGCCTTCATAGATATTACTAAAGATGGATTAATATCAGTCGACTGCGTCAGGTGGCTACTCCTATGACAGCTATTAGCTAGCAGTTAAATCTGGAAGTCTCCTTGCTAGCTTACTTAAACCATTGTTGGGGGTATTAGCAAACAAACAAGCCATAGCATTCAAGTAAGTAACACTTACATAGCGGCTTATGTTCTGGATATAGGGCCGAATTATCTCCACTACAACTATACAGTGTTGAAAAACGCAATGTAGTCTTTATATAATTTCGAAACCAAACTCCTCAAACCAGAGGAAACTTACTCCAGAGCCGCATATGTCCTCGCTAAGTATGTATCCGACGGTAAACGACATGTCATTCAAAAGACATGTCGTTAAGCGTCCAATCACAAATGAGAAAAGGTTTCCGGGGAGGTCCGACAGCCAATCGCGTTCACGGAGGGTGGGTCGTAAGGGTCTGCCTTTTTATATACACGGAAGTAACAGAGGTAACTGGGCTACGATCAACAAAGACACTGCGGAGAAATATGTCGTCTGGCCAAAATAAATACGATAGATGCTAATCTAATGGTACCGACTGGTCCTCTGTCTGCGAGTTGGCATTTTGCACCATCTCCACTCGGGTAGCATGATGCTAACAGCTGCAGAGACACGACTTCTTTGCTCCAGCCCAAGATATACCGAGGTTACTGTGCTGTAAGTTGTCTGCCCCTGCTGGCTGGAGGAATCGATAACCGATGTTTGACCCCAAATCACCGCTGACTCAACTGCTGCTGCTCGTAGTGTTCTTGCCTATGGGTGGCGCAAATGCAACCTGGTTATGTTAACTTCTGAGGGTGGTGTTATTAATGCCAAGAAACTCAAATCACTCAGAAAAGCTCCACACTGTCCATTCAAGAAATTATTATTAGGCTGCCTGAACATTAAAGTGTAATATAAAATTTCCATTATGTTAACCTTATTATTAGATGTTTTTTCTTAAAGAAATGTTATTCAGAAGAGAAAGATCTTCATTGATTGTTTTTAAACGCCTAAACAAACTAAATAAACAAACTCTTTGTTTTCATGACTGAATAAACTGAATAAACAAACTGACCTTAAAGGACAACACAGTTTCATACTGTTTTGCTTTGTTTATATTTGGCGGACCCTGTCACCTGTTACAACCAGGGCCTAGGGGGAACCCTGACGCAACATGTAAATGAGACGCCCCTCTTCCCATCCTCCAAGCAGCACCAGCAGCGAAGCATTTTTATAAAAAAAAACAAAACAAAGAAAAAAAACACATATCTTGCACACAATTATGCTGGCAGTCTGACTGACAAAGGGGAGCCCACAGGAACTAGGAGGAGGTGGCCCTTAAACTCCTGGCTTCAAGGCAGGAACCAATCAGCTCCTTGGACAACCTGCAATCACTCAATCACCTGCAACCAGTCACACATTCAGGTAACAGAGGGTTGTTGAACAGAGACAGGCACAAACAATAGAAACATTTATACGACCTCTAGGGTCGTAACACACCTCTCTAGCTTCAAACAGTGTTCTGTTGACCTTATTTTCCTCTGAGAACAGCTTGTTTATTCAGTTATGGAAAACATAAATATTTCTGAGTTTGTTCCAAAACAACATAGTATCCCTTTAGATATTGCAGATGCATCAGAAAATAAAGTTATGGAGGCACTTTCCTGCCAGGAAATAGAAGAAAGTTAGGAAAAATAAAATGATATAATAAAACATACACATTATAGAAAGGACTTAGTTATGAGATATTATGTCAATATATTTAATAATTTTGACTGTCATAAGTTTTACCTAACATAAGTATTTTTATCTTTGTCATTTCCATTTTATTATTTTGGATATGGTTTCCACAGAGGGGGTTATTCTCTTTACACCAACAAACTAGCTGATTAGAAAATCCATGTCAATGCAGCAATATCCATCAAATACCCTCTGTACACTGCAATACAGTTCAACAGCACCATAACATGTCATGCTTACATGATCATACAGTTGAATCAACACCTCTCTAAAACAGTTTCAACAAAAACTGAACAAGATTACCTTTATGATTTTTTGCAGGACTGTCAGGCTGCATTACCTTTAGCTAGGTGTACCTAATAACCTGCCACCTGATTGTTGCTGTATGCTTTACAAATAGCCCAAGAATTAAAAATGTATATTTTTATAAGGGGTAGATACTGATAATTGGAAAATGCTGAATATCGGCCCTGATAATTAGCATTTTCCAATGAAAATATAAAGATATAAATCCATGAAATATAAGACTGTAATTAAGATAAGCAGCCCACAAAACTGTCAATATAACCAGATTTGTTGTGATTTTCATCTTTTTTAGTACCTTCTCTGTGCCAAGTTGGCGGCCATGTTGGTGATGGTGATGAGTGTTGCGCGAGGTGGTGTCATTCACTGAGCGATTTAACACTAAGCTAGATGGTATTTTACTTTAATTATAAAGTTATTATAAAGTGCGACTTTCTTAAATTGAAGATTTTCTTTTGAATTGACAAAACATCATGTGTATGTATCAAAGTTTTTCTGAAATAAGGTCCCATGGCAAGACTTTGGCCCTCTTCAAATGCTGAATAATCAGAATCTGTAAAGTAACTAGTCACTAAATTTATCAAATAAATGTAGTGAGAGAAGTATAAAGTAGCAGATAGAGGAAATTCTCATGTAAAATACCTCAAAATTAAGTACTTGAGTAAATATTTGGGTTTATTCATCACTGGTTCTTCGAAATGTTGTCTTAAAGATTTTCATTTTTACTGCAAATGAAAATCAGTCCACAATATCCTTGATTTCTAAAAATCATTATATAGGCCCCATAGCAGCGTCAAAAGAACAATACAGGACTGCTACTGACAAAGGAAGTACAGCTGATAAGATGATATCAAAGGGGATGACAACAGAAGTGTTTCTTCTTCTGTGGTGTTTGACTAAAGGACAAAAAACATCTTGATCGCATGTGGTATTTATTTAAGGTGTCCTGTGCGTTGATGCTTCTGGCTCGCGATGTGGGATTTCTGCTTTTGCGCAATCTGCAGTGAATGGGCCAGGTGCAGAACAGGGCCACGCACGCACGCACGCACGCACGCACACACACACACACACACACACACGCACACCGCGGCCAGATGACGTTGCCATTTGTTCGCGGAAGTGGCTTCTGTCGTGGCCGCGGAGGGGAGGGGAAGGGAGGGGGGGAGGCAGGGGGAGGAGGAAGGGAAGGAAAGGGAGAGGAAAGAAGAAGTTTAGACCCATCTCTCATGAAGTTAAACTAAACTACGAGGCGCCCGGCGGACAAAACCAACGACTTTTTTGTTCGTCCTATTAGCTGAAGTTTGTGCAGCAGCAGCAGCAGCAGCTTGGTGGGCAGGAGGAGGCAACTCGAGGGGAAAGGGAGGAAGAGAGCTGGTAAGTTCTGCTCGTTAAAGTTGACCACACTTTTTTGGGGGCATGGTTTTGGATTGTGTGTAGCTGTGCGACAGTTGTTGCACATATCAGAAGTATGAGGAAACAGTTCACCTTCTCTCTGTGTGTGTGTTTTGGCCACAGGGAAGCATTGTTCTGCTTTTGTCAAGCTTGTGTTGTGTTGAGACTCCTCAGTGTCGTGTAGCCTGTCGGACTGCTGTAGACATGTAGTTAGCTCCTGGTCAGACACTACACACACACACACACTCACACACACGTTAGCTGAATGTTTCACGTCTTCGCGCTGTCACGACGACTTTTCACGTTGTTATTTGAGCCACAAGTCTCGGTAGCTGCCAGTTGAGCAACAGTATGGAGTCAGATCCCCTGTTAGAGCTCTGTAGTTAGAGCTGTAGGCAACACACTGGCCTCCAGTCAATGAGTAGAAAATAGGTCATCACAATGTCTTCTGGTTCTCTATGATACAGTGATATTCTCAAATTGAGGAGAGATCCTGGTTGATTCTGCTCATGTTTTCTGACCTTGTCCACAGATTTAGACCTTTTGCCTACCTCAGACTAAATGCCCTACTGCCTCTTTGTCAATATTGATAAACATTTGCATCTTTTAGAGCAGGTGATTTACTCCATGTGACTTAAAAAAGAATTGGGTTCAAAGAAATGGGAGAAAATGTTGTATTTATTTAGTCAATCATACAGATTCCTCATAAATATTGTACGGTGATTAACTTTTTACTTTAAAATAGGCAAAGTTGCTATTGATTGTCCCATGACCTCTTGTTTAGTTATATATTATATATATTGTGTGTCTGTTTGTGTTTGTATATACACATATACACATGTCAAGAGATCAGATCAGAGTTTTAAGAAGAATAGTCTTAGTTGAGTTAGAGTTGAAATCATCAGGCGATTATTCTGTGAGTCAGTTTTAATAACTGCTTATTTTGATAACCAATTACCTGTTTGAATCATTTATGATGAGGGACAGTTTGCTTGGTCGATCTCCTTCAACGTAAAGATTTTCAGCTTTTTCTTTGTTTTATATCAGCTGTTGTCAAAACTTTTCACATCAAAGACACCTGACTGACACAAATTCGACCCCCATTTGATAAGATTTGGTCCCAGGGCCCCCGATCTGATCGAGTTGTGTTATTACAGAAAGTGTGCTTAACATATGACCAAAACAGACATATGCTTTCTCATTTTGCTACTTATTGATAGAATTATAGTGAGAATAAATTGCTGGGCATCCCCCCCACACACACACCAGGGAGGTCCCCAGACCCCACTTTGAGAACCACTGTTAACTGTTTGTCAGACAAAATAAGTCATTTGAATATGTCACCTTTTGAGAAATAATGATTGTACACTAAGTGCTGGGATTTCACCCTGTATACAGTAAGTAGCTGGATAATTACTGTAATAATGGCCGCTACTGGGCTCCTATAAGAGAGTCACCAGGTGTAGCTCACCTTCTTTACTTTACAAGATGTACGCAATGATCGTAGTTTCTGCAATAGTAACAAAGAAACGGTACATGAAAGTTATTTTCCAAAATATGTAATACTTCTCTTTTAAGACTTGGCTGTCAATCACTAATTGTAAATTGCACAATTAATTGAAATATAATCAAATATCACAATATGGCCGAGTGCAATATCCAAATTGCAAGTAGCTTTCTGATCAAGGTGAAAAGTGTGACAAAACAGCATCATAATGCAGTACTTCATTGCTGCAGAGATGCCCTGGTCTCCAGATCTTCTTCTCCAGATGTAAGAAAACATGTTTTATTGGAACAGAATCCAACAAAAGTCACGTCGTCTTTGGGTAGTTTTTTTTTTTAAGCAAAAAGAAAGTTGTGATGTAAAAGTGATACCACTGATTGTGAATCGTGTTTCCATTGCAATAGCTCAAATTAATCACAATATGATTTTTGTGACCATAACGTGCAGACGTCTTGGGTTGCCCCCATGTACAGAGGCTGTTTCCCTGCCACAGAGGCTTCGTCCTCTCCGCAGTAGCCTGGGGTTCGAATCCGATCTGTGTCCCTTTGCTGCATGCTATCCACCCCATCCCGTTTCCTATCACTCCTTCAGCAGGCCCCAAAATGTGTTTAAAAAACCTATTCTGACATTTTATAAACAAAAAAGATCATTGAGAAGTCCTAAAATAACATCGATAAAGAACAAAGTCCTGGTAGTGTCAGGGTTGCTGAAGCTTATCAGGTCAGTGAAATAAGCTACAGAGCCTATCAGTGCCCTCTCTCTCTCTCTCTCACACACACACACACACACACAAATCTGGACACAGTCACAGTAAACTTACAGTTATGCAGCAGCACTTCTTACAACTACTCACTTGATGATTGAGGTGACTGAGAGCAAGCGGGCTCAGTGCTCTTATCAGGGTCAGCCACACCACTGAGACCAGCAGGCCCTGACATGATATTATATGGTGGAAGTTATCTCCGCTGATGAAGTGGAAGGGGAAGAGAGGGTCCAATCAACAGCTGATCCACAAAAATGGGAGATTCAGACACATGTCAGACGCCAGACAAACACAAGCACACACATTCACTCCACACATATACAAGGACAAAAAAGCAACACAAACGGAAGGACAGCCCGGTACACAACCTGTCAGTCAACGCGGAGCATCTCGGCCGCTCTATCACAGCGTTGGCACAATCCAAAATCCACTTGATTAAAATTGGATCTGTCCAATTCTGCTCAAACCGTATCAGTCACCAGCGAAAGCTTTGGTCCTGATTGACGGCACAGCGCGACACTTGTGACTGTTACAGCTTTACTTTGACAGGTGACAGGTGTGTGCACTTGTGCACGTAGCAATACACTCGCCCGTGAACGCACACACAATCATTGCAGAAATACACTTAGATTTTCTTGTTTGTAAGCAGCGAATGTTAGCGCTGATATTAGCCTTGAATTAGTCTTGTGGTACTTGAAACCTAGCTATTGATAAAACACAGCGGTAAGGCACTAAGCTGCTTTAAACACGTCAAGACTGTTGACAGGACATAATGTGTGGGTGTCTGTCCGAGTGAGGATATGTTTGTCTGCGTCTTTGTCTGACGTGTGTGTACTATATCTGTCTGTCTGCCGGTGTGGGGGTACGTTTGTCTGTTGTGCTTGTGTCTGATGTGTGCACATGTGAGTTTGTTCTGGAAACAAACTGTGGGAGTTTATTTTCTAGGTCGTAGCATGTGGTTGTCCGTCTCTACCTCGACACAATGGGACCGAGGCTCAGCTGTGTTTCCTCCTGCGCTGCTCTGCCGAGTGCAACATGCTTAAGTACACCATGTGAACCACAGTTTGATCAAAATCGTGTCCTGTGTCATGTTCAGAGTGAGAAGTTAGATTAGCTTGATTTTAAAAAAAAAGGTTTTGTGCAGGCTCTGATCATTCCGTTGGCTTTAACATATACAATGTATCGGTGGGTCTGTTGTGTCATGTGCTTTAAATTGAGCAATCTCCCTTTATCGTGGTCAATCTCTTTTTCTGCAGAAAGCTGAGATTATGTTCTAAGGAGTCACCTCTTTCTTGCAGATCATTGCTCCAACGCCCATTTATGGCCTGCGTTATGTGTTGGTCGTGAGGCTTAAGTTGTTACTCTGCCAATCAAAGGTCGTTTTTAGGGTTAGGTTGATATCAAGTCTGGAGCAGGCGAAATTCTCATTTCCTGGTCTGGCCCCAGAGCTGTTATCTATGTTTTATGCACTAGATTGTTTCTTATACTGATTTCAGAGAGTCATAAATCATCACACTCATAACATTGAAATATTTAACTACTCGGAAAATACTTTTGAGACAGAGAAAGCCTTTTGATTTTGTTTTGGAGATACAATATGAAAAGATGAGCGATTAAAACAAACCGTGTTTTTGAGCAGCAGAAAAAAACAGGGACCTAAATCTGATTTACTTAAAATAAAGGTAAAGTAACACTCCAAGATAAACATTAGATTAGATAACACAATCTGAATGGTGTATGCAGTATGTGCTAGAGATAATCCAATAAAAAAAAAATAATTCCAATTCCAAGACCTGAACCTACTGGTATCGGTCTGATATCAGTGCGTGCCTTTATAAATCATTACTAATATACAGAGAATATACAGAGTTTTGGAGTTGTATTATATTATCTAGTTTGACAGTTATTCGCAACTGAAAATGAACACAAATATCAACAAATGCAAGTTTGCTGAGGTGCTTGAAGATAAGCAAGTCGCTTGGTTTTCTACTTGTCGTATAAGTTGGATACAGGTGTACAGAGTGCTGCTGGGAAGTCTCAGGGTCCAGTTTCAGGGCTAATAAATTATGTGATATTGGATCGGTGCATAGACAAGTTATCGTTGATACAGATCCAACATTTTAGGCTGACTCGGGCATTTCCGTTACTGTTAGAAATATTTCTACCTTTTATAAACATTTGTAACACTACTGTTGTTTACTTCATTGAGACTGCTTCCATTCAGTTTTCTTTGAGCAAGAACAAGTCTTCAGTTGTGCTAATGTTGACCTCAACCTGATAAAAGACTAATAGTTACTATGAAAATCGAATTGGACTGGGTTTCCTTTGACACGTTTTGATACTAGTGTCAGTACAATGCGAGTTCAGACACCTTAACTCGGGTACATTTACATTTAAAATGTAAATGTACCTGAGTTAAGGTGTCTGTACCAAAACAATACTTTTTAGATACCTTACTCTGAGGAATGTCAACCCCCTTTTGTTGTCCATAAGCAAGCCAATCTTCTTTAACACATCAGCTTCTGATGTTTTAACACAATCAGTCATAAAGTAAGAGGAACTTTCAAGTTTTGATCTATGAGTAATGACTTAGATCAAGAAAACAGATCTGAGGATATGCAAATAAAACCTCACTTTTGGCACTTTGAATACTAGCTGTTACACACACATTGAAGTTGGCACTTCCTAGTATTAATGTTTGACAGGGAACCTAAGTGAAGAAATAACAAAGTGTATGACACATAAACCGTTATGGCAAGGGGGGGATGTTGTAAGTGGACAGAGCCAGAGAGTGGCGGCAGGAAGGGAATGATGGAAGGAGATAGAGATGTGTGGGAGTGTGGTGAGACGGGATGGTGGAGGGGGGGTGGTGGCATAACCCAAAATAGCCAGCTCACATGTTTGCTGTGTGCGTGGTGAGCTATGAAACCAGCAGGAAGGCCTCCTACTGAATGCCTGGCTAATCTAATGTTCACTCTCACCCCTAATTTTTGAAAATTTGATTGCCATTTTTCTGTCCAACTGTACGTGTGTGTTTGCACGTCTCTTCCAGTCAGTGAGGTTTTCCCTGTCATTTCTGCACCCTCCCGCCGTTCCCTCTACGCTCATCATCTTCATCATTGTCTCTCTTGTCTGTGTAATGTGAACTGATGTTAGACAGCGGCTCAGGCTGGCGATACTCCAGTAGGGAAAAGGTCAGTGACTAGGCCCGTTTACTCATTGAGACACTAATTTTTTTGGCCCTAGTGTACGTAAGGGGGCGAGGAGTGAGGCGGATCAAATCAGATTACACACACACACACACACACACACAGACTCACAAACACACACACAGACAGAGAAACCGTATAAGAGCAGACAGCAGATGTGGCCCTGCAGCGTGTGCATTAGATTCAGAGCTCCGTCTCCGTCTGTCTCTGACTGTTTCATCTAATAAATACTGGCTATCTGCAGCTTCCACACACAGTTATTCCACCGGCTTCATGCACAGAAACAAAACGCACACTCACAAACTTGTGTCAGGCAAGCCGAGACACAAACAGCCTACACATGATGTCCTTTCAGTCAATTCCTTTCATTCCTCAGAGTGTGTCTCAACATGCACACAGGATGATTGCCTTTCTCCTACCACTCATGTTCTTTTCTTCTCTCACTTTCTGTTATGTTCTCCCACTTAATCATGCTCCGGCTCTGTCTTATGCCGATGTTGTGTCTCTGTGTTCTTAATCAAGCGGCTTGTTTATATCAAGGAGGTCCCATGACCCCTCTCCACAGCTGATCCTGGGAGCAAAGCATGCTGGGAGTGAAGTAGCTACAAGGGCGGCATTGGAGCGCACTGTGATTGGCTCCTTGAGTTTGTGTCTGTGTGTGTGTGTGTATGTGTATGTGTGTACAGTGTGCTGATGTGCACTTTGGTGTTTTTAGGGTTACAGACCCACAGGCAGCCTGTGTTTGGCCGATGGAATATATGGTAAGACATTCAAATGATAGCCTACAACCAGCTGGTCAAAAACACAGCGTGACACGGTGGCAAAGGGGTTGCTTCTTCTCACCACAATGTAAACCCAAAATGAAAGGACAAAACTCTCATGTCTAATATGAAAATCAGTGTTCATGATGGTATTTAGAGATTGATGACAGGTTTAAAGGAAAAGTTCAACCAAAAAATAAAGATGTTGTTGTTATCTGCTCACCCTCATGCTGGTGGAAAGTCAGGGGAAGTTTTGAGGCAACAACACGTTTCTGGAGCGTCAAAGGAAAATAGTGTTGCAGCATTCATGTAAACAACAGAAGTAGATGGGCACTTGTTTTAAAATGTAATATAACCACACACACAAAAAAACATTAAATGGCTCTATATAGCTTGTAACCCCAAGTCTCCTGAAGTCCAGAGATCAGAAATTGATTTTAAAAGATGTCATTTACATCCCAAGTGTGGTCGAGCTTGTGAACCCATTTCAGATTGGTGTGTGCTAACACTTTTAACTTAGCAGCTACAGTCAAGATTTTAGCTTGAAAAAAGGTGTAAATAACCTCTTTTTAAATGATCTTTTTGGCCTTTGTTTGGCTCTATTGATAGGAAAGCTTCAGAGAGATGACAGGAAATAGGGTTAGAGAGAGGGGGGTGACATGCAGCAAAGGGCCCAGACCAGTCTCAAACCCCGGGCCGCTGCAGCGAGGGCAAAGCCTCTGCACATGGGACGCCCGCTCTACCAACTGAGCTAGTGGGTGCCCCTAAAATAACCTCTTTTTAAATCAATACAGGATCTCTGGGCTTCCAGAGAGTTTGATTTTTTTCAGTTGTTTTTTATATTTTAAAACTGTCCCCATCTTTCATATCATTTTGCTGTGAAGCTCCAGAAATGTCTTGTGGACTATGAAACTTCACCTGACTTTCCATCAGCATGCGGGTGATCAGATAATGACTCGACTTTCATTTTTGGGTGAATGTTTCCTGTTAAGTTAACCCTCCTGGAATTATTCCATGACCCAGTAATCTTCTGAAATGTGGTCTTATAGTTATTGAATTGTGAATTGAGGGCTGCATAATTACAGCAAAGATGCTCTAAAGTAGTTGTCCAGACATTGTGAACACAGCTGTTTGTAGTTGGAGTGTAAAAAATCACAAAATTCAGATCAATTTTTTAGTACATAATGAAATAAAACCTTCATGAGATGTGCCCCAGTTCTTTATTTTCAATGTATTATAATTCAGCTTTATTAAATTGTGATGTTTCAGGCTTTGAAATGAAAAAGTGGAGCTTTGACCCATTTAGATTGATTTCCCAGCAGCAGAAAACGGAGGCGTTATTTAACAGATTTTAAACAAAGCAAAGTCTCATAAGGAAGAGTACAGTATGAGACATTTTATTGTTGTATCCCTACCAGTGATTAAAGTAAGCAAACGACTTTTACTCATTGTTTGGCATCTTATATCGTTCAAAAGTTTTCCCAGCCAGCTGTCTAAAAGTTAGTATGCACGCCATGAAACTTGAAACCGAAGCCGCAGCGTTTAATCATGTATGAGTAATTGTGCAGCCCTTTGCATGTAAATTTATCGTGGTTTGAGTGAGTAACTGTTCATGGCAGTATTATTAATATGAATTCATGATAGCGGGAAAAATGTGATTCATTTTTCAACAAAAAAAAAACATCTTTCTGTCAACCCTACGCCACAATGTGTCATGTGTTTCACTGGTTACAGGCGATGGTGCAGGCTATGGGTGGAGGGGTGCTGTCTTCACCAATCACTCTCACACCAATCACATCCAATCATATCACCGTGTGGTATGCAGTGATGGGTATTACCTTGAATGACTCTCTGTAGCTCCCTGCAGTTCTCTGATTTTGATCCTTGAGTGCACTACTCGACTACAAGATGACTGTGCGGTGGTCAAACGTAGTACTGCAGGGACTATATGTTGGGGTGTCATTTGAGGACTCCTTGCCTAGTATCCACTCTGCTGGGTTTCCTGTGTCACTCTATGGGTGGTTTCCTCCGCTTTCCGCAACACTGCCTTCTCATCAGATACGCTTGAATGTCGGGTCCAATCTGCGGGATCTCTGCTTTCTGTCTGCCTCTACAGAATCGCTCAGTTGATATTGTGCTTGCCTGGTAATAACCTGTCCTTTCCCCCTAGAGAGCTCTAGTCATGTAGCAGCACAGGGAATATTTACTATGTGAATGCCAGTCTGTCTGCTTTCTGTTTTGAATTTGTCCACTTTCATCAAGGTTATATGGAGTGACCTCATGTCACACTCCGAGCAGTCCGTGCAGGGAGGGTGAACCCTTTTCCTCTTCCGGTCTCCATCCTCCCTCTCTGTCTTTCTCCCCCTCCTTTCACCCTGTTTCTCAGGTTACCAAACATGAATAAAGGAGGAGCCATGAATAGCCAACATGGACAACCTTTCCTCCCCGCACATGTATACACAAACATCCCCCTTCCCCTCTCCTGCCCCATCTCTTTTTTTCTCCTTTCCCTCTGTTCTTTCACATCTTCATCTCCCCTCCGAGTGTGTGCATTAACGTGCAGGAGGGCAGCATCTTTCTGTGCATACACATGTACTCTGCTAAATGATTGAGGCTGCAGAGAGGAGGTGGGGGGGGAGGGGAGGAAACAGGAAGGAGGTGGGATGGGAGGTGGGGAGGGCAGAGGCAGCAGCCGTGAGTGTGTAAGTGTGTGTGTGTATGTGTGTGTGACAGAGGGAGAGAGAGAGAGAGAGATGGTAAGAGAGAAAATGGGAGGCAGCATCACCCACCCAGACTGGGAGGAGGGGAGGACAGACAGCGTGATCGTCCCTCTAACAGACAGAGGTGGAAGGAAAGTGGGAATGAGAGACGAACGTGAGGGGAGAAGAGGAGCACAATGAAGGAGTGCCATTGTCCATCCTGGCAGCGCTGCCTTTTCACCATCTGCTGAAAGAGAGACAGAGAGACAGAGAGACAGAGGAGGGAAGAGCCAAACAGAGGAGAGGATAGATGGAGAGGAGCTGCCGGCAGTGACTTTGTGAATTAATCGAGCGGAAGAGCGGATCAGAGGAGAAGCACGTTTTTTTCAGGGAGTGGACGGACGAGGGAGCCAGAAAAGGAAGGAGAGGACGGATGACCGGACAGTCTGTGGCAGTTTAAACATTAATGTCTTTAGATGAATCACCATGGATTATCAACTGTATGCTTTTTAAAACCAAAAAAAGAGGAACTACTGTTTCTGCTTTGCCATTCATTAACAAAAAGAAACAACTCTTAGGGAAATTGATTAGACTCACTTTATACAGAACAATTTGAATTACTTTTCTTTGTTTTGTTTTTGTAAATATAGACTCTCTTTGTGACTTCTGATTTTCTATTCTCTTTGAGCATAATATCAACTCTGCAGGATGTTATACAATCATTATCTTTGTTGACTGCTGCACAGATATTCAGGTTGTTTTTATGCAAGTTTTCTAAACATCAGTGGGTTTTTTAAATACGTAAATCGTTCTTGTTGTTATTAGAAAAGTGATTATTGTTCTTTTGAATTAATATCAGACGTACAGTTTTACATGCCCTAGTTGGAGTCAGTGCATGCAGCCGACATGGGATGTCAACATTGATCGGGTTTTATGGCTGGCGCGACGCCGGTCAAACTTTGATCATTTCCTGAAACCTATTGATCTTCGGAGGAGTCTGTAGTTTTTCTTCCTGTTGGCTGAAAAATAAGCTCTAAAGTGGAGCCTTTGATGCAGCACCTAATTGCTGCCATGTGATTTGACAAAGCAGTTATCTCTTTGTCTGAAGATTTCTGCGGCTGTCGGGACTTTTCGGCGTATACCCTCCGCAGGCATCTCTTTTAATGTCTGTTGCCATAGCAACGGACGGCAGCTGCAGACAGAACAAGATGTAAAGTTGTTTTTTCTTGTCTTATCTTTTTAAACTGGTGCTGTTCCATTAGGTAATTGTATATATTTATTAGATAAAAAGCCGCAGACTTGAGTAGTCCATGGTTGTGTGCAGTTTTTAGACTTTCTCTCTTAGACAGGGTTTTTTTTCATGTCTTTACTAGACAGTCTTTGTCTATGCGGAGCTCGGCGGTCTCTGAGAATCAGGGTTGTTTCAGGTCACCTGTCTCCCCCTCCCCATTCTGTTTGTTCGTCTCGTATGCATCGCCTCAGCTGCGCTTGTCCCGATCTCACCTTTTGTCAGCAGCAACTACCATCTTCATCAGTCTAGCTGATGTGCCATTATCAGGACTGACTGGATTAATGAGATTATCGTACTGATTTCACCTGTACACATCATTCTGTGCAGCTGCTTGGCCCTAATCACTGATCATTAGGCTGTGTTTGTGACAGTCTTTTCCTGTTACTGCCTGTGTGTAGGTGACTCAGGATTTCACCTCATGTAGAGGGTCATCTCCTCTGCAGTCACCTGACCTGCACTGTGTTCTGTGCACTAAAACATCCTCAGCAGCAGCGTGAGGGTTAACTCTGCTCAAAGAGCACTTCAGCACCTGTGTATAAGAACAGAACACACCTGGATATTCCTCTCTATTGTTAACAAGTCCATTTATGTTGGATTTTTTTGCCTTTCAAGACTAATTTCTGGTTTTATTAGGGGTGTGACAGACTGTTTTGTTTATTCTGCATGCTCTTTGATTGTCTGAATACCGGGTGTCTTTTGTGACTTTTCCAGCCATACTTCTTTACAGCTTTCTGGAGATTATCTCAGCCTGTCTGGCCGTGCGTGAGTATGACTGGATCCTCCATGGTGCTTTTTGGCCAAGACCAGATGGATGACTAGCTAGAATTGCTAGACAATCCCTCTGTGGTGCTAGACTGGTGTAGGCGACTGTTCCTTTGCCATGCTTCCAGCGCCCACTACAAGCTGGCCTGCTCTACTTCAGACACTGTAAAGTTCTGAAATGTTAGCGAGTGGAAAAATCAACCCATTTGCTTGGCATCGCTGAAACCTTGGTGCCAAATTTACGACGATCTGCAAGTGGTCTTGGCAAGGTGTGTGTAAATCTTGCTCGGCTGTGAGGGAGTAAAGGTCAACAGATTGTAAATATGACTCGTGCCTCAATAGCACTGAGGTGTTGGTCAAACTGCTGCAGGCTGTTTTGTTTGTAGAGACTGTTAACGTGTAGAGACTGTTGCTTGCCTTCTAGGTCAGTCTATGCAGAATATGAGATGTTATGCGGCGTCTGTACGATAGTTTGGAGTAGAACTGAATGCTGACCTGCTGCTTGATAAGCCCTGCCTTAGATAAAGAAGGAAGTGGTTCCCGAACACGTCATAAGAGGCTGTGTCAACGCTTCTCTCTCAGGTAACTGACTACAGTCTGGGCTTGTTATTTGAACCAGGCAGTAATAAAGTAACAGGGTAAGAGGAAAATTGCATAGAGTGATCAGCATAACACCATTTCCAGCTGGTTGAGCGAGTTCATGTTCAACCCTTGATGAGCCTCCAGCACCATTCAGGGAACCCTGGGTTGTGAGTTCAAACAGGACCAATCAGGTCTCGTTAGCATCATAACAAGCCCACCGGTAGTCGTCATCAGCCAATGACCTACATTCTCTGGCGTTACATCACCGGCGTGCTACTGCAGTGTGTATCACTGTACCAGACACAGACAACATCTCAGACTCAACCTACTACTATCTTATGGTGCTCCAGTAAGAAAAAAAACATCCAAACCGAGGTGGCCAGTTTAAGGGAACACACTTGAACCAAGGCAGCCTCACTTGTTTTAGCCATATCAGGAACTTCAGTCAGGAACGGGCTCTTCTTAGCTTGCCCAGTCTTAAGTACTAACTTTTTTTCTTTCTGTTTTCTACTGGTGTCTAAAAAGGTGACCATGCCTAGCCTCTAGCCATCCTCAATCTTAAAGTTCGAGAGGTAGAAAGGCAGGGATCACCATTAACATATTAGACAGAGGGACTGTTAAACAGGACAGCCTGGAGAACGGGCGAGCAGACGAGGGAGGGGGCGAGGGGGAGCGAGAGATCATCTGGAAGAGGAGAGAGGAAGTGGTGGCGCGGGAGAGGGCGGAGGCGCTGGAGAGACAGAGGTTGGCAGAGTACATTGTGTGGAGGAAGCGAGAGGGCTTCCAGGAGAAGAGGGGAGACAGAGAGAGGGGACGAAAGGGTGCAGAGAAAGGGAACGGGGCTGAGCCAGAAGTGATCTGGAAGAGGAGAGAAGAAGAAGAAGAGGGAGACGCGGGGAGGGAGAGAGCAAGGGCTATTCAGAGAGGACATGAAACCATTTGGAGGAAGAGGGAGAGGGAGTAAAAGAGGATGCCGAGTGCATTTGAGAAGTAGGTGTTAAAGAAAGCGTGCTGCGTTGGATACTAGCCATACATCAGTAAGCCTCCTCTCTCTTCTTTAGCAGTTCTAGGCTTCGTTGAGCTCTGCAGGTGCCCACTGTAGTATCAACCAATTGGAGCCGTGCAGTGTATGTGTGTGTGTGTGTGTGTTGCTGCCACGTTGGTGTGCACGTCCCCCTTTGCGATCCCCTCGTTGGCTGCTAATAGGATTTTTATGGGCCTGTGTCAAGCAGGATAGAGCTGCCAAGGGGAGTTGCTTCACACGTGCATGCATGTGCGCACACCAACACACACATTCACAGATAATCTGAGAAGCATTGTGGGCAGGAAAGGTTTATACTGCCTCACACGCATGTAAACGCATCACGTACAAGTGCGCACCCCTCAGAGCAGTGCGACACATGCAAAGGGGGCGTTGAGAGACAATCACTTGTGTTGATTCTCCATGGTGCTGGCAACAGCTGGATAGCCGGCCCTCACTGAGAGGCTATTAAGCTGGGACAAGATACTCACAGATATTGTTTTACATTCTGGCAAATACACCAAGATGAACACTTTGTGGAGAGCTAAGAGCATGTCATCATCAGTCCCTGGGAACACAGTGAACATGGACACAGATTTAAAAGTTAACTGATGACAACATGATCTGCACTAGTGCGCTGAAAAGAAACTTTTTTCATCTGCATTCGACCAGTAACTGGGACACCCCACTTTTCCTCTGCACCTTTTCTCATTCTGCATTCATTGTGGGTGAAGCTGTTTTTGAAGCAGTTGGGTTTCGGCTGCCTGGTAATGAGCGGAGGACCGACAACCAGACAGATGGATGCAGCTCTTACGTTGAGGGAGACAGACAGATGGCTGTGTGTCCCTTTCGAGAGAAACTTTGAATGCTAAGACAAAGAGACTTTGATTGAATCACTAGCTCCTGTGTGGACTTGCCGCGGATATAAAAACTGACACTGCAGATTCATTATGGAGCTTGTCCCAAAAACCAAGTACACCCACTTTCGGAGTGAATCGCTGAGCTCAACTGATGAAACAAACTCCAATCCATCATCGTTCCCTCCTTCCAGTCCTGCTACCCCGCTCACTCCCTCCCCTGGTTTACCTTCCTCTCTCTCCTCCTCGTCTCTCACTCCCATCTTGCCCCCCTCTTCTCCCCGCCAGGCTGAGAACAGCCCCACCACCCTCTGCTCCTTCTTCCCCAGGATGGGATCCCTTCGTCTGGGTGTCTCTGCCACCCTTCTCCCAGGACTGAAGGCCTCAAACAGGCCGCAGCACCCTCAGGCGCATGTTGAGTCCTCTGGGGACGACAGGAGCAGCTCTAGCTCCTCCCCTCCCCTCCATCACCCACTTCCCCCTCTAACTGCTCCTTCTCCCCCTCCTCGACCTCCTCTGCAGGATATGAACCGGCTTGGAGGGGCGTCCAGGAGGGCACGGGTGGAAGGAGGGCAGCTGGGAGGAGATGAGTGGACGCGCCATGGCTCCTTTGTCAACAAGCCCACCCGTGGCTGGCTGCACTCCGACAGTGTGGTCAGCACCGCCGGTGTTTCCTACACTGTACGGGTGAGTGACTGGCACACTCTCACTAAAATATATAACTTCACACCTCTCTTTCCAGTCAGTTTCTTTGCATATATACACACTTCTTTCACATTTGTGGAAACTGACGGAAATGACCCAAAGAACACCATTGCTTTCTTCCTCTGTTGTGTTCCATATGTTTAATGGGACTGTGATGTAGGAAATGTCTGACACTAATGTGTTGCCTTCCTGTTTCCTGGGCAGTACATGGGTTGCGTGGAGGTGCTACAGTCAATGCGAGCGCTGGACTTCAACACCAGAACTCAGGTCACCAGGTGAGATGACACGCTGCTCGTCTGCTGTTGGTAGAGCAGGCGTCCCATGTACAGAGGCCTTGTCCGCGCTGCAGCGGCCCAGGGTTCAAGTCCGACCGGTGGCTCTTTGCTCATCCCCCCATCCTGTTTCCTGTCATCTCTGAGCTATCCTATAAATAAAGCCATAAAAGGCCAAAAAAAAAAAAAATTTCTTTTGTTTCTATAGGTTTCAGATTTTTTTTTCTATCATAACACGGGGGTATTCGTCAAGGTCTACTTTGTCAGATTTAGTCACATGTCGCAGTGTGGTTGTAGTATTCAACCAACTAAACACCCCTCATCTTACCCTACGGTGGCTGATAAAAAAAATTTAAAATAAGGAAAAGCCAGCTCTAGAGCCAGTGTTTGCATCGTCTGTTCTGTGCTACTGTAGAAACATGGCTATGCAACATGATGGCTCACTCCGTAGAATTACACGTACACAATATTGTTTCAATATGTTTATATTTTATTTCAGTAAAAAAAAATTTACCCACCCACTAACATCTTGCTTTGTTTTCACTGGTAAAAGGGTACAACCAGCATTTATTCACAGATCCTTTCTCTGGCGCTATGACACGTGTTGACGTAAAGAACATGGCACATGAATAATTTTCCATCTGTCTTTTGTTTGAGCAGCACTTGAACATCGTTCAACAGACTGAAGCAAAAGATCTTGGAAAGGCAGCCACTGTATCATTGTCAATGGCCTCCATGCTGCTTTCTGCTCTTCCGTTTCAAGCGCATTCGTGAAGAAAATGAAAAAGTTCTATAAGTTTTAGTTTTGTTTAACCTTGATACGTCAGCCGCGTACACTCACACACACCTCTCACCTCTCACATATGTCAGCGGCTGCTTCCTTGCCCACTGCCTGTCTGCTTCTCCTCGCTTTTGCTCGCTCGTTTCTTTCTATGTTAGTGCTTGCGTGCATATGCCTGCTTGTGTGTGTGTATATACACGCCTGCAGCTCTCCCAGCCCCTGAATTAGAATGTACTGGAATCCTGGTGGTTTCCTTCTGGTTTCCGTAGCACAGTTGCCAGGGAGGGACAATAAATTCAATCACCCGCTGCCAGATCTAGTTTCATTTGCATAATTGTGAGTCCGGGAACGTGTGAGGGTTAATGACATGCTATTGCAACTCCTGCATGCTGTTAATGTTGCAGGGAGGCCATCTCTGTGGTGTGCGAGGCAGTGCCCGGAGCCAAAGGAGCCCAGCGCAGGAGAAAGGTACACACTACGCACACTAGCACACACCCTTACAGGCCATTATTTATTTATACAGCTTAAGTGGGAAGGGTTTTCTGGATAAGAGCTAGATTTAGCTTGATTGTCCACTCTGTGGTCAGTTGGCTATTCGGTCACACACTCTCCCTTACACACAAACAGATCTTGATTTAGGCTGATTGTACACTTCTGTGGTCAGTGGACTACTCGCAGGTAATTACCAATCACTCTGGTCTCTGTTTTCCCTCCCTCTTGTCACAGGGGAGGCTGGAGAGGCGGAGTAGTAGCTTGTGTGGAGCCAGTGTCAGGCCAAAGTAGCACTACAGATCAGCAGACAGAGCAGAGCCGCCAGTCTGCTGTTTAAAGACTACGTGTGTCTGTACAGCCTTCCTGTAAAACTAAAAACATCCACCCAAACAGTCCATAAACAGGTGGCTAAATCCAGCAGCCTGTTGCAGTAGAAGGTTTTGACCAAGGAATGTCTGGCAGAGCAGCACACCAGACAAAACACAGTTATAGGATGCAAACCAGAATAGATTAAAGAAGTCTAGTCCCGAGGATTTGGCTGGACTGAGGTTAATGTGGCTGAGCCTGTGCATCCTGTCCTGATGCTGTTTTTCTCACAGCGTACGCCAAATTTTCTGGAGCAGATATGGATGAAAGCCATGAGAACAGGCGGGGGATTGGGATAAATGGGCTGGCACAATAGCGCTGGCGTGGTCTGCGCGATGCTCTTGGGCCAGCCTACAGTATGCGAACTGTCCCGTCTACTCCCTGTTGGTCGCAGTTGGCCTTGGAGACAGGATCACTTTCACAATCACAGCTGTTCTTCCCTCCCACACACACAGGCATTTCCACACATACACCCACATGCTCACGCACAGCCAGGGAGCAGTCAATGGGCTATCGTGCCTTGTTGAAGTTTTTTTTTTAAAAATGGCCTGTTCTGTTTGCACACCTTGTTTGTTTGTCACTCAGGGACCGCATCTCTCTCCTTCGCAGCCTTCCTCTCGCTGTCTGACCTCCATCCTGGGGAAGAGTAACCTGCAGTTTGCTGGCATGACAATCAGCCTCACCATCTCGACCAGCAGCCTCAACCTGCTGGCCTCCGACTGCAAACAGGTTAGGCTGAAACCAGCTTGCTCTTGAAGATGCTGCTGTGTGTCTTTTTCTCAAAAACTGTGGGCCAGAAAATTATTGTTTGAGCCCAGTTGTTGCCAAAGGTATGTTTGGTATCCAGAGTGCAGTTGTGCCTGTGCAGTGTTTACTGAAGCAGAGTGAACCTGAGGATCTCTCTGTTTGAGGGATTTCATGTGGGACAAGGATTAAGCAGACTTGTTGTTTAAATCAGCTTAATTTATATTTCATTTAATGTAAATATTATTTGTCTTTAAAGGCTTGTGTATTGTTCATTGTCTAACTAAAATGGAAGAAATGTTTCTGTATGTATGGATGCAAATCTTTCCTTGAATTTTCTCAGTAAACTTCAACGAGCATGTGCGAGTTTGAACGACAGTCGGTGACTACTTTATACCGAGAGCCATGCAGAGAGAGGGTTATGGTTGACCGTCTCTTAACCCTAACGAGGAATCAGCTAGTTTGAGTTTGAATGTTGATGTTTTGATAACCCTATGCAGTGGTTAACATTATGTTTTAAAACTAATCTTAGCTACTGTAGCTTACTAATAATGTCAGCCTACTCCCTTTAAAATCCTTGGAGCCAGCTATAACTTGATGTAGCTGGATAACTTCAGCATGAATTCATGAATTTTATCAGTAAAAATGATATAACTGCTGTAGTAATGAGTAATGAGACCTGAAACCTGGAAAGCAGTTAACATTTCTGCACTCCCACTTCTCCCGTTTCAAAATCAATGGGTTTTTAAATTGGCTGAAATAAGGTCTATGGTTACCAAAGGCTGAAGATATTTACACGTTTTGTTCTACGCCATAAAATACATAATTAAATGTCCCACAATTGAATTATAAAACATCTATCTAATCCCGTAGGCTTTTTGTTGAGGGAACCAGGGCAATGCTAACTTTAGGGTTAGCCTACAAAAATATGTCACCCCTACAGAAAACCTCTTAGAGTTAGATATCAATGGCAGGGCTTTTCTTTCAGTATCTCCCGCAAATGCTAATATCATTATATCTATAATTAATAGTTTGTAATATTTTATTTTTTTTAAATTGTGCATTTTGACTTTTTAATACATAAATCGGTTACCTTTTGCTTTTCATATGGGCAGTATGTATTTAGCCTACATTCAGTTGAATTAATGATTCAAACAGATTTAAGTTACCGTGAATTTCACAGCGGAATTGGACCTAAACGATGTGAAATTTTTTTTTAATGGATTTTCACATCAGGAAGTGTCTTTATAATCCACAACCTACCACTCAAGGTATAACTTCTGTGATATTTGGGCCATTCAAGGGATTCCCAGTTAAATTTAGAGTTTCTCTGGGTTGTTTGCCTCGTTTATCCTGCATGCTGCACAAATCCCTCTTAACCATCATCCTCATTCCTCCATCGCCAAGGGGCAGGATGTGATCCTCCTCTTAGACATCTAATGAGTTAATAGCTGCTGAATGATGTTTATTTCTTCGGGGAGATGATATACAGTAGCAGTGCAGTGCGTACACATTAACACGTAGTGCAAAGAAACATGCCGTGCACATACACCCATTCAAAAATAAAAACCTCAGACACAGACCACACATTGTGCCCGGGGCATTAGCAAGTGTCGGTGTTGTTATTGATCCAACATGGGCGGTTGTTGCAGACTGTTAAAAAAGGTGTTCCATCCATTTGTCCCTACTTAGTTTTTATCTCGGCTGCAGTTGATGCCGCTCAATGGAGGAGAAAAGCACTTTTCTCAGTAATGATTCCACATTCGTCTCTCCATCCACGTGCTCTCATCTCACTTCCCACATACTTCATGTCACCCACGTGCTCTCCTTCTGTCTCTCTCTCTCTCTGTATCCTCTCCCTCTCTCTTCCTGTCTTTCTTTTTCCTCCACAGATAATCGCCAATCATCACATGCAGTCCATCTCCTTCGCTTCTGGAGGAGACCCAGTGAGTCACCCAACACTCCCTCTCTCTCTCTCTCTCTCGCTCAGCTCAAATCTCACTCTGGCCTTTTTCCATCTTTCTTCAGCCTGCATATCCTTCCTTCCTGTCTTCTGTCATTGTCTATTCCTATGAATACCACTCACCCCATTGCTGCCTCCCTCGCTGGTTTGCGGTCCTTCTCTTCTTCGCTTGATCTCATCACTTCCGGTCTTTTCTATTTCAGTTCAATGTATGTTTTTAACTTCTCTCATGACTGAAAGAGTGCAGCTTTTTCTTTATCTCTTTTTTCTTCTTACTTTTTCAACCTCTCTATCCTGAACCTGCCCTTCACCTTTTCCTTCCATCAATTCTTCCCCTCCCCTCCTCCCCTAACTGTCTCCCCTGTCTCCCTCAGGACACGGCTGAGTACGTAGCATATGTGGCCAAAGACCCAGTCAACCAGAGAGGTGAGCACAATGACACCTTTACTCAATATAGACACTAAAAACTCAGACTGCTGTGATGCTGACGTTTTTGAGCTCTTGGTTTGAGTAGAACTCTGATCCTTTGGTACACGAGTTGCAAATATTCTCTCCACATTCATTTCAGTCTCATTGGATGAAACAGATGGTGAGATTGCACCTTCAGCAAATACCGTAAACAACTACAAACAAGCCATTTTATTAACATATAAATTCATTCTATTAAAAAATTGAAACGGCTCTATTCATTATTTTTTATCCCCCTTTGAATTTGCCACACCGCCCACTGGAGCTTAGACAGTACAGACCGTGTGCAGAGTAAAGGAAGAAAACGGTAAAATTACCACTATATAGGCATAACAGGTCACAGGACTGTTTTTAATTGTTTGGCACAATCTGCTTTATTCATGATTATGTGCAAAACATGTGAGCATGTGGCTTGATTTTCCATGCCATGAAGGCGAATGGAGGAAAAAATACTGTTCTTGGTTTTGCAGTCAAAGACTGTATGTAACTTCGATGTTACATCATGTACATTAAGGTTCTAATACCAATCAGTGGCCCTAACGACTCTGAAACTCAGAGCTCACACGTGTCCTTAAAGACTCTGTAAGGACACTCCCACACAGAGTTTACAAGCCTGCCACTCCCCTCCAATTAGGACTGAAGAAGCCTCTTGGATGAGAGGTGAAACGTCTTCAAGAAACTGAAACGAGTCCAGTTAACTACGATACAGCACTTAGAATTACCATGACCTGGATGACTGAGAACCTTCATCAACATTCAACACCTCTTTAAATATTATTCATGTTCGTGTAATTCTGCAAATTGAGGAATAATGGCAAGAAAGTGGGAAAAATGAATGTTGCAAATCTGTTTTCTACAACCCTGATTACAAAAACATTTGGACACTGTGGTATATATTTACAAAAATCAATAAAGCTTATCAGTTTGAACATTAAAAAGTCTTTGTGCTGTGTTCAATTGAATATAGATCAAAAAGGATCTGCAAATAATAGCTTTCTGTTTTTAGGTTTTACACAGTGTTCCATCTTTCTGGGAAGCAGGGTTGTACTTTGCCTGCATGTCAATATATTTGTCTAGCTGCATTCAAGTACATGTTGCTCCAGCTTTCTTATTAGTCATTTGTGCCTCTTCTCCTTCAGCATGTCATATCCTGGAGTGTTCAGAGGGTTTAGCCCAGGAAGTCATCAGCACCATCGGCCAGGCCTTTGAACTGCGATTTAAACAGTACCTAAAGAACCCGCCCAAACTGGTCACGCCTCATGACAGGTAGATGCAAAAAAATGTCACTCGAATGAGCCCAAAACATTGGCTTGTGTTTAGATTTTGTCACCCTTAATTTGTTTTTCTATCTGCTTTTTCTTCCAGGATGGCTCCGTTTGACGGCTCCGCATGGGAGGAAGAAGATGACGAGGCTCCTCCGCCTCCTGACGTCCCTTACTATAATAATTTCCCTGGAAAACAGCCTCCCCCTGGTGGACTGATTGACATGAGGACCCGCCCAGGAGCCACGCTGGTGAGAAGAACACAAACACAACAGGAGGATGAGATACCCATACACATGTTTCAACACATCCAAACGCTGCTCATACTGCGGTTAAGAGATGATGCATTTGTTAAGAATCCTTTAACTACTCAGCTTATGAATCAGAATTGCCTGGAAGTGTGAAAGGCAGCAGTTACCCAGCTGGGATCACTCAGTTTGTGAAAGACAAATCATCACTGACCTTGTTGTAATCTTTTTAATAGGAATTTATTTGTGTACGTACACCAGAGTATACCCACATTTGGCTGTGACTCATTATGTGTTTATATGCTTCTATTTTTGCAGCCTTATGGACAGCCAGGTCAGAATGACATTCACAAGCAGCCGCTGCCGCCTCTGCCAGGTGAGCTCTGTCTCTACTCGTCTGTCTGCATCTTCTGGAGAAAGACTGAAGCTACTATTACGACAGAATTCACTCACACATTTTCTCCATTTTCTCTTCTCTTCATTATTTATTTATGCCTTATTTGGTAGGGAGAGATACGGTATACATAGACTTAATGAAAACAGCTGTCCCATGCAAGTATCATTGTGTTTATAGCAAATGCTGATTTGCAAAGTTCGTCCCTAGAAGGGCTTTTATGGAAATGAGAATATAGAAATTACATAAAAAGAGGTTTCTGTGAGTGCAGCAAGATACAGTAAAGCACACCGTTGAAAACATTACATTTAAAAACTAGACATGACTACAGGCATGTTGCTGAGTTAACCAGGATTTGGTAGCTCTTTTAAGTCGTGAAGTAGGGAGTTCCAGGACTCGTCTCTTTATCTTTATCTTGTCATGTTGTGTTAAAAATAGGGTTGCACGATATGGTGACTCATGATTAGCAGGAATGCATCACAATCTTCATTATCAGTCAAATGGCTTTTAAAATCACAATGATGTGACATTTGTTCCGGTGTGTACCAAGCAAATGTGGAGAAAAAGATTTGTACTTGACGGCATCTCTGCAGCACCACAAGTACTTCATCACAACACTGACCTTTTCCATAAAATTGCAGCTTCTGCGGTTTGGATATTGCACTTGTGATTTCAATTATACGTAGATTAATTGTGCAGCCCAATTTAATGCTGATTACACATTTGGAAGATGTTCCATTGCCGGTCGCTCACCAGTGTCTTTATTTTTTTTCTAGTGGGAGCCAAAGATGGGGGACGAGAACTGTTCGATGACCCTTCATATGTCAATGTGGATAAACCCCGCCCTCCAGTTGCAGCCAATGGAAATGCTCATAGAGATGCTTTTGACATGAGTAAGTGCCTTACCTGATCTATCTCTTCTGTCTTGAGACTATTGTACCAGCTTGTGAAATCTAGTGCTGCACCAATTTATCGATTTGTTGCCCACTATTAAATTAGTCTATTTTGATAATCTAATAATTTGTGTAATTTTTAAGAAAATAAATGTCAAATATTCTGATTTTAGCTTCTGAAATATAAATATTTTCTGGTTGCTTTACCCCTTTATGACAATAAAATGTTTATCTTTGGGTTGTGGATGAAACCAGACATTTGAGGACGTTATCTTAACAACTAATTGATTAATCGAGAAAATAATTGACAGATTAATCGGCAAAGAAAATAATCATTAGTTGCAGCCCTAGAAAAATTTAAGTTAAAATGGACTTTTATCTAAAAAAAAAAACAAAACACAGGCTTAATGCAGATAAGTAGCAACCTTGCTGGCAAACTAAATAACTACTAAAGGTCATAAACGTGATTTCTTGTAAATGACGAGATGTGTGGGTTGTATTCAACATTACTGGTGGCTCAAATGTGCGATTGTTTTACCCTGTGGAAAGGATGGGGCTTAATTATTGACTATAGAGACGAGCTGAGTAGTGTGTGCTGTACATTCCATATGACGGGCTAATTGAAGAGCGGAGCAGCCTACAGAAGGCAGTCCTGGAGGAAGATAAGGGGATTAGAGTGCCTTTGTCCATTACAGGGGCATTTTATGTGACATGATTGGTTGACTGGGTAAAGCCTTTCACATTAAAGACGCAGCCCACTATCAGTGTTTGGCACACAGCTGTCAGAAACCATGTGGTTCACTTGGACAATCTTTCTAAATAGAAATTCAGACCATCAAGGACGAAAGTCAATTTTCCTATGTAGGCATGCGTTTGAGGTTTCCTGCAGAGAAATACAATCATACAAATGTGTGTGTACTTACTTCTTAAGAGCCATTTGATGATGCCCTGGGGGTCTCTGTGACAGCAGCGCCCCCGCTGGTGCAGCAGTTGCAGTGTGAGGCCTGGTTCCACGGCAGCTTAACTCGCAGGGAAGCAGAGAGGCTGCTGACCCGGGATGGAGACTTCCTGGTGCGAGAGTCTGGGACCACGCCCGGACAGTACGTCCTCACGGGGCAGCAGGGGGGTCAGCCCAAACACCTGCTACTCGTCGACCCAGAAGGAGTGGTGAGTTGGGGTGGGAAGAGGAGAACATGAGGGCAAGAGAGTACAGAAGCATGGATGGGTGAAGGAAATGTTTAAGTACTATTTTTTGATCTGTTTTTTTTGTCTTTTAGGTCCGTACAAAAGACCATCGGTTTGAAAGCGTGAGTCACCTGATCAGCTACCACATGGACAACAGACTCCCCATCGTATCAGCTGGTAGCGAAGTGTGTCTGCAACAGCCAGTGGAGCGCAGGGCCTGACATTACACACACCAATGAATTAACTCCACCAAATACACGCGCACTCCTGCAGCAATCCAACACAAGACAAACATATGCTATAATACACACGACAACACTACACTCGACACACATACACAAGAATACATATGCACACAACATTGCAAAGAAAGCCAAAAAAGAAAAAAAGAATCACCAGTTTCTCTGCAAAATCTCGCTCACCTGCTGCTGTTGCCACCTTCTCCTCTCTGAACGCCAAACTGTGACCTGCAGTCCTCGACCACAGCAATTATCAGGCGCATCCCTCCACAACGGAGAAGCACTGCTGCAATTTCTCAACAGCCTACTGTGAACCAGGGAGGAGCCCTGTGCTACTTTCAGAACGGGGCAGAAAAAAAATGCAATTTCCTTTTTTTTTTTTTTCTTTTTTAAAAGAGGAAACAAATCTTGATTTGCGATAATGAAAAAAAAAAACAACAACAAAACACTTTACTAATACATGGAATCGTGTGCAAAAGAAGTTGTGGAACTGAAGAGTGATGAAAGGAACTTAAACAGGACATGGAATGAGATTTTCATTCAGGGAAATTATTTCCCTCCTGAGCCTGTTGCTGGAGCATATTAGGCAAAAAAAAAAAAAAAAACCTGACGGAAGTGGTTTCTTAGTTTAAGAGACTGAACCAGGTTCGAACATAAACACTCCCTTCAAGTGTCACTGGAGCACTTCAGCAGCAAACCTTGACTTTGTTATAATTCTACCTGGTGAATATGCATAAACGAGTTTGCTTCCAATCTAATCAGGAGGGCCATCCAACTCCCCGCCACTCCCCTTTTAAGGACTTTTGGACTCTGACCCTCAGAAAGATACCTGGTGATGAGAAAAGCCTGTATGCAAAACTGGGGGACTGCTATGCCAATGACCATCATATGTGTTTTTTTCTTTGTTTGTTTGTTTCCGTCTGTATTCTTGGGACTCATTACTTATTGGACATTCTGAGTTCAGGAGGATCGAAACAGCTGTATCTCCTTAATCCCTCTGTACACAGACACACACCTTTACACCACACACCGTCTTCACCAAAGAACATGAACTTGGTCGCTAACGGCAGAGAAAGCCATGATAATTATAAAGTAAACTGTTTTGTGTGCTTACAGCATTGGGAGAAAATTTAGATAGAAGGAAATGTATATTAAAATGGGCCTGTTTTAGAGGGAGGAGGAATGTACGTGACTGTGCCTGAACGCCTCATCAAAATTGAGATCCTTCATGTAAATTGTGCGTTAATGTCGCTCACAAACACAGTAACTACTACATTTTGAGAAGCATCGACCAGATCACTTTTGACCTGTTGCTTTTCCTTGACATCTTAGTATGTGTTTGCATTGACAATCTATGGGTTCAATCTTTACAGAGTTTTCTGACCGAAAGCAACAGAAGAGTAGTTGAAGGAGATCCCTTTAAATGGTGGCCGGGGAGAAATGTTGAACAGTCCAAGCAATGAACTTCCCTCCGCAAAAATGATGCAAAGTATGTCGTAGTAACTGGTTAAGTAATTCTTGCGTATTGTGATGTTTCTTTAGTTTTAAATCATTTGAGGGAATAATGTCCTTTTTAAAAAAAAAAAAAAAAGTATCAAATGAAGTTGTTTGAACTGAACATAAGGACATAAATGTTTTTGAGCATTGCTAACGATGAAATGCTTAAGCCAAATGTTTTTCCTCAGTGTGCTGTTTTCACAAACCTTAGAGGATGTGTGGGGGGAGAAGTTCACACTATTGTTCTCTCCTCCCCTCTTCCTCCTCCCTCGGTTCATGACGTTGTTTTTTTTAATGTCTTTTTAATCGTGCCTTGTTTCTTCAATGCAGTCACGTCACTTCAATGCAGTCACCTTATGTACTTAATTCAAATGTAGTCGACTACAGGAGAATCTTACAAAAAGCCTCTCAGTTAAACAAAGACTCTGCAAAAATGACACTCCAGTAAACACACACACAAAAACAAACAGATCCAGTGATGGCAATCTCCTCTGATGCACATTCTTGCATTCAGCTTATAGTCACAGATACTTGATGTCACCATTCAGGGGGGATATTTCTTGACCATCTGTAAATAACATTGACTCTTGAGTGGTCTGCTTAGTATTGGAATTTTAGTTTTCATAGTTTTATGGTTCAGTACTTATTTTATAAGTAACGACGGAGCCAGACACCACAGCACAGAGATAGCTCTTCTTAAAGGGACAATTCACCCCCAAATCAAAAATATGTATTGTTCCTCTTACCTGTAGTGCTATGTATCCATCTACATTGTTTTATTGTGTGTTGCGAAGTTTTCATGAATATAGTGGAACTACATGTCACTCAGCTTGTGGTGCTCAAAACGCCCCCCCAAAAAATACATTGGAAAATCTCGACAGTGATGTCTGTTTTCCAGAAATCATGACCCGGTTACTCAAGATAATCTACAGACCTGGTTGCAAGCAGTTTTCATGTAGGAACTATTTTCTTTTTGTAAGACTGCGCAGAAGGAAGCGTGCATCACCACTGAGCTAGCTACCATTACAACTCAGGCAATGAGGGCGCTATTAATGTTTACATCCCTGCGATCACAAGCAGGAGCCTCTCGTCCGTGAGTAGATGCACGCCTCCTTGCGCGTAGTGATAGAAAAGAAAAGTAGCGGCGTCTTCTCCCAGCAACTCACACCAAAACAATCTAGATGGATTAATAGTGCTAAAGGAAAGAGTAGGAAAAAATGTAATATTGGGGTGAACTGACCCTTTAAAACCAATTGAACTAGTTAAAGAGAAATATGAGATGGGATCATTCAACCTCAACCTGAACTGTCAACTAGTACTCTGTTGACCCTGAAGTGGGCTCACATGTAATCTTAACATGCACACACCACATACTGGAGTGACAGCTGGGTCAGTCAGACACACTCTCTCTGTTCAGGTGTTAGTAGGTCAGAGATAGGAAAACCAGAGCTTTAAGTTCTGCTGTGTGTGCCTGTTGTGCGTGCGCTGGAACAGACCCACCTGACACTCTGCATCATTAGTGAACTCGTCCCATGTTACCATCGTTTCATCACAGATGCCTTTTGTTGCATGAAAATCCTTTCAAAAGAAAAAAGAAATCTTGTTTGTTTGTCGTTGGTGATGGTGATAGTGTTGATGATGCTGTTGTACTTTTTAAATTGTTTCTTTGAAAGCCAAAGGTTACTTTCAAACAGCGTGCACAGATATTGATTTTTACTTTATATGTTTCTGTTTTATTACCTTTTTTTGATGTTGTTTTTAGGGAAACATGTTGGTTTACACCTGTATCTGAAAAAAAAAAATAGATGGCATATATAAATACATATATCATTCATCTCTCTTTGTGAGTTTGCCTTTTGATTTGATGAGTGTGTGTTTAGCCTCAGTGTTTATCCCCTTGTTTGATAGGCTTTTGCAAGATTTCTTTCATTTTTCCACCAAGGTACACCAAAAAAAAAAACCTTTGATGGAAAATGAAACGACAAAACACACACACACACACACACACACACACACTGCTAGAAGCCTGTCACATACTGTCCTGAACAAAGAGTGGGATGTAGTAGGGGGGCTTTATTGGAGCAACTGGAACTCTCCTGTTTGTGAACAGACGAGCTTGTAACAGTAGGGGGCTGATTCAGGGATTATAAGAGCCTAGGGGGAGAGTCTGTGTGTGGGGTACTATACAACAGAGGGGGAACAGTGCACAGCAAAGGTAAACAAGGCCTTTAATCAATCAGCGGATGTTTGAAAGCAGAGAACAGTCGAGAAAGAGCAGGATGTGAATGGAGGTGGCCTGCACTTTGTATAGGAGGTTATAAGTAGAGGAGCTAACTGCCAGGAATACGGAGCAGACCTCAGCTGTTGCACAGGCCCAGTCTGATCTCATTTGTCAGACCTCACTGACTGTTCCTTCTTATCGACTGCCCTCCTTGTTGCCTCTGCTTGTTTTCCCCCGCCGGAGCCATGCATCCCCAGCGTCCTCTTCCCCAGGCCATGCCCTCCGCCTCTCTGGGACAGCAACTGCGGGACATGGCCATGGGTCTGGGACGAGGCAAGAACTTCCTTGGTGGAAACTTCGCCTACAGTTTCATCCAGTCGGTCAAGGAGTGCCTGTATTTCCTCCTGTGCTGCTGGTGCATCAAAGAGATCCTGGACTGACAGACTGAGAGAGAGTAGATCAAGTGGTCAAACATTGATTTTCCACTTTTCTCCGTTGGCTCCTATAGTGTAATTTCAACCAGCTTTTATTTCATCAGGAATGGAGTGTTTGATCGGCGGTGCTGGCAAAGCTTTGGCAAGTATGAGTCTTGTCTCATATGACAACAAACTATCACTTGAGCACATAGCGAAATCAAATCTAATTTATATAATGCAATTTATGTTGTCTAGTATTTAAAGGTTCGATATGTAAGAATTTGTGTTGAAAACATTATAAATTAAGATTAATAGAATGTGAATAACTGTTCTGACCTGATGTTACTGTGTTGTGAGGATATCTACTGAAGTTAGCATGCTAACCAGCTAGCCCCGACCACGGACGTATAATGAGATCTGGATACAGTGTTGGAGGCGGAGCCACGTTTATTCCTGTGAAAACTGCTCAGTGGTGCTTTAGGCCGAAAAAGCTCAACTTCCGTGTTGTTTGGCTCATAGAGCGTGCACACAAGAGACTTCCACTGACTGAGCCGGCTAACATCCAGTTTAGCGCCTGGCTAACTTGAATAGAGATAAAATGATTTAATCTCGCAGCTCTTCTACGCCTTCCCAATTGTATTGAACTGGACGGCTCCAATTATGATAGTGAAACAATTAACTTAACGTTTCTTTCACAATGTAAGCTTATTGGAAAAAAAGTCTTTTTGGACCACAGTGCATCACGAGGCGCTGTATTTACACGGTTTGGCCACTACGAAAGCTGTCTTCAAAGCCTGGCTCTCTTCCTCAGGGCTTGGTGCTAGTCAGTGTTGGGGGTAACTTTTTTTTATTGTAACGTGCAACATAATAGTTCTGCAACTCTAGTAATACATTATTTAGTTACATTGTTTTTTTTTTTTTAATCAAAACAGTAATCTGTTACTGGAAAAAAATTGCTGTCTTTTCCTTTCCTTTTGTCACCACAAAAATAAAATAAAATCTCCAGTGAAAGGTAAATGTACAGTTGTGCCGGTATGCAGGTGCAGCGAGCTAATTCAATGTACTGTGATTCAATGTGCCCAGTTCAGTAAACAGTTGCCCTGCTGTCTGTTTTGAATCTGACAGGTGGCCATTTCTCACATACTGAACCTTTTTAAAGTGAGGTTCGTCAATGAGAAACAGTTATACTAAATCTTAAAGTTGTCTAATATATGCAAACATTTTTCTGTGTGTTTTTCAGAGTCTATGGGATGCTCCTGTTCGGTGCCAGGGGACACACTCGCACACCTCCGGATGCTACACGTGTACACTGTGAGAGGGTCAGTCTTTCCTGAATTAAACCCTGCTGGTCTGAGATGTGGAGGAAAGGCACCCATGATGTACACTGTACAACACAAACTGGTGTGCAATGAATAAAGGAACTGATGAACAGAAAAATATTACCTTTATGTCTGCACTTTTGTTCATTTTGTTTTGATTAATCTTGAAGTCAGCTAAAGAAAAAAGAAAAATGGTGCTTTTAATGGCTTGAGGCTTGCATTTAGTTAATTTGACAATGTTTGCATGATGGCATGTTTTTACAGAGATCCAATTGATGATGTGTGCATTTAAAAAAGCCATAGGATACATTTTACAAGCTGTTTGACATGTGGAGAAAAAAAAAAAAGGATTTTGTTACCCGAATATTAACCTGGACTGAACCCGAGCTTGTGGACTACCAGCACTTAATATCGAGAACTGGAGGTGTGTGGGGGGATCACAGAACATATAAGATGTATGTTCTCCATACTCACCATCACCTGCGTCTGTCAATCAACCGGGAAGTTACCCCCCAGTGAAGCACAGTGACACCACATCGCCATTGGTCGAGCTGGCGGGATAAGGGCGGGACTAAAGCCAACGCCGCCTGTGATTGGACGAGAGGCGCGTGGTTCATGCAAGTTCAGGAGGCATGTTCTAAGTTCTCAAGTTGGATGGGAAGATTTGAGAAGTGAGAGCTGTATCTGTGACACTGCGGGGTCTGAAGAAAAAGCCACGGACCGCGGTAAGAATGACCTGAATTTGGATGTAACTTTTTACTAAAAAAGCAGCAGCGTCACTTCTGTTGTTGTTGGCTCTTCCACTGCGTCGCCAGCGTCGTTTCTCCACGCACTTTTTCCTGGTTGCTCGACTGTTTGTTGTAACGGCTGAAAGTTTTGTTTTCAGTGGCTAGCTTAATGTTTACATTTCTTCTCTTATGTCAACCCCTGCGTGAAGTAACATGCTCGCTCCGGCCTTGAACGTGTTTAAAAAGTGATATTTATTCTTACGTGTAAGTCGGTGTTAAGTTAATTTATCTTTAAGCCCATCGCCATTTGACATTTCCTGTTACAGTCCTCTCTTTAAACAGTCTGTACAACTCCACAGTAATTAGATCATCAGCCTGTTTTGTTGAGGATGCTGTAAACCCTGCGCTTCTTTTGCTCTCAGCCTGTCCTAATGGCCTGTACTGCAGTTTATTCTCTTGACCTTTTTTGGTAATTTTTCCCTGCCGAGACCAAGATGATAAGATTAGGACTGCTGCTGCACTCATATTTTTTTTTTTACTCAATACACAATACAAATGTGCTACTCTTGCCTAATTAAATTAAGGCTACAAAAAAGTAAACTAAAGGTAGATTATTGTTTGTTTTGAAAGATATTAAGAACCTGAGGCAGGGTATCAGATATCTGTATCTGTAATGCTATGAATATATAAATGATGTGAAACAGCTTCCTAAAGCTAGAGCTTTCTAGTTTGAGTTTGATTTTACTCATAAAGATCATAAAGATAAGGGAATAAGAGCTGAGTACAAGGCAGTGAAAATAGATTTTTCTCTTTTAAAAACCATCGGCTTTGTGGTGCATTTAGTTTAATCCTTTTAACACTGCCCTTAGAATACATTTCTGCCTGTGTTGTGTTCCCCCATGGCCATCTTCTGCATGCTCCCTCTTTCTGTCTCTAGTCAATCTCATGGTGGCTATATTTAGCTGGTATCTATTTAAGCCATTCCACTATATGCTCCACAATGCTCCTAGGGCCCTAGGCTAGATTCAGAGGACTCCTCTTGGGAGGCACTCGATTAGGAGACCTAAATTGCGGAGCTGGGAGAGAATTGAATTTGGGGAGTGAAGTGTGTCATTACCCAGACGATGTGGTGTTAACTTAAGTGGTTAGTTCTGCTTTCTGCATTCTCTGAAGAAAGCCAGACTACACATAGTAAATATGCATCTCCGTGATGTCACCCTCTGCAGTTTGAAAGGGAAGGTTTTATACAGCTGTATTAGCTGACACTTGTGTCTGACCAGGTAGTTAAATTGAAATGTCAGACTGTATTTCTGTGAGCGGGATCCTGGTCTGGAAAGAGCTGTGGACTAAAGAGGTAGTTCAAGGAAAAACTGGTTCACAAAATGTTTATCTCACTGTAAAAAAAAATTTAATTACCTAGTAATGCACACAGATGAATAGATCTAGTAAACTGCTGATGGTTGGTGGCTTGCAGACATATATTAACAGATCAGTAGCTTTGAAATGGTGGGCCCATTCTGCTGTCCGTATCTCCAGAATAGTGCCGGCCTTAGTTACCCGTGTCTCTGCCAAAACATTTCCGAGCTAGTCAAAAGCCAGGGTGACCAAAAGACCTGCAATGCACACAAACTACTAATGAAGAACTGAATGGTCCCAGAGAACTGGACTTCCTGCACACACGCACGCACATACTGTGTGCCTGGTAACAACAGGTTACAGTAGCTCCTTTATTGGCAGAGTGGGTGGGGCTGTATAACAAGTCATATATTCAAATACCATGTCTGGGCAAACAGGGGATGTAAATTTTCTCAAACTCACACTGTCACCCGTATTGTGGACTAGTTGCAGGCCTCTTAACAATACACCTGCTCACTTTGGGTTGTAATTTGTTGCTTTAGTGTTGTTCACAAATGAAAAACCCATTGTCATTTTAAAAATGTATGATTTACCTTTTTGCAGCTTTAACACAGTGGCGATACGAGGGCATATTTGACGTTCATCATTTAATTTGATTTACTACTAATCTGTGTGTTCCTCTTGTGTTGCAGGAGACAGGCAAAGCCTCTAGGGGGCCATGTCTGGTGGCAGTAGTGCTAACAACAGCTGGACCATCCTCACTCCTGAGGTATCACCACCACTCTGTAAAGATTATAGAAACATGTGGAGTCACTGTGCATGACCTCATTGAAAAGGCAATTTTTTTTTTTTCAAAAAGAAAACTCCTTGTCCCAATAGATTTTCTTTTGGGTCACCTGAATATGAAGTAGGCTTCTGTAATAAGACTTGTCTTTGTTTCTTTTTTTAAATGATTTAACTTTTATTCAGAGACATCAAAAGATAGATTGTATGTTCAGATTAGCCCAGATTGCTCCTGCTGTAATGTCCGCGTGTTTGTTTCATTTGACTGTTTTCCAGGAAACTGTCGCTGAAACCCTGAAGCCTTTGGCAGAGGGGACGGAGCGCCATGAAGAAAGCCCTACATCTGCGGCAGGTTTGTCACAGTCAATTTCCGGATTGTGAGATTATTAATGCCACACAAACACATAAACCTGTTTAATTTCTAGCTCTAATTTTTACCTACTCACTTTATTTGCCCTCTCTGATGATAATAATCAAATCAAACCTAAAAGTGAGAGATGATATACCACATCACTGTAGCTCACCATTTTGTATCCCAAGTCAGAATTGCTGAATTTATAAAGAGTCATGATAAAAATGTGTTTAACTATCGTTTCTCAAAGTCTCCCCTCTCACCTCCTGTGTGTGTTGATGAACCAGGTTCTGAGGAGAACCAGCCTGCAAAGGGTACAGCGTCTGCAGAGGGGCTCCCTGTGGAGGACCACCCGGTAAGACAGCATTACACACGAGTCTCTATCATGTTGTGTTCATTACTCAGCTTAGCACAATATGTACTGATCTTCATTTTGGCCAGTGAAGGCATTCTGTTGTCTTTTGTCTTGTAATCATACGTATGCATAAATTACAAGTCAGATACACATCTACACTACTTATACCATCACCCAGGAGTGCATGATTCTGATTGGCCAGTTGGTGTATCGCCACATTGTCACCCTTCTAACAAAGTATTCATATATAGAAGATGACTTCAGCTGTTACCAGGCTACAGCTCCTTGGCTGAGTCATTAAGCACAGTTTAAGTATTTCTATTTAGTTCACTTTCTATTTAAAGAACTTTGACAAAAACAGTTTAACAAACTGATTTGATTTAGGGTTTTATTGAATTTAGGGTTCTATTAAAAGCATGTGCACTGTTTACTTTCTGGCGGAGAGTTAGATGAGAATATAAATACCAGTTCCATATCTGTCCAGCAAGTAAAAGACTACAGCAAGCACACAGCGATTCTTATTTTAGCATAAAGTCTAGAAACAGCAAGTCTGGCTCAGTGAGAGGGTAACAATGTCCTTCTGGATTATTCTGGACTATGTCTTGGCAGCAACTGGTAACTTCTTGGAGTCTCAGATGGTTGCCTGGCAACTGGTCCCAGCTAAGAAATAGCTCTGCACCCCCCTGACCCCCCCACAAAACGTTGAATTGTCCTTTTACAAATATCAAGATGTTTGTGAAGTATTACCTGTTTATTGGTAAGCTGTAGAGGTACCTTTTGTCAAGTCTTGTTACTTTTGGATAGAGCCACTCTGTCCCTTCCCCCTGCTTCTGGTCTTTCTGCTAGTCTGAGCCTGGCTGGCTTTAGCTTTATATTTTTAATACAGATACAAGAATGGTAAAGAGCCTTTCATCTATCTCTGCCTAAAAATGTTAACTTTTACTTTTGATTAAGGCTTATTGTTTGAACCAAAATGCTAAAAGGGAGACCTCAAGGCATTTAAAGGCTGCAGTAGGCAGTATTATTTCAATGTCACTTGTGATGTTTATTTGAAGGGTTCATTTAAAAAGTGTGTGTCTGTGAGGCCTTTTGTATTTAGTTTAACAGACCCAGTCGGACCCAAACAACCAATCAGGGTTAGTCAGCACGTAACTAGTCAGTCACAGTGACTCTGTACAAACAAGGGTCATTGGATTTTTTACTGTCTCTACTGTGAGTCAGAAATAACTAGCCAAGTAGGAATGACCTTGATGTTTCACTTCAAAATATGTGCACACGTTTGGTGCATCATTTGGTGGGAGGGGCTTAGCGGAGTGATAGGAGGCAGCTGAGAGAGCGGCAGAGGGTTATGTTTGTTCGAATTGCCTACTGCAGCTTTCATTACCTGATCCTTATACCCAGGAATCAGAAGAAAAAACAGCAGCGCTAAGTGGAGACACAAGCACAGATCCACCTGCCTCCGTGCCCGCCGCCAGCCCTGATGACCCTATTCCTACATCTTTGGACGTGTCCGGCAGCTTGGTCCCTGACAGTGATGCACTCAGTCAGTCGGAGGGCCTACCCGAGGGCCCGGCACAGTCCAGCCCTGATCCCGATTCATTTTCTGACTCCTACACCCACATAACCCCTTCCTCTGATGAGGCCCCAGCCTCACTGCTGAGCACAGAGACTCTGGGAGGGGTGGAGCTAACACAGGAAAAAGAGACGCTCGAACAGGAAGGAGCACAGCATCCGCTAAATGGAGAGGGGCAACAACAGGAAGGGGAGGAGTCAGACCTGTCTCCGACTGACCTAGGGAAACAGGCAGGTATGAACTACAAAATCAGTTTTTATTATGTGTCTGTCGTTATGTACGTGGCAAAGATCATCACCTGTACACCTGTATCCTTCCCTTAAGCCGTATGTACTATTTGTGTTTGAAGTGTACTTGGTGGACCAGCTGGTAATGGAATTGTTCAGTATCTGGGCCAAGAGGTTGTCTGGAGAGGCTGTGGTTGGTATGAGGCAGGGAGCATGATGTGACAGAGAAACTTTAAGTTGCATGACACCCTGCAGGATTAAATTGGCTTCAGAGGGACTGGGACCTGGAAAAGTTTTTTGCAGTGTGGTGTTTTTGGTCTGCAGCGCTTTTTCTCGCTACAGCATTAAAAAATGAGCCTTCTTTTGCTCCGTTGTGCAGTTCTTTCAGACAGTCTTTGTTTACCGACTAGAGTTCAGCGAGTTCTTTACAGTACCTTTGTTCTTTTGAAAGAAAAAAAATGTGATGTATAGTTTGAATAAACACTTTCATTCCAAGGTGCTAGAAGTTTCAAAATGAAGCCTTTGAATCACTTTCCAGACGATTTATTCAAGATTTAAGCCTCATTTATGACGTTTAAAGGTAGATAAGGAGTGGCAATGTATCAAATTAAACAGCATTGCTTGCACAACAGAGCCGATAAAGAAGCAAGTCTTAGCTCCCACGAGGAGTTTTGTCTCATACTGCAGCATCAGACCGGTTACAGCGCCACAGCTGCTGTGCTATCTAACATCAACTACAGTATGTAAGTGCAAAAGCAGATTTGTGCCAAATAATGCGCAACAGCTTTGTTTTAATATAATAAATATGGCTGAAAATAAAATCCTCTAATGGATACCTTCAAATTAAACCACCAGCTGGTATAAACATTTGAGCCTTGGGGGTACCCATAGAATAGATTAAACCCGTAAATTAAAAAGTGATATCAAAACATACTTTAACAACGGCTTTTCATCCTCTTCCCCTCCACCGCTCCAGACTCCCCTGTGGATTCAGAGGTGGCTGAGGAGAGCACTAAGAAGGGAGAGGAGGGAGAGCCAGAGGTGAGGAGGAGGAGGTCTCTCCTAGCAGCTCTGGAGCGGATCGGAAGGACAGAGGAGGAAGAGGAAAGGGAGGAAGAGTTTCAGCTGCCACAGCGTGAGGAAGACAGTGGGTTCTCTGTGAACAAGTGCATCCTGGGCGCTGTCATCCTGCTGGGCCTCGGCACCATCTTTTTCTCAGGTAGGTGCTCCATGTTGTCCAAAAAATCTATTTTGTTTTGATTGTTAATGTTATGTTAGATGAACTTTAAGCGGTTAGTTAGAGGAAAGTGATGACCTACTTGCATAAAATTATACAAAAGGTGCTGAGGTGTATTGTACCTGCAGGTGTCTTCATGAACCTGGATGAGGGTAGGTGTTTGTGTGTGTGAGAGTGTGTGAGTGAGTGAGTGCGTTGCTTGCCCACAGCATGTGCTTGTATGTGTGAACGTGCATGCAGAGAAAACTGTTTTGCATCTCACACTTTTTAAGAGAAAATATGTAAAGACGTGCACGCTTTTTAAACGTGAGCAAGAGAGAGAGAGAGTTATTTGTGCACTTTTGCAACAAGGCTTTTTTGCCGTTGTTAGTTGAAAACCTTGTAACACATCACCACAATGTAAACCAATGTTTTCTGTGGAGCTGCTAATCGATTATTGGATCGAGAGAAAATGATTTTGATTTTTTCAGGCAAAAATGTCAAACCCCTCTGGTTCCAGCTTCTTACATGCTAGGATCGGCTGCCTCCCTTTGTCATTTATGATCGGGAGTCAAGAGTCTTTGGGTTGTAGGACTGTGCAATATGACCAAAATCTCATATCCTTATATACTGTGGGCCATTTCCTATCATAATATAGCACATTTTATGTTATGAATCAATAATTTTGATAGAATGACCACATAGAAAGGACAGTGTCTTAATTTCCTGGTCCATAGCAGATTTTGATACCCAAACCATGTCCATGCTACAGAAATAACCCTGCTTCCAGGTGTGATGTCTCGGATGATAAAAGATTTTATCGCAGGTTTAAAAGACACTTACCTGTTTGTGGTGAACTTCCAGATCTATCTGGATAATCTAGAAGATCCTTACACGAATGACTTTAAAAAGCTGTCTAGCTCACTGATGTACAGTCCTTTATTGGTTTCCTGATTTATTCTGAATTGCCTAAGCCTGTCACTGTGACTGAAAGCACGTCTTGCACATTATGTGTCACAAAAGCAAGTTAGGAGGACCTAATGATTTATGATGACCTATTTAAGATTTTTTTTTTTTCTACTACTTTTTAAACCTTTTCTTAATAAAAAACTACTAAAAGATATTTGTTTCCAAACAAAATGTAAGGTGAAAGTAATTCCAATATGTTTGAGCACAATCTTAGTTATTATTATAAAGTTTTAAGAATATTTTGATGATTATTAGGTTAAAATCAGACTTAAGTTTAACTGGATAATCATGACATGAAATGTTCATAACGTCCTGTGCCTAACAAGATCTTCGTTTTGATGATCGGAGTCCTTCCCTTGATTGGAATGACCTCGTTCTGTGCTACTCTCACTCCAGGATTGTTTGTGTAGCTTGTGGAAAATTCCTATTTTCTGTACCTGTGCCGTGTAGAAGAACGCCAAGCGTAGAGCAAATGACATATAAAAGTATTGTGAAGACTGTGATTTGCAACACAGCAAAATAAGCGTTAGAGCAGTTTTATAAAGTAGTTTTTCCGTCATCACATTATGTGTATCATCATATCGCACAGCCCTAGTTGGTGGGACAAAAGAAGCCATTTGTAGATGTCACTTTGGGCCCTTGGAAATTGTGGTGATATTTTTTTTGCATTTAACAGATTAAACTATTAATTGTGAAAGTTTAAACTGGATATTGACAAAATTACGGATATAAGGTTTTCAGAGAACAACTTTTCAAATATTATCCTTAACCTGTCATTTAGATTTGAATGATATCATGCAGTATATATGTGCACTGACTCAGCTGAGCTGTACCACACATTCTCTTATGAAAGCCTTCATTGTTGTTTGTGTAGGTGCCATTCCTTCAGTAATATGCAAGGGAGTATAAAGCTTTTGCTTTTGTTCTTTGACAGTGTATTATTCACATGAACATTAAGCTTTGCATAAAACATTTGCAGAGAGTGACTATGGCACAAGGGAGCTGAAAGACGCAGAGTTACCAGGAAAACAGGTCAGTCTGACGTCAATTTGTCACTTTTTCTCCTTCTGTTCCGTCTGTGTTCTCTCAGGTCGAACTTTTATTCATTCTAATGCCATTTTGTGTGTACCCATTTTACAGTACAGTGAGCACCAACTCATGAATTTTTAGTGTGATATGCTCAGTAGGAGACCACCCACAGCGCTGGCAGAATTGCTGCTATTGTCTACCAACAGTGCTACTCTGGACTTTTGTTCTCTCTCGTCTCATCTACACGTTCTGTTCTCTCATTTCTCGACTACTCTGTCTGGCAATGATAATTCAGAGAAGTCATTGAAAATCTTGCCATTGTTGTCGCACTGTGTGGGCAATTTTGTTGACAGGAGTGGCTCAATCCCGAGGTTCCCCCACCCCCAGTAGATGCTGACAACACAGAGCTTCTAAATAAGTTAGCCAAAGGGAGCCAGCAGATTTCTGTGCTACAAGCTCAACTTCAGGTGTGACTTCATTCCGTCCTATACATGCAGTATGTACGTGGATGTGTGTCTGTGCATAAACGTGTCACTGACTGTGTAGTATTCTCACAGGACTCTCTTCTCCTGCTCTTTTTTTTTTTTTCAAATAGGCACAGAGAGAAGAGCTAAAAGTAGCCAAGGGACATGCAGCAGAGGGAGCAAAGGAGCAGCTGCGTTTGGAGGAGGTGGAGAAGGAAAACAGTAGGTTGAAGAAAGAGATGGCATCTCTCCCTGTCCTTCAGAAAGAGAACGAGAGGATGAAGAGAGAGCTGGAGTCTGTCCCTGCCCTACAGAAAGAACTAGAATCACTGAGAGCCACTGTGACTGAATTAAAACTCTCCGCAGGTACAAAGGGACAGAGGGAGGAGGTAGGGAGGAGGAGGGTAGAAGATGTAGAAGGATGATAGTTATTAGACAGCCAGGGGAAAGTGTAGTGTGTTTCCTCCTTTTTCTTTTTCCTTGTTATTCTCACTTGAATGCTCACTCCACATCTTTGCAGTTGTAGTGACTTCCTGTGTTTCCCTCAGCAGCTCAAGCACCTGTGAAGGCCGCTACGTCGCCCTCCAGTGGCCAACCGGAGGACAGCACGCAGGGAATAGCCGGCTCTACAGAGAAACAGCCAAGCAAGCCATCTGATGAGCAGTGGGAGAAAAAGAAGGATGTAAAGAAGGATAAAAAGGACACGGGCGAGAGGAAAGAGGGAGAGAAATCTGAATGGAAGGAAGGAGAGAAGAGAGAGCGGAAAGATGTAGGTAAAACAGAATGGAAGAAGGGGAAACACGAGCAAGGGAGGTTTGACAAGGAGCAAGGAAAGGTTGACAAAGAGATAGATAAGGAAGGTAAGCAGAAAAAGCACAGCGATGAGACAAAACAGTGGAAGGAGAAGGAGTGGAAGAAAGAAAAAGTGAGCAGAGGTGATGAAGGAAAGCCATGGAAGGACAGGGAAGGGAAGAAAGAGAGGATAGAAAAGAGTGAGAGAAAAGAATGGAAGGCGGAGAAGGAGTTGAAAAAGGCAAAGCATGAGAAGGTGAATGAGGGTAAACAGTGGAGGGGTAAGGAGGAGAAGAGGGATTGGAAGGTAGGAAAAGAGCATGGAGAGAAGCACAAGAGCAGGGAGGAGTGGAAGGGAGAGAAGGAATGGAAGAAAGGAAAAGATGGCTACAAGGAGAGTGGCAAAGAGAAGTGGGCGAAAAAAGATTTGAAAGAGAAAGGAGAGAAGAAAGAGTGGAAGAAAGATGACTGGAAGAGTAAAAACAGCAAGGATCATGGTAAAGAAGGGAAGTGGAAGGGTGAAAGGAAACAGTGGGAAGAGAGCAAAGATCATGGCAAAGAAAGAAAGGGGAAGGACGAAAGGAAACAGTGGAACGAGAATGAGCGGAAGAGTAAAAATGGTAAAGATGATAAGGAATGGAAGAGAAAGGATGAGAGGAAACAGTGGGAAAAGAAAGAAGAGCAGGGGAATAGAGGAGGACAAAAGGAGAAAAAGGATTGGAACAAGGACAGGTCAGGCTCCCAGAAACACAAAAATGAGCACAAATTCAACAGTCACCACAAGGAAGCGCATGAGTGGGGCGAGAGGAAGCCTCCTCACACACACCGCCGTCCGTCCCTGGAACAGCCCGAGTACTGGGTCCAGCAGCGGGATCGCCTCCAGGACAACCCCAAACCACCACAGCCGTGTGACTCGCTGGAGTCCTGTGCCCAGGCTGAGGGTCTGCTCCCTGTTCCCTTCCCCGATTTCGAGGCCATCCTCCAGACTTACCTCGCCAAGGCAGAGGAGGCGGGGGTGGACGCCTCCAAAAGGGAAGAGCTCCAAAAGCTTGCCGGCGAATTCTTCAAGGATGGTCTCTTTGTCCACGACCAGATGAGCTTCGTCGATTTTGTCGAAGATTTGGGAGATGTTTTGGAAGACATGGTGGAAGGAGACGAAAGCGATGACGGAGATAGCGATGACGAAGACAGCGACCTAGAGGACGAAATGGAGGAGTTTGAAAAAGAAGTCCTGAAAAAGTTTTCAGTGCCAGGAGCTGGAGCGAAAGGGGAGCGGAGGAAGGAGAGCGGACGAGGTCGTGGCTGACGGAAGCGACAGAATTGATGGATCTGTTAAAAGTAGCTAAGAGCCGTCATGACGGATGAGGGGTTATTCAAAGGGAACCTTTTATATTGGACCACAAACGCTTACAAGTATACATTTATCATCCTGTCAGGCTCTTTACCGGATCTTATTTCACTCCTTCATGTTGCTCAAGAAGTTCAACTTAAAATTTTATTTCACTGTTGTGGGTCGTTTTGTATTTTACCTGTGCGCACGCACGCACACGTTAGCACTTCAGTACACGAGGAGATTAAACCTCGTAAGATCGAGTTGGATCTGAGAATAGATGCTGTATAGTCTTATTCACACACTACACCTCTTCCCCTGCAAACACCACTGTGCACTGTTCAAGTCTACCTAGTCACAGGACTCCATCTTTACGTATTAACTGCGCTAGCTTGACTCTTAACGTCTTTCGGTCATTAACAGTTTTTATAAAGGGTGGAGTGAATGTGACCTGCTGAAAAAAAAAAAAAAGTTTAGTGAATATTTTATGTAAGTTTTAGAGAAGTTTGCATTGATTGTGTTTTGAATGTTTGTACATATCGCATTAAATGTGTTTATGCAGAACTATATAATTAACTTATTTTAATGAGGTTGGCAGAATAAGAATAAGTAAACGACTGGTTGGCACATAAGGTAACGACATGTTGAACATTTATGTTTTCTTTTCAGGTACAGAACTCGTGTTGTGCACTAAAATGTCTTTAATTATTGTCTTATCATGAATGTAACAGTTGTTATGGATTAGGTTGGTAAAATAAGCATGTTTTCTTTCTTATTTGTTTGTTTACACACTGACTTATGAAACGTTGCCGATTTAAGGGCCCACAGCCACGTTGAGTGTTTATCAGAGGAAGTCGATGCAGAACCACATGCTGTGGCAACATAGAGAACTTTGTATGATTAGATGTTCATATTTGCTCCTGCTACTGTCATAAGAGCGGAATAATAAATTGGCTGCATCCCTGTGATGAAATAACAAGAATTTGTCTTATTTTCGCTCACTTGTTATGCCTCCGCACCAGCGACAGTTGTGGTCTGAGGCATTGTGTTTTTGGGTTGTCCATCTGAACGGCCATCCATCTGTCACATTCTTGTGAAAGCGATATCAGAAAAGCCTGGAGACAATTTGTCAGATTTGGTACAAATGTTCACTATGACTCAAGGATGAACTGATAAGACTTCGGTGGCCTCATGGCCTCCTTTTTAATGTGAATATCTCAAGAGTGCATTAAGGGAGTTTTCTTCAGATAACGCAAAAGTTCATACGACAGATAAAATTTGACACACAAATGTCTAATGAGATGATAAATGATGAAGTCATGGCATTTGATATCCAAAAGGTCAGAGGTTAAATGCACTGTGACAGCACAATTTTCTGCAAAACAATATGCAGGCTTTTATTCAAAGCCACAGATCAGGAACAGTAACTCAGCTGGTGTGATGAGACATGTAACTTTGATGCAGTGACTCTAGTTTTATCTTCAAAGAATGCTACTTGCAAACATGTAAGACAGTGATTTCAGTTCTTGACGCTTCATCTGCATTTCATCCTGTTGGATTTACAAGTCCTGATGAATGTACAAGGTTAAAAAGAAGGTGAGGACTCTGGTTTCACTGAATATCAATATTGAATGTGTGGTTTGTAAATGTGTCCCACCAAAGGTGTCTTTACTCGTTTGCTGACGGACACAGGACAACATGAGTGATGTATTGCTGTGTGTGTGCTTTTGTGAAGGAATCAACTCTTCCTGCCTTTGCCGCGCTGACGTTAACACCATCCTCTCTCTGTCCTCAGGGATGCTTTTCCGGCTGTCCCTTCCTTTTACATTCATCCGAATGGGTGCAGCAACAACAACATGGCTGATGGAAGCAGAGGAGAAGACGAAAAAGAAAAGGAAGAGGGTGAGATTGACTTGCGACGACTTCACGTTACTCAGTCACTCGGCCTGTTTTGTCAGTCAATCATTGTGCCTGTTCGAGAGTAGAAACTGGAGTCACCGGGCTGGTTAAATATTGAAACTTTTTACATAAATACTGCATATCCAGACAAGATCTCAGAGAAATAACAGTGGATAACTGCATGTGCGAAGTGAAGCCGTTCCACTCTCCATTCCTCCCCATAATGTAGTGGAACTCCTCTGCTGTAGCTTCAGCGGTAATGTCACACTCACAATAACAGAAACACGCATATAATCTATACGGCTGCCTCCGTGGTAAAAGCAACATCTCGTGCAGGCTCACATTCCCACCGCATGCTTCTGTGTAATGATTAAAGACCTAATAAAGTCTGCGGAGAGAAAGTAAAGGAGACGGCGTTTGCATTAAACCTTTAAAGTAGAAAATGCATCTTCTCTCAGGATCAGATTCTGGATTAATGGGTTCAGAAGGCAATCAAGAAATTCAGGAAGTGTGAATTGTGTTTTTGAAATACAGGCCGACAAATCCTCAGACACACACACACACACACACACCTGCAGCTAAGCATCAATCACAAGTCATTAATCGTCTGACAACTAGCAGCATCGCCCCGTGGAAGAAAACCCTGATGCTTTTGTACCGCTGGATACGATTTCTCAGTCCTCTCTGTAAGCCATTTATCATGTGTTAGTAGCTGCACCGTGCTTCCTCAATGATGGCCGAGGGAGCAGAAGGAGAAGAACTGAAGACTGCTGTTTCAGGTGTATGGGGATATAGATGTGAGTGTGTGTGTGTGTGTGTGATACAGCTGAGACAAGAAAACAAGCTGCGTGGATGTTTGGATGATGAAGCCATTGTGCTTGTTAGCACTAACTGCCTCCCTAATATGCCAATTGTGCACATCCTGTCAGAGCGTCGGCTTAAATGATACGACTTCTTTAAAGTGAAACCCAGGTGCCTCGTTCTCAAAAGTTTCTGCAGCACAGACTTTATAATTGTGCCTGATTTACTGCTTTCCTTTTTTCGCTCTCTGCAGCATTTCGCTCCCACAGTTTTCCCTCTCACACGTAGCAACGGAAATATGTGGGGCTGTTATCCATGTATTGGCGTGAAGTGAGCATTAAACAGTTTGTGCACACAAAATTCTAGGAACTTTAACCCGCCCTGACTCTGATCGCCAGGCTGAATCGGTGTGGGGTTTTTCCTGAATGAGGTGATTCATTCAGTAACTCCTTCCAGAAACTAGTTAAAGGCTGGGTTTGTATCTGAGAACGTCATCACGTCATGGAAAAAGGTCAGTGATGTTTGGGAAACATGGTTTACATTTTTACAGGTTGCAACGAATAGTGAAAAGAAAACAGAGAAATTAGTTACTGATTTAACTTTTTCACCGGGAGAGGTTGTCTAGAAAAAGACCAGGTGGACATGCGTCCTCACAACTTCCCCACACGCACCTGAGTCGGTGAGTCTCCGTGATTTGTGTCTCAGTAAGTGCCGTTGTTTCTCTTCTATCTATCCGATCTTAAACTTAATCTGTATCTTAAATGATCTGTATTTGATTGTTATTATCATCAACAACATTTCTCATTGTCTCATTGTTCTTCTCTGAATTATTGTCTGCAGATCCTCCCCGTGTGCCGCTTTGCTTAAGATGGAGTCTGCTATCGGTGTGCTGGTGTCCCAGTTCAAGGCGTACGCTGGCAGTGACGGTTCCTCTGACACACTGAGCAGAGACGAGTTCCACAAACTGGTCACATCAGAGCTCTCTAACTTTGTCAAGGTAAGGATCCACCGATGCACTAGTGTTGGGTAGTCGTATTTGTTTAGTTGACTTATCGGTCTGATACGTAACAGCACCATTAAAACATTTAGTCACTTATTACTTTGTTTGACTGTTTTGGATTAAAATGTACCATAACTATGCTGGTTTATGCTGCAGAGATGGAAAACCACATTAGAATTTAGTAAACTTGTGCTGCTTTGAATATATTTTTAAACTGGTAGTCATTGGACTTAAGCCTGTGCTATTTAATCTTTTGTTCTTGTCAACAAATCCCATGAAAAGACCAAAACCAACACTGAACTGATCGATGTTTTTCCTAAATAACCAGAGTCTTATTAGCGTGTGCCATACAGCTCCAGCGTTGTCAAAAAAAACTATTAGAAACAGTCGCTTTGTCTTCTTTCATTACCATGAACATCGTTGTTGGTGTTCATCCTGAGCTGATTGCAAAAACATCATCGTGCTGCCATAAATACACATTTGTGTTCCAAATGTGTATTAATCCACAGCTGAGAATAGTCCCCAACAAATCCACTAATTACTCCTTTTTGAGTAACATTTGCTTAACGCTACAGTGCCAAGCTGTTTTAGGGAATGACTTAGCTTTTTAAGAGGAAAAGTATTTATCTGTGGCTAACTTTTAGGAGGAATGAAGGAGTTTGTGGCTGAGAGCCACAGACGGGCTGGGGACTAATGAAAGAATGCAGAAATGGACAACGCCTTATTGTTTTATTGTCTTCTCATAGAAATCGTTGACAATAACAAAAACATTAAATATCCCCAACCTTGTCAGGAGATTAGTGATGGAGCACTGTACTCAGCTGCCTGTTTTAAATACCTGCAATTAAACCGATAAAAGACAATCAGGAAGATATTCTGAATTTGATCGGAATCTCTTTGTCATGCAAAACAGCTCTGTCTTAAGAGCAGACTCATATCGAAACAGGCATCATCTGGAGGCCACATTGGTCCTCTCTGCTCTGACCATATAATTAAGAGTTAGTCATACTTCTCTTCAAAAGACTCCTTCTGTTCTGTTACGTGGGCACTTTTCAATGCATGTGGTCGTTGCTGTACTTCAGATTGAAATAACAGTGAAGTTGAAAGGAGTATTTATTTCAGAGTGTTTGACTCTTTCCACTCCTGCCTGTGATCTTTAGCAGAAAAATGAGCAGTTGTATCTCACGCTGGAACAGGATATGACTCCTCGTTTAATGTTGTGCTGTTTTTGCACACAAAAACAAAGAGTTTGTCCTAGAGAAGGAGTTGCCAGCCTCCAGAGACTGCTTGTCTATTAGTGGTTGTGTTGTCTGCACTCTGCATGTTTCACCAGAGCACAATGGCAGAAAGTAGCAGTTCCTGAGGCCCGAACGAGAAAAAAAAAAAATAAAGCCTGCCTTTTTCCAAGTGTGGAAAATTCCATGTGTTTCTGCCCGTGTGAGCAGCTGAAATAATCCCAGTGGCCACTAGATGGCGACAGAGTCGTAGACCCCTTGTGCCAAACCACCTCTGCTGATGTTGCATGAATTATTTAACCGGTGTACGTGCCAGTGGTGTCAGCTTGCCTCTGTCTGATCGCCCCACACACTCCACCAATAACATCAGGCGCTCCACACTGACCCTTTCTTCTGTTTTTCACTATGTGATGTGGTTCCTTTTACTCTCTTCTGCAGAACGCTGGCGACCCCGCTGCCATCGACCTGCTCATGAGCTCATTGGACAAGAACAATGATGGAGAGCTCAACTTCCTGGAGTTCTGGCAGCTGATTGGGCATCTTGCGAGCAAACACGGGGGGTTCAGCCAATAGAGCGTCCTCAGATACACTGTCCCAGTGCCATGTGTGTTACTGACTTGACTGTGAGCCAAATGGAAAACACCCTAACGTCTGTTTCTGCTGCAGGATTCTCTGTTTTTATCAGTAGTCTGCGTTTCTTCTCACCTTGTCATCACCGGCGACTGCCAAACTGGCACAGGCTCTGTCACAGAGCACTACTGAACAATTTCAGCAAAATATCACAACCAGTCCTGTTTCCTAGCACACACACACACACACACAAACACTGACAGCTGCTTGTGCTTACAGGTCTATGCGAAGGCATCTGAAAACTGAGAATGTGTGTCAGCACTGTGTGTTGTGTTCTTGGCTCGCCTAATTCTGGGAAAACGCACCCGGTGTTGATTCTCATCTCCATCCAGGAGACAAACAGAGGTGTGGTGCAGGCAGAGCGAGATCTGTGTCTCTGGCAGCTGGAAATAAATAGTTTAAAAAAAAACACGAGTGATTCTTGCTGATCAGGTCTTCATCTGTCAGATTGTTCGAAAGTTTTCTTTCTAGTGAAAACTGTGTTTCTATTCTTTGCAAAAGTGAGTGAGTGAGGTTTCAGGGTGTGGCCTGCCTACATCTGTCTGTTGGCAAAGCTTTGAACACACGCGCACTTCATAAGACATGAGCGCGCGCCTGTTCCAACATGTTGAGAGTGCGTGTGTCATTGAAAAAAAAGTGCAACTATTAAACAGACATAAAATAAAAAAAACTCAAAATATGTATCAAACCACGTTATAAAGACTCGTTTTCCTGAACTGCAGAAATGTTTGTTCCAAAATGTTGCTGAAATCGCCTTGTGTTGCTCAAGCTGCGCCTCTTTCCACATTCCTCCTCTCCCAGGCACACGCCCTATGACAATGAGAGAGAGAGAGAAAAAAAGTTGGCTGGAGTGAGGAGTTAAATCACGGAAAAGATATGTGTTGCAGCTTAATCTTGCTCAAGACCGGAGAGAAGGATCTGTGAGAGAGACAGGAGAGCAGCTTCCACTGAAAGACTTTCTTTGCTTTTCGTGATCCCGTCCTAACGGTGAGTGCTTTATTCTCATTCTCGTGTGCTCGTCCTCGTCAGGAAAAAAAAAAAGTGATCAGTTAAAGCTTGTTTCCTCCACCGTGTCATGAATTTTGCATAATTAGCGGAGCGTCTCTATTGTCGTTACCCGGCTTGGTGGCCGCCGGGATCAGGTTCCCCTCCTTGGTAACTGAACCCCCCAATCCCTTTTACACGTCCAGAGAAACACGAGGCTCGAGTTTACTTATTCATTCGCAGCGTGTCAGTCCTGCCTGTGGTCGCTCTACAAGTTGTCAGGATTAGTTCGGGCTAAATGTAAATGTGGTGGACGCGGGCAAGCCCCTGACATCTCCGTTACGCACGGCGGCGGCCACTTTTGGCGTGTGCGCCGAGGCCGTTCGCGCCCCGTTAAACAGTCATACCGCTGATGGCTCAGATTATTTTCTTTCTTTCTTTTTTTTTCTTTTACTGGCTCTTATCAGTCTGAATTATTCACGTTATGATAAGACTCCGGTAGCGAGACTCGGGTGGCTTCGACCTGGTGTGGTTAATGACGCGCAGGAGAAATAGCGACCTGGGCGATGACAGGTAACATGCTCATGGAGGAAATGAGTCAGTCACACCCAGCGCAAACAACACCAGCAGGGTGGAGCTGATTGGTCAGCGGGGTTAATCAATGTTCATGAACTATCAAGTGCCAAGAGCAGAATATACTGACCCTGTGTGGTCTGAGGTCAGTCTGGGGAAACACTGTGGAAGATGTTAAGAGGTTCTGGTGTGGTCGGGCTGGGTGGCCACAGAGTGACTGAACCTGTAAACTGGTTTGAACTTGTCTAGCCTGGCAGCTGATTGCAACACCGAAACTCCCAGCATAGGCCCGCACAATAGTCAGGTTGTATTTGGTTTATTTGGGAGGTTACCGTTCACCTGCACGATGATGCATGTGTGAACTCTCATCAGAGACACTGTGAGAAAAGGTGTGTTGGCAAGGGAGGCCTGGTGAAGATGACCAAACATGACAAAAAGGTGTGCTTGAAGACAACAAAATGATGGTGCCCTAGTTTGATAATACCAAAAACATTTGATCATATTGAGGTGAAACACCACCATTAATACACTTACAGTTAATCAAACTTCAGTTAATGATTGTGTCTCTGCTAACAAACAATGAAATGCTAAATAATGCTAAACCATTTATGAAGCAGTTGTTTATTGTGAAGTTGCAGCTGATGTTTATAATACTTATAATAAATGTTAATAAACTCTGTGAAATTCATTTATAAGTATTATTTGAATGCCCATGATGAGGTTTCCAAACTTTTACAGTCGCTTAATAAATGGTTTATAAAGCATTCCATTGCCGACAGTGAAATAGGCCTATCTAATAACTGATGATGATGAACGATGATGGTTATAGCAAACCTTTCATTAATCCCATTTAAAACCAGCTACCGCAGTCGTTTTTAATCTATGGATCAGGATCTCTGAGGGAGCGACAAGATGTGTTTGAAGGATTGTCAGAAATAACGTCAGTAGAACATCAGAGACCGTCTTGAGATCCCGCCGACACCCCTCAACACGTTGACTCTCCAGCCTATGAGTACTCAGTGGAATTACTACATTATAACAATAATAACACTAAATTTAATTTATATAGCACGCTTTGACAATCAAGCAAAAGCAGGAAACTCGGAAAGACGATATTGCAGAATAAACAGTGAACAGTCAAGCCAAACATTATTACATGAGTAGTCAGTGCTCATGGGTCGGACCACGCCCTTCTTCGATCGCAGCCTTCATTTGGAGCTCAGCTTCACATCTCTAAATTTATGGGCCAGGGGTTTGGTGGGGAGGGATGGCCGTTTCTCTATGTCTTACCCCCCATACTTCAAGGTCCTTTCAGGCAAGTCTTGCTACGAGGAGGCCATCTTGGCATCCAGGCCTATATCTATAAGAACGAAGAGAGAGCCATAACTTGACTTCCAACCGTCACCAGGACATAAAACTGTACATATAGAATCACCAGTCAAACCTGATTAAAATGAGATTAAAAACTTTGCTTCCTTTGCCCCCAAAATTAAGTCTTAAAATGTTTTTTTCTCAACAGTTATACTTTCATTACACATGCGCACAGTTTGGTGACGCTAACTTCTTTCACAAGTCGATCCAGAGCGGTGTGATGTCACTCTGTCGTATGTGGGGCCGGCAGGGACATTATTCAGAATTACCTCTCACAAACACATATGAAATGCTCTTACATACACTACTGAAACACTCTCACATAAACAACTGAAAACTTTTTCGCTCGCACACACTAGTGAAATGCTCTCATACACACAACTGAAATGCTGTCAGAAAAGCAGTCTGTCCATTACAATGTCCAATGTACAGTAGTAATAATTTCTATCTTGACTGTTATAACTAGTGTTACAATTTATGTTATCATATGACAACTGTAAGTGCAATAAAACCTTAATGAGTTAAATGCCAATATGTCATTTATCAAACCACTTGTTGAGCAAGCGCAACTGAGTTTGCTATGAATTTTAAAAATATTATGTATTTACTGTTACTGTTATTAATTACTTGTTACTTCACAGGAGTTGCAACTGTCGGTTGCTGCCCGACTGTTGTTGCATTTGACAAGGTTCGGATGGTCTCCGCTGACGACAGTACAGTGTGAAGTAACGCCGCTGCAGTTTCAGCTGAAATGCCTTCCGTTTCAACTGAAATGCCTTCTGTTTCAACTGAAATCCTCTCAAACACCATACTGAAATGCTCTCATATAAGGAAGTGAAATCCTCTCACACATTATAGTGAAATATTTTCACATAATATACTGAAATCCTCTCATTTGTGTGAGATGAGAGAGCACATAAAGCTTGCATATGGAAACATTGTTCAGTGTTTCAACAAACCATGAATTTTATTTTCAGATGTGGAGGCACTTCAGATTTGACTTGGGACTAGGCAAAGGGCGAGCAAATTTCAGACTCCCAAATTATGGTGGGGGCTTTGTTAAAGGTTTTTGTGATGCTGGGATGATTGTGCTTGTATAAATTTTTGTCTATTACCTTAATATTTCTGTTCTCTTTTACTGTCTGATTTTCTTACTCATTTTGTTAGTCTATCTACCTGCCCAGGGACTAAAATGGTGGAAAATAGCAATTTTGCTAAAACCTGGTATAATACATTTTTTCTTGTTTTTATACAAGGTAAATGTTTTTCACAAGCAAAAATCGGCGATATTTCATTGTTGCCGGAGACAATAAACAGTAAAATTTCAGAGTGATTCCTGAAGGGGACATGATAAAAACTGCCTTATTTTACATATTTTTTAAAAAGTCGTATGTCAGTAAAATAAATGATATTTTTAAAATTCATAGCAAACTCAGTTGTGCTTGCTCAACAAGTGGTTTGATAAATGACATATTGGCATTTTACTCATTAAGGTTTTATTGCACTTACAGTTGTCATATGATAACATAAATTGTAACAGTCAAGATAGAAATTATTACTACTGTACGTTGGACATTGTAATGGACAGACTGCTTTTCTGACAGCATTTCACTAGTGTGTATGAGAGCGTTTCAGTAGTGTGTGCGAGCGAATACGTTTTCAGTTGTGTATGTGAGAGTGTTTCACATGTGTTTGTGAGAGGTAATTCTGAATAATGTCCCTGACGGCCCCTCATACTGTCGGCTCATCCCACCAGAGCACTTGAACAAACAGGTTTAGCGTCTGTATGTACAAAACCTCTCCCTTCTTGGTAATCCCGTGCATTAGCTCCTCCGTACCCTCTACAAGTCCGTCTGCAGCTGCACCAAATCGGTTGAATCTCAGTAGTGTGCAGCGACACGATTGGCTGATGTCTTACCCGGTTTGGCTGCATTAAAGTAGACTATTGGCTTTTTCGTGGGGAGGGCCGGGACATGTGTCATACAACTGCCATCTCTGGCTTTAAGGACTTATCCACTTTAAGTGGTTTGCCTCTCATAACATCTCTGCTTCCGACCACACCTATCTTCGAACCCCCGCCTTCATTTTGATCTCAGCTACACACCTGTAAAGTTTCGTCATTGTGTTGCATATGGTGCTGTTAGTGGGGCTTGTAACGTTTTTACCTTGTGAGTCTGTGTGTGTTGTTGTTGTTGTTTCTCACCAGCTAATTACTGGATAGTTTTACAACTTGCGGTTGGAAAACATATCCCTCTCCGGTTGACCCGGTTGCAATCCATCGGCGCATTCAGCTGGAGAGACATTTCTTTATTTAGAACGGTCTCGGGACAAAAATTAGGTTTGGAATCACCGAAACTAGCGTGTCTGTGGTGCAAAACATTCCAGTAAAAATGCCACAAGAAGGAGCAGAAAAGGCAAACGAGACAAGGCACCGGGCCTCACACGGGCATTCATTACACTTGAGTCATTCCAATCAGCGACTGCACGCTGCGAGTCTGAATGGAGCACGTGTCCTGAGAGAGAGAGAGAGATGGAGGAGATGTACTCGGGCTACCTCTCGCTCTTATCAGACAAACATGCATGTTCCTTTCTACCCATTTGTAATTCTGTGGCCCCCGATGTCTCCGGTCCTGACCCGAGCCTGCTCGGTTTCATGTTCATCTCATTACGCTCCGAAGAGACGCTAATGGATGGTGGGCCCCGTCAGGCGTTTTGATGTATGGCCCGTACAACTCGGAACACGCCGCAGACACGCTCGGGGTCGGCCTGCTCCCGTGCTGCTGTTCATCTTGTACAGGGTGTTAGGAAGGTGTGGGGACAATTATAGTGACCCATTAAATAATAATGAACAGCATGCTGATGACAGATGCTCTCTAGCATGTAGGAAAGAGTTGTGCGTTCACCTCTGTGTGTGTGTGTGTGTGTGTGTGTGTGTGTGTGTGTGTGTGTGTGTGTGTGTGTGCTGGCATGGCAGTGAGACATGAAACAGAACCCGGGGTTTGGGTGCCTGCTCTCACTCACCCGCTAATTAGGTTAATGCAACAGAAGTCCCTAATTGGTGTTGTCCTCCTCCAGATATGTGTCTCTCTCTCTTTATCTCTCTGTCGGTCTATATGTACTGTATGTCTGTGTGTGTGTGTGTGTAGGTTAGTGTAGGTGCACGGTGCGAGCACTGAGGTGTGACATCTGTGTCAGATGGGAGATTTACCGGCTTCTACAGTTACTCTAACAACATCGCCACAGGCAGCCATCATCATTACCCCCGCTGCCTCCTGGTAGTTTCCAATACGGCACTGGAAATCCTTCAGCAAGGCCTCACAGCACACACTGCTGCGATACTTATCGACTCCGCTCAAGTATCTGCAGCGTTTATCCGGGCCTTTTATTTTCTCTGAGCAGAGGCCGTTTGAAATGTTGTCCTTGGAGACAGCGGAGAGCTGCGCGGGTTGTTCTGTGGGCTGAATTATGTCAGGATACGTGAGGCTGCACACGTACCGGCCGTACCGCAAATATATTCTGTGTCTCATTTCCATGAGAAAATAAACAGCGTGTACTAAACAGTCATTTTAAAGTCTACAGTTTTATTAGTCAGTTATTATTAACAGAATCATCAGCTGCAATATATTAAATAACTGTGATACTCTTTGGTGTTTGCAGTTAGTTTACACAGTGGTGAATGTAACTAAGTACATTTACACAAGTACTGTACTATACTGTAACATAGGACACAGTTTAGATACTTAAAGGTGTACTATGTCGTGATAAGAATTTTATTATGTGATATATAACCGTATAACAGTCGCAGCTGCCATTTTTCTGGATTAAGTACTTTACTTTGAAATAATATTACTGTAAAAATAAATTTTGATTATACTTAAATACTTTTACTTTAGTACATGATCTGTAAACCCTCTGCACTAATGGGCATGCAAGAAATAAACAAACTACATTTTTGTACCGATATGAAATGATACAACACCCGTGTCCCAATCCCATACTACATACTGATAGTATACAGAATATACTAAATACAAAATGTAGTTTATACTGTTTTTGCAGTTAGTTCACAAAAACTACAGATGATGATGGATTTCAATCAAACTTCACAAATAAACTGTAAATAAACACATAAAATAAAATGGAGACTTTATTAGTTGTTTTTTTGTTTTGTTTTCTGAGTTGTTTCTCTGTTTGCTTTATGACCTTCCACATTATGTTTTAATCATTTGCAGCTGGTGCATTGTGGGAGAAGAGCGTAGACTAACGGCACATTCAAAAATCAAGATTTTAAACTATTTTGATATACGTCATTTTGTCACGCAGAGTCGGCAGTGACTTGTTGTGTCGTTTGGAATTAGGACACAGCTGACATCTCGGTGGAGCTCCCACGTCATCCATAATTGATATTAGTTTACATTTTCTGCAGCTGTGAGAAGCTCCTCTGTCTCATTAGTGCATTGTGAGACAACCGACCAGTTTCACAGCACACATCTTTACCTGACGCTGTCAGGAAAGCACAGGTGTTGCTAATATCATTAACGGAGGCTCTGTGCTATTCATGTGTCCCAGTAAGTCATGACAGTGTGACAGTGAGGCAGCATCAACAATACCAGGGCCCTGAAACTGGAGCTGCTGGAGGAATTCAGCCATTATTAATTGTATTATTTACACCTGTGCTGAGGGGTTGCCTAATTGGAGAGGTGAACTTTGTCACTTTTTTTAGTGTGTGCAACATCATCAAAATGTGTGCAAAATTAGAATGTAGCAAGCTTTTGTTCTGCTTCTCGACTGACATCCAATGAAAGCATAAACGTGTGTTCATCTTGTTTCTGCCCTTCCTGCGAGGTCCGACTAGCAATGACCGGTGAGTGAAATGAACCAAGAGCTGCTCATCTCATATGTTCAGCTGAGGATTTAGAGTCTGTCAATAACAGGCAGCATTAGCTGTTTCAGGCTAGTTTTAATCCACCGTTTGTCAGCACAGTGTGCAGAGTATTCCTGCAGTGTGAGCGGAAGTGTGCTGCAGCAGACGGGCAGCAGGCAGTAATCTGAACCTGCGGCCTCCCGCTGGCTTCTGGGGATCAGATGTCCACCGTCAGAGATCACAGCTCCCATTGTGTTTACCTCAGAGACTCCCCTCCTCTTCAACCTTCCATCACTCCCTCTTTCTCTCTCGCTCTGTTTACCTCGGAGAGCCTCCAGGCTCGGCCCCTCCGTCCCCCTCCGCGTCCTCTCCTCCTCCTCTTCTATGCTGACATCACTAGTGTGTCTCACCTTTCTCACATCCTGATGTTCAGGGGACATATCCAAACACAAATACAATTACGAAAGCTAGATATGTCTTCAGTGCAGCACATTTATGGCTTAAATGGTAGACAAGTTTGCTTTATTTTGTAGAATAGGGTAGTTTTTGACTTAAAGGTCCGGTGTGTAGTATTTAGGGGCAGAAATGGAATATAATATTCAGAACTATGTTTTCCTTATTGTCTAATCACCTGAAACTAAGAATTGAGACGAGAGAGACGAGGAGGTATTTGCAGATTGTGGTAGTGACCTGCAACTCATTGGACCTTTAACTTAAAGGTGTTACTGATAACATTCAGCCACTAAATGTGACGTTCCATCTGTCCCCTTCCATTGCATTCTCGTCACAACACCTGCTGTTATTTGACTCATCTGCCTCCTTTAGCTAACATTAATGCTGCTAACACTAGCCGCTAACCCGACAAACATCTCAAATATTTGTTTTTTTAAAGAAAAGAGGGTTCTGGACCTTTCAACAAGCTCTGTAGATGTATTATTTTAAAAAATATGATTTTTCTATTTAAAAAAGTGAACTCCTTTTTATGTCAGTCTGCTTCCACTCATCATAACACACATATGAAATGAAGGGAATTCTTGTCATATATCTTGAATTGAATACATTATAATGCATAATATGATTGAACAGATAATCCCACACAAGCACTCCAAGGTTACGATGTGTTCTCTTCTGCGACAATGCTCTCAATAACTGAAATAAGCCTTTCCTCTACCCAAGACCCAATGCAAATATATTTTGATATTAGTAAAATGCATGACAACTGTTCCCTATGGCATGATGTCTGCATGTCTAAGATATGGCCATATCTGTCCTTGCCACTTCCTATATTGAATTCTCCTTTTGGCTTTTTGCCTCTCTCTCTCTCTCTCTCTCTCTCTCTCTCTCTCTCTCTCTCTCTCTCTCTCTCTCTCTCTTTAGATATGGAGTCAGCAATCAAGACGATGGTGACCACATATCTTAGTTCTTCCAGGGGGAAGGATGGCCTGAGCAGCAAATCCTTCCAGAAGCTGGTATCTAAACAACTTGGCAACATCATGGAGGTAAGGAACTGCGTAACGTTTTGCTGCTGTCCATCGCACTACGCTGTAAACAAATCAGTACGTTGGAATGTTTTTTATTTTACCATATTACCACTAACATTACCTCCCGTCTGCTTCTGTGTACCCGTTTGTGCTCAGGATACTAAAAGCACCTCCGCCGTTGCGGAGATGCAGCGAGGGCTGGATGAGAACAATGATGGAAAGGTCAGCTTCCAGGAATACCTCACTCTGATTGGCTACTTGGCCAACTCCATGAGTGACAAGCTGCACGGCCAGAGCAACAGTGGATCCAACGCAGATGCTTCATAGATGCTGCAGTGTTTAGTTGATCAACAAGTGAAAGGCCTTTTTTTTTTTTTTTTTTTTACATATCTCTTCTCATTTCCAAATGAGCAGAACATCATATCTGCATTTTTTTTTACAGCAGTCCATAATCATTTTCATACAGTTAATCAACCAGCTGTATAAAGTTCTAAACTAAACCTGTCTGTCCAGATCAACCTGTTTTTTTTTTTGTTGTTTTTTTTCTCAATTTATTGATCTCCTCTGTCAAGGACATATTGAAGGACTCTGAGCTGGGAGTGTCTTTTTTAGTACCAATTATACAAAGGATGCTTACTGTATTTTCAAAATAAAAGCTTTATATGATAAAACTATTTGGTGAGTAGTTATTAATTTCCTCGAAGATTAGGTGCATTTTCATTTCAAGTTTGTTATATTGCTATACAAATGTTATCACTGTTAAAAAACAACAACAACATTGTTTTCCTGTGGTGGTTTTGACATTTATAACTGATTATACAGTGGGGTACAAAAGTCTGACACCAAAACCTGGAAATAAGATTTCAGGATTTACGAAGTAAGTGAAAGTGTCAGAAGTCAAATTGTTATTCTCTACAAAGAGAGGCTTTCTCAGCCTGAAATTATACTAAAGGTTTCTCAGGGGCCAGTGCACGTAACTCTAAAACTCTTTGCAGAAACAGGATCAGTCGTATCCAAAGCACAATCAGGTAAACCCAAAGTGACCACACCATCAGGAGATCAATACATCAAGCTCAGTTTCACAGATACAGAATTTGCTAAATGAACAACGTAAGACTCCCATCAGCAGAAGTCCTGTCAAAAGAAGGCTGTCTTGCAGCGGTCTCAGAGGACGAGTAGCAGTTTCTAAACCAGCTCTCAGGAGAGGAAACAAAGACTGAAATGCACAAGGTGGGCAAAGAAACACTAGAATGTCGCAGTGGATGACTGGACAAAAGGCCTTTTTACTGATGAAATCCAAATTATTTGTGGAACACTGTCAAATAATGCTGGGATAACAGGAGTCATCAGGTTTTTGCATGCAGAAAGTTGTGGAGTCCATGCCAGCCCGAGGCCCCTTTGCTTTATTTATATGCATACATTTTTTATTTTACTGTTCTATCTTTCACCCATATTTCCATATGTACCATTGTGGAAGTAAGGAAGGAAGGAAGGAAGGAAGGGTGGGAGACTGGATGGGCAAATAAGAGTCCCTTTGTCAGGTAGCTGATTCTTGTGCTTGGACACTTAGTCAGCTATTCTAAATATATGTAAAGCCTCATGAGTTGCTGTCCAATATAACCTCTAGTGTTGAGACAAAAAAGATTTGATCACAAATCCTTCAGGGAGCCCCATTGACATACAGTGTGTGTACAGTGGTTTCCCTGATATGCTTTGACATTGTCCCACAGGCTCCTCTGCAATGATATCTGTTCCCTCCACAGCTACCAGCAACACTTGCTAAATATAGCTGTGACATCCCTGACTAGTCAAGCTCAGCTGCCTTTATATGCATCAACTATTGCAACCAGATCCTGACATACTGTATACGCTTCCTATTGTGCGCCGTCCTCCACGCTGCAACACTATACATACACACATATGGTGCATGCACACGGCGCTGACACAAAATACCGCAGTGAAGAAGATGCACTCAGGAAATCAAACATACATTTACCGACGATGATGGTGTTTGTGCATTTATGTCCATGTTGTTTTCTTTCTCCAGATCATTCATTCAAGTGTGCATGATTTCTATGTGTACCCTTTCTTTCCGTGCCATTTGGCTCTCACTGCATCCATAATGCCGCTTAAAAGGAGCACTACGTAGTTTTGGAGAAGAAATTTAAACTCAGATTTTTAATATTTACACACTCAGAAATATTTATTTTTTCCGTAACTGGATAAACAAAATGTTCTTGGAAGAAAAAAAAAGGTTCAAGGATAATATTTGAAGCTAAAAAGATGGCAGGGTCCGCCACATATAAACAATGTAAAACAGCATGAAGCTATGTTTGTTTATTTATTTTTCTGTCAATGAAGATCTCTCTCGTCTGATTAAAATGTCTTTCAGCGTGCACCTTTAAATCTGACGGACTGGATGAACCATTTGCATGAACTATAATGTTTACTCATGCATCTTTAGCTGATCATTTTTCATTTGGTTTTTGCATCCGGAGAGTTTTGGTGCTTCAGGTGTGAAGGAGTGTGTGAAAGTGTGTGTGTGGATGTGTGTGTGTGTCCTCGTATTAGCATGTCTGCCTTTGTGTGTGTTTTACAAAGACTTTGTATGGGGATTTCTCTGCATGGCTGCCAGGTGTGATGGCTCCATTCATCGGCGCTACACTAATCCTTCGGATACTGTATCAGGCATGACCCCCCCCACCCAATCTCCTGCAGTAAACATCCTACCCACACTCACAAGCTCCCCCGACACTGTTTGCTGCTTAAATCCAGACACATTTTGGAAGGTTTATCAGGTGACTCATCGTAGTCTCGGTGCAGTATTTATTCTAGCACTCCCTGTCAGCCTTTCCTTTGTTTTGACATGCAGAACGAAATGGTTGCACAACAGGGCGGCAGGATAATCCACTGTCAGAGAAGCGAGGTGTAGCATCGCGAGCGATACGTCACCACCGGTGTGTTCAGCTCATCAGACTCTGAATGTCTTGAGACTAATCCCGCGTCTGTCAGACTCACTAATTACACTTTGTACCTGCTGTGTTACTTAACTTTCACATGGACTAATATCTGAGAATCACCAGAGCACAATTAAAGTTCACAGGAGCATCTCTGGTTCGCATTGTTGTCATATTATGGGTACCTTCTACAGTTTACAAGCTTGCTGTAGTTGTCATCTCTGTCTGACAGAGCGATGGGGGGAGCAGGTGGATCCTTCATGTGTCCATTGAGCGGACAGCAGGTGTCTGATGCGTAAACAGAGAAGGAGGAGGAGGAGGAGGAGGAGGGGGATGGCAAGGAGGAGAGGAGCAACAGGTGGAAGGAGGGACGGAGGAGGAAGGGGTGAGTGGGATGGGTGGAGTGAGGGATGTATTTAAGACGTTGTCCTGCTCATCCTCCTCATCAGTTCGCTGTCGTCCTCTCTCTTTGCACTTGACCAGCAGGCCAGCACTCATCCTCCAGCTCAGGTAAGAAGTGATGCAGAGGACACCTGTGTCTCTGCATTTCTTGCAGGTTGTTTCTCACAGTTTTTCCTCTAAGAAGTAGACTTTTAGGGGTGCAGCTAATGTTGTCTGTGGGTGGACTCCCTGTTGGAACAAGAACGACAGGAAGAGCTTTCGATTTTTTCACTGAGAAGTTATGCCACCTTCATTGATGTCGAACAAAGCTAAACAAAAACGTCTTTTCGATCATTTTCTACGCCACTGATTCATGAGAATTTGGAGCGTCGCGTCCACCAGGAGAAACCGGTGTAAGGCGTGACTGACAGTTAGGGAAAGCCTTCACAGTTCAGAGGTGATGTAGGTTCAAGAGAGGCAAGGACTTACACCTGTCTCTGGTGTTTTCTGCCATCCGTCTTGAGCTAAAGTAAAAGCCCGATCAGGTTGCCTCTGTGTGTCCTGGTTACATCTCCTGCACTGGTTGGGCTGTTTTACCAGCTTAGAGTTTCACTCTTATCAGCTGGCTCACATGTCCGGCTGCTGAGTATGTCCTGACTCCCAGAGGTCCGCTCGCCGGGGCAAGGCAACAAACAGATTGAGGATCAGTTTATCTGCAACAGAATCTTATCAGGTCCGCTGGCGGGGAGGAAACACTCCTGATGAGGAAACTGTGCAGGGTTTCAAACTCTGGCACAGCAGAGAAGATCAGTTGCTAGCTATCCTGCTGGTAGTATTGCATCTGTCTGTCTGTCAGCCAATCAGAAGCCTGTACTGATTTGCAGCAGCCCTGTCCTACATGCTCTGGAAAGCAGGTTTTTGCAGAAGTACTGACGTGGACTGCTCTTCTTGCTTTCTTCTCTTCCCAACCTCCTCCTCCTCCTTCTTCTTCTTCTTCTTCTTCTTCTATCCCTCTCCAGAATGTCTTTGCCCAACTCAGAGAACGCCTCCACCCTGGAGAACGCCATGCAGCTCATGATCCAAACCTTCCACAAGTACTCCGGAAACGAGGGCGACAAATACACACTGAGCAGGGCCGAGCTCAAGGAGATGCTCACCGCAGAGCTCGGCAACTACCTGGGGGTAAGGAGATCTATCCTACAAGATGCACGCACATATGTTTTATAACATAGATCCAGCCTACATCTCTATTTTTTATGCTCACACATGCAGAACGCCCAGGATAAGGAGGCAGTGGACAAGGTGATGGGAGACCTGGATTCCAACAACGACGGGGAGGTAGATTTCACCGAGTTCATCATCCTGGTGGGAGCTCTCACCGTGGCCTGTAACGACTTCTTCCTGGAGTACAACGACAAGCCGGAGAAGAAGAAGTGAACCCGTCCTTGGCACGAGTCCACTCTGCAAAACTCGCACGCTCCAGGGAGGAAACAGTTTAAAAAGGCAGGAGAGAAGAAGAAGGAAATCCTGTCATGGACAAATACACACACACACACAAACATGTCGAATAGTCACAGTGAATGTTGGGTGTCTCTGTATTTGTCCAGGCAATCCATTGCAAACTGTGTTTACTACTATGTGAAAAATCTGGAGAGATTTTAAATCAGTTTCAGCGGCTGTCATTGTTAAAAAAAAAATGTGAATGTACCTCTGTTTCTTTTTCCTTAAGTGTATTTTGTAACACATTCAAGTGAAGGAATTTCTCCCTGGAAAGAATAAAAGTGACCTGTACTCAATACAACACAGTGTCGGCTGCACTCTCTCACAGCAGCGATGACGAGCAGGAGCACGCGACGGGCACCAGGGGGCAGCACGTGGCCCCTCAGCTGAATTCTGGCAGAGGATTATTACATTACCTTTAAATTGCTTTGCACGGCTGCTGAAGCACTTTTATTCCAGCAGCGGACGGATGTTAATCAGAGATAGACCCGTCAATCACCGGCGAAGAGATATCTATGTTTTATTAATGAAATACACAGTGTGAGAGGTTGTAGTTAAGTCTCCGGCATGTCGTGGTGCGTTCAAGTTCATCACGCCGCTCCTCACAAGGTGTGTATGAGAAAGGTACTGGCTGTACCCACATGATGAGAACTTGAAGTGACCTTGGCTGGGCCCTACACCCTCGATTGTTTAAAAGCTTCCTAGATAAAAAAAAAATAAAAATAAAAAAAGCACAGCCGGAGTGCGTAGGTGTGTGTGTGTGTGTGAGGAAGTTTCCAACCTCAATATTAGAAAGCCAGGAAACGTTTCTTTCTTTCCGCTCCATCCTGTGGTGTAAGATTAATGGGAAGTTGGGGGTAATACAGTAATTTGCAGATAAGTTACGACTGTGTGTGTGTGTGTGTGTGTGAGAGAGAGAGAATCAAAAACAAACAAACATGCCACGCAGACACGTAACTGATTAATCTGAACCTACAACCTTTATTGGGACTGGTTTTTAAGGTGTGCACAGGAGCAGATTGGAGAGTCAGGAAGGAGGAGGTGAAAGAGAGGGGGGGGGCACGTAATGAGAGAGGAAGTGAGAAGAAAGGAAGGAGAGAGTGGAAAGGTCGAGGATAGAGAGAGAGAGAGAGAGAGAGAGAGAGAGAGAGAGAGAGAGAGAGAGAGAGAGGGAGTGAACAGCAGCACTTTTGTCCGTGCAAGCCTACAGTTTTTTCACAGGTCTCTGGTAGGCTTTTTACACTTGGTCGGAATCTGTTGGGGATCCCCCCTGGGCAATCCCATCCTCTAGAGACAGAGACACAGAGACAGAGAGAGAGTCACAGAGAAAGAGAGAGAGAGAGAGACAGAGAGAGAGAGACAGAAGAGAGAGAGAGACAGACAGACAGACAGAGAGAGAGACAGACAGAGAGGGAGAGAGGCAGCTCCCGGTCCAGGACTGAGCTGCAGATTTGGCCATATGAGCGTAAAAAGCCAGGGGAAACTCACATGGAGTGACAGTGACTGAGGATTAGACAGAGTTTTATCGTGGCTTTCCTCCGCAGTAACAACACTAACAGTCTTTTTGTCTCTGCCCATCCTGCTTTATTCCCTCCTCGCTCTCTGGGATTGTGCTTGTCCTGTTTTTATTCATCTATTCCTTCATTTCTTCTGTCTCGGCTGCAGCCTCATCATAAAACATGAGAGACATGTATCGTTTCTCTGTCTGTAACTCACTGCCTGATTCTCTCCACTGCTGGCAGCGCTGCTGGCCTGGCCCCCGCCTTGTCATTTCTCTCTTGTTTACTGAAAATTTAATTCATCCGCCACTCCCTGGTCCCCGCGCGCTCGAAAAGAAAGGGGCCTTTTCGCTCCTACGCTCGGTTGTCGGGGGAATAATGCAAAGGAAAAAACCCCCCACCGGCGTAATAATGAACAGGTGTATATAGAATGAAAGGTAATCACGATTCTTAATTGGACTAAATGTCAGCGACGTGTTCGTCCAATGGCAGACCAGATAAAGGGGGGGAGGAGGTTGCCAGAGATTAATAGAAGGGAAGAGGGGGAGGAGGAGGGCGCACATACATGATGCTCTTCTGAACATTGTATCCGACAGATGTGACAATGCATCAGGGGGTATGGGGGGGGAGGGGGCACGCATACACATACATACATACACACGCGCTTTACATGTATACATATGCTCTGAACGTTACATACTGAAATATGAAAATTACATATTAATACACATAATAGCTTTCCTCCTCATCGCTCCATCGATATGATTTGATTTACATGTTGATCTCGGCTGAGCTCTGAACACTCACAGGAGCTCCCACCCCACCACCACCACCACCACCACCACCATCCATCCATCCATCCATCCTGGCTCAGATTCCTCAGGAGCTGGACTCATCTTCTCTGCAGCTGTGCACTCTGGGCACAGCAGGCTCCAACCGGCACCGCTGCTGCTGCTGCTGCTGCTGCTGCTGCTGCTGCTCTGTACTTAATGTGCACGACTCTCTAAGCAAAAAACTGTCCATGCATAATCTATTATCCCTCCGACTTTCATCTAATATTGCAACCTGGCTCCTTCTTTTTAATATCAGATGTATTCCTCGTCCCACCACAATCTGTTGCTTGTTACACGTATCGTGTTAAGTGTGCGCGTCACAGGCTGTGTAGTACAGTTTATAATCACATTCTTAGTTTAATCTATACAATCATACAACACACCCGTAGCCTCTCTACCAGCAACAAGACCCCTCCCTCCCTTTTGCATGAGCTAACACATAGAGAAATCTTAATAATATATTCCTAATGCTATACTGTGGTAAGCTGCTATGCTATGATAAAATATACGGAATCAGTTCACTGACGAGAGTGGATCTCTGAAAGAAATCAAAGTAAATGCGGAAGAAACCCGATATGAACCTCCCTTCCCTTTCTGATTCACTCCCACTGACATCGGTCGATATCATGAATGAGTAATGTCATAGTTGGAGGCGGGACATGTCATGTGTCGATTAAGCAGTCAGCGGCCAAGCGGAGAGTGTTGATTGGCTGCAGAGTTCAACAAGGAGTAAATCAGAGCATCCTCGCTCCCTGGCTGGCTGAAGAGGAGAGCAGGGAGGGAACCTTTCCAGCAGAAAGGGGAGGTCAGTCCATGAAACATCTGGACGAAAATACTGCAGGTAAGAGTATGATGGTGGTGTTTTTTCCTTTTTTTTTTTTTCTTCTCTTCATACAAGAAAAATGTTCATTTGCAAAAAATGTTATTATAAAGGTAATGGGCGTGATTGCTGTTCAGTTCCAGTTCTGGTTCCAGTCCGATAGACACAATAAAACCCAGACCTGCCGCCCCCCCCTCCACCTTCCACCTCCAGCCATTGTCCTGCTGTGCTGATTGGGCAGGGGGGGGAGCCGTCCGTCATCGTGCGTGCGGCCCGCGAGCCGTCAGCCAGGCGGGCTGATGGTCTTGACGGTGTAATTCTGGAAGAGCGGCTGCATGAACATGCCCAGCGTGCCGAACACACACACGAACACGAAGATCCACAGGAAGAGGCGGTCGATCACCATGGCAACGTACTTCCAGTCCTCGCTCACCTGTGGACAGAGTTGGGCAAGTTTACTTTCAAAATGTAACACATTACATATTACTAGGTACCTTCACTTTAAAGTAATATAATATGTTACATATGACTGTCTACGCGGAGTAACGTATTACTTATTACACTGCTTTTTAGTTACTTTCAACAAAATGTCCAAATAAACTATATAAAACAATTAAATAGATCACAGTCTGATATATTATGAGATGGGAATACATATTTTTAATTGTAGGCCCAGTCATATGAAACACAGCAGACCTATACCTCCTATAATGTAGCCCTATAATGACATGATAAGACAAAAATCTCTTTTTCTATGCCATTTATCTTAGTCAACAGAACAAGGAGTGCATGTGCAATATGTGATTCAAGAATGTAAATTACACTGCGCTCAGAAGATTTGGCGTCATCTTTAGGTCTTTGAAATATGGCTCATTTCAGTCACACAGAGACTTAAAGAACGTGTAGGCTCGGCTATGTTAAACACACGCACAGCCTATGTTAATATGGTCATGTTGGTGTGGATAGGTTCTTAAAAAAACAATAAAAGCTTTACTTCGGTCGGTAACACGGATTGTAACGCATTAGGGGACATAACTGTAGTAATATGTTACTGAAACATTATTAGTAATACGTTATGTTTCTCTGTTGCGGCTAAAAGAAATATATTACGCGTGACCCCCAACAGTGCCTCTAGATTGGGAGGAGGAGGAGGAGGAGGAGGAGGAGGAGGAGGGGATGTTTGGGGATGGAGTGTAGAGAAAGATTAAGGTGAGCAGAACCACGGCGTCTCTCTCTATCTGCTCCTCAGCTGTTCCCTATGCAGAGGGTTAATGGAGGTGAAGGGTTAATGTGAGCCGAGACTCGCTCCGCCACACAGCTCTGATGAGGTCCAGCGCGAGTCAAGGAGGAGGAGAAGGACGCGGGAGACGAGCGAGGGAGAGTGATGGGGGGGCAGAGAGACGGAGGGTGCTGACACTGTAACCCCGGCGATGATGGCTTTGTGGGTGGAGGAGGAGGAGGAGGAGGAGGAGGAGGAGGGGAGGGGAAGAGATGACATGCACTGTGCCAGGGGAGGGAGGATTTTTAAAGTGGTTGGCATGGCAACGTGATGGCAACCGTGTCGATGATGGACAGAATTACAGAGGACTGTTAATTCCCGTGTCAGTTTCTTTCACTCCGGGCTGGTTCCCTAACATGCCTCGAGGACGAGCGATAAAACACACCACCCTCGCTCCGCTGTCTCGGCTCCTCCATCCCAGCGCCTCTCCGGTTGTACTCCTTCTCTATGCACACGTCATGCCGCTGCTATAATTACATGTCTGCGTTGAATATTCAGTGGGCTGCGATTGCGTCACCAGATCTGTCTCGTTTGCTTATGCTCCGGCGTGGTCCCCCATGCGTTTCAAATGGCAAAGCGAAACGACACTGCTGCATCATCACTATAACTTGATATGACACCGAAAGGGACGGATCCGCGCTGCTCTGGATGCTTTATGCTATGATTTTTATCCACACAGAAACGGATAATAACTCAGAGGGGAGCCTGAGCGATACATTGGCAGGCGGGTATGTTCAGCTGGAACATCAGCTGAACATGAAGTGTCTGCTGGCAACAGATTGCGGAGCAGTAAACGGCAGCAGTAAAAAGGATTTATTGGAAGCATCCTGGATCATTTACTCTGTGTGTTTTTTTGTTTACCTTTAAAATAAAACTGGTTTTATGTGTTTCATTATTTAAACCTTCATGGGTATTTTAACCACCTGGACGCAGAGTGCTGTAAACAAACACCAACATTATGACTTACAGTTGTCTACTCATACTTTCAGCAGTCAAGGAGCAACAGGAGCATTTGTTTCTCAAGCTATCTGACGAAATACAAGTCCAAGTTTTACTCTCCTTTAGCTCTGTTTGGTTTCTACCAAACCAGAAACATGTACACCAGACTGTCCCCAACTGTGTCTGTTTATTGTTTGGTTCTGGTTCGGTTGATTCATTGTCAGTATAAAGGTATTCATGAAGGCATCTTTAAATATGTTGTTCATTAGGGGTGGGAGCTGTCAGAGAACCAAGGAAACGTACAATGTTAAGGCGATCTAAGACATTTTGCAGTAACATATATTGTGATATATGGCGATTTATTACCCTTCTTCAACTGCTAATTATGTCCCCAAAGGCAAACTGTGTCATCATCTGTTCCAATAAGATAAAGCTTTCAGTCTGTTCATCTCACTACATTGATTTTTATTGCAGCAACAAGGATCGCCAAGCAGGCCGACTGACCAACACAGTCATAAAGGTTATAGCACCTGATAAAGTGAACAGTTTGTATTACAGTCCAGCTAAACTGAACGGAAACGTGTGTGGACTAATAATAGTCTGTTTTGCTCGAGCAACAGGGGTTATAGGTGTCATAGAGATAATATAATACTCACACTCTGATCGTCATCCTCACTCTTCATGTGGTTGGCGATGAAGCGCACTCCTTCCACAGCCTCCTCGAAGCCCGGACAGGCTTGAGCCAGCAGGGCCTGAGTCAGAGCAGGACCTCCTGCTGCTTGCTTCCCCCGCGGGAGGTTTCCAGAGCCCCCCTCCCGGCCGTCCCTCACCCTATTCAGCCCATCCATGGATCCCCCTCCTGCTCCTCCCAGATCCCCTCCGAACTGTTTAACAGACGCCCGGTTCACGTAGCAGGTACAAGGGTCACTGTCCTCCTTGCCGAACACCCCTGTGGAGGTCCCCCCTCCGTTCCCGCCGGCTCCTCCCAGCCCGAGCCCCACCATCAGGGCCCCTGCCTCCCCGCTGCGCCCGCCCTCCTTCTGTTCCTGGGCTCTTCTTCTTTGGCGCAGCCGCTGGCGCTCGCAGCTGTTCCTGGGCTGGCGCATGAAGAGCAGAGCAGGAAGCTTGTTGAGGAAGACCAGCTTGACCCAAGGGGGCATGGTGTGTGTGGTGGGAGAGCGGTGGTGCACGTTGAGCACACACACGCTGGTGACGATAGAGAAAGTCACGAGGACCATGGTGAACATCAGGTACTTCCCAACGAGGGGGACGTCCAGCGAAGTGGGCGGGACGATCTTGGAGATCAGCAGCAGGAACACAGTGAGCGCCAGCAGCACGGAGATGCAGAGCGTCATCTTCTCCCCACAGTCGGACGGCAGGTAGAAGACCAGGATCGCCAGCGAGGTGATGAGCACGCACGGGATGATGAGGTTGATGGTGTAAAAAAGAGGCTTCCTGCGAATGATGAAGTCGTACGTGATGTCGACGTAGGTGGGGTCGGCCGGGTTCTCATTTCGTCTGCCTGGCAGGGCGATGATGTCCCACTCCCCGCTGGGCGTGAAGTCATCCATGCTCGCCACATCGGCGCGGAGCACCAGATCGATCTCAGTGCGGTCGTACGTCCAGGAGCGGAAGCGCAGCGTGCAGTTCTGCTGGTCGAAGGGGAAGTGCTTGACCTCGATCTTACAGGCTGACTTATAGATGGCCGGGGGCAACCAGAAGATGCTGCCGTCGTAGGAGACCACGGCGTTGGAGTAGAACGACACCTCGTACACCCCGTCAGCACTGAGAGACAAGGGTGAGAGGGGAGAGACAAGAAAGGAGAAGCAGGGTCGATGATTTAATTTGTAAACAAAAAGTTTAATGAGAGGCCACGTTTCCCCGAGTCTTGGAACATGACGCATCTCATTATGCAACACAGATTCATTAAAGAGCTCTAGGACACACACACACACACACACACACACACACGGATCTGGAGGCTTTTAAGTGTCTCAGGGCAGCAGGGTCACACACACCTACTTCTACAAACACAAGGAACACGATGAACACGCAGTCTAGACAGGAAACACAGCTCGCAGGTCAAACCGGGTCGAGTTAAACAGCTCAAATTAGACACTCCGGTTAGAAGTCAGCTGACAGCATTAAAGCCGCAGATTGAATTTCCCTTTAACTCAACTTTTGGCAAGAGAACTAATTAATGATTGCTACTACTGTGAGATGTGAGTTTGATGACTGATTGACCCGCCTGCAGAAGTACGCTTTAAAAAAAAATGCCAAATTTAGTAACAAAATCATATAAAGATGTCAAAATTAGCTGCTCTAGCACTGCTGTATCTCCTCCTGTTTGGGTGACTGACAGAGGCAGTGAAGAAGACATGGAGGATAGCGTGTCGACCTGGGGTCTGTCTCCGGGATTAGCAGGATCACTTTATCGAGAGCTCGGTGGGTCAGGGATCTTCTAATCTTTAGTAAAGTAAGGAGTGAGGCTGGGAAAGAGGAGAAGGCCAGACAGATCACTGTACGCTGATGAGCTGATTTACATACTGCAGGCTGACACTCAGTTTCCATTACATTGGGACAAGTGGTCCGCAACATCTTTACCTCCCTCAGACATGCAAATTCTAATTAAAAACTGACAAGACGAGGTTCTGTTTTACACGTGAAGGCTTGTTATAAAATGCATTACAGCGGGTCATAGTGAATTATTTTGGCATACATGTTCCATATGGTTGAACGTGACTGTATTCCTCAGACCTAGTGCTATTTTGGGACCATTAATCATTTCAGTCATTTTTCAAGCTTCTCAAATGCAAAGATCTTCTGCTTTTCTCTGTCTTTTATTACCATAAATGAAGATTCTTTGAGTTTTCGGACTGCTGGTTGCACAAAAAAGCAGTTTGAAGACATCACCTTGGGCTCTGGGAGAGCATGATATGCATGCATCAAATGACATCGTCTTTTTTAGTTATTTTATTTTACAATAAATTTAAATGATTAATCATGAAATAAATGGCAGACAAATCAATAAAACAATTGTTAGTTGCAGTCCTGCTAAGCCCTGCGCTCAGGACTGGATTAGCGACAGGGCAAAGCGACCCCAGAAGTCCAGGGTTCACTGTTCACAGTCAATTGTTTTAGGAAATTTGATTAATTGCAAATTCTGTCTGGGAATTTGTACCTCTCAGGCAAAATTCCAGCTAAGCTGGGTCCTGCATTTGTGGTCCCAGTGTTCAAATATAGTCTTAAGTTTTAATTAAACTAGATTTATAGTTTATATTGCCTTCCCACGGTGCATATTCTTAAGTAAGTTGGTGTTTAATTAAATTACAGCAGAGTATTCCAGCACCAGAGTCCTAGTTGGTGTCTGTGTGCACTGCACCTGATGGTAACTTCAAGGTGACAGGGTGCATACACAATGCACAAAGCGTGGGCCTGTGGATGAGGGTCAATAAGGGCTAAACAGCAAATGTTTTCCCCCTGGGCCCCCTTATAGATTCATCCGGGCCTGCAGCAGAGGCAGAATCCAAACTCACAGCTGTGTATTTTAGAATAGAGTAATGCAAAGACAGTCATTCATTGAACATCTACACACACATAGAATACATCACACATTTTAAACAACCAAAAAAGAAAGAAGAGTACTTTATATAAATATGTGCGAGTGCTTTTTATCAGTCGACTGCACAAGGGCTGCAGCTAAACATTACCTTGGTCTAATTTGGTCTTTTGACTCTTTTGACATCTTCAAATTGCTCCTTTTGTCCAAACAACAGTCCAAAACCCAAAGACTCTTCACGTAATATCATAGAAAAGCAGAAAAATCCTTTTGGGTAACGTAGGCTCCAGGTATAATAGAGCAGTCCACTTGTATAACACTGTTGGACTCATTCAGGACGTTTTAAAAACAAATGATCAAACTTGATACAGCAGAATCAGAGATATCACCTGTTTTATTCCACACATTCTTCTTCTTTTTCAAAACCTGGTGCCTACATTACCCACAATGCAAGTTAGCCACTGAGTGACATCACTGGAGACAATCTATCAGATTACATGCAGCTTCCTCTGGAGCCACGAAAGGCTTCGTATCACTTTTTTTCCACACATATAGTGGTAAGACCTGTAAACACACTTTAATGTGTAAAATTGCTGAAGTTACCCTTTAACAAGCTTTTTTTGCTTAAAAAAATGACCATTAATCATTTAACAAAAATAGCTGCAGTTAAATTTCCTTCTATCACCTTATTGATGCAGCTCTCAACTGTACATATCTAACCTGTCTGCATACAGCTACTGTACATGTATTTATATCTAGGTGTGCGGTGCAGATGACTCCATCTTTGAAGTGTCTCACGAGGTTGGGGGTACTGTATAGTCACGTAGCATGAGTGATTTGAGCAGATCACAGTGGACACATTCAGTCATGTGTGGCGGACCTGTGTGTAGCACTTCTGCCGTTTAATTGATGCTCTTATTCAAAGTGATTAACGAGGGTGGCAGCTGGATCAGGTCACCTGGGAGTTACCTTCAAAACATCATCGGTCTAATATGAGATAAGTACTCGCTTTTGTTGTTGTGCACGCTTATGAGCCTGTGTGTGACTGAAGGGAGGACAGGACGGCGAGGGAGTGACTCACTTGTTGTAGAGCACCACGTCAGGCAGCCAGATGTGTTTTGAGGGCAGCCTGACCTTCATCATTCCATCAAACTCCTCGGGGACCCAAGTCAGACGATAGTCCTGCCACTCCTGAGGGCCAATAAAAAACAAAATGCTTAGTCACTCATCCGCCGATCGCACAGCGGCAATAGGACATCTTGAGAGGAGCAGAGAGGAGAAGGTCCGTCTGTCAGCCCGTCGGTCAGTTGGTGGTCAATATGACACATCGCGAGCCGCACGGGCCTGAGGAACATCCTGTACCGACTGTCCTTCTGCGCTTACATCATACTTTTAACTGTAAGCCTAAGAGGGAGAGTCTACCCTGACCCTGGATGGTCTTTTAAACACTCCTAGCCGCAAACCAATCAGGATGATTAAAATGGCATCTGCAGTGAGGCTCTTCCTGTGTGCCTGCGTGCGTGTGTGTGTGTGTGTGTGTGTGTGTGTGTGTGTGCAGCAACCATCCTCATGTCCTCTGTGTAACCTTTTGTCAAAGACAGCATTATCTTGTCCCGTATCTTGTGGGTCAGTCATTGACGCTGCCACAGCGAAGCCTCTGCGCCCTGCGACAGCGTCTCCGTCTGGCTCTTCTATGTCACGGCCATGTTGGAGCTGTAATGCCCGCGCTAGGTCGCCTGCAGTAACTGTGATGCATTACGGTCATTACAGTCCGTCTTGGCTCAGGAGAGCCGTCCTTGACTCCCCTGCTTACAGACTCCAGGGGATCCATAGAGCACTGATGGCCATTCCACGCTCCGTTACATGTCATAAATCCTAACTTGCTCAGGTGCAGGAGTATGTGCGTGTGTGTGTGTGTGTGTGTGAACATAAGACAAGAAAAAAATGCACGAAGGTATAAACAATCTAATCAAAACGGCAGCATCCATGATGGTGACATTCCAGGTAACTTTCATCTCTTTAATTAGATCTAAATGTAAGTCCAAATTGAACATACGTGTGTGTACTTTGCTCTAACACCTGCACCCAAAAGCAAGTACATACGTTGACGATGTGTGCGCGCGACTGCTTTTTGTATACATGTTCCAGCATGTTATAGGCCTCAGCTGTACACATACGACGAGCCAGTCATGTAGAAGAGGGTCACGGCTCAGTCAGAGTCACATAATCATTTCAGGGTGAGGATAGGTCTCACGCAAAATCACAAACTAACTGAGAAAAAGGTGTTGAGCGGCGGCACCATCGGTGGCCTGTGCTTTAGCTGTAAAAACAAATCTGTGTTTCGTGCTCATGAATTTCCGCTCTCTTCTCATATTTCTCCTGTCAGATTTGGAGTTTTCGAGGACGCGTATTGTTTGATGTCTCTCTTGGCTCGCTGACACTTCAGCAGTCGCGTCAGATCTCAGAGCCGCTGCTCCACATGAGCGCGGGCAGATTAGACTTCACGACCAGTGGAACGTATGGACCGCAGGGACGCATCTATGAACCGTCGCTCATATGTTCTGGTCTACTGGTGTACTAACACTGTGGCCTGTGATTACATAATGTACATCAACATGTACAGTGCAGTATTTCAGAGAGAGGGAGAGAGCATTATTCAGTGTCCTCGTTTGTCTTGGTTACATTTGTCACGACCATCCGAATCCCTGTGGTAAGTGATTAACTTCCACTGACCTGGCAGTAAAACCGTGAAATTAAATATCTGTGTCTATATTCTAACCGTCTTTCTGCCGTATTCTCATTTCTCTCCGTGCTGCAGAATGTTTACTATGTCAGGACGGCAAGATGAGGAGAAGAGTGGGAAGTCTCACCTGTGTTAGCCAGACATTGGTGGTCATCACCTGTTCTCTTTCATGCTGCAGAAAAAAGAAGACATATGCATTACAAACGACGATGATTAAAGCGGTGATTCATTATAGCAACGTATTGAAGGATGTGTCATTTTTTTAATGGCATAAAATTGAGGCAGCAAAGCGGAGATGTACTGACTTTTTAGTCTGAGCTAGGCTGAGTGATTGGATCCTACACTTTGCCATATGCAACCTGAAGTCTTCTTTGACTCGACCCTCATAAATGAACATGTCATTCAAACTACACATCCCAAGTGAGTAAAGCTTTCTGCAAAAACCATTTCAGGTCGCAGGGATTTGCATCTCCATAATGACAGGGTTACTGTGTCTTTAACTAGAGCCCGGCTGATATCATCTAAAAGATATTCACCAATCACAGATAGATCAATATCAGCATAGATTTTGCCTAATATGCACAAAAATGAAAACTGTTCTCTTCCACATTATAATGCATCCATATGGTAACAGTGTTTGACAACCACATTTGAGGAATCATTGCTAAAAATTGTGTATATCGGCCGATATATCAACCGAGTGTTGGTTGGGCTCTATCTTTACTTGACTGTGTGCTTGTAAGGATTTAAAAGCAGCACCATCTTTAGCGCTGTTTACGACTGCCCTGTACAACTGTTGTTGGCTATCTACTCATCATCGCGGCTGTTCAGGCTGTTGTCATGATTTCACTTGGCATCTAGTGCTTATCGCTTGAAAAATGGGAATGAGATGATGTAATGGATCTTGAAGAGGAAGGGGAAACTACCATTCATCCCTGAATGGTAAAAAAGCGCATCTGCAACCTGCCTGGAGGTGGTTACGAGAATCAAACTCACAACTTTGACTTAAGCTTTTTATTTGAATGTTTTCTTTTGTTAAGATGTTGGAAATACAAATATATAAATCAATGAATACATCAGTTTGGTGCATTTAAATACTGCATGCCCAAACGTGCAATTGGAAAAGACCTAATGAGGATGACTTTCTGGTGTCCTAAACCATCGAAAACATTATGAAACAGTTTGGCAGAGTAGATTTTAACTTAAAGAATAAAACTGACGTCTTCCATAAAACTTGGTGAACAGATTGGGCCATGGACCAAATGATAATCAGACCCGACTTGATGTTTCCTGGGATTTACATCATTAGGCAACTTCATTTTTCAGCCTGAATACAAACTATTTTTGCAGAGTCAGGAAATGATTTCAATTTTAATTATCCGGCTGCGGCGGCAGTACTTTGTGCACCGCACAAAAGCCTTCTGAATGTAATTAATGTCATCTTTTTATGTAACCGAAATTGAAAAGCTGAATGCCGCATTGTATCGTTGTGGAAAAGTGCACACGAGATCCGAACACACGAACCGGGGCGTGTGCGCACTCACCACGCTGATGAGCTGGGCCAGCGACACCATCAGCTGCACAGTAACCAGCTCGGAGCCGTTAGTCGCAGGACGGATCAGTTTGTTGTAGTGGGCTGGGTTGAGGAGATGCTCCACCAAGCGCTCCTCTGTGTCTGCCCCGAGGCCTCCTGTAATGAGAACACATTATCGTCACCATCATCCGCCTCTATCGTGAGACGAAAAAACACTGAAGCCGAGCGCGTCTCTCTCTCGGCGTTTGTCTGGAGAGGCCTTTATCAGGCCCGATGTGATCATCTCTGTACATCTCAATCTCTGCTTTGGCCACTGCCCTCACTGCTAGCACTGAGAGCGGGCTATCCATGTGTACTGTGAATGCAAAGCCTTTTGAACCATGGCATTGCTCATCACTGCCGGCTGGAGCACGTCAGCACAGCTCAATACACACTTCTTACAAGATCTGACATCACAAGAATGAGTCAACCAGTCTGAATGTCTCTATCGCTATCCGTTCTGTCTCCACCGCTCTCTTCGTGCCTCTGTTCTGTCTCCATCCATTCTCCTCTGCTGTGTTGCACTTCTTCCCCAACTGCCAGTCTTTTGTAGCTTTGGGTTATTTTCACTTCATCTCTCACTTCCCCCTCCCCTCCTGTCCGCCACCCCTCCATCTGTAGCAGACTGTAGTCGTAGCCGTGTGAGTGGACGCGTTCGGGCAGGGCTGTCACAACACCACACGCAGGAGGGGAGGCGTTTTACTGAGCGACACGATGCACAGAGAAAAACAACTGTTCTGCACCTCCTCCTTCCTCCCTTCCTTCCTTCCGTCCTCTCTCTCTCTCTCTCTAGTCACTCCCGGTCTCTCCGGCATCTGCTCGCTCCTGTGCTGCGTCTTTTCCAACTCACAATTCCCTCACACGTTCCAACTAAAGGTAAACACAGGCTGCTCGCTTGGTACCGATGTTGTCATTTTCAAACCTGCTTTTTGAGAGGCTGTTAGCGGGGGCAGGAAAACAAACACGTCAAAGCTGATGTGAGTGACGTTAAAGGTCCAGTGTGTAGGATTTAACGGCATCCAGCGCCGTTGATGCAGATCGTAACCAACTGAACAGTCCTCGTCTAACCCTCCCAAAACATTGGCTCTAGAGCCAGCGTTTGGTTTGTCCATTCTGGGCTACTGTAGAAAACATGGCAGTGCAACATGGTGGACTCCATGGAAGAGCACCTGCTCCCTCTGTAGATATAAAGGCTCATTCTAAGGAAATGAAAACACGTTTTAGTTTCAGGTGATTAGTACACACTGCACATTGCTCTCAGTCATGTTTGATTTATATCATTTCAACATTTAAAGGTGCACTATGCAACGTACTTTAAAGATATTTGTTTACATTTGTATTCGCAAAACAGGCTTGTATTTTGAAGCACATCACCTAAATTGTTGATGATTAAAAAAGTTACATAGTGCACCTTTAAGGATAAATCTTTCGTTTGAAAACCCCGCATTTCAATTCAAGCATTTTCCAGGTTTTCCTGCACCTGTGGATTGAACAGAATGATGCATTTGTGGTAAATGTTGGAATTTGTTACATGAGCGATGAAAGTGAAACGGCGATTTGAAAAGGAAAAATAAAAACGCTAGAAACAAACGAAACGTGTTTATTCCGCCCGCACCTCTGCACGTCTCTGAGCTCCTCTGACACTCGGTCCTCCCCCTCTTATCTCCCCCCCCCTCCCCTCCCTGTTGCCCTGTGGCTGCTGTGCTCACTGAGCAGGAATGATAGCCTCTGTCTCTGGATCAATGAGGACTCTATTCATGACCCGTAAACTAAACACGCAGTTCCTCGCTCGCCCCCGCCTCCCCTTTTTTAATCTCCTGTTCTTTTTCCCCGTCTCTTCTGTCTCATTTTCTTTTACACTCTCTCCGTCTCTCCATCATCCGAGCCGGCCCATATTTCCCTCTCGCTCCCCTGGCTGTCTCCATCGCTCTCTCCTTCCTGTTATCTCCATCTTCCCCGACGCTGACAGCCGCTGTCCATTTATTGCCCCTTCCCTCGCTAATCCGGCATCATCAATACACATCCCTGTCAGCGCGCGTGTGTAGTGGCCTGGTTGTTTATTGTGCACAAGCGCCGGTTTTTCTTTTTTTTTTACGTGTGTATATTGCGTGTGCGTGTCTTTTTGTGTGCGCACATTCATGAGGGAAATAAGCATTACTGTCTGCTTCTGAACCATATGAGGAATGTATATTATTCCCAGAAGCACAAAGCAATAACACTGTCGGATGAGACAGAAAGCTTATACAGTTCACTTAAACAATGATGAAGCAGGAAAAGGCCGACGTTTCCATCAGCTCGCGATGTAAACGGTAGTTTCACGCTCAAACTAACTAGGCGACAACTTAAAGGTCTTGTTGAATTGTCACAAGAATATTCAGTTGCTGTTCTTTATGAACATTTTCTGAGAGGATAAATTATATTTGCTTTTTATCATATGTAAAGGAAGCACATTAAAAACTATTATAAAACAATATGTTGCACCCTGTTTCAGCTCCTGTCTCTAACAACAACAGAGCAGCTGTGCTCAAACAATTCTTACATGCCGAAGTAGCCGTTGCGTATAAAATTATGCAAATGTGCGATGTGTGATGTCACAAAGTCACAGAATTAAAGCCGGGGACTACAGACGAGGCGTTTCAGGAGCAGTGTTTTCTGTGGGAGGGAGGAGCTTCCGTCGTTGCCGACTTTAATTTTCAAGATCCACATGTACAGGAGCTTAAAATAAAACACTAAAGCAAAGGGGGAAAAAAAAGAAAAAGCATGACAGGTCTCCTTTAAAGGTGAGAGCTGATTCACTTCTTTAAAATCTTATCGTCTGAGTAGCCGCATTATTTATTCATCTCGCTCTGTTCTTTAGAAAACAGCACCGTCAAGCTTCACGGTGAACGATCGATAAAGATGAACTAACTTCACGAGGAGCCAGAACAATGTCCAAGGCCAAACGGATTCAGCTGATTGTGTGCAGATATCACATTCAGACACCATCCGTCAGCCTCCGCCTCCTTATTTCTATGACGTTAGGATGTCTCAAATACTTCACCACACATTTCAACAGGCCAAGGAAAAGTCTTTGACAACAACTCAAGATCTTTGTTTTTTATTTACAGGAGCTTAACATCCTGACGTGGGCTGTGATGCACATTAAAAGCATTATCTATTATATATATTATATAAAAATACGATAACAAAGTTGGAGAACTGTGCGGCCTTGCCTCACACATCCACCCCGAGCCTCTCTGCTCTCTGCTTATTTTTAGTTTTACTGAAATATTTGCACGCATGAGCTCAGGATGAAAGTCTAGACTAATATTTTACGCCACTGAGACAAATTAGAGACCCAAACAGCGAGTGTTAGTCTGTTCTGGTTTTTTCTTATCTCCTGCCTTGCAAAAAATACCCAGGCACGCACTCGAGCATGATCGCTGCACAAACACGTGAACCCGGCCGCTCGTCTCCGGCACTTACTTCTAAACAAAGACTGATCTCCCTCTCTCTCTCGCTCTCTCTTCCTCTGTCTCCACATGCAGATGACGGTCCGTCGTGCTGAAGGCCGAGCGGAGCGGTCGTAATGTTGCTGGTAGCTCAGGTTGTATTCTGGTTGTTTTGCAGTGCAAATATTGCAATCTTAATGTGACACGATGAATATTTCAGCAGGGCTCCCCATTAGACTCCGGAGCAAGGACAAGTTACACACCACCATGCGTGTGCAAACGCACACACATCTCAGCGACAGGGCACCGGAGGAGACGAGACTGTAGCCGTGGTCACGTTTTTTTCTCTTTTCTTCAACCTGTCTACGTCTCACTCGTGATTTTTATACCATCAGTCCTGCTTGATCACATAAAACCGTCGATCAATGCATTTAACAGCGTGTGTTCTCTGTTTGCAGATCTACTTAGAGGCCAGAGTCCACACGCGGCGTAAAGACAAATGTGGAGAAAATGAGGGCGAAGCGAGGGCTAAATTGAATTATCCCGCTAAGACTATTACGGTGATGATCTCTATTTATACAGCTCACTCAAATGGGAAAAGGTTGGAGGGAAAACACGGGGTCGCTCTCCGCTCTTCCCTCCTCTCCGCGCTCTGCCAAAGAGACTTTTTGGCTGCTGCTGGGACCTTTTATGCTGAAATATTCTTAAATCAATAATGGAGAGATCCATTGATCTACTGGCAACACCCAATTGGCTCTGTAGTGCCCATAGAACTGAGATATTAATATTGATCCCTCCGCTCAGCCGCAATATCACAGCCCTTCAAAAAACAAAGCCATCTCAGAGTGGACTAACTGAGAGCGGAAGCTCGACTGTCGCCAAATTCAACAAACTCCACAGTCAAGGAACGTGAGCTGGTGCCACTGTATCTACTAACAATGACGAGGCAACGCAGTTTTACAACAACACCAGCGACAAACTCTGTTCATGCATCTACTTCAGCATCTGTTCTTATGGAAAGCACCACAATGCTAATGCTGTTACTAATGCTGATATGTTGTACTCGCAGAAATGAACCCCCGACACCATTAACAACAACAGCTGCTTCAGTATTTTGCACCATGCGAACAGAAAAATATTATATTTTGAACACACATCCAAAGTATTCATGTAGATGAAACACAACTATAATATCAATAAAGTAAATGTAAATCTTAATTGTGGAACAGTGAAAGGGGTTAAATTGCAAAAAGGGCAAAACGATTTGAGAAAATAAAAATCATATTGCGATTATTCTGACATATGAGTCACGATTTTAGTAGGAACAGTAATTTAGTATTTTATTTTCATTGATAAAATGTACTGATGTGAGTTTCACTGGGACCTGTAGCGAACAGTCATGTTCTCTTACATCTGGATGACATGATTTGTAGGCCAGAGCCGCTATGTAGCACCTCAGTCCTCCAGATTTCATGCAATTTAGATCTTGTACTTGGGGTTTCGACACAAAGACAAAAATATAAGATACAAGATTAAACGTTGGCAATATCGAAAAAACTGACATATAAATCGACTGTGTTTTATGTATTTGTGAATTTCTCCAGAACGTTTTTTTTACAGGCTAACAAAAGTGCAATCAATTTTCAGACAAATGCGCAAACTCAAACCACAATTAATCGACTGAAGAAAAACGATTCAAATGATTGATTCATCTCTTTAAGTCTTTTCACATCACACAAATGAGAAGATTTGCTCCTTTTGTCTAACGAGGACATTTGCAGACGCCACGTCGGGGTCGAGGATTTCATGATGGGCATTTTTCCAAACTGGATGACGTGTCAGTTGGTTGACATGGACCAATTAATGGATTTATCGAGCGAGTAATCTGCTTAATATCTGGAAACAATCATTAGTTACAGTCCTCAAACTGTTAACATGTGCAGAGACAATAATTAAAGACGAACCGATTAAATCACAGTTCTGATGGAGGGGACAGCAGTGTGTGGATCGGTTTGTCCAACGATCCAGACACCAAACACCATAAAGATATAGTGAGTTACAATCCATCTCTGGCTATTCTAAATAATGACACTAAGGTTTTTATTCTTACTGCACATGTATATCAGCTCCAAATATCGGTTATCACTCAGCTTGATTACTAATCAAGTAATAATCAATCTGCAGTTTAAATAAAGAATCCCTCACATTGGGGACATAAAGTGTGGTTTATCTGTACTATTTACAGCCGGAGGAGCTCAGCTGTTGGCTGAACGACGGTACGGCTCCCTCACTATAGTGGTGCATATTTCAGGGAACGCAATAAAATACATCACTGAAAACTGCATAATGCCTCCGTAACAGCTATTATTTGAGCTATTATTTGGATACCCATAAATCCCGAGGCGGTGTTATCACCAGGTCCAAGCCTGCCGCCTGAGAGTAATACGTTCACACGAGGGGGGATAGGAGGAGGCCGCCTGTCTGGCAGAAACACATGCATCTGGATCACATCCGGAGCCTGTGGTGTCTTATCTGGCAGACGACCTGATGGAAATCATAACACACACGTGTGTTCTTTCACTTTCCTGTGAGATGAAGCGGCTTATCTTTCTGACGGGAGCATCATCTTGAACACACTTCAACGTACACCTGCGTCAGCCTTGCTTCAATCCACCTTTTTCTTTTTTCTCTTTTTTAAAATATTCCTTATAAAACTCTTAACTTTCCAAACTCTTATCTGCCTCTTCTCCTCCACTGCTTAAGTTTCTATTAAACCTCTGCGCTCTCCCTCTGCTTCCCTCTAATCTCCGGGGCCACACACTGCCGCCGCCGCTGCTACTACTGCTGCTGCTGCACATTCATTCACACAAACACACCGACTCACACGCGCGCGCACACAATCTCTCGACAAAATCACACATGAGAGCACACGGTTTTTACACACGGAATCACACGCGTTCTCACATACAAACGCTGGCCCTCCGTTGTGTGACCGCCGCGCATTTCTAATCGCAGGACGCGGCCCTTTATCCGCCGATCTGATCCTGTTGCTGCTGCCGTGTATTGGGAGTCGGTCCAAAGAGATAGAGACGGAGCAAAGTGAGAGAGCGAGATGAAGACAGATAGTGACAGATAGAGAGAGAGAGAGAGAGAGAGACGAGGAGAGAGAGAGAGAGACAATAGGAGGGCTGTTGTAATGTGCAGGTTGAGATGCTGCAGAGATCAGTGGGCTGGAACAGTGCAGCAGAAAAGTGATGACAGGCTAAACTGACTGAGCAGAACTTTCTAGACCGTAGCGCTGCCAAGGAAATGGTTAGTTGATATTCACTAAGTGCATTCATAGAGCGGAGGACAAGGATAATGGCGCGTGCATACACTCACAGTCACACATGTAAAAGAAGGCCGACTTGGCCGTGCACCAAAAACACGTCTGTTTTAAAGATGCGGCTGATAAAAAAAAAAAAAAAAAAAATGTAAAAGAAAAAAAAAGCGAATCCGAGCGCACTTCACGTCCTCTGGCTGATGAGACTGTCGCACAGCGGCGTGCTCCATATCCAGTAACCCCCCGCATCAGGTCAACTCAGCACCACAGACCTGTTTATTATGCATGGCCTGCAGGGGAAATGACAAGAGACATCCTCCTCACACAACAGGACGGCCACATCCTCACGGCAGCGTCTGGGACAGGTGCTGAAATGTCCTTGAGTGTCCTTGCACTGACTGTGAGTCTCCTTTTGTGCGTGTTAGTGTGTGTGTGTGTGTGTGTGTGAATGTCTTACATAAGAAAGTATTGTTGTACGTCTGGAGGTGTAAAGTTATGACTTTTCCTCTCTCTAATTCCATCAGCACCGATGTTTGCTCTGAATATTTTCTCCTGATGCAAGAAGTCCGTCTGCATCTGTGCACAAGTCGTCTTTTCTGAGTTAACGCCCGTGTTTGTTTCTTTGCGGGGGAATCTCCTGAATGTTGCATCATAAGGCGACGCTCCATGTGAGCATCTCTGCGAACCTTGTGTTCTGCGCGTGTTTGTGTGTGGATTGAGTTTGTAGTCTCCGAGGATGACGCTAATCAGATTTTCTTCCCTTAAGGGAGGATGACTCATTAGTACTCCAGCGCCTGGGAGGCTCCTTAAACCGATATTTCTTGTTGGTAGCATTATCCTGTTTCGGTGCACGTTTGAACTCAGGAAGTGATCGCTCGGGGAGACCAAATGTTATGCACCGAGTTTGGAGCAGTTTAATAAACATGTCACATTCTTGTCACGTTTGATATTCTGCTACTTAGTTCCATTTGTAGTTTTTTGTTAGATGTTTGTTTATTTTATTTTTGCTGACATTATTTTTTTGAGACGTCGGCCTCATCAGCTGTACACATTTTACACCTGCACATATATTCTTTAACTCTTCACTGCAACATCTCGTTCAGCATCTTCCATACAAATTATTTACTCGAGTCCATGCACGTTTTTAAAATAATTTTTATGCAATTCAATTAATAAATAACAATGACAAGTCAGTCTGTAGAGTCTAAAGTTGGTTCTATCGCTGACATCCCTGAGTTCAACTTTGGTGAATTTGGCTGTTTCCATATGGCATATTCTCCGGTTTCAAAGGTTTTCTCAACCCCAACAGAACACAAGTCTGTATTTCATGCGTTCTTGTAAGTACTGTCTTGTTTTTATCTGTCACTATGTATTTTTGGAATTTCAAAATTAAACATTAACTTAAGCCTACTGTAAAATTGTACATACATTTGCTTTTTTTCATATATGTCCACAGTGTTAGGCACTGAAACGATAAATTTCATGTCCAACATTAACTGTGTTTCGCGACTTTACCCCGATAATCATCAAAATATTCTTAAAACGTCTGATAAAAACTAAAATTGCGCCAAAACATGCGGGAATCGCTTTGACTTTACATTTTCTATGGTAACGAGTGTATTTTATTGCATCACAAACAGGATGCACATCTTTTTTTGGGTGAAAAACAAACAATCAAAGAATCTTAATAACTACAGATAAATAAATGGTGGTAACATCATCTCACATCCGATTTAACTTGTTTTAGTGGGAAATACAATGTGCAAGTGACGCCTTCAGCTCGGGGCAATTCCAAATAAATCAGTAAACCAGTACAGGACTGTACGTCAGCACACTGGACAGTCACTCACATGAGGATGTTCACGATTAACCTTGATAATGAAAATTCACCACGATCAACTTATTATGAGTGTTTTTTATCCTGATCCTGAGCCTCGAATACATCTGGATATGGTGCTGGACTTAATGTTGCACATTAGATTAAACCTCCGCTGTCAGTTTAATTATTGGTTGCACAGGTCATCGTACTCCCTACTCCACGGCACAGTCATATCTCGTTTCTAAACTATAATGACTGTTTTTTTCCTCTTCTGATTAATTGTATCAACTATTATGTCTTTCTCTTCTTGCCTCGTTTGTATTCGTGAAGCAAACGCCACAACACATTCTTTGTATGCTAATAAATAGATTCTGACTCTGATCTGTGTGTATATCTCAATGTTCTTATTTTTGTTGTTTTTGCGAAGTGCACAATGAGTAAAAGTCGTTATTATAACTACAACCAAACCCTACTTTTGAAATACTACATGTGTTTTCTTTGTGCGTGTGTGTGTGTGCTTCTGCAGCTGGTGCCTGAAATGATAAATGGCAGGTTAATGGAGGTCAAAGCGTTTGGTCTGATACTGTACGTCCTTGCGATTGTCTCTGGATGTAATGTGATGTATTGTAAAGCTCTCCTTCCGCGCGTGTGTGTGTGTTTGACAGATAGAGTTAGAGTGTATGTGTGACACAGAGAGAGAGAGAGCAGGAGCATGTTGTCGCCATGGGTGCTGATGAACAGTTAATGTGAGGCAGATGGCCAGGTGTGTGTGTATGTGTGAGTGTTTGTGTGTGTGAGCGGACGGAGGTGTGTTGGTGTGTGCTGCTACACAGGCAGTAACAAACTGTCTTTTTTCGCTCAGAGGCTCTGCGCTGACCTCTGCCCTGTCACCACTATGGATTGGCTGCAAATATTAAGGCAGGAGTAATTCACCCAATCAGCTGATGTGTTTCCTCCCGCTCCCAAACCCTCAGCTGAGCAGAAATTAACACCAAATTAGAGTCAATTTATGGATGGGGAGCATGTCCAAACACTCGAATGGCTTTACACTTAACACGCAGCTCATCTGCTCCGAAAAACACGCTGCAGCAAGCGGCGTCGTAAATAAGACTCGCCCGCCTGATGCATGTCCCCCACAGAGACCTGAGGACCGTCTATCTGCCAGTGCAGGAGGCTTTTCCCGTACTGCTGCTTGATGACACATCATTTGTCCTCTGATGACAGGATGTAGAAGTTGTTTTAGCTCAACAGTGCCTCTCATTAACCTGCCCACTCAACGCAAGACCTCAGTGTTAATGAGGGAGAGAGGGAGAGAGGGGGAGGGAGTGTGTGTGTGTGGGGGGGGGGGGGGGTAAGTGGGTGATAAATAACATCATTTCACTCCCTCTCCCCCTTTCTCTCTCTCTTCTCTCTAATGTATACTAAGAGAGGATAACTGATGCCACAGTGGAGTTTTTTTTTTTTTTGAAAGGTGGGTTTAAGCTCTGTTGGAGACTTCAGCACCTGCTGTGTGGGTTGTGTCATGCAACTTCAGCAAAAAAAAAAAAAAGAAAAGAAAAGAAAAGAAACGTTCAGAAACGTGCTCAATCCTGTAAAAACTGTGATTTAGCCCCACAAAAATATCAAAAATACAATCATGACACAATACCCACATGGTGTATTTGATAAAGTTAGGCCACGACAGACACCGTGCATATAGGGATTTCCATCAAAATCATGTTAGCTTCGCATCTGCTAATGCCTCCACACTGTGCGCATGTAATATATGGAGTGGGCAATATTTCTCCACTACATCATCCCGTCGCGCTCGCTGATGCTGTTATGAGAAAGATGGTGACACAGCAACGAAAGAGTCCCCCCTTTTTTCTCTCCACCTCGACATCTAACCACTCCTTTTGTTTCCCCACTCCCACATTACTTTGAAGAAAAACCCATCCAGACATACCCGAATGCGCGAACGCACGGTGAGGTGTGTGTGGGGTTTTTTTTTGGCCCTACAAAGGTGACGACGCGAGCATCGACGGAGCTGTCTGTGGAGCCATTATCGCGCACGGACAAGTTACTCACCTCCCGCAATGGCGAGGAGAGCCAGCAGCGGCAGCCAGCCGTCCATCATCTTGCGTGCGTCCGAGCCCGAAAGGTGTTCACCGCGATGGAGAGTGGAGAGGCCACCCCGAGCGCACCCGCAGTGATACACCCCTCCTCCTCACGACCCAAACCTGCCTTCAGTCTCTACCTGGCATGGTGGCGTCGGGGGCTCTCCGTCGGTCCGCGCTTCTTCGGAATAGAGGAAGAGGAGGAGGAAGAGGAGGAGGAGGAGGAGGAGGAGGGGAGGGTTATAAATATCTCGGCGGGGGCCAGGTGAGCTGTGCGCTGGGTCGTGCGGTGCGGGCTTGTCCGTGCTGAACACACCGCGCGCTCGGCGATGCGACGCGCTGGAGGAGAGGCGGGGGCGGGGCGCGCGGAGGAGCGAGGGGGAGGGAGGGAGGGAGAGAGGGAGGGATGGATGGATGTGGCATACCTCTGAGGCCGCCACAGCTCGGCTAACGATGCCAGCGACTTCCCCTTCAGAAAAAAAAAAAGAAAAAAAGTCGCGCATCTACATAGAATATTCAGCAGCCTGGGCGTGTTTGTGGCGCTAATAGTGACTTTAAAGGGAACCCTGTCAAACTTCATGACATCCCTCATCGCTCTCTCTGCTTTATCTTTAATATCAGCCTCGGGCTCAGGTAGCTGTGGTGTCTCATGTCTTCAAAAATGCATTTTTCATCGAGCAGCCAAAAAGGAGATAGGGACACCAAAGTCTTTTTTCTTTTTTTAATTTAATGAGAAATTCAATTAATATAGAATAAAATAGTCAACAGGAGCACCTGAGCCTGAAGTAATCATTATTCAGTGAATAATCCTCACCCTCCAAAAGCTAAAGGGCTTTCTCTTGCCTTCTTTTATGTGATCTCTTCTTTTTTTATTTCCCAGTCAGTTATCTTTCATTTAAACGTCCATTTTTGTTTTATTTCTTCCCCCCTCCCCAGGCCAATGAAGTCACCTCTAATCCCCCATCCACAAAGTCACACATGGCAGTAGAGGATGGGACATAGAAGGGTGGGGTGGGGGGAGGAGGAGGGACAGGCAGGTGTGTAGTCAGGTAGACATAAGTTGGGATCTCATTCCGGATATTGCAGCATGCTCGCTGAGAGTCGTTGCCGGATGATAAAAAGAAATACAACAACTGATTTGGATGATGAGGGGCGGAGGGGATTGCAGCAAATAAAGAGGGCTCAAAATGCAAGAGGGAGGGAGGGAGGAAGGGAGAGGGGGGAGTCAAAGGAGCGTGGGAGGCAGGGAGGGATGGATGGGGGAAGAGTAAACTAAGTAAACAGGAGTGCGGGATGGAGGGAGGAGGCGGTTGCCGTGGTGACTAAGAGAAACCAGAAAGCTCCGGGAGGAAACGACCTGTTTCTCCTTCATTTTGTCTATTTTCATCACCGACACACACACACACACACACACAAAGAATACACATGCGCAGCTGACACTCACACACTCATGCATAAATGTACCCAATGCCTACATACACACACACACACACACACACACACACAAATGTGCATATGCATGCACACACAGGCAAAAAGTCTCCCACTGTAATGTCTTCCTCTCTCATGCTATCTTTATCCGCTCTCCCTCTCTCTGTACAGTCCTTTCTACCTCTCCTCTGCAGTGAATGAGCTGACCTGACAGTGCTCCTCCTCTGCACTGAGTGCTGTGAGTCTCTCTCTGAATTATTTAAAAGCTGGGACCCCCACAAGTGCTTGTCTTCCCCTAACACCCCCTCACGCTCTCCCTCTCTCTCTCTTCTTTCCTCTGTCCCTTCCTCTCTGGCTGTCATTCTGTCTTCTGGTGGCTGCAATTACTTCCTGTGGTTCTGTCATATCTGGTCAACACTTTGATTAACAACATACAAATCTGATTTAGGATTCACAGACTGATCACCAGTGTAAGGCAACAATTACTTATGCATACAAGCACGGTACGTCAGAACAGTTCTTAAGTATTGGTACGTCATGTTACTCTGCTTCTTTAAGAGTGTATTTTTGTATTGTAATGTTGATTAGAGATGTGTAGTTACTTTTCAGATGAAGATTGTATTTCCCAAACATATGATCATCTAATGAAATATGATGTACTGTTAAAGACAGAGTAATCTGTGTTGTAAAAAGTACCCAAAAGTCACACTAAAAGTAAAGATATGTTGTTAAAATACTACTTTGGTAAAGGTGAAAGTCACCCAGATGAAAGGTACTTAAAGTAAAAGTCTTAAAGCATTTTGATATTAAATGTACACAATACATAAATACTGTTTAAAAGTATCAAAAGTAATACTCTGACAGTAACTGTACTGTAGTGTCAAAAGTAGTTTATACATGTATTTACCTATATTTATATACTGTTTATTATCTGATCTGATAGTCAATGTTATTTGGATTATTGGAATCAGTGTTTTTTTTTTTATCCAATTCCTGAAAAATAAATTGATTTAATCGGCAAAGTAAGTGTCAAAAGTACAAGTAAAAGTAGATACATATATTATCATGTATGTATACACTGAATACAGTGGGTCAACTGATTATCGACTGATTAGCAGATTTGATATTCAACATTTTTCTGATTATTGGAATCAGTGTTGTTGTTGTTTGTTTGTTTTTTTTAAATCTGATTGCCAATTTTGTCTGCAAAGTAACTAGTAACTAATGTTACCAATTAAATGTTGTGGAGCAAAAATTACAATATTTTCTTCCAAAATGTAGTGGCTGGAAGTTTGAAGGCACAGAAAATGGACATACTCCATTACATAAGTAAAATACAAGTACCTAAAAATAATACCTAAGTTCATACTTGAGTCAATGCACTTAGTTACATCCCATCAACAAGTAATCCAATGGTATAAAAAAGTAGTTAAAATAAGCTCAGTGTCAACATGCTAATGAAACAACACAATAATCAGTTAACACTGTCATTTTACATCATTACGTGAACTTTAAAGGGGCGCTGTGTAACTTTTGTCTGACCAATATTGTCGCCCTGAAGGTCTCAGCCCATCAGAGCTCAAAATACAATACAGTTTAACAAAATGTAAACATATGGATTTAAAGTACTTCTAAAAGCCTGTGTGTGAAGAGCTGTCTCTGTTAAGGCCCATAAAAAGTTGTATAATGCACCTTTAACTATGGATATTTTGCTGAAAATCCTTCTGTAATTCTACTAACGTGACATTTTGATGGCAGCACTCTTATTTGTTCTTTTATGTTTCGATATTTCTGGTAGTACATAAGTAAAGGATCTGAATAGTTCTTTCACTACTGACACATTTTAAGCTCATATCCAGAGTGCTGGTGACAGAAATTATGCAAATCATCGGTGTCCAGTGAATACACTGTGTCTCCGATGTGTGTTGAGAAACAGCCCTGTTTTCAGCTATGTGACGGTGCAGTTTTCACATCCTCCGATGGGTTTTCCAGATGGTTTATTTCTCTGAAGAAGTCGGTTCACTTTCTCGGCCCCTAACTGAACACACAAGCCTTCATATTATCCATAAAAACAAAAAAGAGATGCGTTTCATTCACGTTCCAACAATTTATGTAACCAAGGTGGTTACTGAAAGCAACATTCCCAAAAAGCAGACTGTCAAACACTGCAAGAATCATGTGTCCAGCACCCGGGGCCTCTTGTTTGTTTTGACCTACTTAGTGATTTAATTAAGAGAACATAGAAGACTAACCACATCAGGTCACACGGATGGAGGGAGGGGTGATACTTAGTGGTGTCTGTTTGTGTATAGCAGTTTGTGACACTCTGGGCAGCAGGATGGCCAAAAGCAGGGACGGTGCCTCAGCTGCAAAATCATCGGCCTTGCTGAGGCGTCACTGAGTAAGTCATTGTTCTGGGCTCGGCCCTGGACTCTGACCCCTTCGAGGAGGTGTCTTACAATCAATGAGGCGCTAAAAAAAAAAATGCTTTTTGAGCTGACGGTAAGAGGAGTGAATCACTTTTGTACTCACTAATTCCTGGCAGTGCTCTGACATTACATGTTGCTCCATTCACAAACCGAGCGTTCTGTGGGGGAGCTACATTGCTACTATGGCACTATGGCCACGGTTATTCATAGCTCTTTTTATATCGCAGCCTGTCCCTCCTCCCTCTTTTCTCTCCTCCCTCTCCTCCTTCCCCGTAGAGATGGCCCTACCTCACTCTAACTAATCACCATGGCAACCTGGTAATCCCTGAACAGAAAAATCCTGACTCTCTCTCTCTCTATCACACACACACACACACATAACAGGACTGCATGCACACACACATAAATGCACACATGGGTGCACAAACAGACACTCTGAGAGATGCAAACCAATACGCGGGTGTTTACTGGTAAGACGTATCTTACCGCAAACACACGGCCGTGAGGATAAAGCTTTCATGTGTGTGTCGGCGAGGATTTAAATACACCACCTTTCAGGGCGGTGTGATTAAAAGCTATTTGCGTGTACACTATTTATGCATGTGTGCTCATGTGTGTCTGTATTTGTTGACTACAAATAGGTGAGTGTGTGTGCACCCATGAGGTGCCTGCGTGTGTGTGTGTGTGTGTGTGTGTGTGTGCGTAACTGTAATTGATTTCACACTCAGGTCAACGGTTTTACAGCTACAGGAGGAAGAGCACACAGATTCAGTCGGGTTAGTTTCTCATCTCTGTTTCACTGCCTTCTCTTCCTTGAACCCTGCTCGGACTATTTGCTGCCGGCTCGTCTATAAATACCACAGTTCGTCTGCAGATAATATGAATTTTATTTACTGCATGAAAGTCTTACAACAATAATATAACAGCACACATCATTGTGTAAAAAAAAAACAAAACTGACAATATCAAACAATCACATCATACATACATCATTAAAGGGGCACTATGTAGTTTTGGAGAAGCAATTCAAACTCAGAATTTAAATATTTACAACATTAATGAGGTAATAAATACAAACTCAAAAATGTTATTTTTCCCATAACTGAGTAAACAGTTTCAGAGGAAAATAAGGTCCCCAGAACACTGTTTGAAGCTAGAAAGGTGGCAGGGTCCGCCAAATATGAACAAAGCAAAACAGTATGAGACTGCGTTGTTCTTTAAGGTCAGTTTGTTTAGGCATGAAAAAAAAATCTTCAATGAAGATCTTTCTCTTCGGATCAAAATTTCTTCCCCAATACTACATAGTGCACCTTCAGAGCACGGGTACATCTGAGTGTAAATCAGGTCAGTTAATTCACAATGAAGTAAGGTAACCTCAGATCGAGGCACATGTTCACTCTGCGCACTTACAAACACTCAAACATTTTTGCTGATGGGGCACCATTATGCTATAAGACCCCTCCCACTACACTAGTGCTAATCATCTAATCAATAAAGCTCTTTCTCTTGACTGACAGAGTGGCCCGCAAATGAGCCTGATTTCAGGGGTGATCGATGTGTTGATTGACACGTCAGATGGATGAATGAATATACTCCAATCAGATGCATTGATCCGGCAGACCACGCCTAACTAGATGGCATTGTGCTAAATGATGAGGTCAGCACCTCGATGTAAGGAGCATCCCGTGAGGTGATTATAAACCTTTCCGCTTGCTTCGGATATCAGATTGGTTAAAGTGAGTGCGGTGCTTCATCATGTGCATTGTTATGGAAATCAATTTGGTCCAGTGCTGCGTGTGGTCTGGAGGCTCAGTGGACAAAACAATGAAGCAAATACGTGAAGAGAGGGACGGTTTTCCTGTTGGGTTCGTGAGTTTGATGGATTTTAGTTCGGGGACAATTAGCTCATTAACAATGTGATCAATGTCATGTATGATTTTGGCCACTAGGGAGCGCATGTGAGTGATACAAACAAACTTATAAAGGTAGTACACAGGACAAAATCCAAAGCAGCATGTCGACTTTGAGTATGTGTGTGCACACATGTATTAAACAAGTGTGTGTCTGTGTGCATTTGTGCATAATTGTGTAATGCGCATGTGTATTTCTGTCCCAGTGTGTTTGTTTGCTCAGTGTGGCCTGGGCACAGGATGCTGCAGGGTCATGTGCTCTGCTCCAGTGAAAGGCAGTCTGTGCGTGCAGTAGTGGTGGACCAGCTCGGGGATACTGGAGAAGACACAGCTACTCTGATCCAGGGTGAAGCCCAAGCCCTTAACGCTCTTAGTCTGGGCCACGATGATGTGCACACAACTCTGACTGGTCCTAATGGAAGAAGACACACAGGGTAAAGATGTTTTGTCAGACTTGCAACCAACAAACACGCAAAGCGTTAGTCAGAGTCGAGAGCGGCTCAAGACTCGAAACATAATAAAGATGTCAAAACTAAGAAACGTTCTCTCCTTTCTCCTCGAACGAGGCTGCGCATGGAGTTCAGTGGATGTGTAAATGGGGTTAATGATGTGGACTCTCAAATGAATGAGCAGCGCACAACAAATGTGCACCCATGCGCATGCACACGCGTGCACATACGCACACATACACGCGCAATCGCACGACAGGATTTCAGCCTTTATCCAAGAGAACCTGTTCTTTCTGGCACGCTTATCAGTAGCGTCTACTCCACAAATGGCACACATATTATCATGCACTAACGCCTGAGAGGTTCTCACCGCAATGCCAGTTGCCAGCGACTCGATCACTTCTGACATATAAGAAAATATCAAAATCAAAGACGCATGTTTGATTTTCAAGCAGAGCTGTCAAACTCAGCCGACGAAAACTGAGCTTGTGATGCAGCCAAACAAAAGTGGGTAAAAACAGCGCTACAAATAAATATGTGCATGTTGCATTATATAGCGTGCATGTACCGTTTTCCACAAACACACACACGCACACATGGGCATACTCACTTCAGAGCGATGGAGTACTTGCTGGTTCCTGATTCGCTGTCTCTCACCAGGAAGCTGGCTTCCCTGCAGCGCTGCAGCTGAGCCTCAGCCTGCTGCCGACTCACACTGCCATGGTACCAGCTTGGAGAGGCGAGGGTGGGGAGGGTGGGAGGGGGAGGACGGGAGATGCAAAGAGAGAGACAGCAGATCACTGAGATATAGCGCGGTGACATATGGAGACAAGTCAGATGTCAAGTTAATGATAGGCGATGATGGCGAGAGAGAGAACGAGACTGGCGGGAGGAAGCAAACGCAGCGACACCAGCAAAGATTTACTGTCGCCGTAAATCAGACAGTCAGATACACACCGTGGACTGAATGAGTTAACAATGTCAAAGGTGAACGCGGGAGGGCAAAGAGATAAATAAAACGGACAAACATAATGTATGTGGCTGTGTGAGGGTGGAGGGAGGCCTGTTAGGACACAGGGTGGTGCTGACAGTGGCCACAGGTTAGATCCATATATAAACAGGCTTGTATGTGGCCTTCCTGCTTGGAGGCAAAACACCACGCTGGCATTCAGCCGCAACATGAGAGGAACAAATGCTAACATGCTCTGAGCATGTTCCCCACATGTTCCATCTGAAGAGAAAGGCCATGCTTGTATGAGCCTCTCCAGTCCTGTCTGTTTTCAGGGCCTCACCTCCCTTCAGCGTTTATGTTCATGAGGGTGCCGCTGGCCTGCGCTCTAAGTGATAAATGCCAAATCCCACTTAAAATTTTCTACAGAGCCAAGTGTAAAATAAATGTGAGATTTTGGCCAAGAAGCCTGGCAGCCACTGCAGCGTATTTGACATTGTGAGTCACCAGATAAGTTGTTGGAGGAAGTCTTCTTGATTGCTTTACAACTTTTACAAAGGGGGATTGATTTTTCTGCCCAAAACTGAGGAGGGCGCCGTTCTTCCAAAGTGTCTCATGAACGCAAATAGTAAAAGTCAAAGGAAAAGAAAGAAGTATATAGGCTCAACCGTCGAAACAAAGGCAACACAGAAAGCAGACAGGAAGACAAGATTTGGCACTTTCCCTCTGCAGAGTTTAAAAGATAAGCACTTCTAATAAATAAACAGGCGTGAGATGAGATGAAGGCGACCAAATGTCTCAACCCCATCTCCTTTGTTTGATACATTCAATCCGCTAATCCTGTCCAAGGTTGAGTTCAAATCAATCAAAAGATTACAATTTAATCAGAACATAAATAATGCTTTGGACTCAGTCTAAAGTTAACAGTTAACACCTAACCTGCATGTCTTTTTTATCAGAGGAGGAAACCTGCACAAACCCAGCTGGCAGTTGGACCCAGACTTTGATTTTTGTATACAGATCTAAAATAGCAGTTCCCATGTCTTAATATTTACCAAATTATTACCTCTGCCATGGAGGTTATGTTTTCGCCCTTACCCGTTTGTTTGTTTGTTTGTTTGTTTGTTTGTTTGTTTGTTTGTTTGTCTGAAGGATTACACAAAATCTACTGAACAGATTTTTTTAGAGGATGGGTCTCGGCCCAGAATAGATCTCATTAACATTTGGTGCAGATCAGGATAAAGGGATGAATCCAGGAATTTTCCTAAATAATGCAAGTTTTTTACATTTTCAATTGTCAAATCGGTGTATTTAGGTGACTGGTGTATATGAGTGAGTACAATTTGATGGAGATGCTACTAAACATCTATTATTCTTCACATCACAATGGAGATTGAGTCCGTCTGCGTTGTTTTGTTATCCTAGTGGCTGGCTTTTAAACATTTGGTGAGCTTAAATAATATTTAAGCAGTTATGGGTGGTTGAAAATTTAAAGTAATTCAGGGCTTTCAGGTTTGATAATGGATTAGGCTTCTGACTGGTGGACCATGGTTGAGGTATTTTTGTAGGGGGAGAAGGATTTTCCCTCCTTTTTATCAACAGCTTATTTTCTAGTCACCAGGGTCTGTTTAATTCTTATATAATGGTATGAAATTATCAAATATTTTCTGTACCATTATATGTGATTGCTGTTACTGTTTTCCAACTATTTGCTTTTTGACAATGTATTGCATCTTGAGTGTTGTTGTTGTTGTTGCCTCGGTTTGTCATATTGCTCATCATTCAGTCTAGAACAGTTTGGGGGCTGTAATCCTGTGATCTCATTTTTCCCGTAATAAAAAGTATAAACATCATATTTAACATCTCCCTCCTCCCTCCTATAGATAAGTTTGTCTTCTCCCTCCTTACCTTTGCTTCTCCAGGGGCAGGCTGGGCTCCACTTTGGCTGCCTCCCCATCCAGTGGGGCACTGGGGGAGGTAGGAGACGGAGGGGAGAGTTTGTTGGGACTAGAGGAGGGTGAGAGTTTGAGGGTGGGGAAAGACGGAGATGGAGGCGAGAGAGGGGAGAGTTTGAGGATAGGAGAGGAGGGAAATGAGGGAGAAGAGGAGGAGGATGAAGAGGATTGTACGAGGGTTTTATGGTTCCAGTTTTTCTGCCTCAGGGTCTGTTGCTGCTGCTGCTGCTGCTGCTGCTGTTGTTGTTGCTGCTGCTGCTGCGGCTGCTGCTGCTGGCGTCCGGAGGTTGAACCGTTCTCTTTAGTGGGAGAACAATCCACAGCCTCGAACTGAGCTGAAGGAAGCAGGAGAGACAATATCAACCTTTCATAATAATATTCTATCAAAGCATGCCAGAGACACCAAAGTAAACACAACTCTGGAAATTGATTCAGTGGGATTGTTTTGTTTCCTCTCTAAAGCAAACACAAAATTGTTGTGGCATCGCTGTACAAATAAAACTCATGGCATCCTTCCTCCACACCCTGAGCCCCCACCCTTCCCCATCATCCCACTCTCCCTTTCTCTACCTGACAGCGCTCTCACGATGTCCTCCTTTCTCCACTCCCAGGGCAGTTCATACTCTCCGGCGGGACGGACGTCAGACTCTGGCCGTGTGACAGGGATCCACACCCCCTCGCGGTCGCCTTCCAGCCCGCCCTCGTATGGCGTGTCGTAGATATTTGGGGGCACGGGCTTTCCCTCTCCTCCCTTCCCCTCTCTCTGGCCTCGGTCCAACAGAACACACACTTTCAGGAGGTCTTTGGAGCCCCGTCTGCGGACCTCTACAGGAGAGAGGTTAAAAGGTGATTAGTTAACAGAATTAGCAATGAGGGATTTTCACTTTGTGCATTGCGGAATTGCAATCTGCTGTTTCATGGTTGTTGTTGTTGTTGTTCTTTTTAGAGAAGTGTCATGTTTTGAGACCAAAAAGGTTCTTCTGTGATTTAATACAGATTTCTAATCATCATGAATCTGACAAAGAGACAGCTTGGCCTAAAAATGTCATAAAGAAGAAGTTTCAAATGAAGCAGGTGACAGTGTTGTGAGTCCTCTGGGAGGGCAAATCCGCACCAAAAGTTAAAAGACCCACCCTCCATCCAAGTTTCCTTGAAATCCGATCAGTAGTTTTTGTGTAATCCTGCTGATAAACCAACCGACCAAACAAGCAACCTACAAACCAACAGACGGGTGACAATACATCCTCCTTTATGGAAGCAATAATGTGATAATGAGCGCTCCCATTCTGGTCTAACCCTTTTTATATCCAGAGTATACCTTGAAATTAAACACTCTGCTGCCAGTCTATCACGTACATCCGTTCTGCAAATAAATTCCACCCTTATGAAGGTTTTTATGTTTAGTTTTTGCTGAAAGGGATGTTGATTTGATTTACTGGCCATTTAGCAGGCTGCAGTCTGTCCTCCTGTTGAATAATACCATTGCATTATGCTGAGAGGTGTTTCTAATAAACCTTTATTGATACAAGTGGGAAGGACAAAATCATGAGGTAACCTGTCAGTATACAACACAACACAGCACGAGCCAGCCTTCAGAACAACCATACACTTCCTATCACTACCTCTAAAACAGTATAAATAACAGATAATTAGATCATTTTAAACTTAAATACAATTTATTGCATCGCTGCTGTGTAAGACTCCATTAGCTTTGATCAGGTGCATCTAATAAACTTGAGTGTTATTCAAATGTAAATTATAATTAAGTTATTTTGTTTTCAACTAATTACGCAAAGAGTCAGACATTCAGGCACACTTGCTGCAAGCTTGCCATTATTCATCTTTATAACATTTCTGTCCCATACCATCAGAGATCCACAGGAAGTGATATCTGAAGGAAAAGTATCAGCTACATCAGAAACTTCACAACATAAAAAGGAGGATATTAAAACTGATCAGCATACACTTGTATTTCACATTTGTGTAGCTTTGAAGCAGCATTCCTGTTAAAGATCGGAATGTTTTTAGAGTTCAGTAATACAGAAAGTTGAAGCATGGTACCCTCAACGTTTGTACGTCAACATTAGTGCGTTTTGCTCTCTAAATTCTGCTTGTTATGACATGTTGTACATTTTTTTTTGGGGGGGGGGGATTTAACTTGTTGTGTTTCTTTAATGTCTGACAGGTAGCCTGTGAGTCTGCACTATTGTGTGACCAAACAATGGAGCTACAGGAAGAAAAGGTCAACACAGCTGCTGATTGGCTGGCTGACCAGGCCACTTCCTGGCTGCTGGGAAGTGATTGGGCGAGACCGGGGGGGGGGGCACCTACAGGTTTTGGGAAGGGGTGAGGGGGTCTTTCGATTCTCTTCACACGTAAGGGACCATAAAGTATTGTGTGTGTGTGTGTGTGTGTGTGTGTGTGTGTGTGTGTGTGTGTGTGTGTGTGTGTAGGGGGGGGGGGGGCACTGGGGCCAACTTCCTATCAAGAGAATGGGGCAAAGGAAACAGAGGCAGGAGACAGGAAGTTGGAAGAGGAAGCTGCACCCATTGTCCCTGCACAACACTGTTCCTATGGCAACCGCCAGCGGGGTGGGAAGTCAGCAGAGAGACCGAGGGTCGAGTTTGGCTCGAAGTCCCTTTAAAAGGGCTCTTTAGAAAGAACGTGACGTGCTGTAAGTACAGGAAACTTACCTTAGATGTGATATAAGTGTCCCTTGGCTTGCATATTATTTATTTAGCTAATCAAAGATGATGTACAGAGAGGATTATGAGGTAAATTAATGTGATTCTGCCCTTACGTCATTATATTTTGATGATCTCTTGCACTTTAAAGGCAAGACAATCCTTACAACTTGCAATGTTGATTTGCTTTGAACATATTTTGTCTTTAAAATCAATCTGTGACCAAACAATCTAATACCCTGGAGAGCGGCACTAAATCACAGACAGATTTGTTTGAAATGTGTGCAGTCAGGATGCCCCGCTGCTGAGATAGATCGCGACCCCCCTGACCTCACCTGTGATGATGACCTGGGCGTCGTAAGGCTCCATGTAGCCGTCGTTCACGCCTGCTCTCTCAGCCTCCCTCTGCTCCTTGGTTTTCTCTGCATCGAAAGGATCCGCGTAGTCCTCCAGGATGATCAGCTGTGAGAAGGAAACGAGATGTCAGAAAGCACAATGCTGGCCTGCTCTATCTATTAATTTACCTGCAGACAGCAGGCGGGGGGGGGGGGATCTGATACAGCGTGAGTGTGTGTGTGGCGCCTATGAGCGACGAGTGATGGAGGGACAAGCAGAAATACTTGTGCAAACAGGTCAGCGCATTGTGTTTGCCTGTTTGATGTGACACAATGCAGTTCCACTACATTGTGTTCTTTTGAGAGCGGTGGAAACTGAATACAGAGTTATGAAGTGAGGGGAGACACAAAGGAGAGCACTGACCTCAAGCCTACAATGACACTAGCTCTTTGCACTGTCTATTGACTTTTAATGTGCTGCTTTTGTCTGGCTTTGCTTCATTCTTTAAGGTGAAATATGAAGATGCAAAAAGTGGAACATGTTACTCACCGTTGTTTTAATGTCAGATTTCCCCTTTTCGTTCTCGGGCTGCTTCTGCTCACTTATCCCGTTCAGCTTGGGGGTCTTGTCTTGCTTGTCCACTTTGATCATCCTGCTGATGTATGCTTGCGCCAAACTCGAGGTCCTGACCTGGCGGTTCTCATCTGGTGTCTCGACCTTGGAGTTCTTGCGACCTTTGCCAGTTGTGAGACTATCCCAGACCGTCCCACCAGAACCAGCGTTGTTACGACCCAATTCTATAGCCGAATTTTTCCTATTTCTCCCTGCCAGTAACCCCCCCACTCCTCCATCTTTGCGTGGATTTCCTTTCAGACTGTCACGAGAAAACGAAGGTTTGGCACGCGTTTGTGGACCAGATTCGGAGGCCGAGCGGACCCTTTCGCTTCCGTTCTTCAGGTTGATGGGGAAATCTCTGAACCATTTTGCCATGGCTGTCTAGGTATTAACACTTCTCACGTACTTATAAGTTAACAGATCTGTTATATTTCATACGCTTTTCCGCATTAGCTGCCCCACTTGAGCTAAATTCGAACCGTGCGTAACAGCTCCAACTTTACGCACAGATATTTAACGCACGCCTCGGTTTCAGTAGCCTTGGTCTGAATCTCCTAGTCGCCAAAATCACCACTTCATGCTACTGAACTGATTTCTAGCGTCTGAAACTGTCGTCAACTTCTTGGAAGTCATTGGCCAGTGACTCTTCGTTGCTTTCTCCCTGCTGCACCTGCAGTAACAACTATCCCTGCAGTTTGAAGAGTAGCTTCTGGAGAGCGTAAACTCGAAAGAACTCGAAGTTTTTCTTTTCACCCAGTAGAGATCCCATTCCCGGAGCGTGAGATGATGCGTCCAGTCTGTCGACCAGATGAAGTGACGAGATGGAGAGGCAAGTTGTGAGCGCAGACTGTGGGATGTCGCTGGATTTTTTGGGAGGAGCTGTGCGTACGGGACGGGGCAGGAGTTTTACTGTAACACTCTCAATGGATACACAAGTGAAGTTTCTGAAAATCTCCAAACTTTATCAGTAGTTGGTTTAATGCCAATAGACAAGTTGTTTCACTGTTTGAAAACATTTTGCCCTTTCAGTTTTTCTTGTGAATGATCACAAAGGACTGAGGAGTTATTCTTTGCCTAATTTGTTTATGCACTTAATTTTATTGATTTATAATCCAACAAACTCCCCACTTAAAGGTGAGTGAAGGTGGTGAAGAGATTTAAACTCAGAATTCCAATATTTACAAACTCAGAAATATTTATTTTTCCATTACTAAATAAACAACATGTTCTCAGAAGAAAATGAGGGTTCAAGGATAATGTTCGAAGCCAGAAATGTGGCAGGGTTCAGCAAATAAAAACAATCTAAAACAATATGGATTTGTGTTGTCCATTAAGGTCAGACTCTCTTCTTCTTTTATGACTCAATAAACTGAATAAAGAAACTGACCTTAAAGGGGCACTGTGTAGGTTTGGAGAAGATATTCAAACTCATTTACAATATTAATTAGGTAATTATACAAACTTCGAAATATTAATTTTTTCCAAAGTTGAATAAAACAGCTGTTCTCAGGTAACAATAACAATGAATCGCATTAACTAAATATGCCAAAAAACGGAATCAAACAGAAATGTAATGAATAAACTCTCTAAGACAAATCATATAAAAGACAGAGACAAGCTAATTCAGATTGTTTATTTTTATATCCTTTGTATGTACACCATGTGTGTAGGCTATTATAACTCCTTGGTCATATCTGTAAGTAAAAGGCAAATCATGTATATAGTGTATGTAGTCTTATTACTATTATTATCATTACTTTTTCGCTTTATCTTTATATTTTTCTATATTTGTCTTGCTTGCTCTGTTTTACATTTACTATCTATAACTCAGTCAGTGTTGTTCTTTTCCCTCTGCCGATAACTCTCAAACTGTTGTAACATGGATTTCCCAAGTGAGGGATTAATAAAGTCTTATCTTATTTCATCCTAAATGGCATCTTAAGACAACTAAGCACCCACCTAAATAAAATTACTGTAAAACAGCATTAAATTAGCTGCTTCCAGCTGCTTTATGTGATTGGAGGTCATGCACTTACAGAACAGGGCTGGAGCCTTAATGTTAGGGGCCCTGGAAGATGCTGCTGAACTACCAGCAGGTAGATAGTTGCGCCATCTACTGGCGAATTGGAGAAATAAAACAATAATGAGGCACCAGTCTGTGCATGCACCTCACATGTCCTGAAAAGTCTTGTTTACATGTCTCTCACCTGCAGTCTTCTAGTCTGTTTCATTTGGAGTAAACTTGCAGGATTCCGTTTCTCACTGAAAAAAGGTCACAAAGAAGCCCTGAACAATGAATGAGTGACGTAGATATGTCACCAATAGCGAACGTAGCTCACATCTATAGCCCCGCCTCTATCTAGCTCTCCGGTCCAATCACAGCGCTTCCTCCGGAGAGGCTGGGCGGGACGGTTACATCCCTCGACAAAGGTAACAGGTTGCAGTCGCAGCATAATGAACTTGTTGCTGTCTTCATTTGCGTAGGAGTTGTTTTTCCACTCACTTTTTCAGTGCGGACTTCGCTGAATGTCTGTGAAAATACTTGAATCATCATCTTTTTGAGGAAGGCGAGGTGTCAACGAGGAGCAGAGGAACAACTTCAGAGAGAGAGGTAACTTCAGCGCTCGGTTTTTGGACTGTACATAGCCAGACAGCTAAACCAGACAGACACGACCTGTCAGACAGTTAACAGTTATGCTACTTGTGGGAGGTTTATGACGGTATGTGGCGTTTATTCTTTCGGTTAAGTTGGTTGTGTAATAGTTTCTCACTGTGTTGTGTCACTGTGGGTTTCTGTTTTTGCCTGTTTAGCTTGGTAGCTACCGTTAAAATTGATGGGACAGCTAACTAACCGTTGACGTTACTCAAGAGTAACTTTGGTATTCGTCCGCTATGTTCCGCGAAATACACGTAAGTACTCTCAGATTGCTTCATGGAAATGAAGTGGAATTTTTAAAGCTGTTTCACACCAAAACAAGTATGATACCAGTGCACAAGCTGTGTCTCTGCCCTGTGCTCCCAGAGGATTTGTCACTGGAAAAACTGTGCACTGACAAACAAACAATGTCAAGACCTCCGAGACAATGTTAAAGACTCCAGGGCTTCATGTAACCACATTTGAAATGCTCCAAGGCCTTGAATCTATGCATCATAATGATAAAGTAGCCTGACATGTACCTGCTGCAAACTCTCGAGAAAATGTTAAAGAGCAGATCTATAATGCAGAGATGCTCTTTAAGATTAAAGGGGCACAATGCAGTCCTGGAGAAGAAATTCAAACTCAGAATTTAAATATTTTAGATTCTAATGAGGTAATTATACAAACTCATAAATATTTATTATTTGCATAACTGAATAAACAAGCTGTTCTCAGAGGAAATCAAGGTCCCCAGAACACTGTTTGAAATTAGAAAGGCGGCAGGGTCCGCCACATATAAACAAACTAAAACAGTATGAAACTGTGTTGTCCTATATGGTCAGTTTGTTCATTTTATTCAGTCATGAAAAGAAAGAGAGATTGTTTATTTCGTTTGTGTAGGCATAAAATAAACCAGTCAATGACGCTCTTTCTCTTCTGATTAAAATTTCTTCCCCGAAACTACGTAGTGCAGCTTTTTTAAAGCATGCGTCAGATGAAACTGATGATACAAGCAAGAAAACTGCAGATTATAGTTGTGAAGTTCAGTAATGATAGCACTGACCATGCTGACACAGTTTCATTTGAAAACAGAGTGAACATGGCAAAGAGTTTAACCTGCTAGAGATGGTAAAGATTGAGTCCAATGTTACAGGTAGAAATACTCAAGTGTGCAGATAAAATCCCATTAATCAATCTCTCTCACTCACATACACACAGATCCACTCTCAGCTGGTGTGAGTGAGGAGGACAGAGAAACAAGTGTCTGGAATGTGGGGAAAGGGAGGGGTGTATTTATGTGCTCCTAATATGGTGTCAATTGTGTACTATTTGGTAACACTGAAGTCTCCCTTTGTTATGCCAATGAACTTCTTTGGATTTGAAAAGAGGAATAAATGGCTGTTTGTTTGAGTGTGAAAGAGGAGCAGTGACAGGTCTGAGAGAAGAAGAAGAGGGCCTGGTTTTATGTGAAGAATGTAATGGAGAGGGAGAGAATACCCAGAGGACCGAGTGGCTGCTTGTCCTTTAAGGACGCAGACAGTGAGAGCTGCAGTTTTGTCCATCGCTGTTACTTACACCTTCATGTGTCTATTTTCTAGGTTATGGCAGTAAAACTTAATGATTCATCTGGAAGAAATGGGGCAAACTACAGTTTTACAACACGTCCCTGTTGGCTTTATAGGATGCTGTAAACTAGGTGAAACAGTTTGTCAATTAATTGATTAAATTGGATTGGCATTAAATTGGAGAAACCAATTTGATTAACAATTTTGGTATTTGATTTAATTACAGGAAAATATAAATGCTCTGAAGTGTGTGTGTGGGTTGGCTGCTCTTGTGTAAAGAACGTAATTTATCCCTTATGGAATAGAAATGTTCTGTCATATCTTTTCTCTGTTATATCATTGTAAATTGAATATAAGTATGACCTTAACAACGGTACATACAAGCCTTCACTCAAGGTCTGCTCACTAGTTTTTATCAGAGCTTTCAACCGAAGTGCTGTCAGTCATCCCCAATTGACATAATATATCAGTTTGAGAAATTGTAATGAACAATTTTCACTATTTCCTGACCTTTTTATAGACAAATCTAATAATCAGTCAATTGAAAATGATAGCCAACCACTTAAAATACATTTAAAATATATACATATATGTATACACTGACTATTACATACAAGTCAGTATGTAGGATGAGTACATTTGCAAAATAAATTAAGCACAGCTCACACAGAATGGGCAGGCCTTGTCATCCAAGATGTTGTATTCTCTTAGAATAAGTTTTGACTCAGATAACCTTCAGCTTTATCTTATCTTCAACTGTATCAGTTTTAGGGAGATGATGTGATCATCACATGAACTGTAGCATCTCTGTGAGTCAGCAGTGGCAGTTTCATGACTCCACACATTGCTGTTGTTTCATTTCTCTCCACACCCGCTCTAATCTCCTAATTATATTTTCCATTCCATCTCGGATCTTAACAGGGAAGCAGCCCTGATTCAATTTACTCTGTGATATTCAATTTGAGGCCAGAGGCAGAGAGCCCATCAGCATAACTGCAGGCTAACATGACTGGCAACGGAATCCAAAAAGCACCAGATAACTCTCTTAGCTGGGCGAGCAAGCCTGAGAAAGCAGGTCTGTTGTTAAAAGACAAACCCATTTGATGATACAGGATCTTGAGAACCCTAAAAGAATATTAGGTCTGAAACTAATGATTTTCTTAAATATCCAATAGAGTGATATAGCCAACTAGATGGCTATGCTAATTGGACAAATTCCTCTACCTCGCTCTTCTGTGACGTAAACAATGCTACATGAGTTATAACCAGCAATATGGCTGGTGAGGAGCTTCTGCCATGAAAGAACTATCTTTAATACAATATTGGGTTTTATTGGTACAAATGAGGAAATTCATGGGATAATTCAAGTCTACAGTACAATACAGTCTACAACACATTTCAAAATTGAGAAAAAAGATGCAATTTATGTTGTGAATCGCCCACCCCGATTATAAATTAACTTAGCATTATTTACTCCATTATCCTTTAAATCAGCGATCTTACAATTTAACCTTTAATCTTTAACCAGCTATCCAAAACCCAACAATAATCCGTTTAATATCACATGAGATTAAAAATGCAGCAAATCCTTACAATTAAGAAGCAAATACTAAAGAGTGATCACCATTTAATCACTGATTGATTATTAAAATAACATTTCAGCTCAGAAGCCTACAGTAAGACACAAGCGTTCTTTCAAATACAGAAACAATAACATTAGTTGCGACTGACAGGTTGCTATCACAACACAGGCGCTGCTGTATAACCAAATGGATTTGCAGAAGAACTTGTTTGATATCCTCCTTTTTAGTATAGGAAAGGATGTTTGTTAATACAAAGATGCAGATGATCAGACATTAAGAAAAGCTCTGTAACTACCTTACAGTTACCCATCTTTGGCAAACTTAGACGCTACAGGTTCAGATGGGCATTGTCTTCTTCGTTTTTCATATAGCGTGTCTGCGGCACGTTCGTCTGTGCATGACATGTTTGCTTGACCTTGCAGTGACGGCAATGGGCTGCAGACTTCATGCTCAACTGCACAAATGCGTTGTGACATGGTGCTTCCTCTGCGGCTCCCAAAGGGTGGATAAAAAATCGACTAACTGAGCATATCTGATGAGCAGGTCTGTCTACGGACGACGCATACGCACCACAAGCACACAGATATCCTCAGAAGGTCGTTCATGTCGTGGTGCTTCGCTCACTGCCAGCACAGACATTTTTCTTCACCTATTCTTGCTACAAAGTGAAAGTATTGACCTTTACAGAAAGCACATTTATGAATATTTATTCTGGTTCATTTTGGCTTGGCTTTTTTTCGGGTGCGTCACGAAGAGTCCAAAATCTGTATGGAAATATAAAAATGTGTGTAGGCGTTCAATAATGTATGGGTGCCTGTGTCGGGGCAAAACAGTCTTCTCTATTTGATGGTTACGTCTGAAGTCAGTCCCTTTGTGTGTATGGGGGAGGGAAGCACAGCACCAGCTTGACTTAGGATTTTATCACACAAGGCACTGATAAGAGGAGAGAAGGCGAGTGTTTTTCCTTCTCTCTTTCTTTCTCACTTCACCCTCCCTTTCACTCTCCAAGCCCACTTTCTGTCTCTCACCTCAGAAAGCTGTGGGGAGGAAGTAAAAGGTGCGGAGGTCAGGAGGGAGTGTTGTAATAGGTTTTGAAGGTAAGTTAACGAACCGTAACAGAGTAATGACGTGGGAATGAGATCTCACAATGTGACCTAACAAAAGGTTCGATCAGTCAGTCGACGTAATAACAGAAACGTTCAGTTCAGTGGTTTAGATTATTGCCAGTGCTTAATAAAGATGGCAGTGAATTCTAACTAATTAGTTAGAACTAATCTAACCTTTTAATACAATAGATCAGTTGAAACAGACTAGTTGTAAGTTCAGAATTACTCATCAAGGGTTATGGAGTATAGAAAAAGGGAGGATTAGGGATCAAGAAAAAAAAGCGGAGAAATTGCTGTATAAGAATGAAAGCTTTCTGGCTAGTTGCTATGGTACCTGTCTGTATTCAAGCTGTCAAAGTTTTGTTGAGGGGAAATAGGTTAAGTATTTGGCTGGGAAAACTTCCAAAAGTTGGGAAAGGCTTAGCTGATCCTCACAAGGGGAAAGTGATATGTGGGTGTGTGCTTTCAGGTTAATGACTAATGGAGTGCAGTGAGGTCAAAGTCCACACAAGCAGTAAAGAGACAGAAACTAAGTGTTGCTGCCTATAAATCTGTGTGTGTGCCTGTGTTTGTTCAAAGCATTCGTCTAACAAGGTTTTGACATCTCAGGGTTGCGCTCAAATGAATGTGTAGGTGTTCTTTGACTTTCTCATTCTAAAGCAGAGCTCTGTTATGTTAACCTGGCTGTTGATTGTACTGTAGAAGTCTTTTTTTTTAATGCTTGCCTGAATCTGCTATTGTGAGTATAGCCTGACCGATACTTGATTTATTGGACCGATACTGATATCAGTTATCAAATCTGATAACAATATATAGACTGATATATATATTTTTTTAAATGTAAACACAAAACAAGGTTGGTACAGAGTAGACACAATAGTTTTTTTTTCATGAATTGTGATCAAGATACAAACAAAGGGGGACATTTTTAAGTGAAATAGACTTGTCAGTGTTGATGGTGGACAAACTATGGAATTGTGACACTGTTTTTGAGTTATCCCAAACCTAGTGTGGCATTTCGGACTGCATGATGTGTTAAACAAATCGTATTGCGATGATTTTGACAGATATTTTGCGATTGAAGATATAATTAAAGATTGCTATAATATAATTGTAAAAAAATATTGATATAATAATCTGAATAAATATGGCATTAATAGCAACTGCAATCCAAAATTTCTAGAAACCTATAACCAAAAGGACCAATGAAACACAACCCACAACTAATCAGAGCAACAAAACATGTAGTGTTGCACTGAAAGAAACATGCAAGTTTGGGCGGTGCTTGGTCCGTTTTCAAGCATTGTATCAAACATGACTCATATTGCGTTAACTTTGTGATTAGCCCGACAGAAACCAGGACAGAGGGAAATGAACCCACAGGTTTGTCTGGGCTAGGCCAGGCTATAAAAAAATTCTAGACTAAAGCAAATATGTAACCTGTTGATTGGGAGCAGAAATCTAGATAATATCTAACCAAATCTTTTAACCCACTCTCTGCTGTGTTCCCAGCATGAGCGCACCATCTTCAGGTCAGAAGACCCCAGTGGACTACGGTGTCCAAATCCGCTTCATCAATGACCTCTGTGACACTGGCGGGGGGCAGCCTGGGCCCCAACCCAAGGCCAAGACTCATTCTACCTCCAAATACGGTGTGGCGGTCAGGGTGCAGGGTATTGCTGGTCAGCCATATGTGGTCCTGAAGGATGGACAGAAGGGAGACTCATATGGGGTCCAGCTCAGGACCAGTCATGCCTCCAGTTACAGTAGCCTTCCCCGGAGGAGAGAAAAAGCTGAACCAGGGACACAGGGGACAGATGTTGGAGGAGGAGGGCAGGGAGGCGCACTACGCCGGGCGCAGTCCCAAGGCTCGCTGCTGGACAGGGATGGAGAGGGGGGGGCAGGCAATGAGGATTTTCAGCTGTCTAGGCCACCAGGGGATGGAAAGTCAGGTAGTTATGGGAATCTGGATGGAGGAATAGGGGTACGTGGGGACAGAGAGCAGGTCAGGAATATGTGGGATAGTTCTTACAAAGCGGGACTCAACGGGTCAGTGAGGAGCGGTCAGTCCTATCCTGATCCACCTCAACGAACAAATGAGCATCACTCTAATCAAAGACAGACTCCTGTCAACAGAATAATAAACAAGTTTGATGATGGAGGCCAACAGAGAGGACTCCCTCCTGCACCACAAGACCCCAGAGCTACATCTCCTCTCCTCACCCCCAACCCCTACACCTCACCTCCGTCCTCGACTCACAGCAGCTTGGGACGCAGCCAGGGCGCTGTCACCAACATTCCTGGACAGTCTTCTAATCAGTGGACTTCACCTGGGAGGTACACCGCTGTGGAGACGCCACACGCCAGTCTGACTGAGGCACAAGTAAGAATAAAATGTTTTCTGGCTGCGCGTTACAGCTGACTTTCACTGAGCTACAAACACCACATAGCATGCAACATTGCAAGAGTAGTTTTCTGATCTATGTCTTAAGGTGACTCCTGACCTTTTGCTGGACCAGGGTCCGAGTGCAGAGATGAGCAGTGAGGAGGAGCAAGTCATGCAGACTATATACAACATCCTGAGACAAGGGTATGGAGCTACATGTTGTCCTATAAAAATCTTTATTTTGCTGTCATAATACAGTCTTAATGTATGATTATAAGCATACGTCTTTCTTCCCTTAGGACCAATGAGAGCGATGTTGTCGTCAAGCATAAAGTCAAGGTTATCTTTCAAAAAATTCAGACTCTAAAGGTTAGTACTATTTAAAAATATTGAATTGAATAAATGGTTCTGCCTGCACTGGTTCATATGTCAGGTAAAGAAATAGCATGAGCATATTGCTTACATGTATGTTCCCATATATATTTTTCTGCAACAGCCCAAAGAAAGACCTCAGGAAGAGTGGATGAGAGAAAAAAGAGAGCTTGAAAGAAAGATGGCTGAACTACAAACTGCCCTGCAGGAGGAAAGAAGGGTAAGCGAAGCAGAAATACAAATGTGAGGGCAAAGAAACTTAGAGAGAGTTTATTAGCAGTGCTGGAATGTTTAATTCACAATACTTGTTTCTCTAGTGAATAGGACATAGTTTTATATTTTAATAGAATAAAAAAGCCCATCGTGTACTTTCTTTTACTTGCAGGTTATTCCAAAGTGTGCCCTCATTTGAAGCCTCAAAATCCCACTAATTAAGTGTTGTCTTTTATTGCCCAACATAAGGTAAAAGACATGTAGAGGATATGAGCTAGAGTTTGGGTTGTTACTGTGGTATCCTTGGATGACCCATATAACTTCCTTAAATTCACTTGGCTGATTGGAACTGGCTGCCACCAGACGATGTTAACATTCAGAGAGTAACCTGCCACTTTAAATCAGCTCTAATTACATGGCGCACATCCAGAGCCACACATAAACACTCATCCAAAGTCTCCTTGAAATGAGAGCACCAACTATCAAGTGAAGGAAATTGCTGTTGGTTGCTAGAGAGCAGGAGACTGTCCTCAAGAGTTTTTTATGTCTTTTAACTAATCTAACCAGGAGGGCTGGAGTGTGCTTCAGATTAATCCTCAGATTAATCCTTAAAGCCCTCTGGGTTAGTCAAAGGTGCACACACACACAGGGTAATCTAACTTCAATAATGACTCATTATATGTTGTCTTAAGGAAGGTGGGCAGGTCTTAATCTCTAATAGCTCCTAAGAATTTAATCCCTTATGCATATTGATCGTTGGGCAAATGCAAGCCCACTTAAACATTTCCTAAAAGCCCATTGTTTATGCCACCAGACCTACCTGATGTCTAATGTTTCACCGCTCTCATTTATTCATCATGTCTGCTTGTGTGTAGGACTCTGTTAGCAATTCTGATCCTGCTCTGAAAGCTGAGCTGGAGTCCTGTCTGGATGAAAATCTGCAGCTCCGGGAGATGCTGGACCGGAAGAAGATAGAATTAAATGAAACACAATCAGAGTGAGGACACGAGAGGTTACACACACACACACACACACACACACACACACACACAGAGGAAAAGCAGGAAGGGGCATGGTACCATTATCTGTTAGTGTTGGTGGTCAGGAGTGAGACAAGCCCACTTTGTTTTCAAACACAATCTCCTCACAATTTCACAAAACAAGCACTTACTATAACTTATTCACAAGACAAACAAGTGTGCTATAGTCATGTAAATTCATATCATTCAGTACTGTGTGTGTACATGTGTGTGTCCTCTATTCCTCACAGGCTGACTCAGCTGCGTATGGACAGGGAGAACGCAGAGGCACGGGTCAGAAATATGGAGGACCAGCTGGCTGAGTTTCAGGATGAACTGAGAAGAGAGAACGGCAACAAGACGGTATCACAGAAACATGCTTGCATAAACACACCCACACAGATATAAAGGGAGGAACTATCTCACCCCCACTATTAAACCAACTGAGACTAAAATGTAAACTAAATTGCTTCACAAATAAGCATTTTTGCAAATGAGCAATACAAATGGTAGGATAAGAGATCAAAAGTATCAAGTTAGTACTGTATATTCCCTGTGTCTGCAGGACCTGATGTCTTGTCAGGCTCAGCTGATGGAAGTCTGCCAGCAGAAACAGAAGCTGGAGGAGACACTCAGGCAGAGAGAGAGGGAGCTAACGGCCCTCAAAGGAGCTCTGAAGGAGGAGGTGGCCAGCCATGACAAGGAGATCGAGGTGCTCCGGGAACAGTACAGTGTTGACATGGAGAAGCTCCGCAGCAGCATGGAGCAGGTGTCTCAGGTGTGTGAACAAACACAGTATGTAGACCTTCATCACTTACATTTGACATGAAATTGTTGGAAGACAAAAATGAGAAAACCAATCCCTCAACAACAGACCCCAGACCCTGACAAAACCACCTCTGTGTGCTTGTCAATTGTTTCCTTTGCAGTGACAATACCTGTTTGTTAGCTTTTTGTAGATTTATTGAGAGAGAGAAGAAAGAAAGAGTCATCCATGTCTCACTCAAGGATGTTTCAACAGCATGCAGGGATGCTGTTAAAACCAAATCTGAGCCCCACAGATTTTGTCAGTGTTTATGATTAAATACATTTCATATTACATATTTTGATTTGAAAAGTGCACTTGACATACTGTGATTCCAACAATATTTCATTTTTTCATTATTTCATATTTTCAGCCCATATTTCATGTATACTACCGTTCTGAGTACTGTTATGAAAACTAAAACTCCCCTGATGAAAGCCTGAGGACAAGAGCACAGGAGTGGAAAAGCTGCATAAACAGGTGCACTGAGCACACTCAGCCTCGGTGCACTATGTAGTAACATTTCCTCTACAATTGTTTAACTGGAATATTGGAAAGAAACAACATTTTAAACTGTATCCCTTCAAATAAAACAATGTGGAGTCTATCCACATATTTATTTATGTCTATGAAATGGTGGAGATAAAATCAAACAGGCTCTAATTTTTTCTGTCTCCTGTTCAGTCTCACGCAGGGATCGAGGCAGAGCGGTTGCGTGTAAATGCATCAGTTCGCTCCCTGCAGCAGCAGCTGGAAGACTGTAGAGATGAGAGCAGCCACTGGATGGAGCAGTTTCATACCACCAGAGATGAACTTCGAACAACTAAACAAGAGTGAGTTAATTCTGTACATTATACTGCTCACAAGAGTAGAGAGACTTATGCCTGTTCTATTGTTGTATTCATTATTACCTACCTGGATTTGGGATTTCCATTACTTACTTGGACATGGATTTTGTCACCATCTTCTCATGGTTGCTCTTTGCACCTACTGTACTACTAATGTGTCCATCTCTTCTCTTTCATTCCACCTGTTTCACCTGCTCTCTGTCAGAGAGCCACCCAGCAGCCCTGAAACACCGTGAGAGTCACTGATTGAACACCATCTGTGTTTAGATGTGCAGTCCTGTAGATGTGGCTAGCTGTGCTAACAACTGTCTGACTGTAGATTCAAGGCCATCCACACTTACACTCCTAATTCATGTCTGTGTACAGTAATTAGATGATCCAAATTCAAATACTGTCAAGTACGTGGGTGCTAATGTCAATTTGGGCAATTTTTAATACTTACTTAAGCAGAAATGATGCTGAACACCAGTCACAGTCTGTAGCTTCCGTTCATGACATATTTACATTAGGCTCATTGTCTCCATGCAGTGTAACACTGTATGTGAGCAGAAACTTTAAAGATACAGAGGAGTGGTGTGGATGATCTTAGATTTCTGTGCTTAGCAAAAAACGTGTTGTAGACTGTCTGACTGTGGTAACAGGGGAATGCTGATTTATTTCCTGTTTTTCGAAGATTAAATAATGATTTACTGGCTCATCAAAGTCAATTAAACTCATCCATGCAGTCCAACTGCTTCTGATCAGATAATTAAACAATACTTAATGTGATGCACTTTTTGAACAGCTGTATTTGATCCTTTTTGTTAGACTTCTGCAAGCCCGTCTGGATAAAGAGGAATTTGAGGAGGAACTAAAGGAGCTCCAGGAGAAAGTGAGCACCATGAAACAACAGATACCAGACCCGAGCCACGCTCAGACTCTCAACCAGGTGCAGTAAACATACACTCAGCCCTATGTGACCACCAGTGCACTGGTGAATAACCTGACCTGTTCAATGAAAAATGAAGCAGTTCAACCATCAAATTGTTCGTATTTCTGTTTAGGAAGTTCAGCGATACAGTGATGATCTCCAGAAGGCCAAGTCTGAGGTGGAGAAGCGAAGGACGGAGTACGACAAGAAGGTCATGGAGGTCATCTCCATAAAGAAATCTCACCAGGCCCAGGAGGCAGAGCTGAAGTATGAGATCGACAGGCTTAAAGAACAGTTGCAGAGGGCCAAAGAGGATGTTGCCAAGGCACAGGAGAAAAACAAACGGGTTAGTTAAATCTTACATTGAGGGGTTAAAACACCCTGAAGGGCATATTTAGATCTCAGTGAGGTTATAACAGTGTAAATAACACAAATAAGATGGTTCTACATTCTCATTTATAATCTCTATCATCTCTCTTTGTCTTTTTTCGTCAATATAATTGTCTTGTCTCCCTGCCTATAGCTTCCAAACCCAGCCATTGTCTCAGAGCTGGAGCAGAAGCTTGATGAGACGCGTAGTGAAGCTAGCCAGCTCAAAGAGAAACTCTCATTAGCTGAGGAGGAACTGGATGCCAATAAAACACATCTCAGTAGAGCTCAGATTGACATAAAATCGCTCCAAGATGCCCAGCAGGAGCAGGAGGAGGCCAACACACGTCTTAAAGAGAAACTCTCACGGTTAGAGGCGAGTAACACCCTCTCACACACCACATTGAGGCATAAAAGACGTGCAAACAGTAGACATATTTAAACATTGCTTGGCCTCCTCTGTGGTTTCCTCAGGCTCAGCTGCAGACCAACGCCACAGAGAGCTCCGAGGCAGAGCTCGCCCTCCACACTGAGGTGAGAGGGCTGAGATCTGAACTAGATGAGGCCAAGCGAAAAGCTTCCAGACTGAGCCAGGAGCATCGTGATTGTAGCAAGCGTCTGGAGGATTTAGAGAAAGAAAAGGAAATGCTCAAACAGGCCATCAACCAGCTGGAAGAGACCAAACGACAGCAGGAGAGAGCTCTGGAGAAACTCAACAAGGAGGTAAGGAGGAGAGATCCTTTTCCTACTTTAACAAACAAATGAAAGCCTCTGCAGCGTAGAGTCTCCAACTGCTCTCTAGAGGATTCACAGCACAAAATAAAATAATAAAAAAATCACACCCTTTTCCTCCTTTTCCCCCCCGGTCCCCTCTGTCAGAATGACTCTCTGACCGTGTCCTCAAGAGAGGAAGCACAGGCTCTCAGGGTTCAGCTGGAGGAGATGAGAGAGAGGGCACGCAAGGAAATGCAGGAGGTGCAACGTCACGGAAACGACGCTCAGAGTGAACTGGATAGAAGTCACATAAATCTGAAGAGACTGGAGGAAGAAGTGTGTATTGCTTGCATGAGTACCGGCTTACTTGGCGTGGTTGTTGTTTGTGTTATGAAAATGATGTGGTCTGAGTGTTTTCAATAGTTTTGACACATAATATTCATGGCGCACGCTTGACCGGCCGTATTCATGTTTCTGTGTGATATAACATGCAAAACCACACAGTGATGAACACTGAGTCTGACATTATTGTTTCTAATATGACGATGCATTTAACTAGATGTCACGGCAGAAGAAGGAGCTTCTGCTTGCAATTGAGGAGAGAGACAACCACCAGCTGGATAAGGAGCTCCTCACTAACAGACTGCGCCATCTTGAGGGAGAGATGGAGGCCAGCAAAAACAGCTATAATGAGAAAACCAGGGAGATTCGTATTCTGGAGGTAAGATATGGGCACCAGCACTCAGTATTTTTTTTATTTATATAGCCCAAAATCACAATCACATTGCCTCAGTGGGCTTTAAGATGAATGACATCCCCTGTCCTTAGACCCTCGATTTTAGTAAGGAAAAACTCGTTGAGAAAACAAAAACAAACCTTTTAACAGGGGGAAAAAAGAAGGAAGAAACCTCAGGAAAAGCCCAAGAGGAGGGATCCCTCTCTTTCCTCATGGTTTGGGAGAATAAACTGTTAACTGCTGTTGACTCTTCTGTTCTGCATACATTGTTAGTTCATAGTTTTAGTTGTAAATGACTCAAATACAGTTAAAATATTATTTTTGATTTTGGGGTGAACTGTCCCTTTATTATGCATACACTCAATTATTACAGACAAAGAGTATTTATATACTCACATGTCCAAACTCAGCATCATAAAGTACACACAGTCTCCCCTCTGAGCATCTGCTACAGTCGATCTCATCTCGTCTCTGTCAGGACAAGCTGAAGCGTTTGGAGTTGGAGCTGGAGGAGGAGAGAAGCAGTGCGGAGATGATGACAGACCGAGTGGCCAGGAGCAGAGACCAGATCGATCAGCTCCGCTCTGAGCTCATGCAGGAGAGATCGTCCAAGCAGGACCTGGAGCTGGACAAGAACGCCATGGAGAGACATGTACGTACACAGACACTGAAACTCAGAATTACAGTCCAAAGCTTCTACACAGAATCAAGTGTATTCTGGGTATTTGTTGACCTGCTGTTTGTCCGTGTCTGTCCTGCAGCTGAAGGAGCTGAGGGGTCGTGTGGCTGACATGGAGGGCCAGAGTCGCTCCTCTGCCGGAGTCTCCCAGCTGGAGAACAAGATTCAAGATCTAGAAGAACGCCTTCGGAGTGAGGAAAGGTAACAGATAGAAAAACATGCTGCTGTCCAGTAGATCTTCAGTCTGGATCACTTTTTTTCACGCTTGTTTGTTTGACAACTGAATATCTCAAAAGTTAATGAAACTATGAAAGTGATTTAACTCCTAAAGGGGATATTTTAGTATTTAAGGTATGGAACCCAGGTTTTAGGCTCGAACATCAGGCTTTTTCACTGTCATTCTGCTTCACAATTATTCAGTTTTTCATCTACACACCTGAGAGTCCAGTAAGCCAGATTTTAATACCTGGCTACAGAAAGCTTCATGAGAGTAATGAGATGAAAAAGGTTCATTCTCTGTTATTCTCTTGTATATTTAAAGGGATAAGAACTCTGTGTTGGCATCTCAAAGACGTCTGGAGAGAAAACTAAAAGAACTCAGCATGACGCTGGATGAGGAGAGACTTGCGCACACTGAGCAGAGAGACCAGGTATACACATATGTCAATATTAGAGCATGTGTCAAACACATCTACAGTCAAACTACAGTTAAACCTTATCCTGTGTTGCAGCTTGCTCTGAGAGTGAAAGCTCTGAAGAGGCAGGTAGATGAAGGGGAGACAGAGCTGGAAAGGATAGATGGGCTGAGGAGAAAGGCTCAGAGAGACGTGGAGGAACAGATGGAGCTCAAAGACGCCTTGCAGACCAGAGTCGCGGCGCTGGAAACTGAGCTCAAGTAAGCCTTTCCTTTTCTTTCTCTCAAATTGTGTTTCTCACTGAATAAATATACAATATATACATGAAACAAAATATACATGAAACAACAAAAATAATGCTGCCCTAGTGTGTGTGTTAGATGGCGTGTATCACAGGCAAAATTGGTGTGGGGTGTAAAACAACAGTGTCCACATCTAGTGTGACTTTTTACTTACGCATCGGACAGGACTTTTTAAACTGTTACATGGCTGTTGATCTGGCCTTCGGTTAAGAGGGTAAGGAGCTCCCAGACCTCATTGTCTTTCAAATTTGCAGACATATTTTGGTTGCTGTTTTTTCTTCTTTGAGATAGCTACTAACTCCTGCGCTGCCCTTAAGTCTCCCAGTGGTGTGTGACAGCACGTTGTTAAAATCACACACCCCTGTTCTATCCTATCACCTCGCAGGCTCACCCTTTTTACATAGATCTAGGTCTTTTAGGCGCTGTTGCTACTACTTCTGACTTCTGAGGGCTCAGGCGGAATAAAGGCATATGGGCTTTTTGAGCTTATGTAAGACACTTCCTCACAGCCACATGAGTCCGAGTCAGAGACACCATCTCCTCCTTCCCATGTCACTGAATGAATAAAACTGCATGTAAATGACGTTCTCCCAAGTGAGCTCAGATTCTTTTGTCGTTACACACACTTAGAGTCATCTGGTAGAGATTCACGCAAGCTCCCTGAGGTGCAGTATTTCACAATGTGATGTGTGTAAAAGAAATCTGCAATCACCCACGTGTGAAACTGTGTCTCATTAAACTTTAACAGCACATTACTCATGTGCCACATGAGGAATTCAATTCCATACACGCTCGCACTGGTAACAGGAAAGTCGTGTTGTTCCCTTTTATTCCAGCAGAGGGCGCGCTATGATCACCTGGCATTATTTGTGAATAAATCCTGCTAGTGACTAATGGGGATCTTAATAAATGAATGAATGACAATGTTTGATAATTGATAATATCGATGATTGTTTATGTATCACAGGAGAAAAGCCCAGGCATCAATGCGCCCAGTTTTGGATTCCTCAGCCCTCAGCTCAGATGACGACGACAGCCTGTATGACCCCTCCACCATCACCTCCATCCTCACGGAGAGCAACCTCCAGACGAGCTCCTGTTAAAACATCATTTCAGGGACAGGGTGCGGGTGTTGGCTAGCTGCTTTGTAGGGTAAGCCAAAAGGCGCAGTGTTTTACACTACAGACAATGAGGACCTGGGAGGTTAATGACTTATTGTAGAGGTTAGTGGGAGAACGATTTTCCACACCCGAGTGAAACGAAGGAAACAAAACATCCTCTGCATTTCATGGAATTTCCTTCAGGCTACAATGGACACCGACGGTACAGTTTGAAGGACTCCATTGCAGCCATGTGATACACTGCACAAAAACTCACTACCACTCAAAGTCAGTAACTGGATCATAAGGAGAGAAATAAAGCTAGAAGCACAGAAAAGCATAAATAGAAAATTCCTCTTGGACTTTTGTAATTGAGTATGTCAAACCATTTCAGGGTTGAGATTCTGGGTCAAGCACTTAAGGTACCAAGTCTGACTTTGACTGTATAATCAGAAATACATCCTTCTTTTCTTGGTGTAGACAGATTGATGTCTGAACACCCCAGCAGGAACAAATATTAGCACTACTGAGAAACGTGGACCAAACGCTGACACTGAGTGCGTTCATGATCGCCACAAGTGAAAGAGAAAGTACTGTATGAGCAGTATAACACTAAATCATATGGTTGAAGTACGCAAATAATTATTTTTGAGTGAAATCTGGAGTTTGTTTATGTAAAACAAAACATATTTTCTTGTGTTTTAAGTTTGGAATATGTCATTTTTGTGCACATAGATGATTTGGGTCAGGAGGTTCCCACCGTCCAGTCTTTAATGTCACACGGTACACGGTTTAGGAATTATGAATATAGCAAAGTATGACACTAGTAGCATCTAAAATGAATTCTCTTGGACAGAGACACACAGATAAATTAATATAAATATGATGGAAACTTCAACATGGTATAAAGGTTTCTGACTTTGTCTTTATTCACTGTATCTGAAGCAGTTTCCTTGTAGAGGTACAACAGACTTTAGGCCTCATGGTTTTTAACTTTGACGACACTGACTGTCCTTTGTCAGGAAATCTCATATTGTATTAAAGTGGTTTTTCACTTTTAAAGCAAACTAACAGCCAAAATGTCTTCCTGTCTGATAAAAACTTTGATGAAAGTTTATTTGTAGAAGCTGCACAATTTCTATGCATTCCCCTCACAGCAGGTCACTCATATAGATATTCTCATCATTTTATTACGATGCCTTAAAATTGTTAAAATAATTTTGTAATTGACGTGTAATTGTTATCTGGATGATTTTTGTAAAGTGTCTGTATTTAACATTTGTAGATGTTTTGACTGATTTTTGTACACACTTTGAACAATCAGTTCGCACTATAATTGCATCACATTGTGCTGCAGTGTAATGTCTCTCCCTATCTTTTCAGTGAAACTGGAAAATGGTACTTAATGATTTGTTAGTTGTTTAAACATCCTGTTATATTTGTACTGTAATTATTGTCTGGAAATATTTTCACACTGCGACTGTTCTTCACGAAATAGATCTTTTTTTTTCTATAAATTTTAGCAACAATTAAACTATTAAGTTAAACTGATGATTCTTGTCTTTGTTATCTTACGGAATGTTTGAATGTTAATCAACTACTTTTACTGCATAGTTAAATGTTTGCTCATTTATACAATTTCCTCATTGTTTTGTGCTTTTGCCTTTAACAGGAGTCAGATGTAACTGTCTTTCTGCCCACGGAAGTTTAAGATTACAGAGAAGTCACTCCCCCGCGCCTTCAAGTTTCTTAGGAAAGTCAGTTGGCTTCAGTAAAAAAAGAAGTCAACACATCATTAACCAGAACTACTTCTCCATGTCACTATTTAACAACAAATACTGGATTTATTTCATTGAGTGCCCTGCTCCCTGATGAATAATATGTTAAATGTGATTTGTTTTCTGACTTGTTAACAGTACTCCGATAAAAAAAAAAAAAAGTATTTAAAGTGGCTAGAGATAAAAATGTGAAAGGTTAAAGTGAGTTTCAGCTTTCTGGCCCACGGCTTTACTGTTTTCATTCATTCTCCCGTCTCTCATGGTGTCATTTTCTGATGCAACAGGAAGCCATCTTCATCTAATGGAGCATTCCTTAGAAGCTAATGAGACAGATATGTCCCTCAGGAGTCGGTTGAGGCCAAAAACAGCAAAAAGAGAGTAAATATCACACAGGATATCCATCAGGTGGCCAGAAGCACATGGCTCCAATTGAACAATAAAGTTGCTCCTTAACTGTTGGGTGTGTAATTAAGGAAATATTTGTCCCTGTTGCCCCCAAGATGCCAAGAACATCAGTTATTGTGGGTTTATATAATATGATTGACCTGTAGCCATGGGGAAAGACACGTACACTAAGCCCGAGCAGCTACACGCTCAGTAAGAATACAATGTGAAACATGTGAGGTGTATGAACAGTCTGTGTGAGAGACAAAAACTACAAACCAACTTTTATTTTAGCAAGTCTGATAAGGAACCGAGAAGAAAACATTCCTATTCAAATAGGAATGTTTTGTATATTCTAGCAAGCCAATGCTAGAAGGAGTATGAATGCCATTTCAGAGGAACATGATTAAAGACGGATCAGGTTTATTGTTTTGGCAGCAGGCCTGCGCTTCTGTGGAACTTAATGTTTGTTATCTACGATTGAGTTACACAGAAGTGCGCTGCTGAACAAGTTATTCAATACTACAGGTGCGAACTACAAGCAAAATATTTATCATCAACGTGTGAAGGACTTGTGCGTGATTGCAGTGTTACCTTTCGCAAACACTGGTGTCGAACAGGCAACTTACAGTGAGCCGGGAGACAGCACAGGTGTAACAAATAACATGAATTTCAGCTTCCTTTAATGTGGGTTTATACCTTTCCTACAGTCCTTTCTGCTTTTTTTGTAATGTCACATTATCTGCTTTGAAAAAAAAGGTTTAGATTGCGAGTTCTCTGATTTTGCTCTGCGTGGAGTGGAGGGACTGTAGCCAACAGAAGGTCATTCAGCAGTGCAACACATCTTGCCAGCTGCACAGGCCCTGCAAAAAACGGAGCATCATCCAGCAGCACCTGTGTCACGATCATGCTACGTTTCCCCCTAACGACACAGCCCTGTATGCGACCTGTACTGTTACTGTTACTGCATGTCTGCATCAGCTGTTCCTGCAGAGAAACAGAGCGTGTGTTGACACACCGCCCACTGAACCTGCGGCGCTCATGGCTGAGTGCCTCTGTTGTTGTTTTGTCCTCTTATCTCATGTCACAGAACTGTTTGTTCCTTGTATCTGTCGTAAGCATCGTGCAGGGCAGAAATGTCTGCTGATGTGTTGATAAAAGAGGATTGTGTTGCTAAATACAATTTCACATGTGATTGTTGTGTTCACCCAAACGTGGATGAAGAGCAGCTTTCTCAGTAGCACAGCTGTCAACTGACTAAACGCACAAATTCAATACATCCAAAGCTCAGTAACTCACACCAACACGATCTAGATGGATATAAAGTGCTACAGGTAAGAAGGAAAATGTGTGTCTTTAAGGATCATGCAGGGCAGAAATCAACTGAGCTGATGTTGATGGAGAAGACCTGCGTTCCAATTGTGAACACATTCACAGATTTAAATGATTTTTATGATCACAGATGCCTTGATGAATAATTCACGCCTCTGTTTCTACGTACAACCAGACATGCAGAAATACACTGATCAAGCATAACATTATGACCACTGACAGGTGAAGTGAATAACACTGATTATCTCTCATCATGGCACCTGTTAGTGGGTGGGATATATTGGGCAAGTGAACACGTTGTCCTCAAAGTTGATGTGTCAGAAGCAGGAAAAATGGGCAAGCGTAAGGATTTGAGCGAGTTTGACAAGGGCCAAATTGTCATGGCTAGATGACTGGGTCAGAGCATCTCCAAAACTGCAGCTCTTGCAGGGTGTTCCCAGTCTGCAGTGGTCAGTATCTGTCAAAAGTGGTCCAAGGAAGGAACAGTGGTGAACCGGCGACAGGGTCTTGGGCGGCCAAGGCTCACTGATGCACGTGGGGAGCGAAGGCTGGCCCGTGTGGTCCGATCCAACAGACGAACTACTGTTGCTCAAATGAGGCTGCATAGCCGCAGTCCAGTCAGGGTGCCCATGCTGACCCCTGTCCACCGCTGAAAGCGCCAACCATGGGCACATGAGCATCAGAACTAGACCACGGAGCAATGGAAGAAGGTGGCCTGGTCAATGAATCACGTTTTCTTTTACATCACGTGGATGGCCGGATGTGTGTGCGTCAATTACCTGGGGAACACATGGCACCAGGTGCACAATGGAGGCAGTGTGATGCTCTGTGATGTTCTGCTGGGAAACCTTGTCATCCATGTGGATGTTACTTTGACACGTACCACCTACCTAAGCATTGATGCAGACCATGTACACCCTGTCATGGATACGGTATTTCCTGATGGCTGTGGCCTCTCTCAGTAGGATAATGCACCGTGCCACAAAACAAAAATGGTTCGAGAATGGTTTGAGGAGCACAACAACGAGTTTGAGGTGTTGACTTGGCCTCCAAATTCCCCAGATCTCAGTCCAATCGAGCATCTGTGGGATGTGCTGGACAAACATGTCCGATCCATGGAGGCCCCACCTCGCAACTTAGAGGACTTAAAGGATCTGCTGCTAACATCTCGGTGCCAGATACCACAGCACACCTTCAGGGGTCTAGTGGAGTCCATGCCTCGACAGGTCAGGGCTGTTTTGGTCGCACAAGGGGGACCAACACAATATTAGGCAGGTGGTCATAATGTTATGCCTGATCTGTGTATATAAGCCCCTTTCTTCACCCTGACAGAGGCTGGGAAACACTAAACAGCCCACCTGCCACACCCTTGATTGATCTAAGATGGATTAATAATGTCACTTTGTTAAACTTCAATTGTGTAATCAAGATTAAATTCTGTGCTGCCACAGAGAGCCGTCTGTTTGGTTTGTACTGTGGGCAGTGATGGACGGTTCGTTGGTGGAGCACCACAGGTTGAGGCATGATAGGAATGTGAGGGGTCAGCTGAGATCAGTGAGAAATCAGCTTCAAGGAAACTTCCACAGGAATACAAGACATTTTGTCTAAAATGAAACCTGACATCAGAAGGTAATCCCACTCCAAACACCTGCGACTGTTGATCCAACTCATCTCTAAATCTCAGGAGAATCTCTGGGAATAAAGCCACATCTTCATGCTTAATGCCAAAACATTTTTATGACTTCGGACAGTTGTTCTTTTCCAACATTTGAAGAGGAGATGAAAGGCAACACCCTGGAGGGAACCTTTTCGCCACCTCCTCTGGTTATGTATGTGTTCACATCCTATTTGGCGTGCTGGCACTCGTAACAAGGCTGTGATGGCGTCTCAGAAGTGTTCAGGTCTCTTGCTGGTTTTGACTTATTTCACCTCCTGCGGTGCCATTGTGTAACTGATCTTCAAAAGACCCCGAAAAAAGACCTTTTCCTCTCAGTTCCCGGGAATTGAACTATAAATTCTTCACTTGAAACAAATTTGCCGGCTTGAAGTCACACCTCGCTGAACAGATGCTTCCATGATACTCCACCTCCCATCCAATGTAACCAAACCTGTACAGTGCCAACATGTCCTGTGGACTATGCCTGTTTTGAAACTACGAGTCGACATACTTTCCATACCTTCCGAGGGTGGGATTGGGCTTCCATGAAATTCCAGCTTTCCAGAGAGCTGGTGTGCCAACAGCTGGGTGTGTTGTGTTTTGTAATCATGGTGTGTTTTTCTATTGCATGTGAGCCCCAACGTAATAATATTTTTCCATCTGTACTCCCCATGTGGAAATACAAGTCTTTCAGGCCTGGATTAGCGCAGATACAATGTGAAATGTTTATCCAATTGTTCTGTGATGAATGAGATCTTAAGAGATAAGGAGTGGGCAAAATACTGTCATTATTTCTACACGTCAGTGCTTTAAATATCTTTGTGATTAACAGCACATGATTGTCAGGACAGAGGCCAGGATTGTTAGACAGCACAAAGATATAATATGTCTGCAGTAAAATGTCTAAAAAGCGACTTGATTTTCGTTTTATATTTTGTTGAGTTGTCCTAACCATCTCCAGCAATCGTAACGGTGCATTTCATTCAGTCACCGGTCTCTAACTTAAGGGAATAGACAACTGAAGTCGGCGAACAAGACCGAACATGTCGTAAATAAAGCTTTAAATCGTTACCTAATCTGCGAAGATTTCTTCCTGAGTCACGTAGATAATTTTTTTTTATCAACAATGGTGGCTGTTTAACAATGACGACACCAACTCCCATGATCCCACGCTACTCATGTCTTTTGTTTCGTGTTGATTGGAAGAGCCCTCACGGAAGAAATTACATATCGCGCGTTTAACGTCTAATAATGTGGATTTAATTTAGGACAAAATTCCTCTGGAATCAACACATGTTCAAAAATGTATCTAACTAAATACAAAACAATATGAAAATCAATGTGAAATTCTGAATGTAGTCAATTCTTGTGGAAAATGTAGTCAAATGAAAACACCCTGTTCCAGATAGATTACAGAGGACTCGACCTCGCTGTCATCACTGGTAGGTTTGGCTCTGATGATCACAAAGGAGTGGAAATAATGACCTTTCCTTGTTAGGTTCACTTCGCTAAATTAGAGTACGTGACTGCATTTATAAATAGTGTCATCAAAGTCTCGAGAACATTATTGTATCACCGCACACTGACTCAGTGTCAGCAAGTGCACTTTTAACCCTTGACCATTTACTTTCACATGACAAGATATGATCTGATATTTTCCTGTTTATTGGTCAGTGTTCTGTTGTTCAGGTGATCAGAGTGGATTTTAATTGCCCCTCTCAGACAAAAACAACGGAAACTTCATTGTTATCATTAGTGTATCTAAAATATTTCACACAGACTTTTTTCATACGTGTGATTTCAGTTTTGATTTCTATTTGCAGTTCAAGTAGGGTTAGGGTTTAATCATAGGTCATACTTGTCATCAAAGTGAAAATGAAAGACATTTCATCTGTTTTCATGTACAAGAACATTACATTCGATGTACACAAGACATTATTCAAATGCCCAGTTTGTAGGATTTAGAGGCATCTAGCTGAGTGGCTGCAGATTCAGTTGCAACATTTGTAAGTGTGAAACTGCTGGATATTTTTAAGGAGCCAGCCATGACTGTGACGGGACGTTGGGCCGTCTACAGCTGTGCTTGAGGCAACGAAACCAGATGATTTTAACGAGACCCCTGGATATCACCAGCCATCTTTTTGGTGACAGAACAAGGTATTTTTTTATGCCAAAAAGTTTTCCAAACCCTAACTAAATGGCTTTTGTGCCTAAACCTAACCAGACCATCAGCACAGTATTTTGACATCTATGGTCGGTCTGTTCCCCACTGTAGCTGCCGATCAGCGCAGCCTCAGTTTGGAGAAGCAGAGAGCCACTCCAGCCCAGACGCTCAGCTTTGTACTGCAGTGAACGGAGTCCAGATGAAAAGCGAATTTTAACCACCTAGAACAAGGCCCACCTAAAAAAACCTATATCAGTCAAGTGTACGTTGTATAGAGAAAATTCACACCGCTTTACATCGCCGTCAGACCGTCCGTTCTTTTGGCACTACATTTTCTCAACCGTAGAACCTCCATATCCCTACGCATTAGCGCAACTGGGCCTCGCACTGTATTTCGCCGCTCGTAGAGGTGATCCGTATCCCTACACATTAGTGTAGGGATACGTACTTTATATGACCCCACTTCAAAAAACTATCACTTTAAGTTTTATCTGATCTGTGGTTTTGCAAAAATTTGTCAACATTTTTTCTGGTGTCTGGGTTGTGTAGAAATAAAAGGCTGGTTCTTAAGTAACGAAAACACAAATAGTCACTTTCAGGTAATTATAGATTAATGAAAACATAGCTATGAATATCATATTCTGTTTTTCTTTCTACAGGGCCCTTGAAATCCTACGTTCTGGACTTTTAACAATTGTCTAATGGTCTTGTAAAAAGAGACTAAAAGTAACATAATATGCAGTGAACTTTTTGTAAAAATAGCTCAGATCTGCTCATCGGGGTGGTGGTGAAACATGTTCTTCCCTGCTGGATTCTGTTCTTGCTGACTTGTGTTTTTAAGACCTCACACACTTCGACAGACTGTTGTGGCTCTGACAGGTTAAGTACGACTAATCTTTCAACAAGATATTATCTCTCAAAGTGTGCTCGACCAAACACCGTTGAAGTCGAAGCGGTTGTGAGCAGCAGCATTCTGACTCACACTATAGTCTCAGACGTGGATGTATGTAAACAGCCCTCGTACGTGTCTGCTGTCTGATCTGAGGATCAGTCTGTCTGACTGTGGTTGGTGATGTAAACACATAACTATGGCTCATATCACGGCTCAGTATCTGGGACGCATGATGACATACGGTAGGAAAGGTTTAGGTGTGTTTGTTGGTGTTCATGTGGGATTACCTCATTCCTAATGTTAAATCAACCATTAAGAAATACACCCACTCATTACATTCCTGGTTAGTGACCTATTAGGTAAGAGTTAGCTTGTAATATTTACCTATTAAATTCTCTGAATTATTTCTGTGTGTGCTTGTCTTTTCTGCTCCTGGCCCAGATTCACTTAGCGTCATCCCCTGTATGCCACCATGAGCTGTTGTTTGCTTGTCAACAGCCATTAATGCCATTAAAGTCTTTATCCAATTTGAGGTCTGTGCCGGCCTCAGCTGCTGCTGCTGCTGCTGCTGCAGTCAGCTGAACGCCAGCAGAGAAACTCTCGCTCTGTTAAGAGGGTTTAATCATCTTGCTCCTGTTGTTTAACCTCAGTCAACTCTGGAAATATGTTGCTTTTAATGTGAAAAAAACATTAATAAATAGATAAAACACCAACATCACTGATTGGTTTAGCATGTTTTAGCTTAAATAATTCATATATTCAATTGATGTTTAATACTTACATACTGAAAATCACACTACAGAGCTACAGTCTGGTTTTAACTGGTTTTCCACTCATTTTTTTATATTATATAAGAACTGAACCTGCTGAGTTTTTTTTTTCACTTCAACTCCTTTGTTTAACCCTTTGAGATAAATTCGTGGTTTGAGATTTTGCACTGATAGAAATGAAATTGACTTTACTTTGTCGGTCACATCGAGCCAGTCTGCATTATTGTTTTTGTTGAACTTGCATTGTCCTTTTTGTGGTTATGTAGTTGTGAGTACAAACTGAAAAGTCTGTGCTGGATTAACCTCACAACAGTAAGCAACTTGGTTTTCTGTGATAGATGACTTATCTCAAGTAATGTCTCTGCAAATGTGTCATCACCACAGGATAAAAGGACACATGCCTGTGCCCCCGTAAGAACGGTACTTTACAGCTGCACAACATTTTTATCCCCAGTCCCATGTCATACACACATGTTGAGATGATGGCCCACATTTTCATCGTCTATAGTTTTTATGGGTCAAACCACGGCAGGACAGTTGCTTTTCTGAAATCTGCCTTTTATCCAGTGGCTGTGAAGAGATAACAGGGAGGGCTGCCATCACAGCGATGTGTTTTGTTGTCTGTCAGTCAAAGTGCTGGATGTGACGGAAACTGAAGCAGCTGAAATAACTAACATCTAACCCATTGTGAAGCACTCCCAGTGATACAGGTCAGGAGACCGTGGTAATCATTCGTCCAAACTGGGAGACAGCAAAAACAAAAGCAGCATACCACCGAATCAGGCAAAGAGGAACCAGTTAAAATCATTTTTTAAGTTACCTGGTCCTTGACGTTGCAAGCAACCCCTCAACATCGGTAACATGTCCCAAAATGTCCCTCGCAAACACACTATTTGTCCCACATTTGGTTTGTTGGGATTTGGTCATTGCCATGGTTGCTAAAAATGGGAAAAACTAATAAGACCTTCCACAGTAACAGCAGCTATGTTTCCTTTTGATGCACATTTTGAATATCACATTAGAAATTTTAAGGAAACGGCAAAATTTGAAAAACCGTCCTCTAATTCGCAAAATTGTTTGTACGTTCGCTTGAGGTGTTTTTTGTCTTTTGCGAATCAGAGTCAATACACAAAATGTTTGATGGAAACACACTTGCCGAATAAACTGGCGTAGCGAACATTCAACTCACACGACTGATCAGCTGTTTTCGCTGTCTATGAAAACATGTCTGTAAGCAGAGGGCACATGTGGACCGATGAGGAGACCAAACAACTCCTCGGCCTCATCCATGAAACAAACATCACAACTGTTTCACATGGCAAATAGCAAAGAAATGCCAACTTGCCCTGTTGAAAGTAATTCCAGGAGACCTCTCTCCATGTTGTCTCCTGGTTCGTTTGCCTCTATTCTCTGTTTAATTCCACAACCATGCGTGACATAGCCACGTAGCCTACGCCGCGTCCTCCTCTGATCGTCCTCTCGCTCGCATTTAGATTTTTTTTCATTTTTTTGCAAACTTTCATAAGTTTTATGTAAACATGGCTACTGCCTGGTTTGTCCGTTCCGGGCTACAGTAGAAAAAAGGCAGAGAGAAATGGCGGACTCCGCCACGGAAGAGGACCTCTGTAGGTATAAAATGCTTAGTATGAGGTAAGGAAGACTCAGTGATTCATATTCACAGGTGATTATACACTAACGAAAAACACAATTATGAATATCATTTTATTCCATCCTATGCGCTGCACCTTTAAACGTGAGAAAAAGTCAATAAAACACCCCCAAAAGTCTCTTAAATCACTGAATTTAATTCCTTTCTCTGCATGTCTGTGGAAGGTAACAGGAGACCCTTCTTTAACAGGTTCAGTCAGGGGTTAAACCTTGTGAATGAATAATTTATCAGTAAACTGAGCGGTGGACTGCAGCGGCGGCCTTTAGTCCAACAGGTGATGGTGAACCTCAGCGTTCACTCTGCCTCTGCGTCCTTTAATAACTCCTCTGTCATGTGATCATCCTCATGTACAGTGTCTGCTGGAGGTTATTGTCCCAGAAGCTGTCCCACCAGAGAGGGAAGCTGGTACCTCCACCTCCACCTCCACCTGACCCTCCCCTCACAGCTATTCCCGCTCTGCCCAGCAGCTCCCTATTTGGCCGTTTCGGTCGGTATGTGGGCGGTGACTGTGGCGCACGCCCCGCCAGTGACGTCATGAGAGAAGTTCCTACAATGAGCCGAGAGGCGGAAAGAGGTGGGAACACACACACACACGAACACACACAGGTCTGTGCACCGGCCTGAAGACTGATAACAGCAGCAGCTACCGAGGAGAGAAGTTCTGCTAACGGACCCACACTTCATTTATTTATTATTTATTTATTGTGTGGAGTATTTATTACGTGAACATCCAAGATGAACGGAGTGACGAGGAGCCTGTGCACGTTCGAGGACATCAGAAATCAAGAGCAGGAGGTGAGCTACTCGATGTTGTTCAGTCATTATGGTCGGATTTCGACTTTTGTCCACTTTAAGTCGAGTGTTTTTATTTCCTGTATAAATGCATTATGGGAAAAAGAGGCAATTTATGACAGTTGAAGACAGAATTCCTCACTTGGATTTGTAACTTTTGTGTTTCTCTACATGACTCCTCTCAGTTGTGTGAAGCCTTCTGTTCTGTCTCACATCTTTCAGCCTTCCTCTGCTCTACGTGGTGTTTTAACTATTAAAGGGGCAGTATGTAGATTTGGAGAAGAAATTCAAACCCAGGATTTTGATATTTAGAGATTATTTTTCTTTATTGACTGACTGAAATGAAAAAAAAAAAAAAAGTCAACGTAAAGTCATCAGATGTTGTCTTTTGTTCAACCAATAGTCGGAAACCGAAAGATATTTACTAGAGCCCGATCAGTATTGTCCTATATGCACCTATATGAAACATAGGTATTTTTTTAGAGATTATAATAGAAAAAGCTGCTTGTGGTAATTTGTATTTATTAAATTCCGAGTGAAGTTTACTGTTTCATTGCACTGATGTGACTTTCAGACAGTAAAGTTTATTGTTAAACCGTAAAATATAATCGCCAGAATAAAAGACGGCATAGAAGAAGGTAGATGACTGTTGTGATTTTCATGCTGTGCTCATGCTCTGTTTAGGTTTAAGCACAAGGACACTTGATTAGGGTTCTCCTTAAAGGGGCGCTGTATAGTTTTGGAGAACAAATTAAAACATTTAATACTACTAAATAATGCTTTCAAATTTTAATATTTACAATATTCATGAGGTAATAATAGAAGCTTAGAGAAATTTATGTTTTCCGTAACTGTTCTCAGAGGAAAATAAGATCCTCGAAACACTGTTTGAAGCTGGAAAGGTGGCAGGGTCCGCCACATATAAACAAAGTTTATAACAAACAGTATGGAGTTGTGCCGTCCTTTAAAGTCAGTTTGATTATTCATATTATTCAGTCATGAAAACGAAGTGAGTTTGTTTATTCAGTTTGTTTTGGCATAAAAGAAATCGGTAAATGAAGATCTCTCTCATCTGATTTAAATTTCTTCTCCAAAACCTCATAGAGCACCTTTAAGTCTCTGGTCTTGTAGTAATTAAAGTATTAGCCCATATCTCCTCCCCCAAAGCCCCATCACACACACACACACACACACACACGCACACACACACTCAACGGCAGCAGCTCAGAATTAGTCCAGATAACATCTGTGCCTGTCACCGGTGCCTTCTGCCCAAATCATCTGAAGGCTTACAGTTGCAGTTGTGACAGCCAGTGAAGGCAGCTCAGGAAGCCAACCTGTGAAAGCTTTGCCCGTGCAGTATGTGCACCACCTGTGCGCGGATTTAACATCACACTTGCTTAATAAATGAGTGATCAGCGGCTCATGTCAAGAACAGTATATGGGCTTTATCCACCGGTTTAATCATTGACCTCACCTGCACAAGCAAACTGTTAACCTGCGCTGAGGTTTATAAGGTTGCGGGGCAACATGACACTTTCACCTTATCGCCACAGCAGGAGCCTCCTGCTGAGCTCAGTGGTCCGCTGGGCTCCTATCAGATGATTTTCTCTACAGAGGGTCAGCACAGTGAGCCGTCCGGTTATAGAAAGTAAAGTCTGAGTGTGATTAGAGCAGAATTTGAGAGCCAGACTAAGATTTGTGTCAAAGGTCTAGACTTAAATATCAGTTACTGTTGTGTAACCGTACAACTGCCAGAAAGATAGAAGTGTACAAAGGGCAGCTCCACTCACACACATAATAAACTGATTATTTGTGCTGAGGAATGCGTCATTAAGCAATAAGCGAAACTCTGCGTTTGTTTAATGTATCATACATTACAGTTTAACATGCGACCGATAGCACATTTGCATCAGCTTCATGCCGTCTTTATCAAAGTCAAACTCGACAGTCAAATAGTCACCATCCTGCGGTATTTACATATCTGATATGCTTGTTATTAAGGCTAAATAAAGCACCGGTGGTTTTTCACCTCGACGTGTCACAGTCCCCCATGACTGTGCAGGAAGATCAGTAACAAAATATGACAGCGTTAACTGTTTATCAGCTCTATAAAGTTACATGAGGAGAAGGAATGTGCCTGATGTAGCACAAAAAGGCCTCAAGAGGTCGATTTGTTGATAAGTGGGTTTCCTGTAACTGAGATGATATGATCTGGAATATAAAACAGGCGGAATTCCAGGCCTGGCTTTTAAACAAAATGTTCTATAAAGTTTTAACAGTGACAAAAAATTCAGATTATTCTGCCGTCATTTCGAAACTAATTGAAACTTGTGACACAGCTTCTTCCCCCTGAGATGTCAGCGTATTTAGTAAGAGTTTTTTTCCCCATGACGGCGATTTTTGCATAATGCCACAGTTGTCCTTCCAGGCAGACGTTTAGTTTCCCCGAGTTGTGTGACTTCACACATTCCCTCTGTCTTGCCTCATCCTCAATCATCAGCGTCAGGAGTTTCTGACGTTGCTGCCTGGGAATGAGCCAAACATGACATATTTATATATGTATGTAGAGCAACGACTGGAGTATGCGGAGCACACCTGGTTCTGTCACACAGAGCAGTAAAAAAAGAGCTGATCATTATCCATAGTGGGAGGATTGAGAGAATGATTGGTTCTTCTTATTGACTGATGGCAGCTCTCTCTTCATGACTCAGCTCCGTGTTCCAGGACTAACCGTTCGCCGCCAGCGTTCAGGATCTCACATGACCGTAAAACACACGCAATCCTTCGGCAACACTTTCACACCTCAGCTCGTCTCTTGTCGTAACTTTACTTAACCTTTAACTTAACCTTTTAGTCTGTACACACTGCTGAGTGTCAGACACGCAGCCAGATGTTCACCACCCTGGGGAGAACTGCACATATATGAAAACAAAACACATACAGCAGCTTTAACTATCAAATTTACTTATCAGAATAGTTGCCAATAAATATTATCTCAGTCAGCCAATCAGTTATCACCTAATTGTTGCAGCTCAATAGTCGTAAACTTCACCAGTAGGTCCTGCTGAGGTCGGATCTTGAACCTAAGTACTTGTTGAGAGGTGGACAATATGTGTCCGATCACTAAATTAAGTATCGAAACTTGGCACTGAATGCGTGAATACTTTGTCTTGTTTACTTGAGCTTTCCTCAAATATTTCCTGATCCATAACTTTGACGTTCAACCTGTATTTCGTCAAGTTCCTGTTCGGCCTCTCACTGTATGTTGAGACAGCTTTAAACACGGATGTACTGACGGGTTTGGAAAGTTTTTTTCCGGATGAAAAAAAAAAAACTGTGTCTATATACTAATTCCTTATATAAGTAAGGTAGTGCAACTGGAAACGATATATATACCCGCTGTACCGGCCCCGGTCGGCTCACACCTGTTGCCTATAAAGCAGCTGGACTGGAGACAGAAGTGACATCTGTGCAGCAGGTATCTCAAAGCAGTGCATGAGAGGCAAAGAGTGATTTAATGCATGGTGAAACACACACACACACACACACACACACACACACCAGACACATGCACACACTTTTTGTGGAATGCAGGTACTGAACCTGGAGGCATACGGGGTTGTTGTACTTTTCATGCCCATGATACAGTCACGACAGGTTCCCTGTAAAAGTGTCTCATAAAGGACATTTTGTTTTTCTGTTTGTCAGCAACATTCCCAGGTTGATCGTCGCTCCTCCGCTAATTTAACTCGGATGATTCCTGATGGCAGAAAGTCCAAAACAAAAGCTCCCTCGTACCCTTTAAGCTCTTCGCCCCGGCTGTGTCCCGTGATCTTTTGTGCCCATTGTCGGTGCACCCAGCAGCGTGGACGCCGTGTGTGTGTGTGCTCAGTTTCAGGTTTCTGCCCCGATATAAAGGCAGTGTGTACTTACTGTGTGCATGTGTGTGTGTGCGAGAGGCTGTGTATGTGTGAAGCGGTCGTCACTGTCCGTGAGCACATCCAACTGGTGCCTTTGTCTGCGTTCCCGGGAAGTCTAGTATTACAGGTTGTCTATGAAAGTGGCATTTTTGTGTGTGCGTGGATATAAAAAGAAGCAGGCAGAGAGACTTGTGTGTAAATAGTGGATGGCGGAGCGAGGATTAGCCGAGTCTTTGTTTAGAAAGGCCAGAGAAGTTGTATAATGATGGATTCCTTGTGAACAAACCCTCTCACTGTTCCTCCTTTCCCCCACGTCTCTCTGTCTTATTAGAGCTTTCAGGTAATCTGAGAGGAATCATGCAGGACAAAAGGGGAATTTTTTTGGCTTTCTCTTTCACTTCTCTGGGTTTTATTTGTCGTAGCTGGACCCCCACCCAAACTATTAGGCTATTTCCTCTGCCCTTTTCTTTTATTGTTCTGGTCGCCAGTTTTCTCTCTTTTTTTTCCTGATTTCTCTCGACTTTTTCACTCCCATCTATCCCTGTGCCCTTATCCTCCACTGCTGTGCTTCCTGAACAGATAATCATAAAGGCCTTCTGTAGTCTACAGAACACACGGCTATTCTTCTATAACCTCTCACTGCTTTTTATCTCGGCATTACGCAACACAGCCCAGTTCACTTCCCCTGTCTGGTTCATATCATGGCTGCTTTCTGTCCAGAGGGGGAGGCAGAGCAGAACGATTGCTGCTCGAGTTTAAACCAGGGCTGTAACCAACCATTATTTACATTATTGATTATTATTGACGGATTCAAATTAAAAAAAGTCAATGTAATGTCTCACACTCAGAAAGTGTATCTATAAAAAATTACAGTTTTGTAGAGATGTCCATATGCTACATAGAATCTTTTGCCTCCTAATATTGGTTACCACAAAAATATCAAATATCAGTCAGGCTCTAATATTCACTTTATTGTCACATAAGTCAAAGAAAAGCAGCAAATCCTCACAAAATGACTAAAATGATGATTTGATTATTGCAGTAGCTGCTGATGACTTCTCCTGTCTTCAACCTTGATGCTGGAATCAACAGTTTAAGGTCCATTTAGCTGCTCCTCTGGAGCTCTCAGTCACACCACATGACTGTTGATGTTTGGATTTGCACCACTTTAAAGGAAGAATGAGTGGGATTTTCCCTAAAGACAAAACAATGACTCATTCCGTAGACTGAGACTCATACAAAAATAACCCTTCTCAGCCATCACTTATGACCCACTAGAAGTTCCTGTGTTCTGCTGTGCTCAGGACATTTCTGGGTGTCAACCTTTTAGGCGGTGGTGTTTAGCCCCTAGCCAATAACAGCGCAGAGAGCGGGGGCGGAACTCTATAAAAACGCAGTGACCAGGTGCCAGATCGTGCCGCAAAACCTGCCCGTTTTGCCCTTTAGGTACTTTTCTGTACACGTTGCCTTTCAGTCGAGCTTCATCTTCAGGCTTAAAAAAGCTCTGTAAAGTTTCAACGGCAACAGGGCGAACTCCATCCCCTGGTGAAGATCAAAAGCTACTAAGTGGACCTTTGCGGTAAGATGTTTGTCCTCTGCAGCCTAAACAGGACGTGCAAGGCCACTTACAGAAGCGTCAGGTTATGTTCCAAAGAAAAACAATTAAAACTCTACAGAAGGTTAAATCGGGACAAACAAATCTTGATGCACACACGCCCACTTCTGTGTAATTGGACGCATGTGTGCGTTATGCTCGTGGTTATCTTATTTAACCACAGTAAAGCATTCCAGCCGTCTCTTCTTCGTGCGTTGCGTGTCTCAGAGCTGACATGAGCTGAGACACCAGGAGCACGCAGTGAATGCTCATGGGACAGATAAACAGAACAAGATGTGGCGGCTGGACTGGAGTTATGTAATGTCTCTGACCTCCTCCCTCATATCCGCATACTTACACTCGCACACACACTAAGTGGCTATCACTTACAAGGGGGTTCCCTGTGCTGGGCGACACTCAACCAGGCACATCCCGGTAGAGACTTTTCCTGTTGAAGCGCCTTCTCTCTTCTCTCCTCGGGGAGGTTTGTGTGTTTCTCATTTTCAAAAAGCGTCACATCTGTGCATTGTCTGTCTCCTCCCTCTCGTATTGTTTACAAGCCAGATAGTTTATGGCCACTGTGAGGATTCGTTGCCATGGAAATGTTCCGTCTCACTTGACATTACATCTTCTGCCCACTTTCCCAGAAATCCAGCCGCCGCTTCCAATTGGCTCGCGAGCGCCCCGAGAGTTTCCGCCTATAGTCCCTGTGACGTACATAGCACACAATTTAAATCAGACAATCTGTCTCTGTGCAGCTGTGAAAAACTTTTGCTTTCTCTCTGACGCTCGTACCCCCTCTTTCCCTCCTCCGCTGAGTGTGACTCAGTCTCTCCTCCTCTTTTTTCCCCCCTACTCTCCTCCCTCAAAGTAGTCCTCATCGGCCTCTCCATCACATAACGGTCTCTTTGTGGATGGGCTTCATCGTCTCCTCTCTTCTTTTGACTTTTTTCCTCAGGAGGGGTGCAGGCGCCTGCGGCTCACGCTGCACAACCAGAACCAGGCAGCTCGGAGCACGGAGCAGTACAGGGACAAGGTAAGAGCTTCCTGAACCTGATAACTTGATTATAATGTGGACTGTGACACCGGTGTGGAGAACAAGTTGTGGGAATCAGAGCTGTTGGAGGAAGAGGAGAGTGATGGAAAGTTGCACTGTTTGAAATGCGTGTTGAAGGCAAAGTATTTCTTTTAAGATATTATGCTTTATTTTTTTTAAAAAAAATCTTTTCATCTTAAATGGATATGCTGGCTCAGATTTTTTGGGTCAGTTCCAGCAGTGGCACTGTTTCCTTTATAGGTAAAGGTGCTCATCACTCGAGCCATATTTGGATCTGAAATTTCAGCCACTTAATCGTCTCAGTGATCCTGAGGAATTAGCTCTCAGCTACTGTACATCTATCACGCCACATTCCCACACGCACGCCTTACAGAGGCGCAAACCGCTTGTAAACATGCCATAACTGGCATCTGCTTTTTTATTAGCGTGGTTTCCACTCTGGCGCTGGTTTTGGGAGAACAATGGTTGTCTTGAGACGCTCAAAGTTACAGGAAAAAAAAAAAAAATAAAAAAAAGGGCCACCAGAGCAGCTGAGTTACGTAACGTCTCCCCACCTACTTCTGCTTCTCTCTGCTCATGGTTCTGACCAAAGACTGCCAAAGTAGCACCATATGTTTATGGGTCCACTCCATAGTGATTATGGCTGAATGCTTCTGCGTCCTGATTATAGAGAGGCGCGGTCCTGTGGCACACAGATATGAAGTATATTCTCTATCATTTTTAATGTTTTGTCTCTCAGTAGTTTAATCGCGTCACTCATGTCAGACGTTCCTGATGGGTGTTTCATAATGATCATTAAACGGAAATACTACAGGCTTTCCTTCCAGATGTTATGTCGCAACATTATCCAGAAACATACTCCAGCTCCTCCCCCGGTGTTAGCAAAACACAGTGACCTCACTAATGTACGTACGAGCCTTAGAAATGTATCACACCCATCCGTCCGTGCTCATGCAACAACTCCTCTGCTCTCTGTTCTCCAGCCAGTCGGACGTGCGTTCGCGCTGGTGCAGCCGGCCAGCGACAGGACACCTCTGACCCCCGAACCGGTCAAGTCCACAGAGGAGCAGGTGGAGGTGATCAAGGTGGGTGTGGCACATCTGCTGTTATTTTTTTTTTTTTTTAAGTACATAAATGGTGTGTTTGTTTCGTGGTTTAACATCCGCGCCTCTCCTCCTGTTCCAGGTTTATCTGGAGGCGCGCAAACAAGAGCAGCACAAACACCAGCAGAGCCTGAAGATGCTGTCAGACGAGGTTTCACACATACAAGAGGTCAGTCTCTGGACAGGACGGTATCTCAGGCTCAGCTCTGACTGTCGCACTCCCACAGAAACGCATGCCAACGCCAGACTGTCTCTGGATTATATAACAATTTGTATGTTTGCATTATGCAAATTCCTCCCGCGTCTCTTCCAGACTTGTTCTTCGTCCCTGCCCGACTCTCTGACAGAGCCTGAAACACACAAACGCTGAAACATTATAACATAAATACATGATGATATCTCCGTAACTCACAATTTGTCTGTATTTCACACAGGTGAGGTATTGCCTGAAGACACTGAGGGAACAGATGGCAGCCAAAAACAAGGTAGGTCTATCTTGAGCCTCTCACCATTGTTAACCTCGCATCCTGTTTTGTCCTCCATCGCTCTCGTCTCCGTCTTTCACTCCTTCCTCGCTGACTTCCTCCTTTTCTTTTTCCAGCCGCTCACAAACGGGTGGAAAGTCGGTGTCCCCTTCAGAAAGAGCAGCTCGCCTGCACCCAAGCCAGCAGCCAAAACTGACGCCCAGGTGAGCAGAATCTCACGTGCACGACCTCCATTTGGAAGTTGTTTGTATACAATAGAAAGCATGAGTCTTTTCAGTGGGCGATGGCATGTATCAAATCGTAGCCGGAGTCTGTGTTTTCTTCTGGACAATGTGTGCCGGTGTGTGACGCACGTAAAGCGATCACCTCCCCGAGGCCCACCGGCAGAAGGAGGTGTAACAGAAATGCGATATAGGAGAAAAGGGAAGAAATGAAAATGAGAGCCAGAGAATTAAAAGCTCTCACAGCACCCAGGGGTGTTCGTAAAATGTGTGAGAGAGGCGTTCCAGCACACGCTGTTCCTCTCCCCGGCCCTCCTCATTGTTCCCAACATTCCACAGATACCTCTCCTTTAATAGTTTTGTTGCTGTCTTTGAGCGCTTTCGGCAACCACAGCTGTCTGCCCATCAGCAATGTTGTGTCCAAATACAAACAGAGCTGACGCGTCTGTGTGTTTGGCTGAATTGTTTTTTTTTGCCAATTATAGCGTTTATCTGTGAGTCACGCTATGGCTTACTAGCAGAAGTGTTGCTCTGGTGACGCACGCTGACACGCCTGGTTTGTTTTTTCTGACAGCCAAACCCACTGAGCTCGAGCGCAAACGAAAACATCACCTAACATTATCTCATCATAAAAGATCCCAGCGGTTTTTTTTATTATTTTACGACATTATATCAACGTAGATTTATAGTGGCTTTTTGGTAACTGATGAACAGAGAGGATCTGTTTTCGCTTTGACATTAAAGTTTCTTACTTTATGTCAAAGCGAAAACAGCTCCGTGCAAAGTGATCTGACGGATTAACAAATTTTAAAAATGCAAAATACTCGTTTGCATAAGTATTCACCCCTCTAAGTCTTCTAAGCATCCTGCTTATGATCAGGTTTTTGGAGTACTAAGGTTATGTTTTGCACTTGTAGAGTAATCAGCTTACCCTGATTTCAGAAACTTGGTTAAGACCTTATCCCACTTTTGAAAACCTGGACATCCCACCTGGGAGTACCCCAGTAGAAACCAGGATACTATGGCATGTAAACACCTTAAAGGTGCCTGTTACCTGTCAAATTCATACTCCAAACAAATATGGGGCAGCATAGGGTAACTGCTAACTGTAGGTGCCCTTAGCTAGGTAGCTCAGTTAGCCGAGCAACTAGCACGGACTAAGAGCTCGGGGACCAGTGGAGTGTTTACACTGCTAGAACAGCAGCGTTGGACCAGGATGGGTCATGGCTAGCTGGTTAGCATGCAAGCACTACATATTGCCCCTTTAAAGTCGCTGATAAATCAAGACTCACCAGCAGGCACACAGTTAGAAACCTGACACAGGGATATTAATAACCATTTTTTTTTATTGTTTCACGACAAAGTCATATCCTGAACATAATCAAAAACAGGATGAGGCTCAAAACCAGGATACGAACCCACATGTCAACACACTCTGGGTTTTTTCTTTTAGCAGATGCGCCTTTGGCAGCAATTACAGCCTCGCCTCTGAGTCAGCTTCACACATCTGGACAGTGCACTCTCTCCCCCAAAAGCCACTCAAACTCAGTCAGGTCGTGCGTTTTTTTCAACTTCAACCACGCGTTCTCGGTTGGATCGGAAGATTATGACTACTCCAGGACACGGCAAGAACTGTCTGCTAATCCAACACTTCATTTTTTTCCCCTATTAGGAAGCAGATGAAGAGGCAGAGAGAATCAAGATGAGGGAGGTCAGTAAGCGCTTGTATGCACAGATGCAGGAAGCAGAGAAGAAACACCAAGAGGAGAGAGAGAGGCTGCAGGTAACGAACGCATACAGAGCTTATTTGTAGTTTCATTATGCATCATTAAGCGTGTACACCACATTTTCAGTACAATAAAATAATAAAGCGTTCTTTTGTTTTCTCCCCAGGCTGAAGGCAGCAGGCTGAGGGAGCATCTGAGCGAGCAGGAGGAGAAGCTGAAGACGGCAGAAGAAGCCAGCGAGAGGAAAGACCAGCGCATCGAGGAGCTCCAGAGGTTGCTGGGAGGGATGGAGCAGGAAAGTGCCAGCCTGCGCGAGTCGATCCGCAACCGCGAGGAGGAACTCCGCGAGCTGCGCAAGATGAGAGAGGAGGGCCAGAAAGGGGAGCAGAGGTCAGTTAACTGAGAAACAAACATCATTTATCATTCGGTGGGAATCAAATCAGGAGAAGTGTCTCATAGCTCTCTGCGTGGACTTTCAGGACTGAGCAGTTGGAGAAGGAGGTGGCTATTCTCAGAGAAAAGATCCACCATCTGGACGACATGCTGAAGAGCCAGCAGAGGAAAGTCAGACACATGATTGAACAGGTGAGAGGCGCATGTGTGAGACTCTGCAGAGCAAACACCTCATCTCAGTGTTCATATTTGTGCAGGATTGGCTCAGTGTTTGACTGTGTGCTTTGCTCGTCTGCAGCTCCAGAACTCTCGCATGGTGATCCAGGAGAGGGACCGCGTGATCAAGGAGCTGGAGGAGAAAGTGGCGTTCTTGGAGGCTGAGGTGAGAACGGCTCATTGTCTCCTCCTACAATTATCTTTATGGCTTTTCAGTGGAATCTAGAACAAAGGGGTCAAAGATTTGAGTCTGCAGAGAAGTAGATGCAACCCGCTGTCTGTTCGGTTGCCACTTTAATTGGTATCATGTGTACTGACCTCTGACCACCTGTGTGTGCAGAATCGAGAGATGCATGATCAGATGGATTACTTCCTGGGGGGACAAAGGTCAAATTCCTACCTTTCATCAGAGCGCAACGCCCAGATCGTCTACAGGTAACTTATTTAGCTTTTCATTCACTTTTTTGCTAAATTTGATCTCAAGTTTGTTTATCTCAGCTTGCAAATTACAACTTTGGTGAACGTCAGCCCCAAACATGCAAACACACACAGAAGCACACTCAAATTCTCACCTGTTCTACTGGTTTGGATGCTGTTTCACTATAAAAACAAACTAACTTCTCTTCCTCTTGCCCCCCCCTCAGTAAGCCGCTCAAGCCCTCCACCACATCCAACAAACCACTCCCTTTCATCAAAGTCATCGAGATCAAGTCATGAAGCGGCTGTGCGGAGGGGAGAGTTACTGACGAGAAGGCGTCGGAACCACCAAAACCTTTTCAATGCAGACTGAAAACAAACACTGAATGTGACGGCGTGAATATTTGGGGATGTGCGAGCTGAGCTTCCTGCGTCAACACCTCCACTAACACGTTTGAACCACAAACACTCTTGAAGGAATTTGTGTGGTGTTTTGCGGCACACAAACACACACACACACACTCTGATGCTTGCTGTGTGTCAGCTTTAGTGTCAATACATAAAGTGTACTGATTCAGCCGATTTGAAGTTTTACATGTATAATACTGTACGCAAGTGTTTCCTCGTCCTGCCCTGTTTTGATTGCTTTGCTAACCTTTGAGTTTATGACAGTGGCGGCGTTGTTGTTGTTGTCAAAACAGAACAGTTGAGCAAAGAGCAGAAAGTGGGTCACGACGTTATGAAGTCTGTATACAGCAATGTAGCAAGCAAAGCTAACTAAGCTAGAAGTTTCATGTAAAAAACGCTAACCAGATGATCTCCATCCATCTACTCATCCATGACTCTGTTCACTTTGCTGAGTGAACGACGCTTTAAACATGTAAATACTGACTGCAGCCTGTTTAAGGTCAACATCACATGATGAAAATAGTTTTTAAATAATAATAAAAAAAAAGAAAAAGTTTTATAGGCCCCAAACAACAATATGGCACTTAATGAAACTGAGGAAGCGAACATGTCAGCGGTGATGAAGATATTTGACTTGACTGCTTCACAGAAGTGTCTTCATTCTTCATGTTTCTTGTAAATCATTTCAGTTCCCTGTCATTGTGTATACAGTCACCTTGTTTTTGTACATAATAATAATGAATGTGATTTGATGTTTTAATCTCTAACGGCTTTCTTCTTTGTATTTATTTATATACACAGACTGTGTGATAGATTTTTTATTATGTAGATTCTGATCTATTATCTGTTTGTGGTTCTCAGAATAAATTACATAAAATTAACACCATGCTTGTTTTGACTTCTTCAAGTTACAGCAGGCTTACTTTTAAACAGATTGCTGTGAAGGTAGCGCCCTCTCCTGGCAGAGGTGGCAAAAGTACACACATTCTTACTTAAGTATATGTACAGATACCTGCGTATATAAAAAAAGTAAAAGTAAGACTGTGCACGATCTGAAAGGTATTTCTACCGGCCATTTCTGTGCAAAGCTAAATGACACATGTTCTCCCCATTCGAGTCTCCCTCTGTCTGTTTCTGTCTTGTTACATCCTTTACATCATCTTACTAAGCCTGCCATGCGTGATCTGCACTGATAGGTTGAAATCAGTCTTGTGATGTTCAGAAGGCAGTGTTCAAATGACGTGAAACAAAAAAGATAGTATCAGTAACATGCCTGTTTGTAATGAGTAGAAAAGTACAAATGTTTGTGTTAAAATGTAGGAAGTAAAAGTAAAAAGTCTTCACACCTCTGTTTGCTGGACAGTATACACAACTAAGAACACTGTACAATATTTGGACTGTATGTAACTGTTTTATTTGGATGGCAACTTGTACAATAGGCACCACAGACAATACAATTACCTCATTAGGAGCCCTGAATATGAAATAAAAACAAACAGTTAAGATATCTGAAGGCTAGTCAACCTCCAGACAAGACAAAACTCAAGAGAGACTTCCCCTGATGCATTAACTCATTCAGAATGCATTAATGCACAAGAACACTGTTAAATCACATTGCCCTGAAATAACTGATTAAATCAAAAGACCGCTTAATAATTAAAATTCATTAATTTAAGTATGGCTTCTGTAAATCAAACAAGGCTCAAAAACAGGCCGACGAACACACACAGACGTAAACATAAGTGACATAAACAGTGTGTGTTCTTCTCAGTGTGAGGCAACCATCAACACCTGTTTTCTCTACAGTTAAAAGTGCAATATGTAAAAACGTTATTTTAAAAAACATTCAAAATCAAATACAGTTATCAACTTAATGTGAAGAACAGTAACAGTAATGTTTCGTCAAACATGTGTATGTACTATTGTGCAGATATATCTCTTGAAGTTAGCATGCTAACCTTCAAGCCCCACGCCTAAAATCTTCTCAGTGGTCCAAAAGTTCTCGCGCTAACTGTGTGAGCGACAACACTCACCTGGAAAATTCGGCTAGCTGCACCGCTAACCGAGCTAGAAAGCTACCAGTGGCTACAGTAATGGAGGTATAAACAGAAGACAGCAGTTTATGGTTACTATGTTGACACGCTGCCCCTATTTGTTAGGACTCTGAGTTCAACAGCTGGCTAATCTTACATATTGCACCTTTTAAATATTAGCATGTTTAAATACAGTTGGTTAATTGCTGCATAGGCTTTTACATTGTGCATAAATACTGATTGTCATATGCTTTTGCATAGCCCCATAGCTCTGTTTTTGTTTTGGTCAAATCAACCCTACTTTTCGTGAGTTTTCTCCCCAATCATAGCACTCATACATGCATTAATACAGGATATATGCACAAGCTACACTTAGGTGAAAAGCACTGTGCCAGTAGTCTGATATGCACTTGACTGGTAACCAGGCAATACGTGTTAGTATAATAAAGGCAGTGTTTGTATCACTTCGCTCTAAACTACATTCACAGGCACTTTAATCACCACCTTATCCTTGACCTTTCTTTTGGATGAGCATTTCTTTCAGAACGAGCTGTCCAGAGTGTTGTAGTTGTCTTTAAAGTTTTTCAGCTCCAGGAAGTGTCTGGGCCGCTTGCTGCGCTGCTGCATTGAAGTGAGGTAGGTGGTTTGGGTGGGGGAGGTGGAGGAGCTCGCAGGCTCTGTGGTGCTGGTTAGGTCTTTGGCTGCAGACTGGTGGTGCTGGCTCGGAGAGCCGCCGCTGCTGCTGCGAGACTTGACGCTAAAAAAAAAAAGAGAAAACAATGAGAGAAGCAGATTGTTACCCATGCATAATTAACATTCCATGATGGGATTAGGATAAACGGAAAAGCTGTGAGGAAAGGATGTTTACTCACATGGAGGCCAGTTCAGTTAGAGCCTCATGATACTTTAAAAACTCTGCTTCACCGAAAGCCTGCAGACAAAAAGCAGGCACAAGAGACAAATATTAGAAAGTTTGTCAGTTTTTCATACAATCATCACAACAGGATGGGCTACATGGTAAAAAGGCAATTATGGTACTCATAAGACACGTTCATAGAGTTTTTGAAAAGGTGCCATATGTAAGAACTGGCCACCTTTCCAATTCATACTCAAAACTAATAACTTTTTAAAAAGATTTCCAATAAACTTAGTTTGTTTGTTATTAATTTAAATAAGAGACTGTGTATGAAACATCACAAGATCATCATGATATGTTTGATCCAGTCATATATCTCACTGACCTCTGCCCCGTGCCGTGCTTTATTGTACCCATCCAGCACCGTGTAGACGAGGGAGCTCACGCTGTCTCGGGACATGCTGTTGGAATTCCGCAGCTGTAAAAGCCAGGTGCGAAGTCTTTTACCTGTCACCGCAGTGGACGTCCCACCCAGCTCACGGAAAGGGAGATCTATTGACAGAATGGACATGTGGTTTGTAACAGTGGGGAAAGATTTATGACAAATAAAGCAAGTTAAAATCAGTAAGAGCAACAGCTTACCAGTGTCTCTGATGGCGTCCAGTGCTCTCATCCTGTACAGGTAGTCATAGGAACCTGCAACACAGACATGGATTCTTTTCGGAAAACTGCCATAAAGACTACTCATGTAGATACTTTCTGGACTGGTGTGTGTGTGTGTGTGTGTGTGTGTGTGTCTAACCAGGCTGCTTTAACCGGTCATCGTCTGGGGACAGCAGACAAGGCTCAAAGTGGATTTTCTGGACTAGGCACAGTTTGGCTTCAATTTCTTGTCTCAACTCCTACAGCACAAACACACACACACACACACACACACACACACACACACACACACACACACAAACATTACAAACACACAAAGGAAGCACCCAGCTGTAATATCATTGTTTATCAGCAGAACACTGTACAGCATCATGATGTGTGTGTGTGTGTGTGTGTGTGTGTTACCTTAGGAGCATTGTGGCCAATGGGGACATGTGGTCCTCTCCGGGACTTCATGGCAAACCGCATAATTTGTCTTTTTACAAAGATAAACAGCAAAACAAAGACCTAGAGGACAGTCAAGAGTCAGTTACCTGCAGCTTTTCAAAAAAAGTTTTAGCATATTGAGTGGGATGCCAGGGAATGATGACCAGAACCAAAAAAACAAATAAAACACACATAAATTACTAAATATATAAATAATTAAATGAAAAAAGTAAAATGAATCATACTAAACTACATTATGTATTTATTATGAATTGCTTTAGCAAGATCTGCAGTAAAAATTGTTTCGACATATTGTTGGGTTTGTTTTGAAGAAGAACTAACCGAAGACACTTCAGTCACTTGTTAGTTAACAGCAAATACAATAACTTATATGTATAACAGTTTTGATGAAGTGGTCAGATGATGATCAGCAGCTGTGTTAACCTGTGTTAAGACACATTTGCTAAGGCCTGAGTAAAGGATTAAATGTTTTGTAAAATGTAAATTAAATACAGCCCTGCGTGTTAAATTGTAAGACTTCATTCTCAGTCAGTTTGGCACTTTAAAATAAAAGCCTTTGTTTTTAAGACACCTGTGTGTAAGTTAAGCCACAGTAGTTATAAAACAGACAGTAAGTGTCCATGTTTATATTATAGTCGCACTGTTTTTGAGGTCTTTGTCATTACATTAGTGTCATCGTGAGTTATGACTTCAACTTGACTTGAATAAAACACAGTTACAAAGTTAAATAGACTCACCAGACTTCCAAAGGCCATAACAAGCACAACATTAATGCTCGACAGACGGGACTCATTCTGCATCCTGAAAGTTTTTCACTAAACTACCCGACGTTAAAGCTGGCTAAATAACGGTAAATAACGTGCTGCAGTTGACCTTTGAAAGGCACACCGTTTCATTTAGGTTGTAGTTTCTAAAACACATGAAGCTAACGTTAAACGGAAGACATAAAAACAGGGAACTAAAGTGAAGCGAAGTGCTTTTGGTCGTTACATGTCGCTGCCTGGTTTGTTGACTTCCGCGTTACTCACGTGACCACTGGGGACCGGCGTGACGTCAGTCTGACGTTTTCTCTGGTCTCTCCTGCCACCTGCTGCCTTCACAGCGACCCAACAAACAAACAAATCAGCAAACAGCAGGCCTTATGACAGAGGAACTAATTTCACAACGGAAACGCTCAGTTTTATAGTTTCACAACGACAAAAAGAAGGAAAGAAAAAAAAAGAAAAAACAATAACAACACAGACATAAAAATAAATAATTACACACGAATGGTCAACCGAACAAACAAGGTAGCCATTTATAAAGATCTATCTATAAAGAACCATCTATCTATCTAGATTAAAGTCAAGTCAAATTTGTTTCAATAGCACATTCAAAACGACACGAGTTAAACCAAAGTGCTCTATAAATACAGGCAAAAGAAAACAAAGTCAATGGAGCAGACGACACAAATCATGCAAATGCATGCCAGATGACATCAATGAGTTATGACGCCTCTCATAAAACATCCATGTTTCTAATTCCTCTCATTCACTATCATCTTTTTACTGTCATTTTATAGATTTTATCCTCTGTTTTTCTATTGCTTTATATGATATTGCCATTTTTATGCTTTTAGTTTCTTTTAAAATAATAATTCATATTGACCTTTTGTGTTTTGCCTTCTTGTTGTGACTTCCTCTGGGCTTCCTTCTGTTTGGCTTGACTGTTGAGTGTTCAGTCTTCTTATATTGTCTTCCTGAGGCTCTGTCTGTCAAAACAGTTTGTGAACTTTGTTTTTAAAGTTGCTATGAAAATAAAGTTTAAGAGCCCATTTAATAGTAGCAATTTAATCATGATCAAAAGAGATGGGCCTGGAACTGTGTTTTTAACAAACTCAGCTGAGGGAGCTTATCTGATGACCATTAAATTGTCAAATTCTCCAGTTTTCACATTCTTGCAGTTTATTTTAATGTTGCTTGACTCTGTATTGCCAGCAGACTATTTATATCCACTGTGACCTGCTGATTAAATGCCATAAAAAACTGCCCTTTCTCACAACACTTGTGCTGTATCCTACACCCTTAAGAATGAATTTAACCAGCGTGTCTGTGTGAGCAGGACAATGATTTGCATCCATCCTGCAGAGACACTGAGTGCCATTCTTCTGTCAGGAACAAGGGTGGGTGTCTGTGGAGACGTAGCTGCTGGAGCTATTTACCCCTACTCACAGAGTTATCTCTGTCCTGAGAGGAGCATGCAACCTAGCAGCCCTCTGTCTGTATGGCTGATCATTGATTGGGTCATTAGGACACAAAGGCTTGGCCTAATATTTCTGACTCAGTCTGCTATGACTTTTGACAGGCCCAGAGACATGTGAAGACATCCTTCACTTAGTGCTGCAACATGCTGATTTGGTAACCACAGTTTCCTCTGTGTCAACGGAAGACATTTGCAGGTGCGTGCAATAAGAGCAGCGCTTGAGCCTCTCAAACAAAACTGTAAGTACTGCTAATTTGTTTTATTTTATCTCATATGCATCCGTCTACTTTCTCTGCTTGTGCATTTGTGATTCAAAGGCTGTTTGTTCGCCTTCCCACTCTGCAGAATCTATTTTTCCCCTCAAACAATTCTTCTTTTTCTTTTTCTAAACCTAATCAGCCATCTCAGATACTTTTCTCCTTCAGTCCACATTACAGTCCCACGGACTCTCAACATGTCCGCCTGCACTTGAGCTCTGTTTTGTTGAACATATGTCACACAAGAGGCGTATTTTTAACAATATTTATCCCTTCAGGTATGCATGAGTCCACATGTGCTCTTTGTGGTCTCTGGTCCCAATTAAAGGTGCTCTGTTATTATGTATTTTGATACCTGTCCGGCCCGGATGATTAGACTCAGGTTTTGCCTGAGGTGGCGTGATACCAATAGGCAGTGTCGGGAGAAGTCATTCTTGTTTTTCCTTTCACACAATTATCTGAACTGTATCTCTTCTCCCTTGAGCAATGAAATGCTGATGTGAGATGGAGTTTGAATATTCTGTAGGGCGTGTACATACGCTTGTGTGTGTGTGTGTGACACATTGAACTGTAGTCAGGAATGCTACCCTGTGAGAAGAGGAAAAGAGGGAGAGAACAACAATGGGAGGGGGAGGAGAGAGAAAGAGACAGACACAGAGAAGGGAGAGAGAGAGAGAGAGAGAGAGAGAGAATAAGAGACAGGACGAGAGGATAAACCAGTGTGGCAGGTTTACGTCACTGTACACAGTCCATCATGCAAAGCTGATGGAAAGAGAGAGAGACAGACAGACAGAGAGAGAGAGAGAGAGAGTGGAGTTGGGAGCTGATGTCACTACAGAGCGCTGCCTGCATTATGAATCAACACAGCTGTGAAGGATAAGGACAGAGGACAGTGAAGGTAAGGTGCATGTGTGGGTGGATTAATAAGCTGATCTGAATGTGTATCTTCTGTATTTTCTGCTCAATCGTAGTATAAAGCAAACGGTGCAGTGTTGCCCCGGTTACCCAAATGGGAGGCTTTGTGACCTAGCAGAACAGGTGTTTCTGTAAACCGACACTCAGACTCAACTGCACTGAAAAGAACCTCAGAGACTCCCGGTAGCCTAGACTTCATAAAATGCTTCATATTTTTTATCCAGGCAGTGCTCCTCTAATTCCCCTTGTCCTGCTGTGTTTGTACAGGGAATCCACAGCTTACTGTATTTGTGTTTAATGTCAGTACAAACAACTGGATCCTGATTCTGACTTGATTAGTGATCAAAGATGGTTTGCTTGTCATGTGAACTCAGATAACCCTGATGAGCCATTGTCCATCCGCAATGGTATCTTTCCCTTTGCACGCTGTATGTAAATTAAAGTGGCTCTGTTCTCATCTTCATCCAGCTTATCTGATCACTTCACCTGAATCCATTGTTACAAGGTTTCACTCAGACTCTATGAGAGTGATACACGCTGCCCAGAGACTGATTGTGGCACTTTAATGCATTGTTTTTTCCCGGAGTGGATTGCTGTTAGGTGAGTTCTTCCAGTTTTCAGTTCAGGTTTAGCTGACGATGACAGGTAGTCATGAGTATGTTGCTTGTGTAAACAGCCACTATGATATGTGTGTACGACAGAGTCCACATTGTTCTGTAAATGGTCTCACTGAGTCAATGTGAGGGGAAGGTTTTTGGTTCTCTGGCTCTCAACTTCTATCTTTTCCCGCTCTTATCTTTTCCATCTCTACATTCACTGCCCACTTTATGCTTGTCTGCTGTGTCCTGAACTGCTCTATGATTCTGTTTGACCGTTTCAAGGAGCCAGAGCGACCACAATCCACATATCACAACATTCCAGCCCGATCCATTCTGAGGATGGAAATTTGTACTTTTTTTTTGCTTGGCAGGCAATGGCAGCTGTTTGCTGAAGTCGTGCTTGGGGACAGAGCAACAGGAAATCAAGAAAGAGAGGAGATCAGAGAAGGAATCACCAGGGAATCATCAGGAGGACCGCTAAAATATCACACGTTTTAATGCAGGATTTGTTTCTAATGAGAGGACTCTAATTCTACAAGCATTCAGAGAAACTTCTTCCAGATTGCAGGCTGAAAGACAGCTGCTTGGAATCGCTTAAATATCAAGTTCACTCTTCCGCTCTCTTTTTGGGATTTGGCACTCTCCAGGTGGTCATTAAGTTTGTTTACTCTCAGACAATGGACTTGTCCTTGCTCCCTACTCCGGCGAGTGAGTACAACAAGCAGAGGACAGAAACACGCTTCACTGTCCGCTCAGCTAACTCTCCCTCCTACAATCTGACTCGCAGGTCAGCTGTTAGGAAACCCAGAGGTATTTTAGAGGAGGAGACTGAGGAAGTCAGAGACAGAGAGAGATGCAGGACGGACACTGGCGCAAATGGTACCAACAAGGAGGAGGACCACACAGTCACTGGTTATCAAGCCAGGAGTGGGAGTCGTAGCGGTGTCAAAGGTCAGCGTGAGGAGACGGAAACATCAGGTCTGAAAATGTCTACCAAGCTGAACCAGAATGGCTTAGCAGAAAAAACAACCACAGAGATTGGCGCTGCCAACCCTGCGTCTGAAAGCCGTGGCAGGACAGATTCGAGGAGAAACAACCTGTCAAGTAGAAGCAGGAGTTTAGATTGGACAACAGGGGAAAGAAGCCCTGATCGGGGCAAAAAGGGTTATATGTTGTCAACCAAAAGAGGAAGGACCGGAGGCTTGGATGAAAAAGAAATTGAAGGCGTGAGGGGCAGGGTGATGTCTTCAGTAGAGTACTATAACTCTGCAAGAACAAGTAACGATGCTCCAGAGGGTCAGAAGTTGGACAGAGCCAGTAGAGGTCATACTCTCCCTTCGAGGTTCAGGTCCCAGTCTGGCTCTACTTTTTTAGGACCAAAAGGAGGTCAGAGTATACAGGAGCGAATAGAGAAACTCTACGGGTCAACTGGTGTTGGTAAAACAGAGGATGGCAACAAACCTAAGGACTTCTCCACACAGAAGTCATGTGAGAGGGCATCTGGGGGAACCTTCCCCAGGCGTTTCTCCTCAGGAGAGAAAAGCGGCGGCCTTAGTCCAAAGCACAGCAGGAAATCATTCACCTGGACAGAAAAAGACACTTCAGGTTCTGAGAGTTACGTTTCTCCAGGGACGAGTAAGACCACAGAGAGTTTGTCGAGGGGACAGTGGGAAGGACAGACCCAGAGCAGGTATTCAGAGGGGAGCAGACGGTTGGAGGATATTGGCACGATGTCTCTGGATAGAGCGAGGAGCAGGTACACTGTCGCAGCTCAGATAAGAGCTGCGAGGGCTGCACAGTCAAACACTATGTTAGAAGAAGGGAGATCAGATTTGTCTCGATTGAGAGAGCCAAGAGAGGGTGAAAGTGAGGATCAAGGCAGGGTGAACCATCCAGAGGAAAAGGGCAAGACTAATGGATTAAATAAGACATTCAGAGACAGACATGGATGGCTTAAAGAGCAGGAAAAAGAGAATGAGACTGAACTGAAGAGTAGCAGCACAGATGAAGATGTGTTTGAGTCAAACCCACAGAAAATCGCAATGAAAACAATCGATAGAAAGAAAGTCCCGGAGAAGTTGTCCACTGGAGACAGCGTGAAAAATAAGATCCATCAGTTTGAGGCTCTGACACAGAGATCCCAGGGTTTGGCTACAGGACAGGTCCTGATGCCCAGACGGGCCTTTTCTGTTCCAATGCAGCTCAGCAGGGCGCATGATGGAGTGAAAAAGAGTGGGTCAGCAAAAGCAATAGGTGGATTGAGAGACAAATGGGACAGTTTGAAAGAGGGAGAGGAGGAGAAGGAGGAGGAGAAAGCAACAGGAGCAGGAAAGAAGCTCGGGTCTGGGAGATCTTTATCAGTGGACGAGGTTGGACTAAGATTGCAGAGGAAGGAGAAAGAAGGGAATGATTTGTTTGAGAAAAAAGAAAAAGATACAGATGATATGAACAATTCTGCTGAAGATTTTGATAAATATTCCAGACTCAAGAGGACGCTAGAAATCCCACTAGATGGAGGATCTCAAAGACGCCGTAGACACTTTTACATAGACGAGACAGATTTCTCCAAAGTCTTAAGCCCTGAGGAGGCAAGCAAGAGATCTCCGTCCTCACTGCCATCCAACTTCAGTGACACCTCTGCTGGTGTACAGAAAACTACTATTCTTACTTCACCGGTTAGTGATGAAGACAAGACTCCAACAAACACTCCAGACCACTCACCTTTTCGTTCACCTACTGCACAACCGGAAAACCCCTCACCTGTTGCAGGGGGGAAAGGGAAACACTTCTGTCCTCAAACAAGCAGCCAAAACTCCTGATCAAGAATCCTTGCCTCTACCTCGTCCCCTCGCCACTTCGTCCCACAGCAACCTCCCCGATCTCATCTCTCCCGATATAAATCCAAACAGGAAGAAGCGAGTGTTGGACCTCGATGCCTGGGTTGCTGGTTTGAACCCAAATATCAAGGTCTGGAATGACGATGATGATGATGAGGATGATGATGAGAGTACACAGAAGGATGAGGATTCAAACTATGATTCGGACTCTGGAGAGTCCTCAGTGACCGTTACGAGTAACATGAGCCAGTCAGATCGCAGGAGCTTCTGCATGAGGTGGGTGCTGTTCGTATTATCAGATTTCTGTTTTGATGGAAGCGTTCCTCCCAACAATCAGTGATAGCTCTCGACTTTCTTCCCTGTAGTCTTTCAGATCTGTGTAACTTTGCTGGAGTTGACTATGAGTCAGAGAACGACAGCGATGAGTGGCAGCCTACGAGCCGGCGGTCTGCTTCGCTGAGCTCTGACATGTCGGCCCTGTCCTACGTGTCTGTGATGCCCAGTGAGGAGCTCAACAAGCTGCTGGAGGATGTCAGGGGCCTGGGGGACAACAACCTGCAGGTACACAGGCATCAGGCTCTTTTTACATGCTTTGCTGTGGTTTTTCAACAAATCATTCTCTGGCTGCAGTTGCACTTGTCATTTCAATGGGCCCTCCTTTAAATGGCTTTAACATGTGTCTACATATGAGTTAACAGGAATACATTACATCTGTTATTGATATAACTAAAGATATTTCTACTCATTAGGATGCAGATTATCTGTAACACTGAAGGGCTGTTAGATTTAGTGACGATGAATGCTTCCAATAATATGAAAGGTTTTTATGAAAAACATCATACTATTGAAAATGATGGTCCTGAAGTAACCTTACTATTTGACATCAGGACAACATGATATGTCAGTTGCAATGATGATCCTGGAACAACATTAATTTTGTTTTTTAAGGAACAACTCCAACCAAGAGATATCAGATAAACCCTGTAGCACACCGTATGACCATGCAAAAGGAAAGCCTCTGCTCCAGGATATAAACACATCCTCGGCTGAGCTGTAACATCAGCTAGCTTAGCTAGATAGCCAGTCAGCCCCGAGTAGATGCACATTTCTGTTTGTGCAGCAATACAGTCGGGTGTAGTCCCAGGGCAAAACAACACTAAAAAACTAACTAGATAGATAAACAGCACTACAGATGAGAGAAAAATATGGGCTTTTGGATTTTGATCTGTCCCTTTAATCTGACCTTGACCTCCTTAAGCAAATGTCTTTAAATTATCTCAAAAGAAGGAAGCTCCACCTGATGGTCAGAGGGGTTAACAGAAATGCATATATAAAAAAATAGACACACACTGGAGGCTAAGGTTACTCTGGATCCAACAGCTGTACAGCTTGGAACTAAAGTCACCCCCCTTTCTTTCACATGGATCAGACCGATTTCTTTAAAGAAAGCATATGCGATAATGCGCCAACATTAAAGCATCCAAAGCATCGGAACCTTTATTCAGATCATCTCCCTCTCTTCCCCATTTTTCCTGCTCTCGTCTTGATTTTAAAATGTGAAATATATTGTTAAAAATCACCTAAAGAGTCTAACGTCTTGCTCATTCTCTCCACCTTCTCTCTTTGCAGGACTATGACGATGTGCAGGTGGTGGTTCTCCATAAAGACGTGGGAGTGGGACTGGGCTTCAGCTTGGCTGGAGGCGTAGACCAGAACAAGCCAGTCACTGTGAGGGAAAAACACAGCCGTTTTCTCCTGATTCATACTCTATCTAAATACGTTGTCCTCAGTCTCTTCATGTGTCTCTTGACGTCTTCTTCTCAGGTTCACAAGGTGTTTCACTCTGGCGTAGCAGCCCAGGAAGGCTCCATAAGGGAAGGGGACCAGGTCTTGTCAATCAACGGCACATCGCTTTGTGGCTACATCCACTGGGAGGCCCTGAGGGTGCTGAGGAGAGCAAAGTGTCGGGATTTGGGGGTGGTGGTCCTGAGGAGGGGAGGGACCAGCAGTGCCTGTAAGGGAGGAGCTCAGACAAATGGTCCTGGACTGACACAGACTGAGGCCACTGAGACAGGTAAGAAGTCATATACTTGATTTAAAAAACTGAGTTAATTAATCTGCAGCAGTTGAAAGTGATTAACTGTGTTTTTCTGCTTTTGCTGCTCTGTCAGGTGAGCTTCTGTGTGTGCGTCTGGAGAAGAACAACAGGGATCTGGGCTTCAGCCTGGAGGGAGGTGTCGGCTCCAGTCAGGAGAACAGACCACTCACTGTACAGAAGATCTTCCAGGGTGAGAACTGAAGCTCAGTAATATAGAACTGTATGCAGAGATTTGAATATTATACAAACTCAAAGAGGTGCACATAAAATACATTTTAAGGCCAAAAGTATGAAGACAATGAGGCTCTGTCCACATGTACATGGGTTTTTCTTTTTGATGACTAAAAGCTGACCTTTTGGATAAATCATTGGAGGGCAAAGATATACAGAAACAGAGGTTTTTGGAAAGGATGAAGCAGACATGTTTGCTTCCTAGTTGGGTCTTATCAGTATACAGTATGTTGCATCATTGGCAAGTGTTTTCGGGCAATGAACATTGATGGAATGGATGATAAAGTGTCAATATTTAGAGAGACACAATCAGATATCCCAGATAGCAAAATTGTTCCAGACACATTTATCTGGTCTGGTATAATTGTGGAATGGTAGCACTTGGCTGGTTCACTTCTATTTGCCAGATCTGAGCCACAAGCAGGCCATAGCATGGCCAGATGTCAGCCAAAAGAGAACCGCATAAACCAAAGCTGGCCATCGGTCAAGTGCCATCATACCATGTGATATTTGAGATTTGAGATTTTGCCCTCTGGAATTGATATCACAATGATGGAACGGAGAGTCAACAGTGGCTGCTCACAGTTTTTTTTTTTATTATTACAAAAACAGCATTATCCAGGAGGGTTCTATGAAGAGCAGTCACATTTGCCTGCCTCATTCATGAGACAGAGTATACAGTCTGCTTCCTGTTTACACCAGCACACGCATGTTTAGTGTACGTGAAAGAGCCTTCCGTGACTACTTTACAAACTGATTTCTCACCAATAAACTGAAATGACTCTAACTTTAATGGAAGTGAATTGTATAGATCAAATTTCCTGGTGTGCTGTTTTTGCCTATATTTAACAACAGACAGGACAAGAACTCTCGATTCTAGCGTCAGACCCCCTCCCCAACCACCTCCCTGCCACTCAAACACAGTTCATAAATGTAGTGTTTCATTCACTCCGAGAAACTTGGTGCAGGCACGAAGACATCAGGTCGAAAGTCAGGAAGTATCAGGAAAAAAAGTTAAAAATTCATGTCCATGTACATGAATTATTAAATTTAAATTTCATGATTACTTCACAATCTGTCGTGACACCTGAACTTTACTCTCATATGTAACTGTGGAACATTTCATTAGAAACCCATGAGCTTTAACATAACAGCTCTATCATCCTCCATTTTTTGAGAAGTCTTTCCACAACATTTTGGACCCTGGCTGCAGGGATTTGCTGCCGTCAGCCACAAGACACAAGAGCATCAGTGAGGTCAAGCACAGACAATGGGTGATCAGGCCTCGCTTGCTGTCTGTGTTTCAGTTTATCCCACTGGGTGCTGCACGGGGTCGAGGTCAGGTCTCCCTGCAGGCCACTGAGGCGGCTCCATGCCTAACTCAGAAGACCGTGTTTATGGACCTCACTATGACATGAGCACAGTCATGTCAGAAGAACAAAGCACATGATAATATTTATAAAATATTACTGTTTGCTGCAGTATTAGGATTTTCCTACATTTGGAGCTCAAGCCATGAAAAAACACTGACAAACTGTTCAGTCGTGGATGTATTCTATAATTTTATGCCAAACGGGGAGAATGGGAAAAGAAATTCATTTTAAAGACTTAATGTCTCGGTTATGGTGGTCCTGGTACTCTTTGTAAACAGGTAGAAAAAGAGAAAGATAAGTTTATATATGTTTATTTTAATATAATTTCTAAAAAACAGACACATAACAATAACTTTACGTCATGGCTGCTTCAGGTTGACTTCTCTGTTTAAATAAAAGCCATCTTTTGAATGTTCCCTTCAGGAGGTCCTGTTGACAAGGTGTGTCCTGGTGATGAGATCCTGGAGATCGAGGGTGTGAGCATGGTGGGGATGAGACGCCTGGAGGCATGGACATTGATCAGAAAACTGCCCTCTGGGCCTGTGGACGTGGTGCTGCGTCGCCCTCTCAAACATCCGGAAACATGATGATTATTGAGGTGCTTTGCGCACATCAAAGTTCAGAGACTGATGACGGACAAGAGACTAAAAGCCATCCATGAGCAGTGACTAAGGACATGAATTAAGCGAGCTATTTGGGCCTGATGCCAGTTATTTTTTATCGTCATTATTACAAAGCCCTAAAGGAAATATAATCTTGGACTACCAGGTCAAAAGTGTGCATTCTTCTTCACTTTATCTACAGGGTTACATCTACCTCAAGGCCTTGGATATTTCTGTACCAGCCAGAATTAAACTGCACTGACGGCTCATACATTTATCAAGTGAACCAACCTTTGTAACAGTTAAAAGCTACTATTGTGGTACCTGTAAATGTAAACATATGTTGTAATATATTGTGAATAGAAGCTAACTGCATTTAGAGTTTATATTGCTTTTTAATAAATCCTAACTTTAAGTGAAGCGTCTTATGTCCAGCAGAGGGAGACAGTGTGATATGCTTAAATCTTAAACATAGGTTACATACACAATATACACAAATGACATGCATAAAGATATGCAGATCAATATATGATGGTTGAAAATCTGAAGTCGTAGCTCATCATGTAAAACACCAGTACACATAATCCAGACAGCAGATCAAGGGCCAATCCCAATACACCCCTACCACATAGACCTCCATTTTGTGCCTTCATGTCGAGGGGAAGTTGTCCTAAATTCTTGTTAAGATGCAGGGGTTATAAAAACTCTCTGTTGTCTCAATGTATTATGGGCCTATTCTTTAAAACAAGCAAAAAAAAAAACAATCGCTGCTACTTTGCGGATTTCTCTCAATTGCATTTCACCCCATTTAATGGCATCTGACGCCCCAAATTCCTGCAGTCCAGCAGCGAAGTTGCAGCAGCTGGTGCCGCTCCTCTAGCCTTTAAAGCACAGCTAGTGTGCAGTGTTCTTTCACTTGATATCTTGATTGAAAGGGTGATGTTGTAAATTAACTGGAAACATCCATACTTGTGTACCTCCATCAGACAGATGGCAAAATGTAACACAAGAGAATTCACCAGCTGAAGATGCCATGTTGGAAATGACCAGCCACATCTGTTTAAGTAAACACCGTTGATGACTGATGACATATGAGGGTCTTGAAGGGTCGTCCCATTTAATAGGAGGATATTCTCAATCACAGTGCCCTCCAACTATGTTGTGTGCCAAAACAAGGTGTAGGGATACAAAAATTGGAAATGGGATATCTCTCTTGACCCCGATCAAGGTACTTTAATGTGGCAGCAGCTCTTTCCTCTTGCTGCTAAAGCTAAAACAGGTTGAAGTTCTTGTCTTAGAACGCAAAACAAATTTCAGCAAGCAGCAAGACAACCCAATGTTACAAATCTAATTTTGCTTACACAGTATGGGACATTCAGGTTCTGGATGTTATCGATCCATCGGAACAGAGAAAGCCCTCGTGACAAAGCGGGCGAAAGCTATCTGTCCTTTTTATTACCAGACAGCGATACACCTCAAACGTAGATGTGATAAGATGCCGCACCAGCTGTTGGTGTAACTTTTGCAGTCTCCATACTGTGTCAAAGTTTATGTTATGGATATAGATAGTCATCATTTCATTTTCACTCAAATCTTTAAATTATAACCTGCGATGTAGACACATTCTTTCACCCCATGCATGTGCCTCGCTGATCAGCAATAATACTTCTCCCTCACAGCAGTTATTATGGTTATATAATTTATAAGCAGTACAGAGTTCACTGTGAGGGTCTAGGGTGATATCTTTGTCTGTTTGAAGCTTTGTGATCAATTATCTTATCTAACAACCCCCAGGAAATGTTTTTACCACACCAGTGACTATATTGTTGCACATGTATCCACCATCAGTAGCTTTTTTCCCCCATATACATTCACAGAACCTACAGGTTTAATCCAGGCCATATTAGGCTATCATTTTGTCTCTCACATGGACCTGACACAGACTGGTGACTTAAAAAATAAAAAACACAAGTATAGATGCCTATTTGTCTTTAACATCTGTGATTGATTATATATGATTCTGCCTCTGTGCTTTATTGCCCCGTGCTATGTTCAGTCAACATGTAATCACACTGTTCTTTATGGCCTCTGTTATTATGAGGTAAGGAGGTATGTCAACCCAATAAATGAGTAATAGTGTTTGAGCAGCTGTGGAGAAAAGAGAAGGAAGAGAAGGAGGGATACAGTGCACAGGTCTTCGGACGCTCAGGTGGAAGCTCATCAAAACCTCCTTCATCGACACCACCACTTAAATCAGCTGGTCTGTCTGACAACAGAGACAGAGAGTTCAGTGTGAGATGAGAAGAGCGATCTAACTCCAGCGATGATGAAGCTACGAGCTCTGAGAGTGAGGAACGCTCTGGTGCGAGAGTGCATGGCTGAGTTTTTGGGAACTTTCGTCTTGATGGTAGGTGACACTAGTTGAGTTGGCCTCTTTGGTTTTGAGGGTACAAACAAGATCCATGCTGTTTTCAGTTTATTTGGAGTTTCTGTAAATCCCTTCCAAATATATATATATATATTTTTGTCCCATAATTAAATTGTCTAGGTTATTTTAAATAGTCATTTTATTTATTTTAATCTTATCTTTAAAAGTTTTTTCTTAGTTTTGAGTGCATTAGACATTTAAGTGTGTCCTTAAATTGAAGGTTTTATTCATTAACGAAAAAAAAAACTCTTGACCACTGGTAATATTACAGCATCAAAGCTGCTCTGAAGTTCGCAATGTAGTGCTTTATTTTTCCATAAATACTAAATGTTAAATGCACGGATTATATATATGCATGTATGTATATATAATTTGGGCTCTTTTTATTTAACAATACTCATTTTACATGTGACACTTGAACCCCTTGTGCAGTTTTAGACTGAAGTCACATCGAGACAGCTTTTAAAAATGGCCTGGTGCTGTTTGGATTTACACAATGCTTCTAGTATTTTTCAGTTAGAGTGGTGAAGATTTTTTTAATTAGTTAGTTTGCAATATTTATTTAGTCATATGTATACAAATGTTAATGGACTAATAACATTTTATAATGTTTTAAATACATGGATAGATTAACACGATCCAGGTTGAGTTGACACGATAGTCCCGGCCTTCCACGTGACATAATTTCATAATTTTTTGGCATTAACCTTTACTAATTTAATTGCTCTGAAACTGCAATAAACAGATAATAAAACAATATCTATTAGTGATTTATAGACCATTAAATGTCATCAGAAGAATCCTGCATACTGCCTGTGTATGTTCCCTCTCATCTGTGAGGCCCAATCACAGATGATTTGTGATATGGTCATTTAGATACGACATTCCATTACAAGGTCAAAGTTAACGGGTTAATGAATACATTTACACTTTCACAACCTCAAACTGACCGCTGATAAGTTTGTTTGTCTGCCGTGTGCAGCTCTTTGGCTGCTCCGCTGCGGCGCAGGTGAAGACGAGCAGAGAGACAAAAGGCCAGTTCCTGTCAGTAAACATGGCCTTCTCCGTGGGCGTGATGTCGGCCATGTATCTCACCAAGGGCATCACGGGTAAAAAAAAAAAAAAAAAGCACATGAACTTCTTTTTGTGATCTTTCAACTCACTGTCTACACTGACATCCTCGAGAGATTAACATACAGTAAAATACACAATGTCAGGATTCACTTTGCTGCCTTACACTCTGACTTATGACTTTTCCATTACTGCATTACTGAGCACTCTGGATTTATTACACTAATGTCTGGAGCTCTCTGCAAAGAGGCCTTGTCCAGCTTCTCAAGGTCTTCACTGACTGATATCCAGCTCACTACAATAACTCTTAGTTGGCACACTATATGGCTACAAATTATCTGAGATTTCATTACCTTCCAGTCTCTCTCGCACCATAATTCACTTCTATCTTCTTCCTTCCTGTCTTCCTCTGCCTCCACCTCCTATTTTTCTCTGTAAGGTGCTCATCTGAACCCGGCGGTGAGTCTGAGTTTCTGTGTGCTGGGGCAGGTGCGATGGGGAAGGCTGGTGCCCTACTGCCTCTCCCAGCTGCTCGGTGCGTACGTGGCATCAGCGCTCGTCTACCTGGTCTACTATGGTTAGTCTGTCGTGGCCCTCAAACACTTCACCAGTGACACACAGATGGGCGATAGCTCAAAGAAAAGACTTGAATACCTTTGGTGTTTCTCATGTTAGCTCCAGCTGTCTTTTATGAAAGTGGAATTGATTTTTTTTTTATAGTTGCAGCATAGGGCGAGGCTCCTGGTTCCTACTTGCCAACCTTGAGACCTCTAAAATTGAGAGGATTTAAAACCTAAGCGGGGGTCTTTCCAAAACAAAAACAACAAAATAATAACCATTTTTGTGTTACATCTAACTTTGAATTCTCAGAAAACCATGCAGAATAACTGACCCCTCTGGCGTGAACTCACGAGTCTCTGACATAAACTTATTTTCAGCAGTTTCATCAGTTCATAAATGTGTTGCCCCTGTCCTTTAGAGAGTCTGTGCACTGCCCTGTGTTTGTCAGCCCCTTCGATAGTGATTGATGTCGAAGTGAACCCAATGATTGACAGAAAAACTGAAGAGGCAGATTTCATCAAATTCATTCCCCTTTCCTTTAAAACTTTATGTAAGAAGTAGCAATTATTCTTTCTTGGATGTCTGAAAGTGTTTTCCTAAGAAAATCTGAATTGTACGCCCTGGGTACAGACATATTAAAGACCACCTCGCCCCTCCTTTATATTAGCACAGCCAGTTTGAAGGTGTTGTCATGTTTGTTTTGTCAAGTTTCTGTTTCATGTTGTGTTTAGTTCTAGTCACTTCCTGTTTTATTTTGTAGTTCTTGTCTTCCCTGTTCTGTTTTGATTATCTGCACCTGTCCTTTTGTGTCTCACCTGTGTCTTGTTCCCTTGTTTGTGTCATGATATTTAAGTCCTGGTTTTTGTTCAGTCTGTGTCGCTTCATTGTTTGTGTTTTAGTCACTTTGTGTTCGTCATAATGTAATTAAAGACCTTTTTGAATCTGGGTCTTCCACCACGTCTACTACCAGCAACCCTGACAAGTGTGTCTTTGGAGTTGTTTGTCTCTCTTTGTGGTAATTTTTGTCTTTGTCTCTGTTGTCATTTTGTCTCTTTTCATAGTTTTAAATTGAATTTTGCAAAGAAATCTTAACAACAGATGCTCTGACACCTGGGCCTCTGTGCCTGTGCCCAGTAGGCCTATTCAGAAATCCATCCATGCTTATCAGACGATACTCTGAGCCATCACTCCAAACTCCAATCTCTTCAGAGTAGCTGGTAGTGGAACCCCTTATCTTTTGGATTATCTAAGGAAGATACTTGAGGAAATATTATGGATTTTCCTTAACTTTTCTGTGGATGTCTGTGTTTGTGTATTGTTGTTTGCTACATGACCTCTGTTTCTGTCCCAGATGCTATAATGGAGTTCAGTGGAGGAGATTTGACTGTATATGGCCCTAATGAGACAGCGTCTATATTTGCCACGTATCCCTCAGAGTACATGACTTTGGGCAGATGTTTCCTTGATCAGGTCAGTGGGAGGATTTGTTTTTAATATAATTCAGTACTTAAACAGCTGTTTCTTCAGTGAACTTATAATTGCTGCATTTGTACTTTCATCAGGTCGTGGGCACTGGCATGCTGATGTTGTGCATCCTGTGTTTGGGTGAAAAGAGGAATACCCCGGCTCCCGCAGAGCTGATCCCTCCTATAGTGGCAGTGATCGTCCTGGGGATCTCCATGTCAATGTCCGGTAACTGCGGTGGTGCAATCAATCCTGCGAGGGACCTGGGGCCGCGCCTCTTTACCCTGACTGCTGGCTGGGGCACAGAGGTCTTCACGTAAGTCTCTTATCTTTGGTCACATATACATTATCTATGATAGTACAGATATACAGCACTGACAAAACAAATTTCAAGGCAGATAAAGTAAAGACAGATATTTCTTTCAAACTCATATAATGACATGTGAAGAGGGACATTGTCTACCTCTCAGAGGTCAGTGACCTTTTGTTTCTCTGAAAATGCCAGAGGTTACCAGAGGTTAGAGGAACATGAAGTGTCGGCGTGTTACAGAGCATCTGAGTATGATCCACTGTGACCCTTCACCTGATTAGATCTTATAACCCTATGGCTATTCAGTAGTTCCATAGCTGTTAAGTACTCTTTGAACTTCTAATCTAATCGATTAAAGCTGAATGAATTGATTCTTCACCACTAAACTCCATCACATAGAGCCCTTTGTTCCTGACCCCCCAACAGGTCCAATATTTACTGGCCATTCAGTGATCTGCCAGCAATAGCTGCTTGCTAGTAGCCCTTTCACACTGGGCAAAAAAACAAAACACCCTCTAACATCTGGCATTTGTTTTCAGTAGGAATTAGTTCAATTGGCATTCATTGCCAGGTCAAATCACTTTGCATTAGTCACAGGTATTTATCGACTCCAGCGCCGATTGGCTGTGATGGACACATGGGTGAACACGTTAATTTACACCCCACTGTCGATGCAATGCTATGACAAGTGTAACAGTTTTTCATCCGTCTCTGTTCATATTCAGAGCTCAGACATAGTTCAGTCTGTGTTGAGTTTGAAAAAGAGACTGAAGTAAAAACAATGAAACAAAAACCAACAAAAAAAATAACCACTGCTACTCTGCCATTCATGCTGGTTTCTATACTGTTCCCTGTCTCCAGTCCGTTTCTGATGTTGAAAGTAACACAGCTGAAACAACAAAAAGATTTACTGGCTATTGGAAAGGAGCGAATTGCCTGTTTTTTGCAGGTTTATCCGCCTCTTAAAGTGGCAACAGACAACTTCCGTCCCCCTCATGTTTCCAAGTGGTATAACTGTCGGCACCACTGGGTCGCTTTCTGTTTCCCTTAGAGCCACAGCTACCTACAACACAGGAGATTATGTTTTCATTTAGTCTATAATGAGGAAATAAAAGCAGATAGAAATGGTGCCAGGCTGTCTGCACGACTGGTACACCAGCCTTTATGTTCTTTGGAAATTTCGTGCAGGTGGTAGACAGAATCGATTAATACAGGCAGTGTTGACATTATTCTAGTGCCATTGCGCTGTGAAATCAGCCTCTTCTTCATAATGATAAATAAAGATTTAAAATGAAAAAAATAAATAAAGACATCAAGTCATAGCTTGGTAAGTTTGTTTGGTGCCAGGAGGGCAGTGTGTAGTCAGTGAGTTTGCCTGAGCATGTTTTCTAAAAGTAGCTACTTGCTGGAAAAATCCAGCAAGGACAAAAATCCATGATCCATAATTAATCTGTGGATTCGTCACTGCAAGCGATACTTCCACACATTTACTGTCAAGATAAAAATAGTGTTTGATGTCGCTTTAAGCAAACATAAAAAGACAAATCTCAGTCGCTAGAGAATAAACTCATGTGTTTTTTTTTGTTTTTTTTTATCTGCTCTCCAGGTGTTACAACTACTGGTTCTGGGTACCCCTGGTGGCTCCACCTATAGGAGGGCTAATGGGCACTTTTATGTATTTGGTCTTCATCGAATGGCAGCTGCCTGACCTGGACCAACCTGACAACCTCTCTCTCTCGTCCATTAGTGAGAAAATAAAGCAGCCCGGCTCCACGTGGGAGAAAGATGTGGAGTTAAAGTGTTCACATTTATGAGTGTTACTGTTATAACATGCGTCCTGTATGACAAAGCTGCTTTTGGCCTTCCTGTTTAAAGACAGTAATGTGGTTTTAAATTGTTTTTGAGAGAGCAGACATGAATATGTGAGTCTAACCACTGTTCAGACATGCATACATCACAAGAGGGATTTATTATTAATATACTCTGAACTATGAACTGAGCTTCTACTCACAGCCAGTAGAGGTGGAGGCAGCTGAAAGAGATATTGATTGAGTGTTAATGCTGTTTACACTGATGCCTGTATTATTCAGAATATTGATTTATTCTCGGTAGATTATATTACTGAGTTGTATTTACTGTTTGTGAAATGCCTTGATGAGTATTGAGGACATGTTAAGCTGATTTAATAAAACTTTGCTCTGAAAAATAAAACATCGATATCGCTCATAACTACAGTGATAAACTTGGTTAGGGGTTAGTATCATTATGGTAAATGCTGTGTTTCATTTATATCTGTTTTGAAATCCTTACAGAGTATATTTTGTATTTTTCACACATAGCTGAAAGAGCAGGAAACCATGTCATTGATGCATTTGAGCCTGTTGGGAGGTTTGCTTTAGAAGAGGGTCACTTCAGGGACTCATTTCATAACATACAGCTCTCCGACCTCTGGAGGTCCACATTATGATTACCTGACTCATATCATCAATGTTTTAGATTGCTTCGGTCTCTCCAGTCCATCTGGGATGCACTCGAGAAGATGGTGAAATGGGTTGATTACAGAGTAATGATGTGTTCACAAAGGTCAAGACTGTATTCAATTGGTGGTCTGTGACATTGACAATGTCACAAACTGCACGTGACATCGATTCACAATCAATAACAGGACAAGAGAGACAAGAAAGCAATCTCATTGGTCCTTTCACTCAAAATATTAGTCTTTAGAACATCTATTTTTTTAACAATAGAGCTGCTCCTCTGCAATATTCCAGTGCTTCGTCAGCTATGGTTAGCCCACAATTCAACAAGATAGATTTGGCTTTTTTCCTGGCCATACAGTTTGGATTTGTCATCATCTCCCTCTATGTTCTTGGTTTATGCCATATATATATTGTTTTGACACAATAATAAAATCAATGTCCATATTGATCTAAACAAAAACACAAAAAGAAAAATGTACTTAAAAGAACAAAAAAATTAAAAGAAAACAACTGGTGTACTGTCAGCTGCTTTCAGCTTTAGTTGACACACTGGTTGTGTAATAACAAACTAGACACGTTTGAAACTGGACCGGTCTTGTTTATCTTTAAAATGTTTAACTGTTTGACTCATTATGGACAAAAAAGATTAAAAATAGCTACTGCAGCACCAGAGATATAACCTTTTTATTACATGCATTCTTCTTCCTTTTCATATCCTCGTGCCTACATTACCCACAATGCAAATTAGCCCCTGAGTGACATCAGTATAGGTTATTTATCAGATGACATGCGGCTTCCTCTGGAGCCACAGCCACGCTTTATAGATTTTTCACATATGCTGTAGTAACCCAAATGACCTGTAAAACACTGCAAAGTAACTAGTAACTAACGAATAAATGATCTATTGGTGAACCATGAATTTGAAAACACTACTAGAAATATGAATAAAAAATAAGATACAACTTCATTGATCTTGATGGAAAATTTTGAGCCAGAAATTGCTCAAAAATACACCAACATAAGAATAAAATGCAAAAACACAACTGACTAAAAATAAAAAAAGACCAAAAAAATAAAAACTAATATAAAAAAGGTTGGAAATATAATGATATTGAGAAGTAGAAGAAGGTAATATATAACATGTAAGTGCATAAAAGTAACATTGCACATGAAATTTAAGGTAATAAATATATTTATACGTTGAGTTCACACATGCAGTGTAGGTTTCAACAGGAGGGTCACGAGTATTTTTGGCATCATGGTGGACATACTGCAGATGTTGCGACCTTGAGCAGTGAACAGATGTTGGAGCAGAAAGTGCTGACAGAGCAGTAGAGGGCGGTATGACACAGAAGGAGAAGAGGCACACGGTTATTGATCAGTAGAGTGTGTGTTCAGCAGATAATTGAATGTGTTGATAATAAAGATAAAGGGTTAAAAGCAGCAACAAATCTGAATTAATTTAAAGTATTCAAAATAGTTGTTATTCCAAACATCGACACTGATGCTGAACAACATGTCAGATACTCGTGTGATTTGAAGGTGCGATAAAAATATGTTTTAATCAGATGAGAAAGACCTTTTTTTTTTTTTTTTTTTTATGCCTGAACAAATTAAATAAATAAACTTTCTTTGTTTTCATTACATAACCTGAATACTCATACTGTTCTACTTTGTTTGTGTTCTGGACCTTATTTTCCAGCTTGTTTGTTCAATTATAAAAAAAACATAAATATTTCTTAGTTTGTGTTGTTACCTCATTAATATTGTAAAGTATCAAAACTGTGAGTTTGAATTTCTTCTCCAAAAACTACTATAGTGCCCCTTTAAGGTTCTGGGGTGCAGAAGGTGCAGATGGAGGTGGAGAAGGTGAAGGAGGTGCAGCCCCCAGCCCCTCCTCCTCCTCCCCTTCCTCCTCTACCTTCCTCCTCCCTCTCCTCTCCTCTCCTCTCTCCTCTCCTCTCCCCTGGCCGGAGCCGAACCCTCCCTCACCTCGACACGGTGCCTCCAGCTCATCCCGGGCTCCTGCTTCACCCTCCTCCCCACCTCATCAAGGACCGGTCCGTCCCATTCAAGCCCGGAACCTTTATCATGACTTCGGCGAGAGGGGCAGCGAGGATGTCTCCAGGAGGAACATAGGCGGATATATATCTAAAAAGACTTTTTAAAAAAGGTAGGCTTGCTGTTGTAGCTGTTGTTGTTTGGCCGTCCTCCTTCATGTTTGTCCAGTTTGCGCTGCAGTCTGACCCTAGACCAGCTGAAAGTGTAGATGTTTCTACAGTGTTCAGCACACACAGCAGACACGGCTCCTAGTTTCAGAAGTTACTGTAGTCTGGCGTTAGTCAAAACATGTTTTCCCAAAGTCAAAGTGAAAGTTAGTCACGACACTGTGCAGCTCCCTCCAGACACCGGTGCATTTCCTCTAATGGATGTCTCACAGAGCTCATGGTGTCTGATTCAATTTGAGCGGGCTGCTTTGACTTTGTTAGAGTTATTCTTGTCTTCTGTTGTTTCCAGTCTGCTTCCTTGTGAAAGTGACTGACCTACAATGAGAGGATGACATTCAGTTACCACAAAAACATCAGCGTTTAACAACAACTGCTCACTGTTACCTGAAGACAGATGTTGTGTTGGGCACGGCAGACACTGGAAATTATTGTTATGATAACCTTGTGTTGATTATAGTTCCACACATATCTATAAGTTGGTCATTTTAATCAATACATTTACAGTTAATTAAATGTTAGTTAATGGTTATTTCAGTTGCAACGTTATAATCTGTATCCAAATAATGTTTAAAGATCAACTACGCAGTATTTATTAACCATTAACTGCATAATAAACGTCCTATAAAGCATTTCTATGTATCCTAACAGTGTAATTGCCATTAGTTAATCAACTATAAATGTACTGTTTATTAAATATGGTTATTTTAAACTGTCACCTATCAACTGATTCCTCCTTAAAGGGGCACTATGTAGCTTTGGAGAAGAAATTCACACTCAGAATTTTAATATTTACAATATGAATAATAATACAAACTCAGAAAAATATTATATTTTTTTCCACAACTGAATAAACAATCCGTTTAGGGCTAGAAAGGTGGCAGGGTCCGCCAACTATGAACAAAGTAATCAGTATGAAACTGTGTTGTCCTTTAAGGTCAGTTTGTTAATTCAGTCATGTAAACAAAGAAAGTTTGTTTGTTTAGGCATTCAAAAGAAAATGAGTCAATGAAGATCTTTCTCTTCTGATTAAACTTTCCTACCCAAAAACTACGTAGTGCACCTTTAAGAAATATACAACCTGCCTTCTTAGCAGGTCAGTAACATAGTGATTTGACTCTGTTAGAGTTCTCGTGGTCTACTCTTGTTCTCTGCTCCGTTATGAAAGTAACTCTGAAGATCTACAGTACACTTGTTCATTTTAGCAGAGCGCAGAGGCCACAAGAGACCTGGCTATATTAGTATCTGTGTGACAGAATCACATGAGATTATAAACCCTGTAATTAAATTACTCCTCAAGAACGACACAACCTGCCCCTCAGCGCAGGCCGAGCGTTTAACGCTGTCACGATATCAGATATTCACGACACGATTACCATTCACAATAATGATATGAAATTTGAAAAGTAAGTGCTGGTCATTAAAATCCTCTGTAAGGAGGATTTTCCTCTGTAACTTGGTTACTTTAGGGAGATGGTGAGAGAATCTGTAACCATAACTTAAAAAACAAAGCAGATAAAAAGAACAGTCACACTCATTTACTAGAAAAAGGCAACTAGACGAACTCATTAACAAAAGACCAAACGTCTCTGCTGGATTATTCACACGATATCATCGCGTGTGTGTGTATTATAACACAATATCAATATTTGCTTGGCTTCTTCATTCTTCATCAACAGTAGTCTAATCTTAGGGTTTATGTTGACGGGATGTCATGCAGATATCAGGAAAACTAATAGAGCTTCAACGATTCATCGATTAGTTTTCAACTATTAGATTTATCTCCCACTATTTTCACAGTTGATTAATCAGTTTGAGCGACTTTTTAAGAAAAAAGATAAATAAAAAAGATAATAAAAAAGATTAAAATGATCAGATTCCAGCTTCTTAAATGGTAACATTTGATGGTTTCTTTACCCCCTTATGACAGTAAACTGAATATCTTTGGGTTGTGGGCCTCATCTTTGGCCCTGGGAAACACTGATCGACATTTTCTGACATTTTACATCAATTCACAGGCAGATTTATTGACGTCGAAAATAATTGTCAGTTGCAGCCTTAGAAGCTATGTTAGGATTTCTTCTCGGAGCCTAGTCTGTCACATGGGATGCTTTAAAATCCCTTGAGCTCACCCTGAATCCACTTTATTACCTGCTCTATTTGTGGCGAAACAAAACAAACAAAGCAAAATGAAACATCAGGTTCATCACACCAAGAGGGTTATATAGCCTTTCTACCGACAGATCAAAGAAACTACAAACCGACTAAACTGTTTGAGAGTTATCCTGAAATATATTCGTTTCATCCGAAGAGATTAACAGTATATAGAATAAAGAGAAGTCACCAGTGAGCAGACACAGACAAACCGGCTTATTAAGCAGTGCATGTCTTGTTGCTTTTTGCCATGTTGAAAATGTGAGGCACTGAGTTTGGTCAGTTTAAAGCTGCACGTTTCATAAAGGATGTCTGCCGCTCCAAAAACCTCTACAACTTCAGCCGGACTCCAGCGAGAGACATATACACGCCAAATAAGGTGCTCAGATATGCAGCGTGTCCCTGGTGTTTCTGGCTTCCTCGGCTGCCAGCTTAATTCCATAAGGGCACTGCAGGTCTGTAGGGTTAGACAAGACACCGGCCACAGATGGGCCGAGATAGATGGAGGGAGGGAGGGAGGTGACAGGTGAAGGACTGATGAGAGGAGAGAGGTGAGAGAACATTGGCAAACAACTCTCAAGCCACCGTCTCTATTAGATTGTGTAGAAAGTGAGCAGAGACCATGCAGTGGGAGGGGAGAGTGTATGACAGGGCGAGAGACGATGCTGGAAACTGTAGCTGAAAACTGATCTGCCCAGCTCACATGGAGAGAGAGGCAGAGCTGCTCTTTCTCAGGAGTTATTGATTGGGAGCTCGCTGCCCCGAGCTGCCGCCTGCCATACTGTTTGTGCCTTCTTGTATGCACGACACAGATGTATTACGCCTCGCCTCCGCAGCCTCATCCCTCATCTTTCTCATCTCTCCTCCCCTGCACCGTTACTTAGCCGAGATAAAACACAGGGAGTGAAAGCAGCGAGGTGTGTAATGTTAACAGCTCAGCACAAATGGAAAGAGAGGAGACACGTGTGGAGAGCAAAAGCGCCGCTCCATTACTGACTCTCATCCACTGTAGGAGGAGACTGACAGGGGATCTGTCCCGAGCCACCGGTCCCCTGATACTGTGTGCCACAGAGACAGATGCAGCTCTCTGCTGAATGTCATTTCCTCATTACGGCTCTAACAGACCAGAGATGGTCTGGTGTGTGTGTCCTGATGTGTAGCGGCTGTAATGCCTGATTGATTTTCTGCTATCTGTCTGTGAGGCAAATACATGTTTTTCACATTCTAAAATCCAAAAAAAGAAACATGACAGTAAATCGAGTGCATCGTATGAATATGGTTCTCACTCCTCGGTTCCTCTCTTCACAAAAAGTCACTTATGTCCTCGTCGTCCTTCACCTCTGCTGGAGGTCAGTCACAATTGAGGGTCAGTCTGTATAATGATGTCATTGTCAGTGCTACTTCATGTTTTTTTTTTATTCATTTGAATGGCCAGGTTAACTGATATCCAGTGATGGAATGTAACCAAGTACATTTACTCAAGTACTGTACTTAAACTTTAATGTTGAGGTACTTGTACTTTACTTGTGTATTTCCATTTTCTTCTACTTTATACTTCCACTCCACTACATTTTGGAGGGAAATATTGTACTTTTTATTCCACTACATTTATTTTATCAAAGCCAAAGCAGCACATTGCTTAATTTGTTTATTTTAGATTCAGATTTCAAAAAGAGAAATCAGAGAAAGACAGCGTCATAGCTTATAATAATGCAGCGCAGTGAAGACACAGAGGAGACAAGCGTATACAACACAGATCTGCCTGTTTGTCACTGTTAACAGAGACTCCCATCGGCAGTATAGTTCATACACTTGATGGATTAACCCCAGAACTCTAGAGCAACGAGGCGTCATGATCAAAGAAAGTTTTATCCTGTGGACACTTCTGTTCATATTCTCATGTTCCCTCTTTTCTTTGTTCCTTCTCCAGACAATCCCATGGGCCATAGCAGAAGGACGCTGGCAGAGTGGAGATGTTTAGAAAGAGGCCTCCTCCAGGTCAGTACCTGACACTAAGCACACCGGGGTGGAGTATCTCTTTGAGGATGAAGCTCACACAGCCCTTCAGAGTCTTTTTTTTTTATCTGCTGCCGTTAACAAGTGTTCTTCATGGCTGGATTGTAGCCAGATTACACTCAAACACGTAAGCATTATACAGGTGTAAATGCACAAAGGATGCATGGAGGATAGATCCTCATCTGATCTTCTGAAGTGTCGAGGTGTTCAGGGATGCATTAAGAGCTGAAGAACATCATGTTGTAAACTTTTATGATAAATGACTTACTCTACTTTACTTATTATATAGGCTAATATCTGTACATTGGTAGGTGTGTAGACAGACAGTGTCATCACTGGTGATGGCTGGAAAGACTGAAAAGAGCAGCCTTCAATTCTGCTGCAGCTGCTTTGACCTCAGTTTTAAAAAGAAAAAATATATTTGTGCACAGTGCAGAGGGGACCGGGCTGGGGCGGTGATAGTACTTTATTCAAGGTGTCCAGACAGGGTCGGAGGGAAGAGCCATCCTATCAAGGATGCATTGCAGGATATTAAAGGAATCCGTAAATCACATCTTGGCATGCAAATAAAGTTTGATCTTAAAGTTGGTCTCTTGTATGCTTTGCTGTCATCATTACGACTTCGGAGCTCTGTTGGGCTGATACATGGCATGTGTGTGATTGCAGTGTTTTTGTTGTTTTTTTGCGCCTGAGGATGCATTTTTGTAGAAGAATCCTATTCATGATTAAATCTGTTCTCTCATCTTTGCTTCAGATTGTATCTGTCTAAAAAAAGATAGATTCATGTCCATCAGGTTCATTACTGGGCTTTAATTATACCTTTATTATAGCTGTGACTCTTAAATGTCAAAATGAATATTTTCAACCATATGTGCAGTTGACCAGTAGTAGTAGAAATGCAAGCCAGAAACACCACCTGCAGCTCCTTCAGTGTGTGTGTGTGTGTGTGTGTGTGATAACGATATGCTTCATATAATACCTATATGTGTCCAAGTGTGCGCGCCTGTCTCTGTATAAACGTGAGGTCGGCATCCTTCAATGTATCAGCACGAGGCTCTCAAGCAGCACGTGCTCAGGCACCTGCCTGGCCCCGCCCACTGCGGTGCACCTTATTGCAGGAAACCGGGACCGCTGCACGAGACAGTTTGGCTCGGGAGCGCCGCAGCTCTGATTGGGTCAGCTCGTTTCTTTACAGATCCAAAATGGCGCCTAGTTTACCCTCATCCAGCGGCTCGCTCAGCTGTGGCAACCCTGCAGAGGCGGTTGCCATGGTAACGTGCATCAAACCTCCACAGCCTGTGTGATTACGTCATGCCTCCAGCGGACAGTGTTGATGTTGTGGATGAGACTCTGCGGGCTCTGCATCAGGTTATCGATAAAATACACTCAAAAGAAACTTAACAAAAAACAACCTCAATGAGGACGATTTAGTCCAAAATCTGCATATTTAATAAGCTTTTTAATTATAATTATATATTATTATTATTGTTAGCAGATTGACCGTGAGGTCGCTTACCTACCTAACTAAAAAAAAAAATGACCTCAGTGTTTTTGCGGCAGGAGGAGGGAGAGAGAATAGCGCGAGGGACGGGCCGAGTGCGTGCACGTGTGTGCGTGTGTGTGTTCGCGGGAGGCAGCGACAGAGGGGCAGGGACGGGACGGTGCGCGGTCAATCCAACTTCACCGAAGTTGGGACCGGAGCTCTCAGCGTCATCCCCCGCGTCCGTCCGAGATGCGGCGGTCGTCTGTCGGTGAAACAGTGAAGATCACATAGACGGAGACTGTTAGAGAGGACAAGATGACGGTCCTCAAGGACCTCCCGGAGAAATGGTTCCCAGTCGTTCTCCCTCTGCAGAGGAGGAAACAGAAAGGGCTGAATGGAGCCAAGTCGCAAAAGAAGCGCACAGGTACGAGTCTGCGTGAAGAGTGTTTGCTGACATCTTCATCATCATCATCATCATCATCATCATCATCGTCACCATCATCATGGAGAGGCACTTGGTTCTAAACTCCACGTCACTGTTTTCAAATAAACATTTCTTGTCTTCATCCCCACTGAGTCCAAGTTTCACTCCTGTTCTTCATCACACAGCCCACACTGAATACTTATCTGTGTGTCAGTGTGTGTGTGTGTTCAGTGTGCACCTCATCATTATCACATGTCACATTACAGACCTAATTGGCTTTTTAGTACTGTGCCACTTTGTGTGTGCTGGTCCTGTAGCCGCTGAACTTTGTCATTCTGTTTATGAGACGCCAGCATCTGACATCAACTTAGAAACAGATTAAATAACAGGGAAATAATGATGATGATTGTATTTCTTCAGTGTGTTTTGGTTTGGTGTCACCTTTGTTTTTGTTTTTTCTGTCCCTGTATTAGGAGATAAACTGTCTCAGTGTTGCTGTTTTCTTGATGTTTAGTGCTGATTATGCGTCTGTGTTTACATGTGAAAATAGGTCTGATGATGTCCTTGTCTCTGCCGCCTGAGACACTGATCAATCTTCCAGGCGCCAGCCCCCGCTGTAACTGCACTGCCTCGTCTGTATCCCTTATTCTTTAGCTTAACTATCACAAATCACGCTGCATGGGCACCTTCATTTGACCTCCAGCCCATCAGTCTGTCACTGTGTCACTCGCATTGCTTTCCAACAAATTAGATCACTCCGTGTGTGTGTGTGTGTGTGTATGTGCACGACTGCAGATGATTCCACTATCCCATTTTCTTCTAATTGAATCAGCCTCAGTGAGTGATGATCACTTCTGCACAGAGTCTGTTCTTGACTTTGCTCTAGACACGGCAAGGACGACAGCACAGCTCAGACTGACTGTGCTCTGTGTTGTCATCGTCGCTGTGACTTCAGTGTGCGCTCACCGTGTTGTGAGAGTGTGCGTACCTCATGGAGACTCTGAGCTGTGGCACGTGCACTCACATGTCCAGACATGGGGGTGTTAAAGAGACGAGGGGGCGGGCGGAGGAGAGAAAATCACTTTCTTAGTCATTCTGTGTAAGATAGCATGATATTAAGTATTTTAGCAGGTATCAATATTTATGTGCTCCTTCGTGTATCAGTTGTTTATTGAAACCTTATGCGCGCAGCAGAGTAGGCTTCTCAGTAATGGAGCTTTATAGATTTACAGACTTGCTGTGTAGCATCTAGTCTGCGTCAGGGCTTCTAATGCCCTTGAAGCTGTCAGAGACATTAAACACTTAATGGGCAGTTTGCTAAAAGATGCTCGTGCATTCAGGTTGGGGTGGTCAGCCCGGTCCTGACATCAGATGCTGTGAAGCCTCTGTGTCTCTGTGCTTACCTGGCACCTGAATCTCGGCCCCTTCGTGGTGGGTTAATGCCGCCTTGTCAGCGGCCGTGAGACAGATCTCTCTGCTGAACACTTGCCCCAGAAAGCAACATAACGACCTTCAGGTAGACGGGAGGAGTGCCAGAGGGGAAAGGGAAGAGGGGGGGGGGGATTAGAAGAGTTTCAACAGAATAGATGTTGGAGGATATGCTCCTACACGTCCAGACACATCTGATATTGTTATTCTAACCAGAGTTTAGAAGAGGAGACATATCAAATACCATCAGCACTGGATTCTTATATGGTGCAGTTTTATATACACTCAAACAGCCCTCACTTAAATTAATTAATTAAGAGCTGAGTGATGCCCTAAACTTTCTGATTTTGTATTAATTTATTTTCAAATTAATCAAATTTCTTGATTTGTGAGTGTGTATTTTATGTGTATGATCAGTTAAAACCAGACCTTTCTGCCTGGATATTTAATGAATCAACATATTCTCAAGAGAAGGCTGTCACAAATTCAGTTTTGATTTTAATTTTTGAAACTCTCTCCCCCCTTCTCTGTTTGTGTGTGTGTGTCTAGCTTATGTCTGAAGAACAATGAAAACAGCACTTGCGGCTTCAAAAAGCCACAGAAAAGACACGATACGATACGATACGATACGATACGATACGATACGAATACGATACAACTTTGTGGTCAGTTTACACTGTAGTTCATTTTGTAGCCTCAGCAGCTCTGCTGAAGAAGTTAATGCCCGGTTTGATATACAATAACACATATTCATAAAAGCACATCGAACACTCATGACCATGAAACATATCACATTATATCCTCAGAAGAGATTCTGGTAGCAGGTCTGAGCGTGCTCTTGTTGTGGATTGCTTAAATGGAGTGTGTCACACGTTTGCTAATCATGTTTGCACAGATGTGGAGTTCATTATATATATCACACTTGATACCATGTAGCCTGTCTTTATTAAGAATCTGTTGATCTTTAGTATGTGTAATATGTTATTGTACACATCATATAGACTGTGATAGAAGATATTGTCCACTTGTTCTGTTACATTTGTTGTAAGTCTACCTCAGTAGCTAGCGTTTGGTAGAAACAAATGAGGAGATGGAGAATACTTTGTATTTTCTAACTTGACTAAATGCGCTGTGGCAGCAGCCCAGCTGGTCTGTAGTCAACTGCGGCTCACCTGCCGCATCAAATCTGTCTTATAACCCGACAACAAAGGGACCTCTAATGGGATCTCTTTAAGTGGCCTTTGTTTGTTTGGCGAGGCTGAACACAGCAGAGACACAGATGTATTGTTCGCTTTGAGCTGTACGGAGTTTGACAGGGCTTCACACTGCTGCACAACACAGGAAACCACAGGTCTTTGTTTATGTCAGTGCATGTGATGCTGATGTTTATGGCCTCTGTTGTGTGATGATGTCCCTTCCTGTGGCGCCTCTCTGCCGCTCAGCCATCTGTCGAAAGTGTGTTAGGGACTTTGTGGTCTCAGAGCCACAGTGTTCAGTGCAGAGAGGCCTCTGCAGAACATACGTTTTGGCCCTGAATTTTATAGCTGTGCGTGTGTGTGTGTGTGTGTGTGTGTGTGCATGTAAACTGTGCAAAGCAGGCCAGTCATTTCATTTAAAAAGCAGCCTCATCAATATTAGAGGAGACAGGCCGAGTGGAGGAGGAGGAGGAGGAGGAGGGGGGAGTCCCAAACTACTTTACATCAGCATAAACACAAAGCTAAAAAGAGCAAGAGGATGAAGAGCGGGGTCAGGGGGAGAGAGAGGAAGAGATTTCACACTTTTAGTTTTATTCTCAGTAGATTTAATCCTGCACACAAGTGTAATGGATGTAATGCTTCATCTGTGATTACCTGTAATGGGTCCCAGTGCTCCTGTTGAGTCATACAGATGTGCACACTCACAGCTGTGGAGCATATCTAGCCGAAATTTGGACCACCAGTCATTAGGAGACAGGCAGCAGCTAGTTAAAGACCAGAGGTAATTAGGTATTAGTTCTGATGTGTGTGGATGTGAGACAGAATGATTGTGTCTGCTCAGATAAGCCCCAGCAGACGCTCCAGCCTCATCGATTTATAAATGTATGCACAAACATATCGGACTGTTGTCTCCTTTACTTTCTTTCTCTGTCCAGGAGGGAAGTACTGATATTGACTTTCTTTGGAAATCACTCTTTGAAGAACAAAGATGAAGCCGTTGGAGTGCTTTCTGTTTGTCTTTGTTGTGATACCATCCATTTATGACTCATTTTGTGTCTGCAGAGGAGGAGAGAAGGGTCAGAGCCAATGACAGAGAGTACAACGAAAAGTTTCAGTATGCGGTAAGCCAGTTTCCTCCTCGTACGTGTTCCAAAATAAACACTCTGTCATTAAAGGTCAGAGGGTGTTCAATCTTTTAACCAATCAACGGAAATATTGTGAAAGTCTTTATATGTTTTTTTTTTGCCTCCTCCTCATCCAGAGTAACTGCATCATGACATCCAAGTACAACATCATCACCTTCCTGCCCGTCAACTTGTTTGAGCAGTTCCAGGAAGTCGCCAACACCTACTTCCTGTTCCTGCTCATACTGCAGGTGAGGAGAGGAGGTGAAGGAGGGATGAGAAAGAGGGATGAAAGCAGGCACATAGTAGAGTCTATGCATTTATGTCTTTACGTGTGGGTGCAGCAGGAGTTTCAGAGGCTGGTGAGTGACAGGTTCACGTTTGTACCAAGATGTGTCAGAAAGTGAATAAGCAATTTCACTTGAACAACTTTCACAGTTTATGAGTCATAGGTTTTGCAGCCCAAATTTCACAGTTACAAGGCTCCACCTTTTCAACATTGCCACTTCAGTTTTTCTGATGCTAGAAGTGTGGCTCTAGGGTTGGCAGTGTCAGTCCACCACTTTGGTCCAGACTGAAATTTCTCAACAACTACTGCATGGATTACACTGATGGATCCTCTAGCTCCAAACGCAGGTCAAAATTTCAATTAGTCCAATTTGTTTTAGCACAAAACTAACTATGTTCCTATCAACCTCAGTTGTACTTTGTGTGAAGTGATAATGAGACAAATGTTAGAATGCTAACACACTAAGCGTCGCACCAGTAACATCAGCATTGTCATTGTGAGCATGTTAGCATGCAGATGTTAAGGACAGCCTAACAGAGCCTGGCTGCTGGCTCTAGTCTTGTTTTGTGATATTTTTGTGATAAAATTGCATTATAGTCAAGGTACTTTGTTTCTCATACTTTGCTGAAGTTATTAACCTCTTTATGGACATAAGCTTACAAAAAAGAAGCATGCAAACAAATATGTGTTTGAACTGGGAATTCACTGCACACTTTGAGCCATATTACGAACCTAAGCAAGGTCAACAAAGCTTAGCAAAGTGTTCCTAAACTCATGTAGTAATATCCTTTGTGGTGAACCTTGCCCCACCCTTGCTTGTGAAACTGAGCCTTACCCAATCACGACACTCTTACCTGTTACCAATGAACCTGTGGGGTGTTCCAAGCAGGTGTTTTTTAAGGTGTCACAGCTTTCTCAGTCTTTTGTTGCCGCTGTCCCAACATATTTCTTTTTTTCAAGAATAAGCATATATTTAGATGAGGTTAAACATTAAATGTGCTGTTTTCAGTGTCAACATGGATTAGCAAATTAAAGGGTTGTCCCAGCACACGGTATGGTACAAGTCAGGTGCTCTCAGGTTCTTAAGGAGCTCAGCGGCCTGCCGTGTGGCGAGGATCAGATGCAGCTATCTCTGACTCTCACAATGCCTTTGTGCCCTTAATCAAACTAATCTCTTCTCTCTGTCTCCGTCCAGTTAATACCTCAGATCTCCTCCCTCTCCTGGTTCACCACCATCGTGCCTTTAGCTCTGGTGCTGAGCATCACTGCAGTAAAGGATGCCACAGACGACTATGTGAGCAGCTTTTTTCACGCAACACATACTTGATTTTGCTATGTAATCTCGCTTATAGGCAGGATAACGTTACAGTGAAGGACAGTGCAAGGACTCACAATGATTTTGAGCAGACCTTAGATGTAGCTCACTAGCAAGCGGCCATTTAAAATATGATGAGCCTGACTCGTTTCCCTCCAAGCTCACGGTGATCTTTGTCTACTGCAGTTTCGTCACAAGAGCGACAACCAGGTGAACAACCGTCAGTCTCAGGTCCTCATCCGTGGCTCGTGAGTCTCCTGTTTTGGCGTTTGCCACCAAGCACATGCCATCTCTTGCTTCCGTATCTAAATCTGCTTATTATAAAATGAATTATTCAGGTTTTATCAGTTTATCTTTACAAATTTGTTTCACTCTCATCTCTCTTTCCCTTTTTATCTCTGTTTCAGGCTACAAAACGAAAAGTGGATGAACGTTCGAGTGGGTGATATCATTAAACTGGAAAACAACCAGTTTGTGGCAGTAAGTGTGTGCACCAAACACACACACACACACTGATCAGTACTCCTGCAGAGCCCATTTTAATCAAGATGCATTGTGCTGTACGCCAAACACTCTAATGCTAAATGGATTTCAGATCAATACGTGCCTTAATAGAGGATGTCAGCTACTGTCGGTGATTACGAACCTGTTTCCAGATGCATATACTGTGTCATTTCTATCATCACCGTGTCATCTGGGTCTTACTTAATTCTATTCCTGTGCCGTCAGTGCCGTGCAGTGGATGCTAACCTCAGCTACTGTATCTATTTTCAGGCTGACCTGCTCCTGTTGTCCAGCAGTGAACCTCACGGGCTCTGTTACATCGAGACAGCCGAGCTGGACGGGTCAGAAAGCACACCACACCTGACGAGTCACAGTACCTCACAATCTGCAGGAGCAACAGGAGAGCACATCTGAATCTCTGTGTGTTATATTATCTTGCAGAGAGACCAATATGAAGGTGCGTCAGTCTGTCTCAGTGACATCTGAACTCGGAGACCAGAACAACTTGGCTTCATTCGACGGTGAGATTTAAAAACAACTCGTCTTCTTCTCTCGGTTTCCGGTTTGTGTGCGCCCTCCTTTCTCGATAAAGGTCAACAGTTTTTCAGTCTGAGCGTTATCGGTATATGACTTATCCACCTTCACACCCTTCCACATGAGCACACGCAAAACACACACACACACACACACTCTCTGCGCTCCCTTGCCAGCTTTGAGCGACTGCCTATCATCACCCGCCCACTAGTACACACAACGAAAGACGTCTGTGTCAGCACAGCGCGCCCACACACACACACACACACACACTCCTCACCTGCTCAGGAAAATGCATTACTGCGGCAAATCAACCCACACTTTGCCTCGTATCTACTTACAAAAGGTGTGTGTTTCAGTCTCGGAGTGTGTGTGCAGCAATAGCATGTCATGGCGATGATTAACTCAAAGCCTTATCGTGCAGCTGGAAAAGTGAAGCTGTGATTGGATTTCCATGATCTGGCATCTGATTTAGATTATTGTTTGTGTTTGTGCGTGAAGGTGAGGTGGTGTGTGAGCCCCCCAACAACAAGCTGGATCGTTTCTGCGGGACTCTGTACTGGCGAGACAAAAAATACAACCTGACCAATCAGAACATGCTGCTGCGAGGGTGTGTCCTGCGCAACACGGAGGCCTGCTATGGTCTGGTCATCTTCGCAGGTCTGTGTATATCTGTGTGTGAAAGACGGGCTGGGCACACACATCACCATGTTGTTCATGTAGCTCAGATCTGCCGGTCAGTAAGGTTACGTGAAGTTTGGAAAGAAGTAAGATACGATGAAATAAGATCAGATCAGATAAGACAAGACAGGAAATAACAGGACAGGACAGGAAAAGACAAGACAAGATAAGATAAGATAAGTCAAGACAGGAGAGGACAAGACAAGATAAGGCAAAACAAGTACAGACATGCAAGGATGGTACAAGACATTACAAGACAAGTCAAGACAGGACAGATCAAGAAAGATCGAGACAAGACAAAACAAGTCAGGACATGACAGGATGGGACAAGACAAGAGATTATTAGACAACTGAAGACAGAACAGGACAATACAGGGTAGGACAAGACAAGATAAAACAAGATCAGATTGAACAAGACAAGACAATACAAGTCAAGACAGGAGAGGACAGGAAAAGTAATGAAAAGAAAAGAAATGATGAGACTTTTTTGATCCCACACTGGGAAATTAAGTAAGTAAAAAAAGGACCAAAGTCTACATCACAGTCTACAATCATCAGATCTCCCACCTCTATGTGAAGGCATGTGTGTGGTGGGTGTAACAGGTCCGACTGTCCCTGTTTCTGTTTCTGTCCCAGGCCCAGACACCAAACTGATGCAGAACAGCGGTCGCACCAAGTTTAAACGTACGAGCATCGATCGTCTGATGAACACTCTGGTCCTCTGGGTAGGACACCTCAAACCTCTCACTTTCATGCCTCATACAGTAACTATTTCAGGACTTGATCTCAGTGGCTTAAAATCTAGTTTCATATATCTGCTGTAATGATGTATCCCGTCCTAATTTGGGCTCAAGTGACCAGAGATCCAGGCGTCGGATATCTGATTGTACTTCTGCTTTACTATGTTTCTCCTCATCTGTGTGTTTCTGTCAGATCTTTGGCTTCCTGGTGTGTATGGGTGTGATCCTGGCTGTGGGTAACGCAGTGTGGGAGAGGGAGGTGGGCTCCTTGTTTCAGAGCTATCTGCCCTGGGATCCTCCTGTAGACAACTTCCTGTTCTCAGCCTTCCTCTCCTTCTGGTCCTATGTCATCATTCTCAACACCGTGGTGCCTATCTCTCTGTATGTCAGGTGAGGAGGACTCGCGGCTAATTACTGGTTTGGCTGGTTTTTGACTTGTTTCAAAGGATATCTTCGCCCATGTACGTAAAAACATGATTGTTCAGTTGCAGTTATGATTCCGTGTTGGTGTTGTTCCGATTATGATGTCCCAGGAGGAACACCAACACAGTGACATCAAATTGTTGTCTCCAAAGCACCACATTACAGTATGTGATCCCATGTACACCTGGCATTCGGTGAGAGGGAAGATTGCAATAACTATATATTTATTCTTAATATTCTAAAAGTGATATAAATGCAAACACGTGCAAAAAATGAAGGAGAGCAGGGGGAGTATGTAATGATCATGATAATAATGATGATACATTTTACCGATATAGATTTGACACTGACACTGAGACACTGAGACACTGAGAACAAGTAGAAAAAGAAAGAGCATCATCAGAGATTGAAACCAGCACATTATAAACATGTACAACAAATCTGACAATCACCAGAGTGACGATGGAGGTTTGAATGATTCGAATATCTAATCACAGAGCTCTCACACAGGACAGGCTCAAAATAATGAATCAATGCCCTAATTACAATACATAATATAAGAACATTTGATAATTACATTCTTAGTTCTTCTCCTTATTAAAAAATTAAGGAGAAGAAAATAGAAGAAAGAAGAAAAGGAAAAGTATATGAATTTATAAACGTCATCAGAAGCTGATCTGCTGAACGCAAGATGTCTCCACATACCTCTCAGTGTATGTGCAACGGAGGTTTCGAGTTTCCACATCACACTTGCGTAAGTTGCATATTGGACCATGATATGCTTCCAGACAAGCAACGATGTCAAAAAATCGTGCTTGTATGTGCACATCTTAGACTGAGATTTAAGGTCAGCACAGAGCAACTTTTCCCTACGGGACCACGAGCTCTGTGTGCCACCACGGGCCGACTGAACTACTGACTGATGGCAAATTTGTTTTCTGCTGTCTCCGGTGTCGAGGTGTGACGCTAGAGAACCTAAATCGGCAATAAGTTAGGTGACTTGTAATGTTATTGTAAGGATGTGCCTCTGTCACCTGTCTGTGTCTCAGTGTGGAGGTGATCAGGCTGGGCCACAGCTACTTCATTAACTGGGACCAGCAGATGTTCTGCTCACAGTGTAACACGGCAGCTGAGGCCAGGACCACCACTCTGAACGAGGAGCTGGGCCAGGTGGGCACCCACACCTTCCAGACAGAAAACACAGTCTGTGTGTGTCACACTGATATATCATTTGCATATCATATCGCATGGTACTGGTATATATCAGATTGGTCTGAAGAATAGATCACTCTCTCGGGCTATAATTGGTGTTCAGTTTAAACAGTGAAAAAAAACCACCCTAAATTAATTTTAAGCCTATCCGTAAAAATCGCTTCAATGTTACTTTTAGATTTGCAATATTTTACAGTAATTCTTTTGTTCCTGTCATTTTAGAGTTAGTGTTACATTTTGAACGTTTGTTTTTTGTTTCCTTTAGGTTGAATACATCTTCAGTGACAAGACTGGAACTCTGACTCAGAACATCATGAGCTTCAATAAGTGCTCCATCAATGGACAGACTTTTGGTGAGTAAGTGCACGCACACACACACACGCATGCACGCACGCACAAATGTGCTTACCCTAATCCTAACCTTAACCTTTGACCTGAAAATCAGCTTTTTTCCAATTGGGGACACGGCTGTGCTCCCCAATTGCACCGGCTGTCCGCTGTTAATTGTTCTCCAGTCTGACGTTTGTTCCTGGAAAGTGACGCACGTTATACACACACACACACACACACACACACTCATAGTAGGCACTCAAGTAGGTACACAATGTAGAGTCATTTGCAGTACAATAAAACCGCTCTGCCGATATATGTTGATTAATGAGGTTGTTCACTGAACTACATTGGTGTTTCTACTTTTTGGGTCCTTCCCTGCTGTGTACATGAGGGGACCAGAATAGCAGATAAGGTACACCTCTAAAACTAACACACTCCAGTTCAACACTATCACCAGATAGTTTATGACAGATCTTTATGACGCTGTCAACAAAAACTGAACATTACAGACGTCTTAAAAATAGAAAACCTGTACTGGGTTACATCGGATCATGGGGTGAACCCAACAAAGTGCTCACTGAGTGTACATTTGTCCAGAATCACCATGTACACACACACATAAAAGAAATAAAATACACAAAAGAGTCTCACACATCTGTTTGTGTTACTTTCAGGTGAGGCGACAGACCCGCTGGCACCTCAGCCAACGGTAAGTAGCCTTTCTTTTTACTAAAACACATATTCACACACATCGGTACACACACATTATATACTCCTAGTTTACTGAGGTCCCCAACTCTCCATTTGTCTTCAGAGATTGGACTTCACTCCCTTCAACCCGCTGGCGGACCCGGACTTCTGTTTCTATGACGACACACTGCTGGAATCAGTGAAAGTGGGAGACACACACACCCATGAGTTTTTCCGCCTGCTCTCCCTCTGTCACACCGTCATGAGTGAGGAGAAGAGCGAGGGTGAGCAAACAGACACCGACACACTATCAGTCTGTTACTTATTGCCCATTATTCATTATCATTTTCCTCTGTCGCACCAGGAGAGCTGGTTTATAAGGCTCAGTCTCCAGACGAGGGCGCTCTTGTGACAGCAGCCAGAAACTTTGGCTTTGTGTTCCGCTCGCGCACGCCTGGGACGATAACCACGACAGAGATGGGACGACCTGTCACCTACACTCTGCTCGCCATACTGGACTTCAACAACATACGCAAGAGGATGTCTGTTATAGGTGTGCATCATCAGTTTCAGTTTACAAGTAGCAAAAAAGGAGAAAAATCTGGAAATGCATTGGTGTTTATTTTAGATCAGGAAAGAGAGGATAAAATATTAGTAAATAATTTGTTTAAACATTATGAGATTAATCATGTGCAAGTAAAAGACTCTGTATTTAAAGGGTCAATTTGTAAGATAAAGATGAATTTTGTTTTTAAACATTCAAACAATCAAATCTTTCTTTGTGTGACTGAGATGCTACTCAGCTAACTGGGCTACCCGCTAATGGCAGCTAGTTGCTACAGCAAAGAATATAGTGAGCAGCAGTTAGCTGGTATAGTTTTGGAGCTACCTTCAAATCCTGGCCTTTTCTTTCAATTTAGACCTCTGGTGAATAATTTTACCCTTCATTTTCTATTGCCTGAAGAACTTTCACTTGTTATAAGGCAACCTTACTAACTTCAGGTTACAGGGATGAGCACCTTGATGCAGAAAAAACATAATGTCAGGTGTACAGGGACATACAATTCTTGTGAAAACAGATCTGTGATCTTGGACTGTTTACGCTGTTATATGTTTTGAGTTCCATTAACACGACTAGAACTGATTTCTGTTGTTGCAGAGTGAGTCATTAGATTGAACTCATCTGATAAATTGATCTTTTTTATGTTTAAATCACAAATATGAAGTTAAATCTTGATCCACACTTGGACAAACTGACAGGCGACAGGGCTTTTAGTCGTAGTTTATTCCCTCAGTGGGATTTCACTGTGTGTCCCTGTGATTGGTCGTCCGTTCAGGTGCTGGAAATCTGCCCAGAAATCACAGGTCATAAATCACTCTTTCCTTAGCAACAACTTCGGTCTAGCAACAGAGCAGCAGGACCACGAGGCACTGAGCACGATTTCATGCATCAGTGCCAAAACGATATTCAGACAGACAGCCTGTGTGACCCCACTCACTGTTGTTGACAGAGAAGAGTGTGGTTAATGTCGTATCGATTCCATAGAGGATTTTGTCTTCACTGCACTCTGTTCATCATCTCCAGTGCGTAACCCGGAGGGCAGGATCCGTCTGTACTGTAAAGGAGCTGACACCGTGCTGCTGGAGAGACTCCACCCCTGTAACCAGGAACTGATGAACATCACCTCAGACCACCTCAATGTGAGTAAACGCACAAGCACTTGGACGCATGGACGGAGTTCTGCTGCCATCTAGTGTCCCCAAAACTCAAAAACACCTCTAAGCATTGACTCAGATCTAGTTTTTCCTGATCAGATCATGTGCATCACCTTGACATGAGACAGACGCTGACAGTTTTTCTGCCTATATTCAGACCTAATAACCGTAGAATAGAGTAGCATCAACCTACAGGACGTCGTTGTTTCTCCTCATGTCAGAATGTGTGTATATGTTTCGACATATCTGTGCGTGTTTGCCTCCAGGAGTATGCAGCAGATGGCTTGCGGACGCTGGCGTTAGCCTACAGGGACGTGTCAGAGGACGAGTGGGAGACGTGGTCAGAGAGCCACCGCTGCGCTGACAAGGCCACCAACTGCAGAGATGACCGACTGGCGGCCGCTTATGAGGAGATAGAACAAGACATGATGGTTAGTGAGTGAGTTTGTCTGAGATGTGCGTCCGTGTGTGGCTGTGTGTCTGCGTGTCTGACTTTCGTTTTCATTTGCATGGAACATTAAGTCATTTGCTTCTCACACAAGTTCCTTCTGCAAACTGATTTAAAATAGCAGGCTAAGAAAGGGAACTTAGTTAGCGGTGACTTAGTCTGATTGGTGTAGGGAAGTTCCTGATTAAGATCTTGGGATGGTTGATAATAGACAAATTTTAATTTCCTGCCGGTATGATGAACTGAAACTTGTGTTTGTGTGTGTGTGTGTGTGTGTGTGTGTGTGTCTAGCTCCTGGGAGCCACAGCTATAGAGGACAAGCTGCAGGAAGGCGTCCCAGAGACCATCGCTGTCCTCTCTCTGGCCAACATTAAGATCTGGGTTCTCACTGGAGACAAGCAGGGTGAGACACACACTCCAGAACTTAGTTTACATGCAGCTGTTTTATGAGAAAAAGCACCATAATTTGCATAATTGTGTGTCAACACACTAAAAGGGTAACTCAGCATACAGACTATCCTACGGCTGTGTCTGTCCTGCATGCTGCACTCTTGTTTGCACTGTGAACCAATTTGCCCCAAACACACCTGAAATTCACCCAAATGGTCAACATAAAACCAGGCAAACCTCCACGTCCCCTTAAGAGATGAACGATTAATCAAATTTTTTTCAAAATCACCAAAAGGACAAGCCGCAATAATTGTTAATTAGTCAAAATACCATTCTGACTTCTGAAGAACTGTGATGCTGCAGTCGTCCCAGCCTACAAATCATATTTTACAGACCTAACGAAAATCTTTTTTGTTATAGATCCTCGCACAAATCACACCATCATCATTTGAATGAAAATAAGAATAATGATGCATTCCCTCCAATATTGTGAACCATATCACTATTGCAGTATCAGTCAGAATAATCACAATTTGATGTTTCTTCCGAATCTTTCAGCCCTAATTCAGCTGTACAGTGCAAGAGATGACCTTTGTCTTACGTGTTTACAGTCAGTGGCTTACTCAGGATGTCTGAGTCAGGACGTCAGGGGCGAAAAAAATAAAAAGGGGACCACGTGAATGCAGGGGGCCACCAGAAGAAAGATATATTTATAGTGAAGATAGGGCACTTTACCACATTTGTCCACTGGAAGGGCACTTCATTATGTTTTGTCCACATTAGGGGCATCTAAGAGGGCACTTCTGCAGCTTTTTTTCGAACAAGGGGTAACATACACCTCCACACCCACTGAGAAGTAGAAAAGCAATATTAAAATCCTTGAACAAAAGAAAATATGTTCACCAGCTTATTAAAACTGTTGGTTACACTGACCAGGAGGCGATCATCCATATCACCGGTAGAAAGCACGCAGGTTGCTAAGATGATGAACAGTGAAACAAGCTAAAAGCACTTAAAAACCCAGACTCTCTGAAAGAGTCTATCGCAAACACACATTGGAAATTTCGGGGAATTCTGCCGCAGAAAAACAAGATGACGGTGATCTTCTATGTGTTGCTCTCAGTCTGTCACCTGTTCTCTGTATCGGCTCAAATGCTTCACTCCACTCCCATAACCCTCTTTCTGTCTCCCACACAGAGACGGCTGTCAACATCGGCTACTCCTGCAAGATGCTGACAGACGACATGACCGAGGTGTTCATCATCAGTGGACACACCGTGCAGAGCGTACGGCAGGAGCTCAGGTCAGGTGTCCGTCTTTCTGGTGTCGTTTCTGTTTCTCTTTACATGGGGATCCACACTGACAAAAAAACAAAGAGGGCAGGTGTTGGTTTGACAGAAACTGCAAAAGTGTATGCATGATTGGACTGAGTAGGTGTGGTAGCAGTGTTTCCACTACTGTACAAGAGTTAGTGATGCTTTGATGTAGCCACTGTAGTTAAATCAACACATTTAAACCACCAAGCAACTTAGGATCTGAATGCACAGCCCCACAAATGTACTGCCTCTTTCAAAAAGTGCCAATTGAATTAAGCCAGTTTATTAAGTCCTATCAAGAAGCGAGAAAAATCACCCAATTTTAGCTGAAAACCAGCATCCAGTTGCAAAATCCTGCCTTTTTTGGATTTTTACTGAAACAAGTGAAATTCACAGAGCGAGAAATACAATTTGTTTTGATTGATGCTCTTGTGAATTCCTCTGTACTGCATGGTGTATGAGCACACACTGTATTTCTGTCATATGTGGCTCTCAAAAGTTTGAAATGTCCTGACGATTGCACGCTACAGTTCCCGTACCTCGTCTGAATTGCAAAAAAAAAGGGTTGAGTTGAGTGTAGTTGAGTAAACTTTACTGCCATGGCAACAAATGTTCTTACCTCGGTGTGCTCATTGTGCTACAGGGGAGACAGGACGACAGCCCCCGCACCAAGCTAATGAGACGTTAACATGAATAAAACATTTTAAACATGAAGGTTTACCTTCCAAAGGTCAAACAGCTTCAACATATAGTGGCACCCATCAGGATGTTTTTCTTGTGACGCACAGTTGAACACAGAGGTAGATCAGGAGCTGAAACATCACCACGGTCACCTGATACCTCTGACATTAACCTGCTCTTTATCAATTTTCCCACTCTGCTGTTTTTATCTCTTCTCTCACTTCTCTACGATTCCTCTCTCATCTCTCCTACTTTCTCCCCTCTGTAGTCATGTTGTGTTTTGGTTCTGTCTCCGTGGCGTAGGCGAGCCCCTGTTGATGTCGAGTCTGTTTGTCTTCCCCTCCAGGAGGGCGAGGGACAGGATGATTGAGCTGTCACGGACCAGAGATGGAGAGAAGGTGGAGGGGATGGAGGGATGGGGAGAGGCGGGTTTCATGGGCAACGGGTTCAGAGAAGGACAAGAAGGAGATGGCACAGTGGCAGCAGCAGCAGCAGCAGCAGCAGCAGGAGGAGGGAAACAGCTGCAGTGCCCTCCACCTCCACCTCCACCTCCCTCCAACAACCTCATGGACAACATCTCTGGAGAGTTTGCCCTCGTAATCAACGGTCACAGTCTGGTATGAATAACACTCCCCCAGACTCACACATATACAAAAATGAAAATGTCAGGAAATAGTGAGTTGCCAGTGTTCAACGTTCCCTTCTTCTTAAAGTTTATGTTTTTCCACAGCTGCCACTCGGCCCCCTCACCAATGATCCTTAAACTTCTCAACCCTCCTGTGTTCTCTGATAGGCCCATGCACTTGAAGCGGACATGGAGACGGAGTTTGTGTCGACGGCGTGTGCGTGCAAAGCGGTGATCTGCTGCCGAGTCACCCCGCTGCAGAAAGCCCAGGTGGTGGAGCTCATCAAGAAGCACAAGAAGGCCGTCACTCTGGCCATAGGAGACGGCGCTAACGACGTTAGCATGATCAAAAGTGAGTTGTGCAGGCAGGATCAATACGTGCAGGATGGAGAGGAGGAAGTACAACTGGATTATTTTTGAGGGGAAAGACAAAAGGAGAAGTAGGGGCTAGCCATGTGGGTTTTAGTGGCTGCCATTAGGCAATGGAAATTCTCAGCAGAAGCATCATTGTAGAGGTTGTTTATCTACACGGTGTTAGCAGTGACGAAGGCGTGTGTTGCAGCAGGTGTGATGTCCTCATCAAGTTTGGTGTTAGTGTCTTTAATCTGGTGAGCGTTTATGCCTGTGTCAACACTTATTTAGACAGCTCAGTCAAAATCACGGGACTCCTTTAACCTACTTTTTTGTAATGGAACTACATAACGGACCCAAAGACGTTGCCTATTCAATCCAAAGAGAATTGCTCACCTGCCAAAAATGTTTTTCTAGCTGCTGGGTTTACTTCCTGGGTATGCAGCCAATTGAATCTGCCCAGTGGCGTTTCTCCAGCTGGTCCTGCTCGCCCCTAAAAATGTTTTATTATTTTTCAGCTTGAGGAAAATTTTAGTAAAAAAAAACGCTACTGATCAAAACTGGACTGTAACATAGGTGTGTATGTGTGTGTGTGTGTCCAGGTCAGGTACAATGCCCTCAGCCCCTGATGTTTCCACGTGTGTACTGTGTATTTCATTACCTTCCTGTTGGACGTTCTACAACTTGATTTCCTGTTTTACTCACAGCTTTGTGTGATTGTTGTGTGCACTTTCTCCTGCTGTATGAGAACCGGGTCTCAAATGACTACCGACCTCTTCTTCATTCATTCCCTTCCTTTTTTCTCTGCATCTCTATCACATACCTCCAGTGCTCTTGTACTTTCCCATTGGTTTCCCTTTCCATAGATTCTCAGTTCACATTTCCAATGTAGTCCTTCTGGTCAAGCAATCTTTATCCCAAGTAAGAGATTTACTTTGATGCTCAGCTTCTCCTTTTTTTCTTGAGCCCGTTTTCGTGTTATTTTCACTTGTTTGATTCCATGAATAATTCAGATTTGAGCTGTAGCCCATTTTCTGATTTCAAAGGCAAGTGTCATGCTGGAAGAAAAACAGAGGTTTCTCAACCTGACAACCCAAAAGTTGTTAAAGGAATAGTTAAATATTGTCAATATTTTGTGAACTATGCTTATTCGCTTAGGACAAGTTAGATGGGTTTTCTGGATAGTAAAGCTGAGGCAAGGTTCAGGGCCCAGTTAGCTCAGCTTAGCTTAGCTTATCTTAGCTTAGCATAGCAACTGGGAACATGAGCAAACATTAGTTGAAATGTTGAATAATTTATTACCTGTAAGTAAATACATTTCTTTCTCCTTCTCTCTTATCCCTCAGGTGCTCATATCGGAGTTGGTATCTCAGGTCAGGAGGGGATACAGGCTGTGCTGGCCAGCGACTACTCCTTTGCCCAGTTCCGCTTCCTGCAGCGCCTCCTGCTGGTGCATGGCCGCTGGTCCTACCTGCGCATGTGTCGCTTCCTCTGCTACTTCTTCTACAAGAACTTTGCCTTCACCATGGTGCACTTCTGGTTCGGCTTCTTCTGTGGCTTCTCTGCACAGGTACTGGTCCTCAAGGACATCTTTGCATTTATGTATGAGGTTGGTGAGTTGTGATCATGATGTTCACGTTGCCTGTGTTTGTCTTTCTTGTAGACGGTGTACGATCAGTACTTCATCACTCTCTACAACATTGTCTACACATCCCTCCCTGTGCTGGCCATGGGGATATTTGACCAGGTCTGTCCACACACAGAGGCAGATTTTTGCGACACTAGCAAGTCATTTCACCAGTTTGGACCAGACTAAAAATATCTCAACAAAGACTGCAGGATAGTCGTATTTAATGCACCTTCTCACTTGCTCTCTTACTGTAGGACGTTCCTGACAAGAGGAGTTTGGAGTATCCTAAACTGTACGAGCCTGGACAGCTCAACCTCCTTTTCAACAAGAGAGAGTTCTTCATTTGCATCGCCCAGGGTATCTACACATCCGTCGTGCTGTTCTTTGTCCCCTTCGCCGTCCTGTCCGACGCCACTCAGAGCACCGGAGTGCCCCTCGCTGACTACCAGACCTTTGCGGTCACCACAGCCACAGCTCTGGTCATTGTGGTCAGCGTTCAGGTGAGTGAAACCAGAGCGCTCATATCTTTCCTCACAGCTCACGGCCTCTGTATCAAACTGCTGTCTGTCCCATCGTTGTGTATTAACTGTGCACCCCTGGTGTGTTTTGCATGTGTGTTTGTGCACGATTATGTAGATCGCTCTCGACACAGGCTTCTGGACAGTTATCAACCATGTGTTTGTGTGGGGCTCTCTGGGCTCCTACTTCACCATCATGTTCGCTCTGCACAGTCAGACCCTCTTCAGGATCTTTCCCAATCAGTTCCACTTTGTAGGTCGGTCCCCTGTTCTCTTTATTTGTCTGTCACACACACACAAACACACACACACACACACACACACATACTAGAGGCTGACTGAACTTTTGTAGCAGATATTAATTCAGGTATTTTGGAGCGAAAAAACAAAACTAATAAGACAAGATTTTATTAATTTTAGTATGCCTCAGGTAATATCAAATAATTGTGATAGATTTGACAGAGGAGAGATAGAAAGATTAGAAATGTCAGTAAAGTATTTAAGTACATAAGCAAACATAACCAAAGTATTTAGAGTGCAGCAGGGATGATGTAGCTTTGTAGGCTAACCCGGAAGTTAGCATCACCCTGGCTCGCTCCACAAAAAGCCATTTTTAATTGGATTTTGGATAATCTGTGTCAAGTTTTTTGTTCAGCAAGATAATCTTCAGTGTTATCCTAGTGCAGCATAACACTAGAGTAACTAGTTAGCTAACTACAGTACAGTATAGCTGCTGTTGGCTGAGCTAGTTACTGAGCTAGTTAGCTCAGTTAGCAATGCAGCCAGCTGGGAGCCCAGCTAGCAGGCCGGGGCTAGCTGGTTAGCATAACTTCCATGGATATCTCTGCAACAAAATACACAGATGCCAGAACATCATACCTTTTGTTTCATCACATTCTGATGAAAAGTTTTTTTTGTTTGTTTTGTTTTTAACTAAAATTCTTACATATTTAACCCATTAACCTCCAGACTAGGGAACCGTAAGTGTAAATGTGCTAACGTATTTTCTGAGTTCTAAGTCTCATTTCTGCAGCATTCTAAGATTTAATCAGAAAAATGCAATACACAAAAAAGAAAAACTGCCAATAAAATATTCATGCACTGCTACCTGATATTATGTATGTGATAAGCCCAAATCTGACAATAACATGAGCTCACTGATATAATGGTTGGTCTCCATGATCTCCCCGCTCGCGCTTAGACACAATTGTAAATACATAATATTGTAATAGCCTGTACTCAAGTGCCACCTGCCAAAGTCATTTCACACCAGCAGTGAGATCATTGTGTAAAGATGTCTAATATCTGTGTGTTTACAGTGTTTGTGAAATGCTATAAACTCCGTGTCAACTCCATCGGTGTTTGTGTAATTTGTGTTTTTGAGTACAGGCAGCGCCCAGAGCACATTACTGCAACCAGTCGTGTGGTTAACTATTGCACTGGCAACAGCAATATGTATAGTTCCAGTTTTGGCATTCCGCTTCCTCAAGGTGGACCTCAAACCTCAGCTCTCAGACACGGTGAGAAAACACTGATGTGCCCATCTTCTTTTTTGCAACATGTGTCAATGTCACGTATTCCCAGAGGGTCCATCTGAAACTGGCCCTAGCCAATGATTAACTGCTCATCTGACGGTTTGTGTGTGACGGTGTGTTCAGGTTTACCGTCACTGGCCACATGCACTGCAAATATTGACATAATCAGTGCCCTAATGACACAAGTCAATTTTAGTGCATGAGCTCGGTGTGTGTCCTTGTCAGTCAGTGCTTCTCTAGCTAGTTGGGCATCAAACCGAAGCCGCTGTCAGAGCGGTGTGAAGAAGGTCCTTTTTTTGATTTGTTTGTATGGTTAGGGGTTTCTCTCCAGGTAAAATTACTGTGGGGATAAGATTAATTCAAGATTTAAAAATCACCTTATTGTTTCACATTGTGGAAAATTTAGATTTAGCTTCTCCCCCATGCTGCATTAAAAGAAAACTTTCCAGATACATTACAGACACATGTAGATAAAAGACAGGGTAAGACAGCTGTGCGGAAAACAAGAAACAAAATTAAGAACAACTCATCAAAATGTGCAGTTAAAGAAAAAAAGGAGACAACTACTACTGAAAATAGTCAATAAACCATTAAATAAAAAATAAATAGTTGCAAGTATGAAGGTTTAGAGTTTGATGAGATTGAGGATCAGAAGGAAAAGTGCAAAAGGGAGCCCGATATAACAATCTGTTTAGTTCAGCGTGAAGCTCTCAAACAGAACATGTTCTCATGATGTCCCCTTTTCTTTCCTCCGTTCCTTCCACAGGTACGCTACACTCAGCTGGTGCGGCAGAAGAAGCGAAAGCCGATAGGTCGTAGCGTGGGCGGCGCCTGGCGTGGGGCGGGCAGTGTGTCAGAGGGCCGTCTGGGCGCCCGCGGCAGTTCTCGGAGGTCAGGCTACGCCTTCGCCCACCAGGAAGGGTTTGGAGAGCTGATCACCTCAGGGAAGAACATGAGGCTCTCGTCTCTGGCCCTGGCCACCTTTGCCTCCAGACACAGCTCCAGCTGGATCGAAACGCTCCGCAGGAAGAAACACACTCACACTCACACTCCCCCCAGCGCCTCCGGGGAGTGCAGCCCAGCGCCCAGCTGTATGTCTGGGTCAGTTCCACCGCTCTCCAACTCCTCTTCTGTTCTGGGCGGCTCACAGGATACGCCCATCGAGGAGGAAACGGGCACGCCACCAGCCCAGAATACACAGAGTGATCTCGCCTCATCCACACAAACCCCACCAGCTTCAGAAGCCGCTGCACCCCAGGCTTCAGCCCAGGCACTCACCCTCGCAGCAGGGAGGACTCATGGGGGAGACTCACCTGGAGGCTGGGCGGCCACTCTGGGGACTGTGCAGGTGAGCTGCTGTTGTAACACATCTCAGATCACACACGCTGACTGACGCTCGTCTGCTCCATCTGCATAAACTCACTCCTTTACCTCTTCTTGTCCAACAGGAAGCTCTGTTTGGTCGGAAAAGTCGTGCCACTGCATCCAACAGCCCAGGCCCACCATCTGTTGCCAAGGAAACCAGCCAGATTGTGTGAAACATTCAGAAAAAAAATGGAGGATTTACTTGTTCACTACTGTCCATCACATGTTTGCACAATCATGCAGGAGGCGTTGTGTGCTTCGGTGCGGAGATACTGAGAGCGCACAGACAAAACGCCCTTCTCTCTGCTTCCCAACTGAAAGCAAATGAATCCAAATCGCAGGAAAGAAGACGCACGTCCTGATGACACGGGCGTGTGTTCCCACGGCTGAATGATAACTGTGTCCGCGACTGACAGATTATCTCGAGATTTACGCTATATAACTGAGGGGAAAGCAGCAGGAGCAGAAACAGATGTCAAGATAACTTAATATTAATGATCTAAAAGTTTGTTTTCGACTTCAGAAAGTTTAGCCTAAAATAAATATCCTCAAGCCTCTGTGTTCACTATAGTTCTCAGTGAGAACGGCCCTTTAAGTTACAGAGCGCTGCAAGACTGTTGCAAAACCCGTGTCCCTTTTGTCTCATTGATCCGTTTTCTTACTCGTTGGACTTGTTTTTCCTTTCTTTCTTTGCATCATATTGATGTGTTTTATAATGGCCTAGTTGAGTTGCACCTTAAAGCAAGCTCTCAGTGTTTTTTCCCCTCTTTTCATGTTCAGGTCATGTTAATGTATCTCTGATGTGATGTCTCGTACCACCGCAGTAAGAAAGAAACTGCCACTGGCTTACTTTTCTTTAAATCTGGACAAAGAGCAAAGACACTCAAGGCAGCAATGGACATCTGAAGGCGGTTTGTCAAATCCTCAGTCGAACATGTCGTCATTCAGTTTATACTGTATGCATACCTAACACTTCAGCAAAGTGCTTTACATTTTTATTTTGTCCGGAATAAATGGAAAGGTGTTTCGGGGATAATCATGCCTTAACGATGACGACATTTTGGTCCTTTCTGGCTCCTGATATATTGATCAAGTTCAACATCCCATCTGCGTTTTACAGTAAATGCTTCTATCAAATGCTGACCCCTGACCCAGATTGGGGTGAGATAATAATGAAGTACAGGGTGATCAGAGGGTAGATATGAACCTGTTTTTTGTATCTGTGCTTGTGAAACAATCTGAATCAAAGCAATCTAAGAATGAAAACACAACATAATGTTACAGAAACGAGGCTGTAAATGAATGTACTGTGCAGTGTTTGGCTCCATGAATTGTTTAAGCATGGGTCAACTCCTGAACATGGAGCCGCTGAATGAGGGTCAATAAACATGTCATCTCTCTTTCACATGCAAAAAAACATACCGTCTCCATGCAAATGTCAGTTGAAACACCAACCAGAGTTGAAGGTGGAAATGACCTTACCGTGGTGGGTTGTGAAATGAGGTAGTGTGAAAAATAACCGACACCTTTTTTTAGGCGACTAAATTAACCGCACAAAACTGTTTTGTGGCAAAAAATACTCTTGAGTCTAGTTAATCATGGTAAACTATCAGAGGTGAAAATGTGAACAGAAATTGGAGAGAAAGATATTTTGTGTCCCGATCAAAAAGATTTGATTTGTTGCTTTGGAATAAAATGAAAGGTAAAATGCAACACTTAACATGCTACATCCCCACACTTACAACAGTCCCTGAGCAGAGGCGGACTCAGGATGTTTGAGGGCCAGTCGCGGAAAAAATGAAAAGGGCACCAGCACACGGAAAGGGCGACTTTATCCTGTTTTGTCTCACATAGGAGCGTCCAAAAGGGCACTTTCTCTGCGTTTCTTCAGACGTGGCGTGTTTTCCCATTCTGGAACCCATCAGTCTATTAGCTTTTGGTGCAGATCCGGCTAAAGGGGCGAATCCGAGAATTTTGTCTCACGTTTTTGGGTAATTCTCTACATTTTCACTAATTTCTCGGGAATATGGATCTTGATGAAAAAAAAATAAAATAGTATCAATTTGACGCGAGTCCAAATAAAAAAATCCAGGTGTTGCTGATTTAAATGTTTTACTTTATATTGAATCAGTCTTAATTGAATGAAAGGGGGACTATTGGGCCTTGTCGTGGGTATGCGCTCTACTGAATGCCACTTTAGTTTTGAACATGTGCTTCTTTGGCTCTGATGCTGCCTGTAATCTGCAAAGTAACTAGTAACTAAAGTTATTAAAGACATGTAATGGAGTAAAAAAAAAAATGTAGAACATGTATCCCCAAAATGTGGAGGAGTGGACGTATAAAGTCAAATTAAGTGCACATACCTCAAAATTGTACTCAAGTGTGCTTGAGACATGAATATTAAATTAGCACTTCTATATTCATCTCCGTGGGGGGTTTTGTTTTGACGCTGAGGAGGATTTCCTCTGTGTAACGGGCTGAACAAGGGGAAGAGAGCTGGGATTACACAATAACGGGTCTTACATACAACAGACTGCTGCAACCAGAGGAAGCCGGTATCTGTGTGGAGGAGGACTATTTGTCCGTGTGAAAACTTTGATGGGACTCACAACAACCTCCACCTGACGCCCATGCGTGTCGGAGGACTCGGCGAGGGGAGATCCATGCGCAAAATGCGGATTTTTCTCCCTCTGCTGTGTGCTGTGTGCGTATCAGTGGCCGGCAGCATTTTCGACGGAAAGTGCCTCAGAAAAGGTAAGAAGCCAAAACACATTTAATTGGTCGCGTCCCGTGAGACGGACGGTTCGCTCAGTTATTGACAGCCGAGGAGAGGTTTAAACAAGTTTAAACAAGCTTTAAAGCGAGTCGGAGGTGTTTTTACTGTCACCCTCAGGAGTGACTCAGAGTCTTCTCATTGATTCTGATTAGAGATGAATCACAGCCACTGATGAAACTGTGACTGCGGCTGATGTGTTTGCAGTTTGAGCGCAGTGTCCAGATGTTTTACCTCAACAGAGTTACATTTAATTTGCACTGTAAAACTATTCTGTTGTAAAAGTAAAAGTTTTAAAAGAAAATGTTTAGTAAAAGCATTGAAGTAGGCTATAATCAGGAAAAATGTGCTACTGAAAGTAAAAGTACTCAGTGCAGACACACGGTCCCTGCGCCTGTTAAACTAATTGTTTTTATACAGTTTTATATCATTAGATTATTATTACTTATGCATCTAAACAAAAGTAGGATTTCACTGTTAGTTGAAGTTGAGGCTAAATTTTAGCTATTTATATGGGACACCCTCCAGATCCACACAGATCCATCTAATGTGTACAGCAATTTTATTCTATTTTATCTTATTCATTTCCAGTCTATTTTTATCTTTTTTATTTTTTATTTTTAGTACATGTCTACTTTTGCACTGCTACTGTTTCTCCTGTTCTGCTGTGTCAAATATATTTATTGTCATTGCACAAGCAAAACTTTTACACTTTACACAAAGATAACCTATAAAAAATTGTGTACATAATAAATAGTCCATAATAAATAGATAAATAAATTTCACCTACAGGGAATTAATAAAGGTACATCTTATCTTGTCTTGTCTTATCGTATCTTCACAGTGCTTGATTTGTCCAACCAATAGTACAAAACTATTAAAAATAAAGTGTGACAAAGTAAAAAAAAATAAATAAATAATATATAATGGTTCTGTCCGTCCAATGTGGTAAAGTTGGAAAGTGAAATTAAAAGAAAAGACTCAAGCACCTTCAATTTGTACTGAAGTACAGTACTTGCGTACATGTATTTAGTTACATCCCACCACAGGATACTGTATGATTTTCTCATTTAAACACAAAACACTGATTTAAATGATTTGTCTTTTTGTTTTGTGTTACTTTGAAACAGCTGTTTTGTAAAAATGTTGGGGATATATTTTTTTCATCCTGTCCCCATAAAACTATAAACTGTATATTTACAATTATAAATTAGATTAAGTTTGTCTTAAAGTTAGTCCTTCTCTTGCTTTTGTCATGAAGTTCAGCCTGGACTCACATTTTGGTGTCATTGGCAGCATGTCTGGAGAGCTTCTTCTGTTTGTACGAGCTGTTTTTACTCTCCAATCAGAATGTAGTATGTGCCTGTGTTTTTAACCTTGGTTGTGTTTGTTGTACTGGACTTAAACTGCTGGAGGGAGTAATGACGCTTTGAAACAACTCCCTTTACCTTAATGCAAAAAAAAAAAAATCTGCCTTTTAATTGTCCAAATTCTTCATGCACAGGAAAATTACATTTTTCAAATAAATACAAATAAGTCAATGAAACCATAAATCCATCCACAGACAGTTAGTTGATGTGCTCTTTCTGTATCTTATTCATTGGACATGTGGGAGAAAGGGGGAGAGTGTGTGTTTGCAATTCACATGATTAATAGACTTCTGACGTCAAGTGCCAGTCAAGTCCACAGAGGAGGCTCTAAACACAAATGCAGCTCAGACATGACTCAAGTCATGATTTGAGCTATATCAGAAAATCTGAATGATTAGGGATCGTCAGAAATGTAAATAAAGGAGAGATGGGGGGCATATTTTAGGACAGAAAAAGAAACAGAGAAGGCGAGTGACATTAAAAGAGGAAGTTCAGAAGGAGGTGGTAATTTTAGCCATGTAACGTGGTATCCGATCTGTGCTGTGTCTAGTCGACCGCAACAAATACTCAAGGCAAAGCTTGTCATTTAGCACCAAATACAGCATGAATGTACAGTAAAGTCAAAACCGCCAGCACATACAGGGAATTAAAGGATGAGTTCACCCCAAAATGAAAATGCAGTCTTTATCTAACCACATGCTGATAAAAATCAGGTGAAGTTTCGTTGTCCACAAATAATTTCTGGAGCTTCACAGCAAAACAGTGTTGCAGCATTCTCCTACACAACTGAAGTAGATGGGGCCTTGTTTTAAAATGTAAATAAACAACCCGGAAAAACAGGTAAAATGGTTCCATACAGCCTGTCTGTTGTAATCCAAGTCCCTGGCCACTCCGAGATCCTAAATTGATTTGGAAAGACGTTATTTATACCCTTTGTTAAGCCAAAATCTTCACTGTAGCTAAGCGTAAGCTAAGCGTTAGCTTGCACTGCGTCTTTTCAAATCAGTTTGTGATTCCAGGACTTTTTTGCGATCCCCACCTACTGCAGTTGTTTAGGAGAATGCTGCAACACTCTTTTGCTGTGAAGCTCCAAATGGAGTGGGTGAACTGTTCCTTTAAGTCTGTAACTGATGTTATTGGGTTTCCTTTTTTTTTTTTTGTGCAGAGCCTCCCCCTGGTGCATTGGTTTTATCTCTTGGTAGTGATTTGGTGCTGACCTGCGGAGGCCATGTGGCGGTGAATGGAGTAAAGGTCAGAAACGGCTCCAACACCAACAGAAGAGGCAGTTCTTCAGCTGCAACCCCAACCACTGTAAACATCATAGCCACCCCTGGAGTTCAGATGAAAAGTGACACACAAACTACGGCGAATGCAGTAAGTCAAGGGTATCGCTCTAACCCGACTGAGGCAGGAGACGGGCGAAGCCTCAGACATATAGATGCAGGATACACAGCTTCGCCCACGGCTCACACGGGCCAGCCAACCAGTGTGCGCAGACTGCTAAACACTGCAGAGACGGATGGCGTGGATTATGAGGAGGAGGAAGGAAGCAGGGTAACAAGGGGCATAAAATGGATGTCTCAGTGGAAGTTGAACAAGAGGACCTTGAGAAAAGGAGACAGAATCACATTCGATAGAAGTGGAGCTTCACTGTCTCTGACCTCAGCAAGACTGACGGACTCTGGGACGTACACGTGTTTCCACAGAGGCAGAGAGAGGTTCTCCTTGAAGGTGATCGTAGCAGGTGAGTCTCAACGAAGACGTTTTGGATGATAGATGGTATAAGTGAGCGAGTTCAACATTAGTGATGGTTTTCCCTGTGAAATACAATGTGAGTGAGACATTACAAAATGGAATTAAGCCACGCATTCTGAATGTAAGAACCAGGTGTTGGTGTTTCTGTGAAGATGTGTGTCAATAATGATGTAGGGGTGGGCCAGTGAGACAGTCCAGGTATTCAGGAAGGTCCTCATGTAACATATCATTCATTATTCCATTTCATTTCATTGACAGGCATCACTCTGTCATGGATTTGGATTGTAGGTTGGACAAAACAAATATTTAAAAATGCTGTGATGGAAACTGGCACAGTTTTTGTCATTAATCTTAAAACAGCTAATCCGAAAATGATTGACTGTTTATTCTATCAGAAGAATAAATCATCGGTTGTTGCCCGAATCGTACCAGTGAATGTGTTTGTGAAGGTGATAGACAGTGATCTGTGGTTGATGTAATGTAGATGTTTTTTGTAAAGACAACAAATGACTGGCTGACTTAATGATGTGCAGTATCACTGCATGTCTAGTATGCATTAAGCAGCAACATTAAAAGGACTGCTGTTGCTATGTGGGGGATGTCCTAACAGGTTCCAGACAGCTCGGAAAAAGACAGTACAACAGAACGCCACATGTATATGTAATTTAATCTCCTATTTCGTTTATATAGGCAAGGCGGCCGCAATGTTATAGTTAAATTGCGTGTACACTTGCAGAAGAGACATCATTTTGTTACGGTCAGCCACATTTTTTGTTCCCTTTTTGTTGTTGTGCACCTGGAACGCTCAGAGTTGGGAAGTTGTACATTTCCACAAGGAAATTCCAACCTCCGACGTTGACTGGAACACAGCGCACAGTAAGGCATTGGCATTGTTTGTGTGGCTCGTTCGTGTCAAGTGGTATCCACAGCAATGCCAAGACCCAAGGCTTCTCAGCAGATCACTGGGTTGTAATCAGTAATTAATCATTTCACCTGTTAGTCCTTTTTAATGTTGTGACTGATCACCTGTACGTATCAGATCCTCCAGGGAAACCCAGCCTGGTCTGCTCCAAAAAGTCACCCAGCAGCAAGATTCGCTGTGAGTCGTCACCTCAGAAGCCCAACACTGTCCGGCCTGACTGTTCCCTCTTACTCCGTAAAAAGTAAGCACACACACTACCACTAAAAATCCCCAATGAATCTTTTATACATAGTGTGAAGATGGTAAATAACACTTATATATAACACAATAATGTATAAACTGGCATTTTTACTGTACTGTTTGAAATAAACCTTTACCAATATTACAATCTATGATATAGATGTTTCTTTTCAGCCCCTGTATCAGCTGACAATCATCAGGTGTGTTCACAGGTCCCAGTACTAAATAATTTTATATCATAGGTATGATCAATTATTTTAAGTCTTTGACACCTTGTTGAGGATTTTACATGTATTTATTTTACAGTTTTCTTTTCTGTTTTTTTTTTTTGAATATTAATAAATTGTTTTCAAAGTGTATTTCTATGCCTTTATTTTGATAGCTGACAGAGAGATGGAGGAAATGAGGGGGAAAGAGATAATTCAAATGGCAGAAACCACAACAGCATATCAAATAATGTTCACGAAAGATGTTCCAGCAGTGCCTTCTCTGTGTCTCCACGCGTTATTCATCTTTGTGTAAGTGACAAGGTTCTTTTCCTGTGTCGACAGTTTGCAGGAATTCGTTCACAGGCAGTGTTCGTACTCGCCTCGGACGTCCCGCTGTTGGTGCGCCCTGGACCACAACGAGGAGGAGCGGAGGACCAATCACATGGCCCTCCTGTGTGTTACGAGCATCGCGGGCAACGCCACCAGCAACCCGCTGGAGTTCCTCCCCCTGTCCATAGGTAAGTGGGTGTGTGTGGAGATGTGACTCAAGTTATTAGGTCTAAGCCTCAAGGGAGTTTCAAGTCAGTCCCCTTTTCCCCAGCTGAATCACTACAGTTTTACATGCAGCATTCAGCTTTCATAAAGAGAAAACACGAGGTATTATTACCTGACTAACAACCATATTATCTGCAGTTTATTAAATCTGTTCAAAAGGTATGACAGTGAATTGTATTTACTGTCATTAATATAGATTAAATAATTGTATTGAAAAAACACAAAGAAATAACGCCATCAAAATATAAAAAGACAAGCCACTTGAGTCATCATGTCTGTAGTCAAGTTAAGTCGCGAGTCTTTAACTTTCAAGTCAAAGTCATTTTCAGATCTGTCCGAGTCACAATAAGTCCACATCTCTGAAGGTGAATAAATCACCCTGAGGCTCACTATACTCCTTCCTGCTCCCTCAGTAAAGCCCGACCATCCGTCTAATGTGACGGTCCGGCAGATAGAAGGACAGGAGACGAGGCTGAAGGTCGTGTGGAGTCTCCCGACCTCCTGGAAGTCTGTAGACAACTTTTATGAACTAATCCATGAGATGAGGTACAGGCCGCGCAACTCGTCGTTTCATCAGGAACAGGTGCGTGCTGGGAGACAAGCTGCTGGGAATGTTTTTGAGCCTGTTCTCTGTGTGTGTTTACTTTTCACAGTTCAGAAGTTCAGTGCACTGCTGGCTTTTATGCCCTTAAACAATAAAACACTCTGGTGATGACAGCGCGATGTGTGTCTGTGTAGGTACATGTGTTTACGGCCAAACGCTCCGACATTATCACTGATGCGATGCCTGGTGTTGAGTACGAGATACAGCTCAGAACCAAGGAGCAATATGATGGCATGTGGAGCAGTTGGAGTCCGCCTGTCTTTGCCACCACCTGGACAGGTAAATACGCATGCACACACACAAACACAAAAAAAGCCAGCTCAAAGTTAGATTTACCGAAATTTCCTCCCGTTCAGGGGCCAGAAGCCAGAAAATGTTGTCTTATGGTTTTACAGACATGGAAGTGATGTTAATTAAGTGGACCGGTAAATCGCTGAACTTGATATTATCCTCTCTGGACACAGACAAAAGTAGTCATGACAACAGGAGGAGGCAGGACTCCTGTTTCCTTCCTGTATGATTGGGTTTTCCAAAGAGGCTGTGTACATGAACCTCCTCCCATACGTACTTTTACTTTTAACCCGTCCAGTTGAGCTTCTGTGTCTTCCTGAAGAAGTTAACTCATTGTGCACAGCATGCACACAGTATTCTAAATGAATGTATCCTCATATCCTGATGTTCTGTGCAATACAAATATACCCCATTGAAAATTAAAGTGACAAATGCTCATTTTGACCTGAAACTGAAACCTTTTTCAGGCAAATGTTTTATCTATTTCATGTTTGCATATTCCTCTCTTTAACACTTTCGATTTGACTTTTCTTCATACCCTAAATATCTATCTTCAATTTCCGCAATATATAATCTTTGAAAGTTTTCATTATAAAATATATATATATTGGGATTATTTTGGACATACGCTTATTTGCTTTCTTGTGAGTCTGTTTCAACTGATTTTAAACCAGTGACTGCGATATCCCGGGCATTCCCAAGGGATTAACATATGACACAATATTGAGAGTTGTTGAGTAAGAAGAAACATAAAAAATGTCACAAAACAGATACAACAAATTCTAAATTATCCGTGTCTTCTTGTAAATTAAATGCAATACATACAATTGTAGTTTGCTTGGCACCGCTGTACCAGCCAGCCATTCGGCAAAAGTTATATGTTAAGTTCTTTTTTTCTTCGTATGAAAAACATTGTGTGTGCTTGTCCCATGATGTACGTGTTTATTTGCATATTGCGTGGGGAGGAGAGAACCATTCACAAGTGGTCATTCATAGAGCTGTCCGCTTGTGTTCAGCTCACTCGGGACAGATGGTAACACCAGGTAAAGACAACCCTTTGGGTGAGATGATTAGATCGTAGTGTGTGTTTGTTACCCCTTGGTACTGGTTGTGCAAATCTTGCCGTGACCAGTTCAAATAAAGAGGAATGTTCTTTTTTATTTCAAGAGGCTTGAGGAAGTAAAACTATCATCAAATAGTTCGCTAGAAAAAGAGCAAAGATTACACTGAAATAGACAGGAGTTGAGTAACAGGAATGTGTCTTTTCTTGTTCCTGTCATGCTGACCATCACAGAACCTCTTGAAGGGAAACTCCGCCAGTTTGACACATTAAAGTGTGTTTACAGGTCTTGGGTATGACTACAGCCAATGTGAAACAAGTAGTATAAAGGCTTTTGTGTCTCCAGAGGAAGCTGCATGTAATCAGTGACTAAGTTGTATTGTGGGTAATGTAGGCACCAGGTTTTAAAAAAGAGGAAGAATGTGTGGAATTAAAATGATGATATCTCTGAGCTGTATCAATTTTGATTATTTGTTTTCTAACCGTCCATAATGAGCCCAACAGATTCATAGGAGTACAATGCCGTATCAGTGGACTGCTTTTTTAAAAACCTAATGCCTACATTACCCATAATGCAACTTAGCCACTGAGTGTCATCACTTGAGGGAATTTATCAGATTAGAAGCAGCTTCCTCTGGAGGCTTTATGCTACATTTTTCACACATGCATTAGTACTCCCCTATGGAAGCGTATTGCATTCACTTGATAAATGTATTTTTTGGTTTGTTTTACTGAGTAATTATTTGTGTTTTTCTGAGTAATTTATTTTTTGTCTGTTTTTTGGAATAATTATTTCTGTTTTTCTGAGTAATTTTTTTTCTTCTGTTTTTCGTGGTAATTTTTTCCCCCCAGAGAAAAAAATATTACTCAGAAAAACAGAAATAATTATTCCAAAAAACAGACAAAAAATAAATTACTCAGAAAAACACAAATAATTACTCAGTAAAACAAACCAAAAAATACATTTATCAAGTGAATGCAATACGCTTCCGTACTCCCCAACACCTGTAAATACATTTTAATGTTACCCTTTAAGTTCGTCTTTAGACTCTTAGAGCTATATCCTAGGCAACGGGACTCGTTTCAGTTTCTCAAAGATTTTTCACCTCTAAGCCAAGAGGCTTTTTCAGTATCAACAAACTTCTCACAGATGACAGATGGTTTGAACGAGGCGTAAAAGAACCCATCTACGTCAAACTGGAACGACCATCTTTGAACAGAGGAGGTGGCCTAAGACATTACTTATCACCCACCTACGATGCTGTACCAAGTTCCCTCCCCAGACAGCTTAACAACCATTCCCACCTGGGCTCACCTAGCCCTAACAACTAACATGAAGGTCGGTCGGGTCGACCTTTCACAAGTGGCCCTAAAGCCCCTGAAACTCAAGAGTTCACATATGACCTTAACAACTCTTTAAAGACACTCCCACACAGAGTTTAAGGCCTCCATCTTCCTTCCAGTTAGTTGGAACTGAAGAAGCCTCTTGATAAGAGGTGAAACGTCTTCAAGAAACTGAAACAAGTCCAGTTTCCTACGATATAGCACTTCCAATTACCATGATCTGGATTGAACTTTCATCAACTTTTGTCTTATGACCCGTAGTGGACTTCCCAACCCCCCGATGGGCAATACCGGCCTAGATAATGCAGCAATATCTGTTTTACTTTTGATAACATGTCCTTTGTCTGGATGTCTCTCTCCACAGCTCCAGCAGCAACTACAACAATGGTAAGAGTCTCAATGTGTGCATGAAAAAAGTTTAGCGTCCGCACACTTACTCCAGACTACAGATTGATTAAGACAACATTTCAATCCCATTCATCATTCATTTATTCTTAGATGTTCTGATAGCCTTGCGCCTACATAATGTAATTTACCATGTAACCATATAACAAGTGTTCTCCTTTTCAAATAGTCTCACTGTTGTTGTTTATGAGAAAATCATTAATTCTCTCTCTATTTGTTTTGTTTTCCAACCCCCAGTGTCTAACACTGTCTCGTCTCTAACTTACAGTATCCAGACTATACAGACACGGAGAGTTCTGGAGATGACTATACGACGGAGGACGCATGTAAGATAGCTCTCAGACAGTAAAATTTCTTGGTTAATGAGGTTTTGTGTGTGTGAGAGAGATGGGATAAAAAAGAACACGAGAGAAAGAGGGAACTCTCAAATGTTGTTAGTGCTGAAAAACCCCTCGCCCCTACTGGGTTTTGACAGGAAGACATGTCATCATAATAACTGAGGCTCAACAACGAAACAAGCCACAGGAAACATGGCTCAACACACCTATCTCTTTCTCTCTCTCTTTCTCTCTCTCATACACACACACACACACACACACACACACATACATATACTTGCATGGATGTATTGATTGCCTTAAGGGTTTCATTCCTCTCTTTACTGCAGCTCCTCCTGCACTACCTTCAAACTCAAACGAGGTCTCAGCTCACGTCCTGTGGATTTCTGGTTCCTTTGCTCTCTTGTTAATCATTTTGGCTGCCTACATATTCAGGTAGTGACATCTGCACATGAGACATATTTTTGCATGTTTTTGCACCATATTTTTTTCCTGCTGTACACCATAGTTGGGTCACATTACTTTGAAAGTCATTTGCTGAACACAAATTGCACGGCATTATTTAAATTAATAATTATATTTGGCGTACATTGTGTTGTTTTTTTAATCAAAGGTCACATGGAGGACTTTGCGCTTGTAATTCAAGAGGGGCACTCACTCAAAATGTTCTTCCATTTTCCACAGTGATAAAGTAATTAAAACTCAATTATCCATACATCATCATAAAAATTAATTAAGTAAGTAATAAAAAACAATTACACCTAAAGTGGTGTTGCTGAAGTCTAGAAGTATATTTGTGTTGAGTTTTTCTTATCATGAAAAAATATTTCATGATTTCAAAAAAGGTGTAATAGATGGGCGGCTGTGGCTCAGAGGTAGAGCCAGTGTCTTGTAATCAGAAGGTCGCTGGTTCGAATCCGCTGGTCTGGCATGTCAAAGTGTCTTTGGGCAAGACACTGAAACCTAAACTGCTCCTGATGTGCTGGTTGGCACCTTGCATGGCAGCCAATGCAATCAGTGTATGAATAACTGTAAGCCACTTCGGACCAGCATCTGCTAAATGCCATAAAATGTCATCAAGTAATCTCTATAATGTTACTGTAATCTAATTTACATTTTTGAAGTGTATTCCTGGCTGGTTATGGGTTTTTTGTAATCTGATTACCCATGTAATCCCTTGAGACCCAACCGTATGTACAACAAGAATTATGACATGTATTAAATAATGGCGGGTGGATGCATGCCAGATTTCAAACCTCAGCAAATTACTTCACTGAACTTCTCCTTTTTGGTCATTTCAGACGCAAAGAGCGATTCATGTCTAAACTCCACAGCCTGAGTGTCTTCACCCAGTGTGGTGACTCACCTCAGCCTCAGCCTCCGCCCTCTGACCCAACAGCTCCAGAAGCACAGGCTTTGGTGACTTTAAGCCCTCCTCTTTACAAAGAGCCCCCTCCGGGCGAAGTGAAAGATGGAGAAGAAGAAAATGAAGAGGAGCAGTGTCTGAACGAGAGGACTGAAGCCATGAACTTCAACAACACAAGTTATTTCTTCCTCCAGCCGCGGTGATGGCCAAGCAGAAAAGGGGATGACGCAGAGCATTTAACTGCTTTGTGTTGTTGGATTGTTGCTTTTCACTTCAGAGCCAGCCAAAAAGTTTTTGTTTCTCCAATAAGCTTGAAGCAAACCCAGGAACAGCTTGTACAGACTGTCTTTTGTTCCACCTCTCTAACTCTGTCTAATGCCTAAAATACCTCTAAAAGACTGTTTGTTGTTGTATTTGTCTTAAGAGCAGCCTTTACACTCTCCTTCGTATGTCTGTGTCAATTTAAAGTGTGTTAATAAACTGTAGATTACATGTCTGCAAAATGAAATGCCTATGAGACCACCTCATGTTCTGTTTGTGTATAACTTTGTTAAGGTTTATAAAATATATCACTTGTTTTATACTAGTAAGGGTGGTTCATCATTTAATATTGTGCGTGGTTCTAATGAAGATGGAAGAATCAAAAAAAGACCCTGTGATAGAAATCTGGAGCTGCCCGGAGGCCCCAGAACTCCAGGCCTAATTGTTCAGGAACATATAATATTAAAACATAATATCAGCTGATATCACACCGGCCTTAAGGTTGATCCTGCATTATTGCTTGATCTTGAGGCTTTGCCTTGATGAGGGTCTTTGCTGAAATATAGTTTTAAGACCATCATTATCTCAGTTTTGTGCTTATATGTCAAATATTTATGAAATTAACTGAATAAAATCAGATTATCACTCAGCAAATATGGGGCCACCTGGTACTCTAGCATAGAAAGCATGGAAAAACTGCACACATTGCAAAGAGTGAAAGGAGCAGGCCTATTCTAGCAGCTTGATCCAAGCATGCAGGGATTTTTAAATAGCTTTTGATGACAATATAAAACAGCTAAATTGAACACTTCACCTGTTACACAGCCTCTGATTCATCAGGAAAAACCTTATAAAGTAGGATTTGTGTAGTTATACACCAGTCAAAACGAGTTAGGGATATGGGTGCATATGTGCATTGATATGCAATAAAAGTCAAAGCAAAATAAAATAAAAAATTAAGAAAAACTAAGTAAAATATAGAAACAAAAAGAAATGAAAAGGAAAAAATAAATTAAAAAAAAAATTGAATTAAAAAAAAAACTGAAAAAAATAGAAATAAAAAAAATTAATAAAATAAAATATTTGACATCCTGTCCTATGCTGCCTCCTCGCGGAAGCAGTCGTTAGTTGCTGGAGGTCGTTTCCATGACAACAGGTGTGGAGGCTGTGTCAGTAACAGGTGACCGTTTTTCTCTGCGTGATATGGCTACAAACATTTTCTGACTTATCTGGACTAACAGACACTACAGAAAAAATAATTGGTCCAAATTTTTGCGGAGAAACGATGGCTGGAAGAGACGGTTTGGTGAAACTGGACGTCGGCGTGTTAAGCGCTGAGCAGCAAGAGAAACTGCGACAGTTTAAGGTAACTAGTTACCGAGCTAAAAAGCTAACGCTGTTTTAGCTAGCCACAGACTGTAGCTTCACTTGTTTAGCTTCTTTTTATTAGGCAGCCTGAAGTGAAGAAAAGTGTCTTTTCATTCCCAGATAAAGACAAGAATCGACAACGAGACGTATTTGAGGTCGCATCCAGAAGTAGACGCATTGATTGGCGACTTTTTAAGGTAAGTTGTCGAAGAATCAGTCAGCAGATTAGCCTAACTTTCAGATAACTTTGTTCAGGATGTGTTTAGCTAGTCTATAGTGGAGAGACAACAAGAACATGCTTCTGTTTACCTGAAGAAGAAGCTCTGTCTCATTTCTTTATATGAGCTCAAACAAATCCCATTGAGCAACTACAGGACGAGGCCAGCCTTTCTTAATGTAAATGTTTCTCTGTAAATATGATCCTAATATTAGTGAAACTGTGTATTGTTGGAGTTCACCTGCTCCACCCGTGTTCAGGATGTGAAGAAGTTCAGCCAGAGACAAGGATAGAGTTAAGCATGCTATTTTATTGAACAAAGATCTTTGGAGACGTCACTTACAGAGTAAAAGTCTGCTACAGGCCGTGGCCAAGTGAGATCTGATTAAACAAATAAATACACACATTTATGTAAGATAGGAACTTCTCCTTAAGGGAGGTCTCTAGTACTTTGCTATTGTAGGGTGTTTGTCTCAGTATGCTCCCTGCTATCGTGCACAGCTGCGTTGTTTCGATAGAGAGTACATCCACCTGTGGGGGTGAGGTTGGGCCACTTCCTGAGTTTGCCTGTAGCGTGGGGGTCTCTTCTTGGAATTAAAGCAGAGGTATCTGCCCTTGAAGTGTCTGCCCTTATTTGGATGCACTCTGCAAATTATGCACGATGAGTTAAACCATACCTTGGACAAACAGGCCTAGTTACACATCATTATGGCACACAAGCAGATTGATACATTTCAGCGGATAATCTATCGTATGGCGGTATTACTGTATTGCTGTATCAGTGGCATATTGGGATATAGAATCCACAGTATCCTCATTTTTTCATTGCTAGTTTTATTTGATATTAGATATGGTAAAATAAACCAGCAATACAGGCGATCTAAAGTAAATAAGATATAGTTACCAGGAGTTAAATTACTGTTTTCAGACTACATGTGACAAAAACATGACAATATATGATTATAATATGTTGAATAGAGATATCAACATGTCAAATACAAATCAAAACAGGGCTACAAAATGTGCTACTAAATGTTTTAATCAGATAAAGCTTAATGCAAATATGTTTTAAAACGAAATTCAAACTGAGTTTGACAGTCAAATGTCCTTAGGCAAACTATTCCAGTTTGGCTGGTCACCTTGAGCTTGTCTTGCTTTTATTTAGTAATTTCTTTAAGGATGACAAATGGTCTGAATTTGCCTGTATTCATGAGCCAAACCATTCATTATTACGGTGAAAGACTGTTACCAGCTCATATTCTGGACTGTTTCCAGTCAAAATGGAGAGCTTATATATGTGATTGTCTTCTTAGCTGAAAATGCATCTACCTGTTGAGTAGTAAATGACTGAATAAACTCATGTTTTGTCCAGTGGTCTTTTGCAACAGCGGTGCCAACAATAATTACAGTTAAATCCAATAAAACGTAAGCTGCTTTCAGGTCAACTAGTCTCATGCTTTCAGAACTTTTACTAATAAAACACTCAATATAAGGCAAGGCAGCTTTATACAGCACATTTCAAACACAAAAGCAATCAAAGTCCTTTACATAGGCAAAGAAAAGCACTAGAATGACACTTCAAAATACTAAGCAAATAAAAAACTAATACAATCAATTAGGATAGGATGAATTAAAATACACAAAATTAAAGAAATTCTCAAAAAATGGTCATACAGCACAGTGATGTCAGTGTGATTGACATCATACTGTGGTTGCATATTTACTGTTTATATCTTTCCTCCTCCAATAGAGATGTACTTCTCAGAAGGCCTGCTGATGTCCGTGAGTTTGCAGCAGGTGAGTTGTCCACACATACAGCCACACACACACACACACACACTTTTGGTTATAATATAATTAAATTGTGTGCATTCTAACAGTATTATACATTTGTTATTTTCTGCATGTAGTAAATGTACCCTCCTATTATTTATTAGTGTCCAAAAAATATAATGAAAACACCAAGACCAAACAACAATTGATCCTTCTAACGAGTAATGTAATGTGTGTGTAGCCCAAAATCTGATACAGTTTATGTCTCTGTGCCTGCTAACAACAATCTAACAACATATCCATGAGCTTCGCACTGACATCAAAAAGTTCATCAAAGTTGTTGGAAATAGATGAAAATAGTCTCTAACAAATGCACTATTGACTCTTGTAATTGCAAAAATCTTAAATGAAAACTTTGGGGGGAATCTCATTTAAAGATAAAACTTTATGATGCATTTGTAAAGAATTTATCAAATTTACTAGAACCAAATGGGATTATGGCGCTATTCCACTGACAGGGAATTGACTTCATAAAATATGAGAGATGACTTATGCGTTGTCACATTTTTGTACTTTGAATGGATTTGTCAACAAAAAGAAAAAAATTCCAAAATGTCATTAACTAGCTTTATTCTCTAAAACCTCAGGAAGAGTAGTTGTTGCTCAGGCAATAACTAATGGTGATCCAACAAATGTGTAATCTCCCCCACTAATCTGTGTCAATTGTCGATTTCAGATCACTTCACCAAAGCAAACCTTCATGCTGTTATTGGCTCCAAAATTGAAGGAAACAGTGACATGGAGTGAAACACACCCAACACTCAGCATGGAGCCTCTCCTGTATGTCTTTTTCTGTACAGAACAACACATCTAATGACTCTATATTATTGTTATAATAGCAGATTGCTATCAAGGAAGCCAACTAATATTTTAATACCATTCTACCAATAATACCATTCTGAATGAATGTGATTAAAGGTTAATGAGAAGAGACTGTCCTTTGGTTATTAATCGTACAGTACTGCGTGCTCTTTATCACATCACCAGCATGATGGGGAGCTGGTGTTTACATGCTTGCAACTAACTACCCTTTTCATCAGAGCGGTCAGAGTGGTTTGCCTTGTGGGCTCCGTTGTTGAGTGGACATCCTGTAGTCTGAGTTGATCTAGATATGAACTCCACTACACAGAACAGTCCAGCTACAATATTTATTTCACTCACTTATTTTAGGATGAAGCTGCATACAGTTTTTCTGAGCTAATTCCTTTCTTTAAAAAAAGTAAATTCATGGCTTTCATTTCATCTTTTTCTTTTCCTATTTTTATGATATAGAATATATATTCATTTTTGTGCCCTGGGTAAATTTAATTTGTGTTTTTGTTTAAAAAATAAGAAATATAAATTGATAGAATCAGACTTGATAATGAAACTTTCAGACTCAGACACATATTTATAGAAATGGAAATGTTTTGAATGAGAACTTTATATCTTGTTCAGAAAGTCTGCTGTCTATAATTGTCTGGTTTACCTGTTTGACTCTTTACTCTCCATGTTGCATGTCGTATCTCAGTCCAATTACCATAGTAAAGGTTGGTAATATTTCTGCAAAAGCAGGGATATGCTGAAACTTTACATTTCTTTTTGTTGCAACTTTATGATTCTTGAGGTTCGGTTTTCAATTTTAGGTTGTAACAACGATGTGCTTATGCTCCAGTTAGGTTTGGGCACAAAAAAACCCTTGTATAGGGTCAGGAAAAGTTCAAGTCTTGGCTGAAAATACCTGTTTTGGTTGCCACAAACACAGCAGGAGATGCCCTGATGCCCTCTTGTTTAAAACACGCAGCGTATTCAAAAGCTGCTGTCTTGTTTACCATCTCTCTCCATGGGGAGTGTGAATAGAGCTCTTTACTCTGCGGCTTTATTCATTTGTTTGTTTTGCTGGCCTAACATGCAGCTGTGTAATGGGTTGTGGTGCGTGGATTTAATTCTCCCATCCAATTTCTTCAGCTGTCGTTTGAAAGAATGGATCTGTGGAAAAATCAATCCTCTGTATACAGATTCTTCAAATAAACAACCGCTCATTCAATCAAAACTCATTCCTTTGTGAACTATTGTTATCTCAGCATTGTGTATCACTGAATCAGATTTTCAAGTCAGATTTTTGAAAAGATTAAAATAAAGTTTACTTTCTGGGTTCATGGTTGGAAAATATCTCTGTCTTGGTTGACATCAGAATGCATCAGACATCATTTGAGGTTCACAAACCCTCTCTCTCCTCTCTCTTTCTCTCTCACTCACTCACTCTCTCTCTCTCTCTCTCTCTCTCTCTCTCTCTCTCTCTCTCTCTCTCTCTCTCTCTCTCTCTCTCTCTCTCTCTCTCTCACACTCTCTCACACACTCTCACACACACTCTCACACACACACACACACACACACATACACACACACACACACACACGCACGCAAACAGAGCTGTTTTTAATATGCACCTGCTTTGACTTAGTCGAGGACAGGTCCATCCCATCCAACTCATCCCAGTGCGAGAAGGGAAGAGGAACAACACGCACATCTTCACTCCGCGTTTTTAAATTGGTTTGTTCATAGAATCAACCAGGGAGCAGCTGCAGATTCTGTGAGTAAATACTAATTTGTGCCTAAATCAATAAGTTATTCATTCTTCAGTATTTGTGATGTGTTCATAGTTTCAGGTATGAAATCTTGTTGGCGCAGTGTCATCGTCAAAACATGTACCAGAACGAAACATATGTATTTTTGTATGTTTTAAAGTTTTATATTTCTAAATGCTTTATGTAAAAAGCAAATCATTCAGTTATGGAGTAAGATTCTGTCTGACTTTATGCAAGACTATTCAACATTTTGGGAAAATGTGTTATTAAAGTAACTTGTAAAAGTAAAAAACATAGCTAAAAAGTAACTTATTCTGTTATTGTTTTATTTTCACCTGTATTAGATAATCATTTGGCATATTTAAATGAGAAGTCAAATTCAAGAGAAGTAAACAAATTGAATGAAGGCAAAATACCAACATGCAAATGTTTGGGTGAAAACTCCAATTTGAGAGATCAGGAGTGTGACGGTGTTTATGCAGAGGTGATGGAGGACAACAAGAGAGGCTGACAAAATGTTCCACAGTACATCATGTACATTACCAAACCTGTTTATCATTGCGTGTTATCCTCCAAAGTCCATGGAGCCTCCCACAGGATGAGAAACAAAGATGGTTACTAGGGGAAGTATGATCACAAATCCTCAGAGGAGGAAATATGGCCAAAAACTGGAGGCAGCACCCACAGAGACGGGTTCCATAACAACTAGAGACCTAGTGACAAAATCCCTGCACGCTGTTGAGAATTTTCTTCCATTACAGAAAGGAAATTGTTGAAAAGAATGCAAATCTGTATCCAAATCACTCGTAATATGTTTGAACTATGCCTTAATGTTTAACAGGCAGGCAGGCAGGCAAGTCTTTTCACCATGGCTCCAAAAGGAGGAGCATTGGTCCTTCTCTTCATCGTGGCCTGTGCAGCCATGGGTAAGCATCATCACCATCACATGCATCTTCTCCTCTCTTAACTGGCAAAATGCACGCATGCTGTTTAAGTGTACATACTGTAAATGTGTCTTTTTGATGATTATTCATTAATTCTCTATTATAACACTTATTCAGGTATGAACCCTAATACAATGCCTGGAAATAAACCTAATTTCAAAGACATGGCCAAAAAACTGGTATGTAAATTCCTGTATACTTGTTTGCTTTGAATGAGATTCTCATCCCAGTATTATGTAGAATAACATCTTTTAAGTTCTACGCAATTTCAATTCCAACATAGTTCAGTTTCCTCTGTCCTTTGTCACAATTTTCAACCTAACTTCAGACAATTTTCCAATAATTTTGAAAATATTTTCTTTGAATAAAGTTGTTCTTATGTCATAAATGATGCAGTATGGTACTAGTATCCCAAGTTCTCTTATTTGACTGGATTCCTGCGCAAATTGTGACGCCCACTTTGGTCAGCCCCAGTGTATTCCATCTTTTGTGCAGATCTTTTAATTTGAATGCGATATCATAGTTAGGATCTGTTATTTGCCTGCCATGAAACATATTGAAATGTAAGATCCTGTATGAGATACTCAAGAGAGAGCTGTTGGTTTATCTTTACATCATATTTTTTTGTAAAATCAAGTAAAAAGTCTTTGTTCAGTCACGGAGGATACTTTTGTTTTGTAATCAAACTGTTTCGACCTTGTTGCATGAACACACTTTGTGCTTTGCACTTTTCACTTGATTTTCTTCAACATCACAGCTTCATGTCACTAGCTGCTTGCGCCAGTCTATTCTACACCATGACTGTCACAATTGGATCCCTTTTCAAATTTTGCACTGCTACCATCGATTTTATAATCTTGTTTATATATTGTCTATACAGTATATAGAAAACCCCATAAGTGATTGTTGTTCACATTTATTTTCAATGTTTTCTAACTACATACAGAGATTTTAAACCATTAAATATATATTAATATATTACCCTAAACATCTGATGATGATAATACTGTTTGTTTGTTTGTTTGTTTTATCAGATGAGGAAGTGCCAGGATAAGGGTGAGCAAATTCTCAATGCACTTTTTTTTTTTTAATTAAAGGCCCCATATTTTTTGGTTCATACTTTTTATGTATAATGTTCACATGCTTTAAATTAACAACACTGGCAAAAATGCAGACCAGCTCGGATGTGTTTAAACCGTGCAACATATAAATATGGAGGGTTGCTATGTTACAGGATACCCGTTGCCAGAGATGAATCAGCTGAGAACTGTCTTCAACAGCAGGTATTTCTGTGAAAACTAAAGAGATTAAAGTAACATGATTTATATGTTCCCCTAACCTCTAAAAACATTTTGTTGCCTTTTTTGACAGCTATCTATTCCAAGCTGCAAAAATAACTGAATGAACATATAAAACAGAACATTTAATATTGAAAATCATTACTACTCTTATTTCTCTCTCAGTGACTCGCCCATGATGGACAGAAGCTCCGACCAATCGAACACCTACCTTTCTACTTTTATGAAAGTCCTGGATTCAGTCTATCCTGTCAAGAACTCACTCAGTGGTTTCCCCATGGATGGTAAAAAGGTGTGAATACACACATGGTCAATCACTTAAACCACATTAGATTTCTTCACATAACGATAATGTCAATCATTATTCGCTATTAATACTGTCATCTTAATGGTTGATGGTCCCGTTTATTCACTATTTGTTTTAACTGTTTCACCCAGCAGACATCAATTGCTATTTTCTCTGTTTCTCTTTTTAGCCAAACAAGATGTGGAATTGCACCGATCTTCCAACCATGATTAAGATGATGAGGAACTCTTCCGTCTGTACTCCCTTCTACTGCCAAGATCTTAAGAAAAGAAAACATAATCCATTAACTAATGCTGCCTTCTGAATGTCTAATGATTCCTGTGATCTCTCTAATTCCCTCAGGAGGCATCTGCATGTTACATGCGTGCATTTGTAGCCCCTCAGTCCTGGGAGACTTTGACCACACAGGGTGAGGACGACATGGCCTCAGACGACTATGACGAGCTGCTGTGGGCTGCCAAACCGGCACTGGAGGATATGCCTCCTTCAGAAATGAGTCTTCCAGTCAAAGCAGCTCGCCAAAAAGTGAAAAAAATGTGAGTAGAAATTTAATAAAATGCTTCCTCCACTGTCTCTCAGATGGCTTTTCTTAAAATTCTAATTGGTCATTGGTTCCAGGATGATGATGATGCAAGAGGAGCGTGAGCGCATGTCTGAAGACAAAAGGAAAAAGGTGGCAGTTTGGATAAAACAGCAGATCACCCAGAATGACTTCAACTGTACAATGAAGCCATCATCTGACTCAAGATTAAGTAAGAAATTAGTTAGGCACATCAAGTCAGAAAAAAAACTTTCTACAATAAAATCCCACATTGTAACATATTCACCATTAGCTAGAAAATCAGATGAATTTATACTGTGTTTAACAGAAAGACGAAATAAGAAAGAGAGAGTGAAGAGAAGGTAGAAAAGACAGGAGGAAGTGGAGGTGAAACACTTGAAAGATGTGGGGGAAAGAGTGAACTAAGCAGGTAACTTAAAGCAAACTGGATGAAAGTAACCGGGCTAAGAAAGAACCAGGAGAAGGACAGGGAAGAAGACAAGCAAAAAGCAGCCTCTCATATGCAAATCATGCAAAGTATATGGAGATTCATTTCATTAAACAACAAAACAGCCACGAATATACGTGTCACTGAAAAACCGCAATTGTTACATGTAATTGTGGTGCTCATGTTTTGCAAGCCACAGCACGTATGTTTTGCAAATGTGTGTGCTCGGTCTCCAGCACTGGTGATACTTATTACTACATGTGTATCTGCAGAACAAGCACTCAAACCTTCCCCATAAAACCTTAATGCATTCAATGTCTCATTTCTGTCGTCACTTTCCTGTTAAGTATGAATGGGACTTGTAACAGCCTTATTAATTCTATAGAACAAATGCCGCGCTGCAGAGCTTCACTGAAGTGGCTGAACTGTAAGGCGATGGACATGATTGGACAATATCTCCCACAGTTAGCAGCAAACGATGTTGATTCTTCTCCCAAAGAAGAGGTGAGGGGTGTCCGCAAAAGAGCATAAAGAGCCGACTTAAACTAGAAACAGCATATAATTCATTCGTTGCTCTGTTGGTTTGTCTCTGCCACTTTCTCTTTTAGCTGCTTGAATGCTTCCGCTCAGGCAAGCTCGAATCTGCCTTCAGAAACGACTCTGAGATGAAGCCCAGCCTGGCCAAGAGGTTTCTCCAAAAAATACAAGAGTCCTTAAGTCCAAATGAGTTTGAAGAGCGTTTGGAAAGGTGTGTATGCACGTGAAAATGTGTGTCCAACAGTGTATAAAAAGACTGGATTCGTCATACGTGTCATATCATTTCCTAACAGTGTTTCATTGTTTTCCCCTCACTGTTTACTCAGAGATGGACAGTATTTAAATTAAATGTATCAAGATATTCATTAATTTTGAGTATTTTGTAAATTTGTATTTTTGCTGGGCAGAAAATAATAGCATATAGTATACAAAATACTTCAAGGGCTTGAATTTGTAAGAAATACATGATTTAATATGTCATTTTATCCTCCAATAAGTAACATTTTTAATGCCCAGGTCATACTGTTAAAAAAAAAAAAAAAAAAACTATTCAACAGTTCACCTAATCACAGTCTCTGGCTTTGTATCAGTCTTTCTCTTCACTATTCTGTACTGTATCATACTCTGTTCTGATGGAACTGCTTTGTGTCTTGCAAGTTGGAGATATGAGAAATGTACTTCCTCCAATGCACTTTATTTATCGCTGTACAAGAAGGCATCTGCCTACCCAGCATGCCTCCCTGGATTCACAGCCTCCCACCTCCAAGACAAATCCTGATTAGCCTCTTGAAATCATCTTTTTTACTGTAGATACATACTGAGGCCACAAAATTCCTAGAATATGATGAACAACAAGTTTGTATAAAATGTTTTATTTTGTCATTTAAAATACTTTTAAAGGCGCAATATGTCGATTTTGGAGAAGAAATTCAAACTCAGAATTTAAATATTCACAATATTAATGAGGTAATAATACAATCTCAGAAATATTTATTTTTTCCATAACTGGATAAACAAGCCATTCTCAGAGGAAAATAATGTCCCCAGAACATTGTTTGAAGCTAGAAAAAAAAAAGTAAAACAGTATGAAAATTGTGTTGTTTGTTCAGTTTATTCAGTCATGAAAATGAGAGAGAGAGAGTTTGTTGTTCGCTTGTTTGAGCATAAACAATCCGTCAGGAAAGATATTTCTCCTGTGATTAAAAACCCATCTCTGTTTACCCTGAACCTCTCACCTCTGCCTGGGGTTTTTAGGTTTTGTGAGGAAAAATCTCAACAGATTAGAAAGCATTATTAGAGATAGTCATTATAAGAGAAAGAAAAAATACATACACAAACGAGTTAGACATTATAGAGAGCTGATTCAGTTTTAAGTATTGAATAATTGATACATTTTTACCTGTATACCTCCTCAGACTCGGCACACTCGTCTGTCATTTAAAAAAGCCTCCAAAATTGACTGCTGAACTCGGCAGGAAACTCCTGCCCCAGCTCAACGCCTGCAATGACTCCAACAACCCTCGAATCAAAAAGGTATCACTCACTTACCCAAACCCTTCGTCTGTGTCAGCCCTCAGCAGGACAGAAGTAATAGATTTCATGAATTTTGAGTAATTGTTTGCTTGCTTTTTGTCTTTCTGCCGTCTGCTCTCTCAAGCTGAAGAAGTTATCCGCCAAGCTTATGATGTCAAAGTCCAACACTGTTAGAACACTAGTCGAACTGGGCAAAAGTGTCCGGGCGTTGCCTCCCAAAGATCTGCCCCCTATCACGTGGGATGATCTCAAATTGTTCAAAAGTCTCGATCTGACAGTGGCCCAGCAGCGTGCCGTGGTCAGGCAACTGATGGGGAAAAAAAAGGTAAGCCTGCAGGGCTGCTGAAAGCTTGTCTCTGTCATGCTGTCCCTCTCACTATATCTCATTTTTCTTTCCCTCAGTGTGAAGAGGTATCAGATACGAAACTGATGGACCTTCAGCCAGTCCTAGGAGGTTTGCCTTGCTGTGTCCTAAAGGGTATGAAAGCCCAGGTGGTCCTGAATGACACAGAGACCCTGAAGCAGATGAGCAAGTGTCAGCTGAAGGCCATGCTGAAGAAGGTGAGTAAAGAGAGAGAGAGACGCAGGAAAAAGAGGCTAACTGTTGATTAAGACCAATAATGACTGATGTGTCACTGTCTTTTGGATCTCAAATCTCAGTCTCATAAAAAAATATTTTTCGTTATCTGTTATATACAATGAGAACATCATTAAAAGAATTATTAAATGTTTTCCTGCAGATGCGTAAGGATGTGAAAGCCCTTGACTTGGTGCAGATGTTGGATGGCGATTTGCTTCGCAGTGTTCCTCTGAGATACCTGGAAAAAGCAAACATCACCTCTTCAGACGAAGTGAATAATAAAACTTGGAGTCAGTCACAGGTAATGTCCCCGAGTACCTCCTGTCTGCCGACAGCCTCAAGCTATTGACACATTTTATTATGTTCTTACTTTTTTAACGCACTCTGAATCATATGACTTCTTGTTCTTTTGATGCAAATTATTACTGTTTTTCATGCATTCGCTATTAACCAGTGTTTCATAATTGTTAATTGTTAACTAATGGTGACATGTTTCTTTATTTTCAGGCACTTTTGTTGGTCGAAAAGATAAAGCGTAAAGGAAAGCTGTTTAAGATTAGGTGAGATATACAGTTGCAAACAAAATTGCGGAACCCCCGCTGTAAATCAAACAATACAAAAGCCTTGCAATGGAAACATCTGACTTCTGGTAAGAATGGTTCCTACTGTGTCTGGGAGAGGTCTTAATTAAAACTGGCAGTCATTTTTAGCACTTGAAAAGTTGGCTTCAAATCTTAAGCATGTCTCCATTATATATAAAGACAAATGCATGCATATACATATATATTAAGTTGTTAGATAATGAAGGATTAACACTCGCAACTCTTATTATGTGTATTATATTTTGTAGAGTTTCAGAAATATGCATGGTCTTGTTGCTGAACGTACATTGTCTGCTATTGCTTTACATGCTTTACATTCAAAACAATATTGGCCAACACAGGGGGCTGCGTTCACTCGCTCAGGGTGTAACCAGTGAAATGATTAACCAAGTACCAGACAGTGAAGTTCAAAATGTGACTCAGAACCTAACAGACGATCCACGGTGGCTCTCCAGACGGCTGGTATGTATGTGTACATTATATCACGCAGGTAAATAAAAGATTTGTAGAAGAGTATTCTAACTGATAACAAATATATGTTTTCAGGCATCGTGGCTTGCCCAAAAGCTTTTTGCGACTTTAGAGAAACAGAGAGCTGACTTTTTCAAAACCATCACTGAGGAGGAGCTGGATGAGATTCCCTCACTGTTACTTCCTTTCCTGCCGTAAACAAACAGTCCATTTTCTATCTCACTTAATCATGTATTTTAAAAAAAGTAATATAATAAGATTTAACAGCTCTCTGTCCCTGTCTCCCAGTCCTGAGAAGTTGAACGATATGCCTGACTCCATGTGTGACATCTTCCTCAACAAGATGGAAAAGGCCAACGTGTACTTGTTACCTCTTAGTGATCGTCGTTCTCGCAGCGCACTCACCAATAAAATCCTGTCTTGCCTGGTAAATGATATTCACACACAAGGATACAAAGGGGTGACAAATTAAAGGAAAAGACAACATAAATGATCTCAGTAAGGTGTTGAGTTAGAGCAGTAAAGATTGGCATAGAATGTCCAAGTCCGACAAACCAAGAAGTTCAGTGAGCACTGTATGGGAGCATCATCCGTCACATTTTTGTATTATTTATTTATTTTACTTTAAATTGTCACCAACCTGCTGCTCCATGCACTATATTATCACATAGTAAGTCTTCTCTGTGCAACACCAGCCTGAGATATTTCCTGTGAATTTGTAGGGGGGGAAACGCATCCAAACTGACCACTGAGGACGTGGGCCGCTTTGGACCGCTCTTGTGTGAGTTCAATGTTTCCCAACTCCGCCAAATGGCCCCTGATGTCCTCAACGCCAGCCTCCAGGCCATGGCTGGCCACCGCCACTTTCCTCGACGCAACTGGACGGATCTAATTCAGCTGGTCAAAGAGACGTTTGGGTACGACAGCTCTCTGGTGGATGCGGGGGATACTGCAGAGAAAGTACAAATCTAACAGATTTTTATTTTTAATCCTCTGCAGGGATCCATCTGACTGGTCGGCTGAGACCATGGAAGATCTGTCTCCTCTCCTCCTCTTAGATGATGATGCCACATCTGCTCTGCCCAATGAGGTTTGTTTTTTTGTTGTCTGGATAGGGATGCAGCACTGGATATCCTGTGTTTGTGATGTTCCATATTTTTGTCAATAAGTCATCAAACGGTCAACATGAGGAGGCCATGGTTCATGTTTGAATTTCTCATGATGTTTTTGTTTATTTTCCACTCTCTCTGTCAGCCTTGGATGAAAGACATTCTCTTTTTCTTGATGCCACGTCTGACCCGAATCTCTGCCGCACTGAGAAAGAAAATGTTTGATCTCATCACCACCACCACCGCATCCAGCAGCGCACGTAAAAAGAGAGCAGGTGTGGAAGAGAAATCCTTGAGTGCTGTTAATTTTTAAATCTTGGTCAGTGATACTACTGAACTGTACTCTGCTGTACTTCTCTGTCTTTCTCACTTGCGATGGTGTGTCTCTCCTGTTTCTCACAGTCAACAGTGGCAGCAGCACTATAGTACCGACTGTGGAGCTGACTGAAGAATTGGAAATGTTCAACGTCCAGTGGACACCTGAAGAGCTGGATCAAATGTCAGCCGAAACCTTCCGTGATACAGTAGAAACACTCGGGAGCGTCGATAACTACAGCGAAGACCAACTGGCCATACTCAGTAAAAAAGCAACTACGGTAGAGTGGAGGCACTGATCCTGGTTCTGTTCATTGTGGTGTAGCAAGAGGGGAAGAAAATCAATTTATCATTTTCTCTCGTTCCAACTGCTCTGAGCAGCTCATAGTACAACTGAAATACTGACTTTTCTCCTTTATACAGTCCTTTATTAAGAAACAGAATGGTGACCAACAGATATCAAAACTTTTTAAAACTGTAATTGTATGTATTTACAGTCCTTTTCTGATTCTGTTCTCGCAGGTCTTCGGCCCAGTGTCAAAGATGACTGAGGCTAACGTGATGGAGATGGGGTGTATAACTCAGGGCTTCTCTGACACAGACCTGGAGATGCTCCCCTTCACATCTGAGGCTCTGGAGGACATTGCCCGCTGTGGCTGGAATGAGTCTCAGGTGATGTAATAAAAACATCCTCAAATGCTCACGACTGTTATACATTGTTATCATGACGTTCACTAATAAAGATGACCTGTCTGAACAGATGGAGTCAGTGTGGAAGGGTTTCGCTAAATACAACAACCTGACGGCGGAGCAGCTGGATGCTGCAGATATGGTGGCACTAGGCCGGTTCATCTGTGGCCTGAACTCCAGCGAGATCGAACAGCTAGACGTGGACGCCTTTACGTGCGTGCTCCATTCTGAACACACCTGTGATTTGATTTATGTCACCACTTTCTGCTTGTGACATTCACAAATTAGTTTATATCCAGTTAAACTGTCATACAAACCCACACAAAAGCACCAAAACTGCTAGTGATTTTATTACTAGTTTCATTCAAGAGATAGAGAGAAAAAGGAACACAATGTCAAATACTTATTCTAGTTTCAGCACAAAGCACTGCAGGCTGCATTTAAATTCTATCTTTGTTTCATGCAGCTAACACTGTTCACTTAACCTCAAATATCTATGAAAGGTTTTTTTTTAATATGTTTTGCCCTTTTTTATTTATTTTTTTTATTTTTAGCTCTGGTCTCAGTCCCTTATGTACGGTAGCCCTGAGAGGCAAATGAGAAAAAAATCATTTTGTTGATACACCCAATTTTTGGGTTTGTTTGCATCTGTGAAACGGATGAGTAAAAAACAGCTGTTCAAAGATGAGAAAAGTAACTGTTCAAGCAAAAAAGAAAAATCACCTGGCAAAACCTTTTTTTCCACCTGTTGTTGAAGCAAAGTTACGTAGAATTTGGCATTTTGTGTGATTTGGCGCCCCCCTCAGTTTCTGAGTGCAACACCACTGTCTCAAATACAAATCCCAGGTCTGTGATAATTTGTCAGATGCAATGTAGGTGCTAACTATAAAAAAAACTACTACGTTGTAACAATGTTAATTGTTGAAAACGTGTATGTTGTAGTAAACATGTATGTAATGCTGTGATCCGACCCTCTCACTGAAGTTACAAAGTGCAGAAACAAGTGATGGGGCGAGACGTGGCTTAGACAGAGACACCATTCACCCTATTACAAGACACTGTACATTTAAAATTATGTTAAAGCTGTTATTCTTAGGAAGAGGTTGTTATTCGCCAGAGTATGATCTATTCTTTTGACTTCGTTATGAGCTGCAGAGCGTGACAACTGTGTAATGTGTGTGTGTTCATGTGTGTCACAGGGACGCTGTTGGCTCAATGGATGTGCAGTGCTCCTACAAGGTCATGGAGCACTTTGGAAGTCTTGCTGCATCTGTGTTTGGAGATCCCAAAACCTGGACTTCAGCACAAGTGTCTGAGCTGAAGAACATCATTGGTTAGATAATCTCCTCTGCTCGATGCTCTCTGCAGGAAACCAAACCTTATTGTAGTATTTCTTTAAAGTACTGGTGCAGAAACTAGTTTTAATCCACGTTATTTGCCTTTCCTCAGCAGCTTCTCACAAAAATACTGAACATCTGTTTTTTGTCTCCCCCAGCTGGGTTGGATGCATCCAAGTTGAAGTCTTTAGACAAGTCTGTCTTCTCATTTATCAGCGAGTCGTGCATCCCTCTCATACCACCAACAAACTTTGCAGTGAGTAACTTTCTCTTTGTTCTTTCCTTCCATCGTCTATTAGCTCTGAATCTAATCCAGCAGTGGAAAGTTACTAAGCACAGTAACTCAAGTACTGTACTTAAAAAGAAGTAGTTTTTTATTATATTATAATGAACTGTTCAGTGATAGATAAAATCTTACTTTAATAGTCATTTTTGTTGTGAACTAATGTCTTAAAGTTTTATATTTTGTAAAAAACTGACAAAATCTGTAAGTAAAGAAGGAATATTTCCATCTGTTAATTTTTCTAAATACAACTCATAATCCTCCTGCCTTAATCTTTCTTGTTTCAAACTGCAGACACTCATCCGAAGAATATTTTTTTAAACATATGTATTTAATTTAAAAATGGTTTGAAATATTCTTACTTCTCTGTGACAAAGGTTTTTTTAGGAATCATTTTCATAAAGAAATGACTGGTTACATTTTTTTGCGGGGTAGATCAGCTCCCCTAGACCATTTACAACAGAAGCGGTACTTACACATTTTGCTAATAAGGCTTATGCACTCTTACATACTTAGATTTTGAATGCAGGATTTTTATTTGTAATAAGAGTATCAGTACTATACATTTACAGGATGTCAGAACTTCTTCCTCCTCCTGACCTCTGTGCCACTTCCTGTTTCCCTCTAGGCTCTCTCTGTTGAACAGCTGCAGGCTCTTGGACCTGACAACAGAGCAAGGATAACTAGTGAACAACTAGCTGCCCTGAGCAAAGAGAAACGGGAGGCTCTTGGATCAAGCACGACAGGATCTCGTGATCAAACTCCAACTCAAACCCCAACCCCTGAAGGCTCAGGTGAGAAGATAGGTGTACACTGCTGTAAATTCACATATTCTTTACCGTTTAAGTCCATCTTCAAATCCTTTCAGTGTGTTATACTGCTAACATATTAGTTCTGCTTCACAACATTCACAGCCACTTCTTTCCATGCTTTTTCTCCAACCTGACTAATCCACTCCTCAGTGATACGAATGAGAGTAATAAATTAACTTTTAGTAGGTGGAGTTGGATTTCCCAGCACAAGAATATAATGAGCATGATATATATTTAAGAAGGCTTGAATCTTTGGATAACAACATAAAAAATATGAGTTAACATGCCATGGTTGGCCTGCATTTCCAGCAAACTTAATCACATTTTGATTTATATAACTCTAAATCCTGCTCGGTGTGTGCCATCGCTGTTTTCTTCCAAATGAGCACCACCAACCTCACACCAGTGAGAGGAGCACAGGTGAAAATACAAATACAGAATTCTCTCATGTAAAATAACCAAAACTGTTCTAAATGTGGCAGCAAAATAGTGTTAATGTGGGACCCCTTCACCCATACTCAGAAAATGAGGTTTCATTAGAGTTTAAAGGCTCTCAGTGGAGGTGTCTGCATTCAGTCTTCGTCTCACTCTCTTTCAGGAGCTCCATCAGTGAGTGTCGAGGGGATCGCAGCCTTCATGAAGCCCCTTCTGGTTCTCCTCACGGGGTTCCTGCTGCTGTGAGATCAGAGAGCCACAAAACACTACTGCTGTACTGGCAGAAGCTTCAGTTAACCTCACATACACACACAAGTTATCATTATAGTGGCAACATGTAATTCTTACTTTGTGACGAGGACATATTTCTCATAGATTATCGTCTCATGATGTGAGCGTAGTGGAGTGTAGCCACAACATAATCAAATGAGCTGGTAAGATGTGTAAGGATCCTTTATTATTGCTTTTAGTGAAGTTTACTTTTAAATATTCTGTCTATATATTTATAAGAAAGTATATTTTGATAGACTGAAGAAGAATATGTGACTCGGATGGCCTATATATGAGATGTCTGATACTGTACTGACAAAATGGAAAATGATAATTAAACTCAATAAAGAATATTAATACACTCAGTTACTGTTGAGAAAAAAAAACAGGTTAAAAAGGACAATGTGCCATTTTTTATTTACCTTTTTATATAAACATTTGGTTAGAAATGGTCTTGTCAACAGAACAACGTGTGTTAAAGCGTTGGATTATCTCCTGAGAAAAAAAAACACAAGCGTGAAAAGGTTCACTGATGATTACAGCACAATAAAGGAACAGTTCTTTTTAGATTTTCTAAAATTAATTCAGACGTATGAATATTAGCTCTCAGTCTATGGATCCTCTTCAGACAAAGGTGCCACTAAAAAGAAAAATAAATCAGAACACCGCACTCAAAACATTTAGACCTCTATACATCAAGCAACAATTCTGTCACACAGTTCTGCTTTTTCAGTTTCATGTCCTTCTGTGTTGATGCCAAGTCAACACCTGTCCATCAATAACCTGATCTGTGCTGACAGTGACTGAAGAAAAAGTTAAAAATACAACATCTTCTCATATTCTCACAAAAGGATTCAGAATCGACATGATCACATACATACTGATCTTTTTACAGTAATTATTTATTTTTTTTAAAAAAGCAAAAGCCATAATACATAATTTGACTTTCATCTCCTGCGCACAGAGAAGGAATAAATCCGTTAATCTGAAGTAAATACAGTACATTCCACGTAAAAAGCTGTTAAATGTTCATTTCAGTTTCACGCCATTAACTAGGACTTATTGCTCACCATTTCCTAAAGCACAGTTTGATTTTTTAGATTGTATTCCTATCTTTCACCAAGTATAATATAAATACAAGACAGGTCATTGATGACATTTTAAAAGGACACACTCACATCAGCTTCAATTTCAATATGAGTCAGGACCATTTCAGTGGGAATAGTAATTTTTTGTTTTTTTGTTTTCCCTGAAAAAAATATAAATTGATTTTTTTTTTCTTTCAACCAATTTTACACATTTAAGTGTGCCTACAGGTGTTTGGGACTTCTACTGCAGAAGTGGAAAAAGTAGTATAACGTCTTTTGTGGCTCCAGAGGAAGCTGCATGTGATCTGATAAATGCCTCCAGTGATGTCACTCAGTAACTAAGTTGCATTGTGGATAATGTAGGCGCTGTGTTTTGAAAAGCAGTCCACTGGTCTAGAACCGCACTTCTATAGCACTGTTTGACTCATTATAGATAGTTTAAAAACAAATTGTCAAAATTGATACAGCAGGATCAGAGATATCACCGGTTTTATTCCAATTATTCTTCTTCCTTCTCAGAACCAATGCCTACATTACCCAGAGTGCAACTTAGCCACTGAGTGACCTCACATCAGACAATTTTTATGTTAAAAAGAACATATGATTTCCTTCATGTAAGTATCCCTCTATTGCAGCTCAGCAAGGGAACATAAAAATAAACTGTGATTGGCGATCTTTCTGTAAGTTTAAGTCTAAATTCACTGAAATGTGTAGAAGCAGTCATCGCCTACAATTAAAGTTAGGAATTCATCTAAGATGTTATTGTATGTTCTTAAAAATGGCTGGCAATAAGTTCACGGTACACACACTTAATAGTAACTGAGCTAACTCTAAAAAAAACTTAAAAAATGAAAAGGACTTTACGGAAAAACACCCGGGGTGCTGTTCAAGAAATCTCCTCAGTAGGATGAAACATTCCGTCGCTGTCCACCAACAACAGCCATCGTGATCACAGTGGTATCTGGTTCCTATATTCACATTCTCTACAGGCACATTATTATGTGGATGTGGTCACAGCAGTGAACTAGTCAGACTATCCGTTCACAGACAAAGAAGTAGCTAAAATACCATTAGCATCATCACTGAACACAAACACAACATTAGATCCTGAGAGTCACAAGTAGAAGGTTAAGGCTGACTTCACCATGGAAATCACATCTGATTTACTTTTCTACAATCTACTCACATAAAAACTCTGTTCCGCCAGTCTTTGGTTTAATTAGTGCATAGGTGTGACGATAAACAAGGCACTTCTTTTATCACCTACCCACACTGCTCCCTTCCCACATATGTGGTGTCTCAGGTCGTTTTTCCTGCGTTCCTAGCGATGATAAAAGCCATGCCGTGAGTTCTGAAGTGCGTATTCAGATCTGACGCCTTTTCGAATTTTTTGCGACACACTTTACAGGCCAGTTTGCCCTCCTCCTCCGTCCCCTGAGAGGAGGGGGATGCTGGTGCAGAATCGTCCAGAGAACTCTTGTCATCATGGTTCCTGTTGTTACCAATGGAGGGTGCTGGCACGCTGAGGGACTGCTGGCTGTCAGTGAATGCGTTTCTCACCTTGTGGGTGATGAAGCGATGGCGTGACAGGGAGGAGGTGGATGTGAAGCAGGCGCCGCACTGTAGACACTGCTGACCGCCGCCCTCCGTCGCTCCCCGCCTGTGCTGGATGATGTGCTCCAGGAACGTCCCCTGGTCCTCTGTGGTGAAGCCGCAGGGGGCGCAGCGGAACCCAGACTCAGGAGCGGAGTAGGGGGCAGAAGCTGAGGTGGAGGACTTCTTCACTGGACTCACCCCGTCCATGAACTCTTCATCCTGCTCGATCTTCACTGCTCCTCGTCGTCTCGGGCGAGCCCCCAAACTGCTGTCCTGTTCTGAGGAGCTGTCGGCCTCCTCTCTGCCTCCCTGTGACCAGAGAATATCTGTGTTGACGTCATCTTAGTATAAAGTAGAGATGCACATTTTAAGCAGATTCTTTGATGGATAGTCAACTGCCTTAAAGGGATAGTTCGGGTTCTTTAAAGTACATATCTATAGTCGGTCTGTTCCCTACCCTAATTGCCGATCAGCGCAGCCTCAGTTTGGAGAAGCAGAGAGCTGCTCCAGCCCAGACGCTCAGCTTTGTACTGCAGTGAACGGAGTCCAGATGCAAAGCGAATTTTAACCACCTAGAACAAGGCCCACCTAAAAAAATCTATATCAGTTCAAGTGTACGTTGTATAGAGAAAATTCACACCGCTTTACATCGCCGTCAGACCGCTCGTTCTTTTGGCACTACATTTTCTCAACCGTAGAACCAAAACACCCAAAACAGGTGATCTGCAAACAGCGAAATACAGTGCGAGGCCCAGTTGCGCTAATGCGTAGGGATACGGAGGTTCTACGGTTGAGAAAATGTAGTGCCAAAAGAACGGGCGGTCTGACGGCGATGTAAAGCGGTGTGAATTTTCTCTATACAACGTACACTTGAACTGATATAGATTTTTTTAGGTGGGCCTTGTTCTAGGTGGTTAAAATTCGCTTTTCATCTGGACCCCGTTCACTGTGGCTCTCTGCTTCTCCAAACTGAGGCTGCGCTGATCGGCAGCTACGGTAGGGAACAGACCGTCTATAGATATGTACTTTATATGACCCCACTTCAAAAAACCCAAACTATCCCTTTAACAATCAATTATCTGTTAATCATTAATAGTGTATTAAATATGTTGGATGTTTCACCATTTCCATATATTTGATAAGTATGTGTAATTTGAAACAAGATATATGCATGTCAGATTTTTTATCAGTTACAATTCTTGAAAATAATTAAATCAACTACATTCCCAGAATAAAGTGTTTCCTGTTCGGCTTCTTAAATGAAATACATACACAGCGTCTTACCATCAGCGTGTCCTGGCTTTCGGTGTCCACGCTGTGTCTCAGCTGAATGTGCCTCTCCAACATCGCTCTGCTGCCGAACGTTTTCTTACTCTCACTGCAGAACCTGCACACACATACACACACACACAACTTATATTCACAAAAACACTGGTCTGATTTAGTGATTGCAGTGAAGGTCTGAGTGGGCATCATCATCATCATTAACATCACTAACTATCAGGAATCATAGTTACACCTGCAGACTTATCGAGAGGTTGTAACTGGGCTAAGAACTTTTTCCACAAGCAAAAATAACTGCAGCTCTTGCGAATTGGATATTGCACTTAGTCATATTGCAATTTCAATTTTCTTGCGACTAATTGTGCAGCTACTACACAAGTAGTCACATCTCTTATTGTATTGGTTTGCCCTCTTATGGACATAATGTGTAAAAATAGGAATTCGAACCAAAGTACTTCTTTAGATTATTATTTTATTGATTTTTTTTAAAAGGAGGGAATGATTGAGCCTCATTTTGGCCTTTTTTCAACAGCCCTAGTCTGTCCTGAATTGTTATTTTTTACTCCCCGTCACGTGTACAACCACAGTATACTGGTTTTGTGGCATACTGACATAAAATCAGTGATCACTGTTTCAACTTTTGGACAACGTGCCAGCAAATTCAAATGGTAAGGAAAAATATGCAGAACTCACTGGCAGCGAAAACCACGATTCGTGGCTTTGTGTTTGTCTCTGATGTGACGTCTCAGGCTGGAGGTGGTGGTGAAGGAGCTCTCACACTTGTTACAAGGAAACTTCTTCAGAGTCTGCCCGACACAAGCACAAACACATTTAAAGCCGCATTAAAAACAGTCATTGTAGTCAGATAATACATTGTAGGCGGACAGGTGCACTTCCAGACCTTGCCATGTTGATCAGCCATATGATGAATGTAGTCTTCCCGGTCTGTGTAGCGTGCGTGGCAAGGCGCACACTTCCAACCTGAGGGGGCCTTTATGCTTTCTTTCTTCACTTTCTCCTCTTTCTTTTCATCCATCCGTTCCTCCCCATCTGAGCTCTCCAACTTCAATGAAGGACGTGAACGAGAGGCAGCAGCTGGAGGTGAAGGCAACTCTTGTAACGCTGAAGTCTTATGGGTCTGAGGAACAGAGAGAACAGGGTAAAAAATATGGAAAGAGGGGAAATAAGTGGCATCATAAGGCAGATATTCAATATTAAACATGGTATGAGCAGTCAAATACCTTGAAATGGTCCAGTAGTGAATTCCTCTGCGAAAATAATTTGGTGCACTCGGGGCATTTAAACACATGCACCTTCTGATTGGTTAAATGAGTGTCAAAGTGGATGTGCAGCAGAGACTTGTTCGTAAAAACTGTGTCACACATCACACATTTATAGATCGACCTGTAAAGGGGTAAAAACTTGGTCAGTTGATTAAAGGAATAGAGAAAAATCACAGATTTGTGTGTGCATTTATAGATACATACATGGTCTGTCCATCAGTGAGCGTTGGATGTTGGGCACTGATGTGGTTCTGTATGCTGGGAGCAGACTTGAAAGCCATGGGGCAGCTGGGGCATTTGTGGAACATATCACAGTGAGCCTGCTGGATGTGAGACTTCACTGAGTTCAGTCCTCCAAACACCACCAGGCAACTGGAACACCTGCAGAGAGAGAAAGAGAAGTTAAAAGACGAGTGAAACATGGGAAACATTCAGTATAATTTTGTTTAACTGAACACCGACATGAAGAAGACATCACACCTGTATCCGATGCGGCGTGCAAAGTGCAAACACGTCTCGTCCAGGTGTGTCTGAAACAGCGGCGGCTCGGCCGTGCCGCCGCACTCCGGGCAGACATGTGGCGGGCGGCCTTGGTGTATGCGTTGATGACCTGCTGCACTGCAGCTGTTTGACAGGAGCATGGGAGGAGAACACTCTGTGCATGACTGGAAAACAACAGAAGAAAAAAGGAACAGAATTAAATTGAGTTCATATTTATTTCACTGGAAGACAAATTTCTTGCTTTTTTCCCTCACGCTCAAAAGACTCACAGTGGTTTGTGTTGGTTTGATTTCTTGGAAATGCTCAACCACCTCTTCTTTGCTGCTGAACTGAGCCTGGCACTCAGGACATTTATTACTGTTGTACTGCACCGTCTCCGCACTGGCTTTCTTGTTGGATGTTGCTTTGTGTGGCTGGGGTGTTGGGTTTGTAGCAGCCTGGCCTAAAAAGGATGATCCTGAAGAGGACAACAAAAGAGATGGAGGAATCAATGAGGAACATACAACCACAGACAGGAATAACATCTGAAAAAAGCTAAATTCACCAACCAGCTGCTGCAGATTCCTTCTGGACAATCATCTGCTCCACAGGTACAGGTTTCATGACCAGGTGTGAGCACTGCATGATCAGGCCCTTCTCCTTGTGCTCTCTGGCGTGTAAAAGCAGGCTGCACTTGTTGAAGAAGGCCAGCCGCTTGGCGCAGTGATTACAGGTCACCTCGATCCGCAGCGAGCGCCGAGCGTAGTGCCGCACCAAACTCTGCTCCAGGGCGAAGGCGTCGCCGCACTCCAAACAGCGGTAACCCTGCAGGGGGTCAAACGTTCATATAAGATACTGATACATTCATATGAAATCGAGCTATATAATACAATGCTGTGAGCCTGTCGTGAAATAATGACTGACAAGGCCGTATTCAAACACCATTTTGTTCATCCAGTCAAAAAAATTTAAAATATTAAATTAACTATGGTACATTAAAAAGAAAAAACGCAAATTCTTACAACTGGGCGGCTAGACACAGCAGACGTTTGGCATTTTTCCATGAAAAATTATGATTTATCCATGATCAAAATAGCAGCTGAATGCAATTCATTTTAATGTCAATTAACTAGTTGTTTCTGTCCTGTACACAGTTAGAGATTACCTGTGCAGGTAAAGGGAGGCCCCACTCTGCAGGAAGAGGTGAGCTCAGATCTGGTTTATAGCAGGGCAGCAGGTTCTTGTTGTTGAGGATCTTGTTGAAAGCTTCCACCAGGTTGGTCTGACTCTTGGATATGATTGCCCCGGTGCTGTTAACTATGGAGGCCGGTCTGCTGCTGCCTTGAGGATGAAGCAGAGGTGACGGTGCAGGAAGCGTCAGACTTTTCGGGCCCAGGCTGCGAGGGTTCATCCCACCCATGCCTGCTCTGGGAGAGGAGACAGTGATGGAGGGCAGCGCTGCAGATTTGGTGATGCTAACAGCTGTAGGGGAAACTTTCGGCTTAGTGTCCATTGCGGTTTTGTCTCTGACTGTACGGGCACCTTCCTGGAGCACCGCCATGGCAGGGATCTGAGATTGCTGTGGCAATTCCCTCTTGGATCTTGTGTTATGGAGTTCTGGAGAAGGCTTTGTCACACCCTTGGTAGTGGTTCTTCCACCTCTTTTAGGTGTAACACCCTTAACAGTCCTTGTGATGCTGCCTTTCTGCATTTTGATTTTAACTTTGAGGGGACGCAGTGGAGGTGAAACTTTCTCTGCAGCTCCATCAGACACAGGAGCCTCAGTGCCAGCACCACAGCTCTCCTTGTTTACATTTCCTCCATCTCCAGTCACCTTCTCACTCAGCTCCTCAGAGTCAGCTGGCCTGTCTTCTTCTCTGTTCCCACTTCCCATGAGCTCCTCCTTGTGGCCTGCAGACAGATCTGGTGTCTGGGCAGAATCAGGGCTCCTTTTGTGGACTAAAAGGCCTGTCTCGCTGGGCGGTGGACTCTCAGGTGAGTCCCTCTCATCAATCACATGCTCTGGGTATTTCTCCTCTTTGATTGATGCAGAGTCCATACTGACAGAGGGGTTGCAGTGCAGGGTCTGCCTCTGCAGCTGTGGCGCTTTGGAAGGAGAAATCTTGGTTGTAGGCGATCTCTCGTCCTCAGGTTGAGGTTTAGGTTTTTCATGTGCCACGGAGGAGAGATGAGAATGATCGGAAACAAGGGAAGAAGAAGTTTCAGGAGACCCAAACATATCAGGGCGCCTTACTTTTGCTCTGCGTTTAAATTGGGGAGGGGAGGACATCACAGATTCTGGGCTCTCCTGGATCACCAGGTCTGGCTCTGAGTCATCGTCATCCGAGTGCATAACACGCTTAATTCCAGCCTTGATGCTACCGTTTTGTGGCAAAGGGGATGATGGATTACTGGGGAGATGAGTTTCCTCCTTCAGAGGAGAATGAGGAGAAAGGTGAGGGTTGACAGAGTGTGGTGAGGGAGGAGTTGAGGGATTGGGGCCGGCACTAGGTGAAGACCGAGGGTAGAGGAGGGGCTTTAAAGTGTTTATGACATCTGTCGTCTGCTGGGCCGGTCCAACCTCAGCTCCTTTATCGTCCTCCTTCAGTGTGGACCTCAGTGGTGAACGACGGGGCCATGGATCTGCGTCGGACTGTCCCTGATCCCTAGGAACAGATCCCTCAATGCCGTTGGCAATCTGGGGCTCATCAGGGGCATCAGGAGGCGTTTTGGGGCCAAGCTGTGATGTGAGGTCACCAAACTTGACCTGAACCTGAGAGTTTAAGCCGCTGCTTGAGGGATTGTCTGTTTTATCCCTGTTAGACTTCTCTTCCTCCTCGTCCTCAAAAGACTCAGACCGCACTGTGTTCTTTACAATAACACTGACCACAGGGGGGTCACTATGTAAAGCGGGAGGGCAGGGAAAGCATGAAGGAGATCCACTCTCTGTCTCATCTGCATTAGCCCTCGCCTCATCTCGTTCCTCCTCTGGACTTGACTGAATAGCTTCTTTGGCATCAATATCAGGAATGTCAAAAGCTGCCAGCAAGTCATCAAAGTCTGGGGTCTTCATGTCCCCCATGGCCAGCACAAGGCTCAAAACCTATCGAGTCAGAACAGTTCATGTGAGGTTAATTTAATCTCTACACGTTGTCTCAGCTGGACTATGAAAGGCAAACCTGAATGTCTGGCTGAAATACAAATGTGACAGCTGTTATCAAAGCAGGGACGAGAGTGTTCGGTTAAAACAAAACGTTCATAGGTGCTCCAGACCTTACTGTTGAAAATAAACAAGTCTAAAGACACAACAACAGTTTGATAAACCTGCTGTTTAGCGTCTCAAACTCGACTGTCATGTTGCAACAAGTGGCTCCTTCTGCTAACAGCTAGCTACATCTTAGCATTTAGCTGCTAGCTGGCTTTGCTAACGTCAACCGGCCAACTCTAGTGGTAGTCAAAATCTATAATTGGCTACATCACTGTAGCACTTAGCTACCGTGGTCATAATAAACTACATTTAATGCATGTTGTGCACGTTAAGATGGGCTCACGCTTGTATTCAATTTGAATTACCTGCTAGTTGGCGAAGTTGGTTCCTGACTTTCCTCTCCGACGCATAAGATCTACGTCATCAAGTTATGCGACGACTTCCCGGAAGCCTCCGAAATGTTTCCAGTTTTCAGTGTTAACAAAATTAAAAACTAAATCTTTTAGGCAGTAAATCTGGCAAGATTAAAAATAATATGTAATATATTTTTAACCACTTACATGCTGCCAAACTAGTGTCATAAAATATGCATGGTTTTAACACAAAGTTACTAAAGTGATGGAGAGTGACGTTTACTCAACCTCTTAATAACACGGGAATGTAAACATCTGTGTTATCAGTCAAAGGTCTCCGTCAACATGTCGGAACGTCTGTCCCCAAAGCTGTGTTTACTTGTATGTATTGTCTTGGATTCATGTTTTGTTCAACATCCAGTAACTAGAACGGTACTCAGTAAAGTACACCTCCACCAAGGCCCAGGAGTCCCCATTAACTGCATAAAACTGTCATCAAGATCCAGTCATTACTCCCTGAGAAATTAACAAAAATGTACAACAACAAAAAAACATCCGATCTCACAAAATTAAAGAAACCGAGAAAAAATCCTGGATTTGAAATGCAAGGTTATTTGGGCAGTAGATATGACACTTGCTGTGTGATTCCAGTGAATGTTTGTAAAATGGTAAATGGACATTTATATAGCGCTTTTCCAGTCATCTGACCATTCAAGGCGCTTTACAACACTTGCCACATTCACCCATTTACGCACACATTCATACACTGATGACAGAGGCTGCCAACTGCACATCAGGAGCAATTTGTGGTTCAGTAAATCAGTAAGATTTAAATCTATTTAAATGCAAAATCCATTGATATTTTGGAACAAAACTTTTAACAACAAAAGTGTAAATAAGTTTCCAGCATCCAATAGAGTGTCACCTTGTGTTCTGTAAATTTATTGAGGAAATCTGTTATTGTTTAGTTATATTACAAAAGATTCAAAAGTAAGCATATCTGCTTGACACAAAAAAAATTAAATCAGAATAGGCCTTTGACCTAATGTTGAAAAAAAGGCAAAAGTTGTTTACAGTTAACACAGCTACATAAACAAAAAGATTAACAAAATGGAACCTGTATGGAGGAGAGTGATAACATTACTGTGAATAACACATGCAGTGAAATTCTCAGGTTTTTTTTATTTAACATATATTATCATAAGTTCCTCTCTTTGGATGTTCATTTCTTTTTCTCCTCATCCTTCTTGGCGTCTGGTTTCGAGCCCGTCTGGGAAGCCAGAGAGCCCATGGCGTTGCGGATGGCCTCATTGTTGGGGTCGACTCCTGGAAGGTTTTCCAGGACGCTCTGGAGGAAATCTGAGTCCTGCATAACATCGTAGTCCTCTTCGTCCTGGAAACAGAAAATAACATGTTGTAACTCATCTTTACCATTTTTAATCTGATGAAAATGACAAGTGAGAACCAATAAAGGCTTTTGCTTACCTTAGTCTTACTGGAGTCCAAGTCAGCTCCTGTGTCCATGTCCTCAGCACCAAAGTCTGCAGGAAAAATGGAGCACACGTTTGAATAAGAAAAATGGGGTGGTTATTTTTTTAACCTGGTCTACAGTGTATGTCCTTGAATGTGCTGTTGTTCAAAAAACAAACATTCAACAGTGGAGATTAAAACACATCCATTCAATCGCATCTAATATCTCATTATTTATTAAAAGTGTTGCAGAACTGGTTGTATTTTTTAAAGTATCAAGAGCAGTTCTATGCTTGTAATACATGGGCTGCAAACAAGTAAAACTGCTCCTGACAACTGTTTTGTTTCCCAGGCTCCAAAGTCTCCATCAGGCATAATAAACTGTAGTGGAGTGCCAACACAAACAAACCAATAACCCCAATGTCAGTTTGTCCAGGTAATCATTATCCAAAATAGCAGTTAGATATTCAGACCTCTACAAATCACTCAAACCCACAGTGATAAAAGGCAAATGTGCTCTAAATTCTGGAGTTTGTGGCTTATTTCAGACTATAATATGAGTAAAACACAACAAAATACTTCTAAACTGAAGCCACAAAAACTGGCTCTTCTGCTGCTAATATGCCTTAAACCACCAGTCAGCAAAGTAAATAAAGTAACTGTGTGGAAAATAACTTAATAATAACTTAAGAAACATTCATTTTCTGCTGGAAGCTGAAAGCAACCATTATTTTAGTTTCTGTAAACTGACCTCGATCTGCCGAAAGCAGGATTTAATGTTTAGTGCAAGGGTGTAAAGATCTTTCTGTAGTGTAAATCAATTCTGCTGTGTATTTTCTATCATTGGTGTGATGCATTCTGAATCTCATCTTGGACAGTTAACAATTCTCTGGTCCCAGAAAATCATAAAACTCTAAATCCATGTTTAACCTGCTCCAGCTCCCTGCATGGACATCTGCAGAGCGTAGGCGATCTGTTCATCCTCTGTCATGCGGCTGAAGTCTGGTAGAGCAGGTGTGGATGCGTCTGTAATGGGCACAGACATCTTCAACAGGGCATCCTCAGACTCTGCAACAGAAAGAGAGACAGATATGATGTGTGAACACACTCAAGGTGGGACCTATAAAGTGTTTACTGAAGGAAGACGGACAGAAGTGTTCTCACCATCTGCAGCAGGGGAGGCAATGCCAGCTTCAGCAGCCGATGCAACAGCAGCTCTGCGAGCTTCATCCTCCTGTCGTTGTCTCTGCTCCTCCATAGACACCCTCAGAGCCTAGAGAGAAGAGCAAGAAAAATAATTAAATCATATCAAAATGACAGTCTTGCATTAATCTACATAATTAACAACATTAGGGCACATAGCATGACGCCCCAGAAATATACAATAACAGAAAAAAATGACAACAAAATGTGCTATGAAAAAACTAACCATGAACATACAACTGTGAACTATCATCTTTCTGCTCTCTTACCAAGGCCAGCTCGGGGTCTGCGCTGGGATCAACTCCAAACTCAAAGTCACTGGCACCCAGGCCCAACACTGCGCCTCCCTCTCCTGCCAGGATGGGTGAGGACAGCAGGGCATCAGCCAGACTGGGGCCTGGAGGCACTGTGACCAGGTGGGAGCCTGCGCCTTCTTTGCCATTCAGTGTGTTGATGAAGGCGGTCAGCTTCTCTGTGTTCATTTCCTGCAGCAAGGAGAAAGAGTGAGGGTAAACATGTGGACCAGACAACAGCATGTAGAGGGCAAAAAGATGCACAATAGCGCATTAGATATTGAAGAGGTTGAGTGTGTGTGTGTGTGTGTGTGTGTGTGTGTGTGTGTGATTTTCATGTGAAAATACCTCCTCTCCAAAGTTAATGACATCAACATTGACCTTTTCCTTCTTTAGGCGCTTTGCCATTTTGACCAGCTAGAGGAAAACAAAAATACTTCAGTCGACACAAAAACAAAACAACATGTTTTATCACACGTTTTATTTCCCGAGTAATATATTAGTATCCTGAAGCCAATTTATCCTACAGATATGAACAGGCTGCTGTTTCATTAAAAAAAAGGATTACAATGCTGGATAACAACACTGAATAAACAAAGAGCAGTTCTTTTAACATCAGTCCGTGTTCAAGAAGACTTGGAAGATTTTCTGGACTTTACGCAGCAATGTTATTATCCAGACCACTTCATCCTCCTTTGTGAAGGAGGCGTCAGCTGTCTGCACATTTCTGTTGATTTGGTAAATTCCTTATGTAACCCAGAGCAAAGAGATTTGGGTCAGTTGACATTTCTGCATTAGTAAGTCAATTCTTTAAATAAACAAAGTGTGAATATGTATGTGTTAATGCTGCTTTGGTGTAGACAGGCAGCAGTGTTCAATGTGCACTCAGTATAACTTCTCTGTTCAGAGTGTGATGAGAAGCATGCTTTTGTAAGAGGATGTCGCCCATCCCGCAGAAAAACAACAACAACAACTTTCAAGTCTCATAGAAAGCCTCCTCCCTGTTAGTCAACTGATTGTGAAATTATATATCAATGCCATTACTGATGTTTTTTATGATGTGACACAACAGAGAACATCAGACACCACTTTTGGTTAAAGTAATCTTATTCACCTATGGCAGTCACTATATTGGGAATATTTACTGGGTAATAATAACCACTAACGTCATGCGAACAATTGACTTAGCTCACCTCTTTTTCGTTGTCCTCCACTGGGCTGCCAACAAACGCAATAATGCGCATCTTGTGGTTTTTGCCCTGTCTGTGCTTCAGCGCCAACTACAGAAAGAAACATGACAAATTAACTGACAAAATGCATTCATGTGACAAAAAGGACAGTAGATCTTTTTACCATAGACATTTTGGCATGTCGTAGCAAGAAAAGCAAAAGTGTAATTAATAACATATTGTATATGATGGCTGAATCACATCTAGGTAGAGTTGGGTTAAAACAAGTTTGCTCTTGTTTTGAATATGGATTTGTTTTTTTATTTACTGTATTCACTTTAAAGACCTCTCCATATGTCCCAATGCTCCTAAAAATAATTCCACAGATCACAACTCTTTTCCAGCTCCGCTTTAGGTTTCCTGCAAAAGCAACAGGAGAAGACTCGCTGTTTCATGAAAGTCACAAACTCACATGTGCCACCCTGATGCCGGTGCAGAAGCAGATGTTTCCAATAGGCTGCACAGCATGCAGCTTGGACAGTATCCTGCCCGTGTCTGGAGTCAGCGTGGTCAGCACCTCACAGTTGCTGCACAGGCACATAACACAACTTTGTGTTATCACATTAACATAGTTTGAATGTCAGGGCACTAATGCAAACACACTGCCTCTTACTTTGCCATGGTGATGAGGCCCACGTTGTTCTCAGGGTTGCTGCGGGTCTTGGAGTGACAAACTATATTAACTGCGTCCTGCTGGGCCTGCAGTCTGGTGGGCAGAAAGTCTCCATTGCGCATGTATTCACTGTTGTCCACACTAGGAAAAATTAACAACCGTATTAACAATTACTAGTTCCAGCAATACAATTACACAAATTAAGTAAATATTGGTTGCAGGTACAGGTCAGTTTGGATAGTATGACAATACATAAGTGCATTTCTAATGAGAATATTGTATAACATACATAACACACCCTTCAACATTAGTTTGGAGAAATTGGGTTATGAGTGCATATATGCATGTGCATTTCAAATGAAATGTGTCGCATTATTTCTGGGGGACCAAAAATATCCACAAAACACAAAATAAAAATTCAGATATGTCAGAATGAACAATAAAGTGACACACTAAAATATCCCAATATCCCTAACTAATTTTAAGTAGTGTACAAAGGGTGGAAACAGGGTGCAAAATTAACATTTACGTCCACTGGCCAAATGGTTAGTAATCGATTTTACCGGCCATTTTATAACGTAATAGATGACCATTGTTTTAAGGCTGTGAGTGAAGGATATTTACCATACATTTGCATATCTAACTAGCATTTGGCTGATGACTGGTGCAATATTTTTTAACAATAAGTTAATTAATCACTACGTTGACCGACAGTAAAAAATAATTATCAAGCAGACATGAGAAACTGATTTCATCTTCTCATAAGTGAGATTTTGCTGCTTAATGTTGTTTTATATTGTTGTAAATTGTATTTTTTTAGGATCCTGGACTGATGATGGACAAAACGAGCAATATTAACACATCCCTTCAGGCTATGAGATAAGCATTTTCGCTATTTTCTGGCATTTAACTGGCAATGAATTGAAATAACTACCAACATTCAATACATGAATGAAAATGAAAATAACTGTTGTGGCCCCAGTGAACCAATACAACACCCCTGCAGTACTGCTACATATGAAAAACGCATCTCTTTTTACAATACGGAAGGTTTTATATGTTGTGCTGAAAGAAAATCAAAAAAAAGACAGCGACTGTTTGATAACTAAACAACACGTTAGCTCGTTTTGTTTATGTCGGTCAAACAAAGGCAACAATAGATCCCAGGAACTGCCTGTTCTGTCAATGACAGGAGGTTGTGGTTTGTTAGCTAGCTAATGCTAACGCGTTAAACAAAGCCATTATTCAACTTCAGGCGCACTCTTTTCAATCAAGTCCTAACAGCGTTAAGGTAGCAACAGTACACTGATGAGCGCTGGCCAACACATAGCTTGTTAAATGTCCACAACCGGACTACAAGTCGTTAGTTAGCTGTATGCTGGCAGCTCCTGCAGGCTAACGTTTGGTTGTGGAGTGACTCAGGGAATAGCTCGAGCATCTTCAGCACAAAACAAAAACAAGTCGCTAAACCTGTTCGAGTGTTTCAGACAACCGACGCCAAGAGACAAATATTCTGTTTATCAAATGGTAGCTTGTTTTAAATACAGTTCGTCTGTTCTATTTCAACTTTAAACATATTTCTAGTTCCTTACCAGACCATAGTACTTTCAAGCACCATCTTGATGTCTGTGGTTTGCTACGTCATCGTGGTGGTTTATGGGTAATGTAGTTTTTCTTTTTAAAAAAGCTTCAAATTTCATACAATCCTCTGAAAAGGATGATTGATAACTAGAGGGGTGGAAGTAATAATAATAATAATAATAATAATAATAATAATAATAATAATAATAAACAACTTGTATTTATTCATATAGCATCTTTAAAAAAAAAGAGTTTACAAAGTGCTTTGACAATCACGCAAAAGCAGGAAACTCAGGAAGACAATATCACAGAATAAACACTCAGCAGTGAAGCCAAACACAAGGAATCTAGTCTAAGGTGAGTTAAAACATGAAGGCAGAACAGAAAATGTAAAAACATTGAAAAAAAAGAAACATGAGTTATTACAAGTAAAAGGAATCAAAGCGATAAAACAGGCAAAATCACAGAGAAGGAAGAGTGAGAGAAGGGTAAGACATAATAATAAGCAAAAGAAATGCAAAAACAGAGTATAAAAACAATAGTCAAGTAGAAGACAACATCACATCAAATCAATTAAGAACAGATAAAAAGATTATGAGCAGTAAGAGGAATAAAGGACAATAAATAGATTAAAGAAACAAATAAAAGCAGTTAAAGACAGTAAGAAAATGGAAAAAGACATCACAAGGGAGGAATCAAAAACAGATAAATAGTCTGAGAGCAGTAAAAGGAATGGAAGATGGAAAGATGAAAATTCAGTTAAAAAAGGTTACACAAATTTAATGATAAAATGCTAAATGGATTGATAAATTATCAAGTGATTTAATAAGTTTAAAGTCAATTTGATTTAAGAAAGCTGTGATATGATAAAAACAGTATTTTCTTTTACTTTTTGTAAAAAATTTTACTGCCTCTTACATTCATCATTCACAATACAGAACATTTTATTCATCATAAAATAAAAGCGCCCTTTAATTAAGTTAGGTAATAATAAAGTATAAAAATTGTTGATTAGACTGAGCCCTGAATATGTAATTGCTCTCTGGGGTCATACAGATTTTGTTCTGTGTTCTGACCCAGTGGTGTGCACAGACTCATAAGACCAAGGGCTAAAATGAAAAAGGGATATCTTTTTGGGCCCTGGGGTGTGTAGACACCATGAAAAGCTTGGTCGGCAACAACATTTAAAGACGGAATGTTGGTTCAATGAGAGTAATAGGATACTTACTGGAAAGAGACATTGCCTAATAATACAGACTAGGTTTGGGCCGATACACAAAGCCATTGTCCATTCTGATGGCTGACAGTCATCGACCCTGTACCATCGCAACAGAAAGCACAAGAACTAGTGTGTCCCCTCAGAGACAACAAACATTGAAATAAGTTTGTTGCTGCTCAGTATAGCTAGCCAGCTTGTTCCAAGCTGCTGGAGCGGACCCAGTATGCCCCTTCAGACCTTAACTGTCCTTTGCCTCCTTTGTGTTTGAGTCCACAGTCCTCAATGATGAAAGTATGTTTGTTTTAAAAGTGGCCAAATCAGTCTGAATCTGGACGTGCAGGACAAGAAGCTGACACAGCCAGACTACAAGGTAAAAGATTCTTTATACACCTGCAAACAACTGTAATGTTTTTTTTTACTGTTTTGTAATTCAATTTGTTGATGAAAACGATCGAGGATTACATTTACCAAATTAAATGTATTTATAACCAGTTGCAGTTGGATAGATGTATTATCTATGTTTTTGAATCCAGGCTGAAGACACATTTTACTCATTGACCTTACTGGCCCACTAATCTTATAATATGTTGTGGCAGTACTGGCAGTAAAATGCTTTCAAGCCAGCCCAATCTACATAAATAGTGACTTTTTGACATCTCAGATGGAGAAACTCTTACTTCTGATGATGATGTTTGCAACATGCTGCGCCACACCAAAAGGTATGTCAACTATTGTTGAATCTACAAAGTTTTGTGTACAAGCTTCTGTTTACTGAGCTGCATTTGGGGCTAGAACACTTTTGTTTGTTTTAATCACTCTCCTCCTCTGAACACTGTTTTGGGTGATTTCCTACATGTGAAGATCTGTCTGGCAAAGTGTTCGTCTTTCCCAGAGAGAGTAACAGAGATCATGTGAAACTCCTGACATCTCAGAGCAAATTCAGCTTTGTGACCACCTGTCTCAGGTAACTGCTAACAAGAAAGCTTGTTTGTGGCAATGTTTGAAGAATTGTTTGCCCAAGTTCCTAACAGCTGGTGCATCTTATCAGATTCCAGACAGATCTCACCAGGAACTACGGGCTCTTCTCTTTGGCTACCACCACACACAGCAATGCCTTTGTGCTCTTTAAGATCAATTCAGCAGATGTGATCCGGATGCACGCTCTGGACGGGGGCACAGACTTCTTGTCGCTGTCATTTTCACCTGGCACCTGGCACTCTATGTGTGCCACCTGGCGCGCCGACAATGGGTTGGCTCAGCTCTGGGTCGACGGCAAAGCGACCATCAAGAGATTCATCCAGACTGGTCCCATCACTGGAGCACCCATCACTATCCTGGGCCAAGAGCAGGACACCTACGGCGGGGGGTTTGATGGAACTCAATCCTTCATTGGTATGATTTCTGAAGTCCACATGTGGAACTACGTCCTGACTGCCGCTGACATCAAACGCTACATGGTTGGACAACATATCACTCCAGGCAATGTGTTCAACTGGGGAAACCTGGACTTTGAGATCACTGGGCAGGTTTTAGTAGAGGAAGAGTCTGAAGTGATGTAACAGGGTGTAAACAAAACTGTGAATATTTGTCACAGCATTCACCATATCACCATAAGTAAATGTAATATTGTCTAGATATGATTAAAATCACTACAGAAACTTAAGATGAAAGTCCTTTTCTTTTTTTTTTTTTATCATACACAACTTTTCACAGCAACAGCATGCCTATTAACTGAGTGGCAACCTCCAGGGCTGAAAAATGAAGCCAACGCACAAGTGCCAAAAACTGCAGTTCCTGAAACAGCCACTGGAGGCTGACAATCAACCTTTGTGTCAAACCCCATAGACCCTCATATGAAAAAACCCAGGCAGATTGAACATGTTTGGTCCCTATAGCTAATTTCCCTGTTCATGACATTTGTACGGGGGTGAATACAGGGGACTTACTTGTTTAAATTATATTGTGCATACAAAAACAAAACATCAAACAACTAGCTGTGATGAAGGCTTACTGTTGGTCGCCTAACAGCTTTTTGAGAAAATACCCGTCCACACCACCAGGTGGCAGTAGTCTGTGTTTTTATTTTAAAAAATGAAACCAGAAAGACTCGACACAGCGGATATACAAACTGTAATGATAAAGCAGCATTTTTTCGACAACGCTCTCACTGACAAAGCCGCTCCTAATCAAGAATGCATGTGTTGAAAAGTTGCAAACGGCAGTGGGGAAGAGGCGATGGTGAAAAATAAAGAGAAACCAGGCTAAAAGGGTGAAATCATGGATCTTCTTCCGTTTCTTTTCTCCTGCACTGATTCTCAGTGAATCGAACGCTGATTCTGCTCACTCACTTTGCTAAAAAGTTGTCAACAAGGGACTTTAAAGGCCGACTGGTGCCAACGATGCCAACAGTGTGGAATAAATCTGGGACAACTAGAGCCTATGGTACGCATTATGATGCCAGTTAGGAAAAAAATGTTTGGAGTGTTTTTTGTCTTAAAATAGACTAAATAAACATAATCTAAAGAATTTTTTAATTTTTTTTAATTTTTGGAAGTTTTTGGGCTTTGTTGCCTGTAGGCAACAATGTACCATAATGGTAATATCGCTTCTGGAAGAGGAACTGAAAAACAAGCATACTTGCTAAGCATTCAATAAAAATAAAAATAATAATTAATTACAATTGCATTTTACAGTACACCCTATCTTATACTGTACTTGAAATACCTGTTTCTGTACTTTCACTGCCCTCATCCTCATCCTGATTCTCAGTCTCATCCTCCTCATCAGTCTCACTTTCTTCTGAAAAGTATTATTGCAGCTCATCTTTGCTACTACTGCACTCTAATTCATTGTCACTATCTGGAATTGTGCATAGAATGAGGCTGAATTCATTCTGTAAATTGAGGCAAATGTGTAAATGGAGGAAAGTATAAGCAATTAAGACAGGCAAAGTTCACTACAATAGTAGATTATGGCCTACAGAGTATAGTAATAGCCTGAACTTTACTTTACTGCAGCCAACATCAAATTTATCTTTGTGAAATTGTACAAATCAAAACAAAATGATGATCAATGGCATGCTTTTGAACATTATATCTACCTAAACACACACTACCAAAATCGCCAAAATGCTGCCATGGTGATTCCATAATGGTTCACTGTTGCCTCAAGGCAACATATGCAATTTACCATAATGGTATGTTGTTGCCTCAGGGCAACAGTTGCATTTTAACATGTTTCCAGTATTTAATTAGCAAATAAATTGCATGAAACTATCAAAAATTAAGGTTTATTCAACTATTAGTCTGAATATATTTTTTCCAGACGGAAAAGGGCCAGGAAATTATGTTTTCAGACGATTTTTGTGGCGCAAAATGGCAAATCTGTTTCCTTTGAATGAGTCTGCAAAAAAGGGTTCCAAGATAGCCTCCTAAAAGTCATGTGACAAATTAAAGCATTGTTATTGGTTCCCTATGGTTTTCCCTCTTTTTTAAAGTATTTCATCATTCAAAGTGATGCATTTTGGAGATTTAGCAGGCCAAAAATGGGTTTGTTGCCTGAGGAAGGTACCATAGAGGGTTAAATTCCCTGACTGACTGCCGATCCTCAGCCAGGTGTGTCAAGGTCCTTTTGACTTAAAGTTAGCCACTAGCTGTCAACAACCAGACTTTGAGCCACCTCAGCTCCACCCACACGCCACCCCTTGGCCCATGTTTGAATTACCCAGGAGTTAGGTGGAGCCACCACTCTGAGCCTCACAATGGCTCTTCAGAAAAGTTTAGGTGAGGTCAAGGAGAATATATCCATGTTCGATACTACCTGTTACAAGCATAGACTGTAAGATAATACACATGAACAAAGGGACCAAAACCAAGATTTAGAAAATATGTTTAATCCTTTAAAATCAGACATGGAAACATCACCACCACATAACTGAAACATGGCAGGAGGGACAGGCAGCACATATTGCATGAGAAGGCATTTCCGTGACTCCTATGTACATATACACATATTATACACAGTAAAAATATAGTAATTGAAGCATATAGGACAACCAGCAACGTTGGCTCGTGAGCCGTGTGAAACATTCATGTAGAAAAAGCGTGGGAGATTAACAACCCAGAATCATCATGGAGAGAATCGATCTATAATATCACAATCTAAACATGAAATATAAAAAGTGAAATTGTCAAATAGTTCCCCTTCGTAGGCAACGCACGCTATAAAGTTTCAGACATCCTTCTGTCAGTATACAGTTTACGTACAATCATCTAAGGTACATAATACAATTTATCATTTCAGCCTCCAGCAATCAAACATATCAATAAATATACTTCTTACAGCTGAAAGGTGGCAGATTGTGGTTTATATTGCATTACTTCAAATATATTGTAGTGTCGCCAACCTTTAAGCACCGAAGGATGATGTTTTTCTTGTGCTGTGGTGTAGTACGGAACAATTACGACAGAACTGGTCTGCATCCAGCAATTATACAGTACCACCCATTAAAAATCATAGTTATTATAACATAAAAACAAAAAAATGCAGGTGTTAATAGAAAATGATCTGGACTTTTCTAATATGGAAGAATTTCTTGGAGTGTTTTCTTTGGTGGCTGTTTGACTTTCAACCAACTTAAATGGATCTGTTTGAAAGAACATTTGAACATTTCAGCGTAATACCAGAAGTAATTCATGACAAATACATCATCTCAACTAGACAAAGGTGGTAAATAATGACTTTTAAGAGCTACCACAATTTGTAGAAAAATTTTCTCTTGAATTTCACAGGAATGTGGAGTTGAATCTTGAAATGTCTCAGGCCACGATGTAAACCAATTCTTTGATAAATAAAACACAAATCTTTACAGGGACCAGGTCAGATACAGCTTATCAGACGTGAAATTATTTAGCAAAAACAAAACAAAACATCCAGTTTAATAATAGATCCTTAAAACACAGGTCAACTCAGTGTTATTACCATATACAACATTGTCAGTCAAAGCAGGTGTCCAGGAGTGTTTCATTTCATTTTCATGTTAACCTTACTGGATCCCAAACATTCGCAGGAACTCTTTTCTTTGGCGCCGCGACTGGCTTATAATACAAAAGACTCAGTCCTAAATCCTCAACTGTCATCCTTCATTATATATTTCACAACTCCCATTCCCCTTTCTCCCTCTCTGCTGCACAGACCACATGTGCCTAACAAACATGAACAGTGATTTCTTACATGAGATGATGTCTACGATCTTCAGTTTTGCTACAGTCACTCGGTAGTGATTCAAATTTCTGTATCAGAAATATCTCCTGGGGTAAAAAGCTCCCTGCCAGCCACCTCACTAGCTTGTTTAGTGCCCTAAACATTAAGATAATAAACATCTTGTGAAAACAAAGCAGAATTCTTATGAACAGCTGAGTAAAAGCGGAGTACAAACGAAAAAAAATAATACAAAAATTAGTTGTACACACTGTTAGTAATATTGGTCCAGGAGTGGATGTGTGCAGGTGTCATTTCTGTAACCAGCAGAAATGATTTATCAGAGACAAACATCCTCACTGTCTGATGTCAGGAGAGCTGATGAACCACAGGGATCGACCGATTACTTGATAAGATATTTACCATTCTTCCGATTATTGGAATCCATGTTTTTTTCGGACTGTTGCCGATAACAAAAAAAGAAAGACATGTTTTTGAAAATGTGCTACTTCTGCTCTGAAGTCAAATAATTATTCAACATGAAACTTACTACAAGGAACTTTCATCTGATTATGAAACAGCCTCAATTTAATACCAATGCCTCTTTTTATGGCTTACATAGGCAAACAAGACCATCAGAAAGAAGATCGGTAATTTCTATAAAGACATGATAGGACCTATCTGGCTTGGATAAGTCACACACTTTAATCCATTTTTTACGGTAGAGTGCTGAGGATGAACTGAGAGGTATTCACAGCCTGAAGCAAAAAGCTGCTCCGTCAACTGGTGGTAGGGCACGATAACAAAGTTTACCTAGGTTTATACTTAATCTTCTCTCCTAAGAGGCCTTCAGGATTAATTTCTGTGAAGTAGTTTTAATAATCTGAATCTGCAAATGTACTCGTTATTGAAACTATTGAATGAATGTAGCGAGTAAAAAGAACAATATTTACATCGAAAATGTAGTTAAGTAGCAGAAAATCTAATTAAAGTACAAGTATCTACCAAGTACTGTACTTCAATTACATTCCATCACTGGTTATTTTAAATTTTGACAGTAACATTTTAATTTTTACTGCAGACGTATATTGGATTGGTATAAAATTATATCGGTCGATCCCTAAACCACAGTGACTGAACATTCAACATACACATAACCAAAATGGATTGTACTAGTGTTTGCATTAAAATCTTTGAAACACTTTCAATGGTTGTGTTCCAGACATACAAATGGCAGTTCATTGACTTCAGCTGTAGTGATAAGGCAGGTTTCCCTGTGTGACACTAACCTGTAAAAAAAACGTCAGTTATACACCACATGTTAGTGAAGGGACAAACATGTAAAGGCACAGACATGACAGACATGTGACAGTAGCTGGAAATTATTACTCTTCTGTTATCTTAATCGCATGATTTCATATGACAGCATCTGCTGGCCAGCGATGCTGTCGACAGCTCTTCTTCTCTTATACTTTAGCACATATGGTCACATCAGAGGGGGAGATTTTTACGGGTTGTAAAAATGTGGCCTGCCATGTTAATAAGACACATTCTATAATAAGAAACACATTGTAATGTACATTCAGCAGTGGCAAGATCTGGTCAGACCTTCGCAGCACCACCGTGGTATCCAGCAGAATAACTTACAACAAAACGTGAAACAAAATGACCGTATGGGTGTGTTTGAACCCATCCCTCCGCTGACTTTCAAACAAATACTGTACATCCACAACCAGTAAAAAGAAATGCATACGTGATTGCAGAGTCGAAAGCAGCGAGTGTTGATTTGAACAATCTGACCACTGATAGCTCAGAGTGCTCCTGTTCATGAGGAGCACTGAGGGGGAAATGGATGTGCGGTAATGGGAACACTAGAGTGTGAATCATGGAAATGTGAACCCAGTTAGACTGTGCATGAACACACAGGGAATTATTCACTCCTATTATGCAGGCTGTGCCCTTCATGTGCTTTTGAGAGTGTGTGTTCCTTCTGAAATGTTGCTTCATACTGCGGAAATAGGACACGATGGCTGACTTTTTGTGGATAATATGACTGCCTTCACCATCCACTGGTGACTGGGGCTTTTTACAATATACAACAAATTCATTTGTTAATGTCACTGCGCAAGAAAATCTTTGTTTGATCAATATAATGCTGCCAGAGCTGCCAAAGAGCAGCAGATTCAGGGCCATACGCCTTTTGTTCCAGGTATACTTCCAACTCAAGTGGGACTTTGGGGGGCAAATGTGTGCACACAGTGCCAGTGTTGACGGCTCGGAAAGCCTTCTTAACACAGTCTTCGTCTTCTTCTTGATCTTCCCACCGCTGCCTTCTTTGTCGTCACAACCTCCACTGCACCTTGCTGCTTCATCCAGCGATCCTCGTGTACTATATGGGTGAGAAAACAACAAGAGGTGCACTAGAGGGTCCATGATGGATGGGTGACTCACTCTCTTTGTCCTTACTTCCGCCCGCCTCACCTCATCCAGAAATGTCTCGCCTTTAGATGGCACTTGTCTGTGTTTTACTGTGAAGATGAAACAAATATCAATACCAAGATTATGAAGGATATGAGAAGCATAAGAACAATAGAATTATAAATAATCTTCAACTACAGATGCATAATTTCTTCGTTCAGACTTACAAAGCAGATGTTGGTCTCTGGGATGATGTCTGACAATGAAACTACATCTTCGTTTCCAGACAGGTTGCCTGAATTATCTAAAGCCCCTCCAGCCTCCATGCTGAAGCAGAAAAAAGACACATTTATATGACATAATGACACGAGAGAAAAAATTAATCTAATTTACAGTCCAATCTTATGACCTATCACTGCCTTGTGTACCTGTGAGAAGAACCCTGGTCAAGGTCTGTGTTTGCAGCTTTGTGCACTTCAACCCCTACAGACCTGCGGAGAAACGTCAGAGCAAAGATTATTAAAGTGTGCCAGTGAGATGAAAGATTAAAGGTCATGTATTATTGTCTGGGTGAAGCTTTACCGTAAGGGAGGAGAGGTGGAGGGAACTCCTGTGCTGCCTAGTGATGAGGTGGACAGGTTGGCATCACAGTCAGCAAAGTTATCTACCAGCGGAGGGGTCCTTGGAACAAGATCTGGTCTGCCCGACTGCATGCCTGAGAGCAAAGAATCGATAAAACAAAACAAAATTAATGCATATTTCAACACCAGTATCTCCACTCTGAGCTCAGCTATGAGTGATATCGTGGTTATGGACACAATTTATCTACTTAATGTTTTTATAACTTCATCTGTGGTGTCTCAGCCCTTACCGCTGTCTGCTTCTGACTCTGTGCTTCTAAAGTGGCTGTGGTACACTAGTCTGGAGTCGACGCCTGACTGTCCTGTTGCATGGGAGAGTGGGGTGGGACCTCCCAGTGTGGGGGCCCTCCTGAGACCTCCCGGACCTCCGCTTCGACTCTTCTTAGAAGGTGAGGGTTTTACTGAAGATGGAGGGAGTGAATGTGGAAATGATCAATAAGGGCAGCTTTCACCCCTGGAACTTTAATTTATCAAGTTATCAATTTCAGGACATTTAAAAATACACACACAGTACGAATACTTACATGGGATTTTCCTGAACACTGTGTTGCACATGAATTGCTGGAAACGATCTGCATAGAAGCCAGGTCTGTGGACTGACACTGTGTCCTAAAGCAGTGAAACAGCAACAGAGTCATTAGAACCTGACATATTCTAGAGCACTCACGTCTAAATGAAATCAAAACTGTGCTACAAACAGCAGTAGCTACTGCTTTTTGTTTTTAAACAATTATCTTACTTATCCTTTGATCTCACATTTATTTTAAAGAATCAAGATTTTTTTTTATGAATGAATGAAGTCAACCTTTGTTTTCATTCATAAGTTAATGTGCAGTGGAAGCCAGCAAATCGTGAGTAGATGATAGAGAGGACGAGGAGAAAAGGGGACACTATTTTTTTTGGCTTTATGTGGAGCAAAGGCTGCTATTTCTGTACAGAGGTTTGTGTGAATGCGGAGTCAGACTTTGATGTAAACAGCTGACACAGATTTCATCCAGAATTTAAGGATGTCAGGGGCTAATTTTAACTACATCTTTCAGCATCTCTGCACAAGAGCCTGGCGGAACGACACTCAGACGTACAGGCGACATAGTGATGTAAAGTTGTATGAATTGCGATATAACTCTTTAGACTAAGGCTACATTGCAAAACACTGTACCAAATGAAAAAGGAGAAGAAGAAAGAGAAGGAGAAAAAAGAAAAAGCATTTAGTGTGTAGGTTCTCACCCCATCATGCACCAAGGCCTTCCACGAGTGCTCCAACTTCTTAATAAACCTAAATAAATAAGACAAAGCTATTTACTGCAAGTTATTAAACAGGTAACATATGTGGGACAAACAAATATTTATATGAGGAATCGATTTGGCTGCTCTGAGACACAAACCTGTAGGACTGAAGAATGTCAATGATGCCGATGTAGATCAGCAACCTCTCTCCTTTACTATTACGAGATGGAATACCACCCATGCTGGAAGGACAAGGCCAGAGAAACAACAACAGATCATTTCATCGCCCCAGTCAACGATTACACTACAAACAAACACTATTTAAAATTTAGCTCATGTGCTTTAAGACTCACTGGTCTTCTGAATCCAAAGCTCCCTTCCCTCGAGCCTCCCCCTGAATGGACTCCATGGCTGTACAGTACAGACTTTTCTGGGCTTGTGGCCGCCGCTGATCCGGGGTCACTGCTCCCTCCGACCCCCCACTGTCCCCTGAATTTCCCCCAGCTCGCTCCCGCTCTCGGCTGGCCTGGTCCATGTTGTGGATGCCCATCAACAGACTGTAATCCATGATCTTGAAACTCTGCAAGAGCTACAACAAACACAAAAATACAATAAATGTGTTGACCTGGCTCTTAACAGTTTAACTGGCTACAGACTCATAGCAGCATTGTTTTAAACATTTCTACTTTGAGTACTTGTTTGTTATTTTGTTAATTTGTCTGTTGTTCAATTAGTCTGTAGTAGACAGTGAAAAAGGAAGTGGAAGAAAAACTGTACCAAACCTTTTTGCTATTCAATATTGTGCATGATATGCCAATGCCTTAAAAAGGATGCCACATCATTCTTGAACAGTTTTGCTTAAGTTTAGTTTTATTTTAAGATTAAATTAAAGCAACATTATGTAGAAATTGGCACTTTGTGGGATTTGGCACAAGTGCAACACCACTGCTGTAAATACAAATCAAATGTAGGCGCTAACTACAAGCAAAACTCATTACTTCATAACAATGTTATTTGTTGGAAACTTGTATGATTTACAGTCAGCCTTTACTCCTGGGACTTGAACTAAAGTGGGTTGGAGTAGCAAAGAAACAGTTGCCACAAGGCAACCACAAAGACATATTAGCCACTATGGGAAAAGATATTTTAATGAATAAATGATGTGCAGCCTCTGTCACATGAGTTGATTGGCTTTCCCACGTCTGATAAACCAACACTTAACACACCGGCTAACTGCAATGATAATGCCACCAGTCTCTTCCATCATTTGAAAAGGAATCCTCCGTCAGAGTAAACAAGGTATTAGTTTGCAGTGTCATGCGAGCTTGAGTCATCTCTTCAACACTGGGCTGCTGATGATCCTTTGACTGCCAGCAGTGGTGGAGCTCAACATTAAGCAACAAACAACTGTCTAACAACGCTGACTAATTGCTTAAGGAGAGACTGAAAATTATAGACGCCTCTGTAAAGAACAGACCTTCACTAAGTCTGTCAACGTGACTGCAGAATATTTAAAGAAAAAGTGAGTTTTCATAACATTCGTGGGTACCACACAGAATAGAACATACCCACTATACCATTGCATTATCAATACTCAATACTTGCCACCAGTGTTTTTTTTTTAACAATGACCTCAAGAATCTGATTCAAAAAAGCAAATTGGATCTAAAATGGCTTTCATATTTCAGGACATTTGTTTTGTAAGACAATGATAAAAAGTCTTCAAATCCAGTGAGGGCACAACGGTAATAACATTCTGCTGGTGTACTATTGTATCTGAGCTTGTGAATATTAATAACCTTGCGTATTGTAATATTGTAACACTTCACAAGAATGCCTCCTGTAACTCGATGTGGGCTGAGAGGCTTGAATTGATACGTAAATAAAAATCAATCAAATTATGAAAAACAAGTGTCTCTGTGACCCACCAGGCAGTCCCTCTGTATGGTCTTGCACAGGGCATTATAGTTGTCCGCTTCCAGCAGCAGGCCGTCAGGCAGGTCCTGGATAAAGTCCAGGTCTTTGTGAGTGGGGACGGCCTTTTCTCTCTCCTTAGGGGAAGCTCGTCTCTTATAGGTGGAGCCCTTCAGGTCGTATTTGATGTGCATGGGGACGATCCGAGGCAGAAGATTGTTCATCACGCAAATACGGATATTTTTGCCTCCGGCCTGAACGCAATACAGTCCATAGAATTTGGGCAGCAGGGTGCGCTTGTTTTGGTTTATATTCTGGAAGGGAGGAGGACATGTGGAAAACAGATTAGATATGTGGCACACTTAAATTAGAAAGAAGTTATTAGAGCTCCCACTCTCATGGTAATTATGATTATTGCAATAGTAATCACTCATACTGAACACACTCCCACTTTCTGTTATATTCAGGTGTCAGGCTCACCATGAAGTATCCAGGCAGGAGTTTTTGGAGGAACTCTGCCTCTTTATGTTGAACAGTCTTGATGATGAACTCGTCATCACTGGAGACGTAGAAGAGGGATCCGCTGGCTCCCGGGTTAGACAGCTCAATCAGTGGCTCGTTACACAGAGAATACTTTAAGAGGAAGGGTCGACTGCATTAGTATCCAGTGGAAATATATTGGCATATCCAGAACTTTATCAGTGGCTCTAAACTGAGGGTACAGAACTTAATACAGTTAAAACACAATATGGTTAAAAATAAAAATACTGCTGTATTGTTTAAAAAAGATATTGTGATATCATTCATCATTTGTTACAGCACAATTTCCCTTCTCTGCAGTACAACACTACTTCATTATAACACTATTTTTTCACATATTTTAACCTCTAACCTCGCAGCTTCTTAGATTCGGATGTTGCACTTGGCCATATTGTGATTTCAATAATATTTTGATTATTCTGGGCATGTACCAACTATGAGCCACTTGATAGAGCTATTTCTAATTATTACGAGATAATAATTAGAATGATATATAATATAAGAACAGTGACTACAGCCTTAACAGGAAACATGACAGTGTGTGTTTGGTGTAAGTACTAACCAGGTAGTCATCTGGCCGAATGCCAAACAGTTCCCTGAAGTAACGGAAGGCAATAGGAGCGTAGGTCTTAAAGCGAAAGTCACTGTAGTGATGAGCAGGAGTCAGGTTACTGCCTTCACTGAAAACATGAGAGAGAGAGAGAGAGAGAGAGAGAGAGAGAGAGAGAGAGAGAGAGAGAGAGAGAGAGAGAGAGAGAGAGAGAGAGAGAGAGAGAGAGAGAGAGAGAGAGAGAGAGAGAGAGAGAGAGAGAGAAGACATAAAAGGTTTTAAAACTACATGAAATCTGAACCCAAAAAAGTCACGATGTTTACTCGACTACAATTTCCACCACCAACCTGGGGAAGAAGATGCTTTCAACCACCACAAAGTCCTGCATGAGAACATCCCTTTCTGCCTTTTGGCTTAAGCTGCCAACTGTGTGAGCGATGCCCAACTGGATGGCACCTTTCAGGGCAGACGACGTGGTCTACAGAGGTCAGAGGGGAAAGGATATTAAGCGCTGGAGCAAACAATATCTTATCTCTGTGACTTCTGCTGTTTCACTCACTATTTTTGGGTGTCCAGGGAGAGGAATTCACAAACTAATTTTAGAATATAAACACCAAACATCCTTTCCACTTTTCACCTCTGCTGCTAAATGTTGTGTGTGTGTCCAAAACCACCGGTGTCACTGACCCCTCTCCTCCCCCACCAACCCCCTGTTCTGACCTTTTTATAGGTGGTCTCTCCTGTGGTGGTCTCAACGCCCCGGTGTCCGATGGTCTTCTTCATACTCTGAGTTGTGCCTGAAGAGCCAGGCATCTGTGGAGAGGGGCAGGGATAGAAACATGTGAATTTGGCCGTGTGTGTGTGTGTGTGTGTGTGTGTGTGTGTGTGTGTACTTGTGAACACAGACGACAAAGAGCAAGCTGTATGCAAGCGTTTGGCCATATTGAGTAAACATCTTCGCATGACCGCCATCAACTCGGCTGATGAGTTGCTGAACTCTCAGCGAGGGTAAACTTGTGTAGCAGAAGACAGGAGTGAAAGCCACATCAGCTGGTCTGTTTTTTTGTGTTGTGTGAACGATACCTTTATGTCTACTTTCAGTGCACAAAATTAGCGACAGCCACCGGCCAAATGGTGGTAAAATATGCAAGCTGGTAGATTTGCTTCACTCACCAGCCAAAAAAACTATTTGAACATTAATAAGCTATTTGGGCAGTAATCATGCACTAACTGCAATTAACTGCAATTAATCAAGCACCAGATACATTTAAATTAGTTTGTACTGTCTTATGTCAATACTATTGATCAAACTATCCATCCCTTCAATTAATATTCTTATATCTTTTTGTTATCCCTTAGAATTTTTATTGTGCTGCTTTTTTAAGATTAGATCAGATTAGATAGACTTTATTTATCCCACAACAGAGAAATTCACTTGTTACAACAGCTCAAGATGCAACAAGTACAGTAAAAAGAGTCAGACAAATAAGACAGAGCTGCTGTAACTTGCTGCCGATCTTGTGGCCCCATCTTATTTTGAATTTCTATTGTTATCTGTAATGAAATTACAGTCCATTTATCATTAATAGAATCAATAACACAAAGCCAAATTGCTTTCATTGACTTGACAAGTGTAACATCGACACAGGTAAAGATTGGGTGGCGGTAAGCAACTTAAAAGTTGGTTTGCAATTTGCCAATAAATTCGAGGAGGAGAAGCAGAAGTAGAAAAAGATGAGATTTATGCGGGCTAACTGTTGCCCCTGTATGGAGCCACACAGTGTAGACCAGTGAGCCAAACATGTTGTTGCAGATGAGGATGTTTTTTTAACAGTTACACAGGATCACAAGGCGACTGCATATTGCAATAAATGTGCTGCAAGGTTTCTGAGAGGAGAGAGAAAGTCTACAAGTTGCTTGCCCTGAGGCGTGCATAAACTACAGGATACAAACTTTTTCTTTTAAATACTAAAATGTAAAATTATTGGTCACCTTAACAGTATCGGTCATGAGAAGCAGGTAATTATCTGCTATCTGTGTCAACTCTCGGTTCATTTACAGGCCATGGTGCAGGCAAACTCTCCAACAATACATGAAATTGCCTTTTTAGGCATTTATTCACCTGTTATCACCTGTGTAAAAAAAACTGGGACAGTGTGTTTACTTTGTCTTAAGCTGCTGATGGCTGCATGAATGCAGGCTTGAACTCTCTAAACTTGTTTCCCCCTCCCTCTTTGGGATTGACTGGATCAACATTTACATTACTTGGGGCTGTACATAGCACAGAGTCAATTCAATAAGACAATTTCAGTCGTCGTTACCTCTGCAGGGGCCATTTTTCGGATGCCACTGGTCCCTAAAGAGAGAAAAACAAGTTACATTGGGATTTACAATGTGAGAAATAACAGTTCTGCTAGTTTCCTTGTTCAGAATTGACGTAGGTGGCAGCCCGTGTAAATTTGATGCTTGCTATCATTCTTAAGACTTTGAGCTGGCAGCTTTTAACATGGAAGAATTTGTTAATGACTGCTTAAGAATCCCTCTGCTGGTTAATTAGCAGGGCTATTTCCAGCTTTGGCTGATGACTATAAGGCTGATGATGAGCCCAGACCTAAATGTGGCCACCGTTACTGACTGTCGCCCTCGATACACCAGCTCTACACAAACTGGAACTACTTCTCCCCTGAGCTGGCTGCTCCAGATTCATCTGGTACCTGGGGATGTGTGTCTGCAGTCACTCACCACACTCCTTCCAAAAAACTGCAGTTTCTAGCTCTTGCTCTAACAGCCTACTTTGTCTCTAACAGTAACTTAACTTTTGACTCCAGTATGCTAACATTATTGCTACATTTTTGTTAAATTAAGCCATTCAGTAAACTCAACCGTTCAGCACAAGAGTAGTTACTTGTTGCCAAAATAAACACAGGCTGAATGTTCGAGGCATCACCAAGCAAAGACCTCTGGATGTGTGCAAAATTGACTGGCTTATAAACAAAAGATGAGCAGTGTAATTGAATTACACAACCCAGACAAATGGGTCTGTCCTCCTGGGTAAGCAAGATAACAACAGCAGCACACAGTAGATTTGTCAGAAATCACACACACAGTTGAAATAAAAGACATATTCAATGTGATTTCCTGTGTCCTTACATAAACTTGCTGTTTAAACCTACTATCTCGCCCACTCTACACGCACCTCTAGCCTGTAACCAATGGCAACATCTACTTCAATGCTGCAGTGCCACAGGTCAATATATACAAAAGGCTGCTGGGAAGATTATACACCTGTAGTAACAACCCTGTGTGTGAAAAGTAATCTACGGCCAGCAGCTTCAATCCAGGCGACGCACACACATCAACCCAAGAAAGCTGGGAGTGTTAATAACAAGGTAGAATCACTTAATGCCATGCAGATCTTCTCAGTTAACAGGGACACACACAGCAATCCTCAGGGAAACAATGAGCATCGTTCTGCCCACATTCCCTCTCATTATGTAAAGCAACACACACTATATCTTCACTACTCATGCAGTTTCTGCTCACGCACACAGAAACACTCACGCACACTCATGCGAGTACCTCGCTGCAACGCTCTCCTCCAGAACCGAGTCCTAATATCTGTGGAGCAGGACACGGTCAGCCTAGACAGCTTAACCTATTAAATGGGCAACACTGGACACTTTTTAAGCAGGAGTGTATATAGATACGAGAAAACGTGTTTCCCCTAGAGCGGATTCATCATTTCAATCAGAAAATTAATCAGCAACTTCTTTGATAATTGACCAACCAATCTACTATATTTCAACGCAAAACATTTCCTGGGTTGAGCACCTTAAATCTGATAATGAACAATTTCTTTGGGTATTAGTGTGATGGTCAGATAAATCAAGTAAAAAATGATGCCTTGGGACATGTTTTTCCATTTTCTGCCATTTTATAAACTAAACAGTTTCCTGTTTAATCAAAGAAATAATTGGCATTAATTGATGATGAAAATCACCATTCACTGCTATCCCAGATTCATCACATTGCAATCTTTCTTAAAGTCAGTGTACAGCTAGACAATAACACACTGTGCTGCATATTCGGGATAGGAATTACCCAACCCAACCCAATTACTTAACAATGACTTAAGCTTGTCAGAGACCGGCCTTACGACAATAGGCAAACCATCTGTTCCTCCCTGTGTACAAAACAACTCTCTGCCAGGCTTGTTCACTTGTAGCCTGCAGCCTGTACAAGGCAATAATATGGGACACACACGCTCTCCTAACATCATTTTCTGCCTATGAAGACTCCATAAATACACTGGTTCTTGCCCCGATTAGGAAACAAGGCCAGTAAGGGCTAGTACAGTTACCACATTTTGTTACTGTCACTCAAGTGTGTGAGTGTGTCTGTGTGTTAGACAGAAAGCTGGATCTTGTATGTGTACAGTCTAGGGCTCTCAGCCATGTGGGAGCCACAAGAGTGCTCTGAAGCCCCTATTTTTATTCACTGATTCAGCCTGGGTGGTTACACAGAGAAGAGCAACTCCTCTGTGCACATGGAGGCTAATAAGTGACGCACAACTAAACGGATTAACAAGATGCCCATCATCTGTCCGGTCCTCAGAAAATAAGTAACCTCTGATGGGACTTGAACTGCCCTCCACCCATCTGCATCTGTACTGCACAAACCTCTTATCAACAGAAGAGATTAAGTCTGCTCATTAAATAGATATAGCATGACACGTCTTGGTAATAAATCAATATGGATCAATATGTGTTTTGATAAAACATCACTTCAGCTGTGAAGCTTTGGAAAGTAGCTGATAGAGGTCTTGTGTTGAAGGTACCAAATGGAAAGTGTATTTGCTTGCAAACTTTACCACAAATCTGATCAGACAGACAGAGGAAAAGGAGGGGTGTAACGAGCGAGGAAGGCTCGGAGATAACAGCAGCCACTTATCCCAACCCATTCATTTACTCAACAATACACAGATATTAATTCCACTTCATATTAATGATCCTGCGACAAGCTAAATCGTTAGCATGACAGACCGTGTAACGTTAACAAAATTACCGGCTTGATAACAAAACAACATTTGAGCCAACGTGGTCACGGGAATTCTTTCATTAACATGTTATCAACCTCGTTAGATAAGTCGATATAAACATTGATGGATGCTAACTAAAGCTTTGTGATCGACAAAAAAACAAACAAACGCTAAGGTTTTATAAAATAGGCAGCTAAACAAGCTAACCGTTGCTTAGTTCATTTGTTAGGTTGAAAGCCTCGATGCTAACTCACTAGCTAACTGGCTAACCGGGACTTGATAAAGCAAACAGTCACCGAATAACACCATTTTCATCGCGACAAAATGTTACACGGCTCTGTTTGAACGCTCGTTTCAAGACAACAAAGGAGGAAGGTTTAGCGGCTCGATACCTGTCGGGGCTGTTGATCCCGAGTCTGCTGTTCCAGCAGTCGCCATTACGATTTGACTATTCACATCACAGACAGCGCCGACAGTTGAGTTCTGATGCTCATGTCGCAGCAGCACCACAGCGCCTCCAGCGGACCGACGTGGAACAGTTTCAGTTTCTCTTTTACTCTGGTGCCACAAATAATCATTTTAATGGTTCTCATCTCAAGTTTATATGAACAGAACAAGATAAAAACACGTCATCTGTTTTCAAAAACTTTTCATTAAATTATTTTCTATGTAATAATGATAACATTCCCCCTTCGCTGGACTGTGATTTAAAACCACTTCTGGGTCTTTTTCTTTTTTTTTTTTTTTAAAGTATTAAAAATCTTAATTATTTTATAAATAGGTATAAAGATCATATTAAACAACAGAAAAAAAGACATGGCAATTAGTTAAGATCAAATTAGACAGTAAATAAGAATATATCTAAAAATAGAAACTATACAAGTGCAATTAAACTCAAAATTACAAGGCAAGCAGCTCACATACAGTACAGTACCAACAAGTGCAATAATGCCGATACTGTCTCAAGTGAAAGAGCCGCAAAGTATAGTAAGAGTAATATGTTACCATCTACTTTAACAGGGTACACCAGATTGATAATACTTAGTGCTTTTACTGTATTAATATACAAATATGATATAGTGCATAATGTAATAAACTATATAAACATTAACATACTGTGATATCATATAGTATTGGATACAAAATATAAGTTGGAATGTAATGTTATAGTATAACATAATATATAATATAAAAGAGCAATATAGTATAGAATAAGCAATAATGTGCTCATATATATGCTTATATACTGTATAGTAAAATGTATTTAATATTATATTAACTTTAATTGTTTTAATTCTGTGCCCAGCTTTACACTAAAGATCTTGTTTATGTTACATACTATGTATAGTTTGTATTCATTTATTTAATTTAATGTTTTGACTCTTTGTATGTTCTTGTCCTATGATTGATTGAAGTTGCGGTATGTGTATGTTCTTAATGATCATTAAACACATTTAATAACTTGATTTTATAAGGTTTTTGTGACATCCATTGATCAACAGTTGAAATTGTTAAACAGGCAAGATTTAGCAAAAAGGCTACTTTCCTCTGATGTTAAAAGGCGCCCTAAGAATCAAATGAAAAATTATGTGTTGCAAAGTTAAGAACACATTATGGAAATGGGTAGTATGAAAAACAATTTTGAAATTGTCTATGTAACAGAACACATAATCAAAATTGTGGCTTATTAAATAACATTCAAGTTCTTGTGGAAATCTCTTCAGTTGATATTTGACCTGCAACTTTATGTCACAGTATCAACCCAAAACATTCCCTTTCATAACGTATTTTATTAAGGAGTCACTATGTAGCTTTGGAGAAGAAATTCAGACTCAAAATGTTTATATTTACAATATTAATGAGGTAATAATATAAAACCAGAATTACTTTTTTCTGTAACTGAATAAACAAGCTGTTCTCTGGTCCCCAGAACACTGTTTGAAGCTTCAAAGGTGGCAAACAAAGTAAAACAGTATTAAATTGTTTTGTCCTGTAAGGTCAGTTTGTTTTTATTCAATTATGAAAATGAAGAGAGTTTGATTATTCAGTTTGTTTGGCATAAAAAAAAAAAATACTTATTTTACCAGGGACGCTGTGGTTCAACTACACAGGCCCTGCATGCAAGGAGACAGTAAACCACACGAAAGATATTTGTAAAATGTTTTATTAGAGCTGTTGTAGATACGATCTTAACCACAACCCCATATAAAAAGAAGAGAACTGATCTTGCAGCTCCATAGGAATAAAAAAAAATGCATTTATGATCAAATGTGTAGTACAGCCTATAAAAATAGTGGTGTGACACAGACAACAGTCCGTCTGACAGACTAAGCATTTACAATATTTGTGTTTCTTTATAAATGTAATCTTGTGATAACAAAGCTTCTAATGTGATCTCAAATGAAGTAGATAAAGCTAGAATTTGGTCCACAGTTTTAATATTCTTAAAGAACTCTAAATCAGATTTGTGCCAGAATAATTGTTCCTCTTTAGTGATTTTAGGTCACTTCTGCTGCTACCTCGCTGTTTCCTTGACTGGTCCCAGCGCCAAGGGTTTAGGAGAGAGGGCACCTTTTCTTCTTCTTTTGGCGTAAGACATTGGTTGCCTTGGTGACAGCATCCATGAGAATTTTGGAGATACACTGTGGAGATTCTTCTGAGGACGCACGACAACAGCGGCGGACAGCTGGAGGGGAAGCCTTCTTTGACGAACACAGCTTGTCTGACTTTTCCTTCAGCTGATTCCACGAGCGAAAAAGATCCAGACAAAAGACAAACAGCATTAGAAAAATACAGATTTCAATATATTAAATTTAAAATGTTCCCATCCCAAACTTTTGATCTGCTCACTTCCTTATTTTACTCACCCTTTGCACAAAACAAGTGTTCCTCTCTTGTTCAGGCAGGGGGCAGCATTGGCTCACAAAGCTCTTGAGAGGAAACCCGACAGGGAACCTACAACAACACAGCATTACTGTCTCCACCTCACACTGGTCACAGATTGCACACATATGTTTAGATCCATGGCAACAGGAGATAAAACACATCTGACATTCATTTTTTTTTTCTGTGACAGTAGAGAGGAATGCATAAAGAAGAACCAGAAAGAAACAGAGATCAAGCCAAACACAAAGAACATTAAAGGAGCGTGGAGAGAACAGAAAGACAAATGAAAGGACAGTTGTAGGAAGTGCTGTCTTACTTGTTCTTGATGATCTTGTGAGTGTCACAGATCTTGCTCAGTGACAGCTCCTCAGTGGGGGTTGTCATATTGTAATGTGGGTCGGGAGAAGTTGATTGGAAACAGTCATATCGATCACTTTCCCCCTCAGCCGCGGAACAACAGTGGAAATCCACCTGTCCGCCATTCTCACCCACGCAAAACTTGTTAAGCTCTTCGCGCCACTAAAACACAAAAAGGAGAAAGGATGTGAGAAGGTACCAAAAATGATTAAAATTCATTTATCATGTTATGTCTGATGCGATACCTTCTGATCAGCACATTTGAGCACATCCTGCTTCTTTTTGCAGCACTGTTTGAATCCCTTTTCAATACGATTCACGCTCTTTGCCTGACGAGCCAGCTGCTCGTAGCCCGACCCGGGCAGGCACTTTACAGTATAGAGGGGCCGTAGCTTCTGGTTGTTACACAATGACTCAATGGTGTCAGCTGTGGGCCGTCCAGGAGGAAAGTTGATGTCAACTTTTTGGGAAGTAAATGGTTTCTTCATCTTCTTTCTTCTGTTTGCTCTGACGCTGTACGGAGTCATCACAGCCCTGTAAAGTATGAGGCATAAGTGTGTTTTGCAATGTGATGTCTCGCAATCAAACGTTACTCATTTGTCCTCAATTCAAATAATCTCCATCTTAAAGGATTAGGTTGGTGTTATTCTACAATTCCCTCATTGGATGTGATTCCACCCAAGGGATCCTGAACTTTTAGTGTCAGGAAACAGGTTTGGAGCAACTAAAAAGTTACTGCAGCCCACTATCTGTGTTTCCACCATGTTCAAAAGACCCCTGAGAGGATTAGGCAAATAACCCATTATGTGACTATACAATAATGATTGTTGGGTTTTTTGCTTCTAACTTTATGGTGATGTGTCAAAGCACAATGTACAAAAGAAAAAAAGATTTGAGGCTGCAGATTTTTAGATATTGTGGCTGAAATAAAACGCTGCGAGCGATCAACCGATGTGAGAACCAGATATGTTCAGCACTGCATGCCCCAGACTCAGACTTCCTGTACATTCTGAAAGTACTCGCCCCCATTAGGAACTATTTGTGGGGTAAAATAATGTCCACTGAACTTAATTTGGACCCTGGTCCCTGAGGTGGAAATGCACTGAGTTTCCTGGTGCCTGGGGAAAGTTCCTGCGATGGAAACCCAGCTACTGTCATCAAATCCCCCAAAAATGCAGCACCATCATTCATCATAATGCTCCACTATACTGATGCAGTTTCAGTGATTAGGGTTCTGGCAAAATAAACAAAAACACAAACGCTGGGTGGTCCAGCGAAAAAATAAAAAAATAAATTGAACTTCGGTCTGCATTGGCAAAACAAATATTGGATGTGCAAGTGTACAATATATAATCATTGTCGCTAATAATGCCATTCCAGAGCAGTAAAATCCTTCCTCATAACATTATAAACCACTGTGGCGTGTTGGCATCTGATAATCAGTCAAATGTATGGATCAGTTACAGAAAACTGGACTTCACTGGTAACTGAAGAACTGCTCACCAACCAGCCACCAAGGCCTGTTTTCTGTCTCAATGCCTGCCTTAATGTTCAGACAGTAAACACAAATCTATTTTTTAAAAATGTTTTGCTCATATGTGACACAGATCTGTTACTTTTTCCGTAACAATGTGAACAGCACAAATCACATAGAAACTGACATTTTCAATTCTGTATGTCCCTCAACACTTTTTACGACTTCCAACTACTCGAGATGTAAATCTTTTAAAAAAGACTCAAAGATATATAGTTTGGTGGATTTTTTTTTAAGGCTAAGTAACTTCCCAAGATACAAGGGCACTCGTTTTTGGCGAATGTCACTCAAAAAGGAGTAAATAGTGCATTTATTAAGGACTATTTTCAGTGGGGGATTAATACACATTTGGTGCTTTGGTGAGTATTTAGAGCAGCAGACACCGTGTGGGGGAATGACTCAAAGTAAACTGCAGTGTTAATGTTCATTGTAATAAAAGGAACATGTCACCCAGTGCAACAGTGTGGCTCATGTTTTTAATAGTTTCTGGACAAAAAAGAATTCTCCATGACACATTTTGCCAGACATATTCTGTAAGTCATTGACAGGAGTCCAACATACTAAAAGTTGCTAGTGAATCGTCTGAATATGTCCTCTGCATAGGAGCATAAATGGTGTATAGTGTCCTTCAGCAACTGCTGAGTGGACCTAAAAGAAACATAGAACCTGTATTATCACTCGTGAATTTCACTGATTTGAAATGATAACTTAATGATGCTTCTTAACTAAGACATTTTGATTGGTGTTCACTGGATTTATAACCCTTCATACCTCTGGCCCTGGCAAGTGTTGGGGTCAAAGCTGAAGCTGTCGGTGGAGGTGGAGGGGAGCGGTGGCATCGGCAGCTCCTCTGTCGGCCCGTAGCTTGGGTTTTGAGCGTCATTGTGGAAACAGTTATACTTGTCACTGCCTCGCTGTAAGCAGCATTCATATTGAATATCCTTTACCCTTGAGTCCGCCTCACAATAGGAATCGACCGACAGCTCCCACTGAAATAATCACAGAAGAGTAACACAGACAGTATTAAATCCCTTATCTTACTGACATAGTGTCTATACACCTGAGGATGTGTGTTGAGTGAATGGGCCAACCTGCAATTACATAGAAACTGTACTGAAAAACAAACATGGTAAGAGGTAGGTGACAAGATTAAAGCAATGCTTTATCCACTTAAGAATTTGAAACAGGTTTGTTGCCTGTCTTCTGACCCCAAGCACGCCCAAAACTTCAAGCACCATCAGCTCTGCGATGTGAAGAATGTCTCATGCCCTTTTTATGTCCAGGGTTATACAAAAACATGCAAAGGAAAGATTGTTTTTGGTACCAGTATATAAGACAAGGACAACTAAATTACAGCGTCAGTATTACAATTTTTATAAATATTAAATGGAGGGAGTTTTTAACTGGTTCTGAAACAATCTAATACCGATGCCTTTATAAAAACCCACATAAACAAACTATCAGCGAGAAGATTTTCCATATGGTTATATACAGTAGTTTATGTTTCTGACTTACTCGGATTGGATAAGTCATACAATTAAAAAATGTCTTTATGCCGTGCCACTGAGGATAAAGGGGTCTCACACCCTGAGGCAAGAAGCTGTTCTGTTGTCTAAAGTTTACTGTGTTTCAGGATCATATCATCGTTAAAGCCACAAATATTTAAATGATCTTGTTGCTATCAATCCTGCTATCAGCTGCGTTTAAAAAACAAAAAGTAATAAAAAAATTAATAAATCCTATTTTTGGGATCCAATTTTATCTCTTTCACCGTGTTTCACTGTTTCTTGAGAATTATGTTGAGTCAAATAAGAAGAAAATTTCCAAAAGAGGAATTAACCAAGATGAGCAGAAGTAGGTCAGAAAGACACAGGATATCCTTATTTTATATCTATAGGGATGATACAACTTGCTGACTCAGCCGTGGGAGCTGTTGTGAAAACTCACCGCCCGTGTGGCGCAACACAGCGTTACTTCCCTCCCCCATGTCTCGTTCAGTTGGCAACAAGAACTGAACCAGGACTCTACATTATTGACAGCATGGGCCATTCGCCTCAGCTTGCCAAAACCAGAGGGAGGAAAGTAAGAGTCTGGGTAGAGGGGACGCTGGTCTCCATGGAGACAGATGGCTGGGAGATTGCCAGAGGACGGCCGGGCGAGGGGGAACTGAACGGGATATTCCAGCACGGGAGGAAAACCAAAGGAACGGGGCCCAAAACTTGGTCGGCCTAAAAGGAAAGAGCGGGAAACATACTGTTACTAAATTTCAAACATGAAGTTATAGAAAACTGAGACAAATGAGAGGAAAATAGATACGAACGTCTTGCAGGTGGTCTGGGCTTCCCTGGGACACAGAATAAAGGCTGTATTATTAAACAATACATTTCAAGCTAGTTTGTTAGGTAGGTAGGTAGGTAGATAGGTAATATAAGATTAAGATAAGAATAACTAGCAGTAGCCTACCTTCATGATCCAACAGTACCTGCCCCCTGAATGAATCTGGTTGTTGCATCTCTGAAAGATTTAAAAAGAATAATTATAATAAAACATCTCAAGAGCTTGCAGAAAGGTCCAAAATAAAAGGGAAGGAAGGAGATGAAATGGCACACTTACTGACTGTTATCAATAACATCTTTAAGTTAATACTGTAAATAACTTGAGCCTACCTTCGCGATTCAGGAGCTCTGACAAGTCCAACGGTCTCTGCATTAAATCTGGATGTTGCATCTCTGAAAGATTTTTTAAAAAATTAATTCAAAATAAGAATATTCCACAGACTCTCAAATACTTAAAGGTCATATTGATAAAAATTTGTATGCAGACAAATCGTTTGTCAGACCCAAAATGATTGTTTTGTTCATCTCTGTATAAAAGCTGGCTCCAGCTTCTAACAAAGTCTGTCAGCCAGATAATTGGAACAATAGCAATGTTGTGACATGAATGCAATGGAAGGAAGGAGATGAAATGGCACACTTATCGACTGAATGTTATCAATAACATCTTTTAGTTAGTACTGTAATGAACTTGAGCCTGACATCTAGATAGATAGATAGATAGATAGATAGATAGATAGATAGATAGATAGATAGATAGATAGATAGATAGATAGATAGATAGATAGATAGATAGATAGATAGATAGATAAGAAGACCTACAGCTGCAGCTATGTCAAACAAGATGAAATAACTAGCAGTAGCCTACCTTCATGATTCAACGGTCTCTGCAACATGAATGAATCTGGTTGTTGCATCTCTGAAAGATTAAAAAATAAATAAATAATAATAATACATCTACAGAGCTTGCAGAAACATCAAGAATGAAATCTAATTTAAAAAAATCCCTTAAAAATATTAATTTGAGGTAGTAATTTTAAAATGTTTGTCAGACCCAAAATGATTGTTTTGTTCATCTCTGTATAAAAATTCAGACAGTTGGCTCCAGCTTCTAACAGGGTCTGTCAGCCAGATAATTGGAACAATAGCGATGTTGTGACGTGAATGCAATGCAAGGAAGGAGATGAAATGGCACACTTATTGACTGAATGTTATCAATAACATCTTTAAGTTAATACTGTAATTAACTTGAACCTGACCTCTAGATAGATAGATAGATAGATAGATAGATAGATAGATAGATAGATAGATAGATAGATAGATAGATAGATAGATAGATAGATAGATAGATAGATAGATAGATGTGTCAAACAAGATGAAATAACTAGCAGTAGCCTACCTTCATGATTCAACGGTCTCTGCAACATGAATGAATCTGGTTGTTGCAGCTCTGAAAGTTTAAAAAAAAAAAAAAGATTTCAAAATAAGAGTATTCAACAGAGTTTCAAATACTTAAAGGTCATATTGATAGCATTTTTATGCAGACAAATCGTTTAAAAAATAATACATCTACAGAGCTTGCAGAAAGGTCCAGAATAAAATCGAATCAAAAAAAGAAATCCTTAAAAATATTATTTTGAAGTAAATAAATTTAAAATGTTTGTCGAGTCCAAAATGATTGTTTTGATCATATCTGTGTAAAAATTCACACAGTTGGCTCCAGCTTCTAACAAGGTTTGTCAGCCAATAGCAGAACACTGTTGGTATCAGGTGGTGTTCTGTCAACAACAAGACTCTTGGTGGTTACCAGTTTGTGGGGGAAAAAAACTTGAAAATGGTGGATTTGTAACTGGCTTAACTTAAGTTAGCTGGCATGAGGGATGTTAACGTTAGCTAGCGTTAGTGAGGTTAACGTTACGTTAGCTCGAGCTTGGGACTTTAATGTTGCGTTAGGGACTTTTATGTTGGCAGTGTTAAGGTTAGCTGGCTATGTTAGGTGGTGCAACAAACTGGCAACCACACTAGGGGGCAGATGATTGGTGAATGTTATCAATATCATGTTTAAGGTAATACTGTGCTTTACTTGAACATGACCTATATTAACTAAAGTTATATCTAAGCTTGCCTATTAGGACTCACTAAACACTCCATTCAAAGGTGCAGTAAGCAAATCTGGAGAAAGATGGCTGATTGTTGAGTTTGTCCATGGCTGTCAAATACCAACGCTCAACCCAAAGCATCGGTATTCGAGGACCTGGGGCAGAGACTCAACAATCCAGTATCTTTCTCGGTCAAGGCCCAACGATCCCGCATCAAATTCCACTCACTCATAGATACCAACCACCTAAATACACATTTTTTCTCATCAAGTTTCTTGTATTATACACTGAGAAATTAACAAAAATGTTGAAATGTCATCAGTGATGATTGAGAGGGATTATTTTTGAGTCTACACATTGTTTTGTAGTAAAATCTGGCATAGTATACTTTTAAAGGAGATCTCTCAGGATTATTTTCTCACACTTTAAAGAGCTCCTTCCAGATCCCCGGCAGACATTAGACGGATCATTTCAAAGGTAAGTATCACTCCTTGAGATGAGCAAACTGAGCTTCATGAGTAAAAATCAGTATAGCGCTCCTTAAATCTGAAACTCAGGTCCTAACCCTGAAATAGCCTCTTGAAGTAGTGAGTGCTGGCCAAATGCCACTCTGAACAGCTGAGGTTCTAATTGGCCCTCAGAGAGATACTGCACTTGTACGTGAATGCACACACCTTGCATGATTTTGTCGTGGTCAAAGGTGAGTTCGTGCTGCTCATCTGGAAAATTGTACACAGAAAGAGAGAGAGACAGGGCGAGGGAGAGACAGAGAGAGGCAGAAAGCCAGATAAAGTTATGTAACACTTCAATGGTTTACTTTAATGTGCAATTCATACTGGGAAACAGCCAGTGGTGGAAGATTCCTTTAAATGTCAGTAGATATTCCACAGTGTAATAATACAAGTCATGCTTTTCAAATGTTATGTAAAACTTTGGAAGTAATATCAGAAAAATGTGCTCAGTTTAAAAGTAAGTACTCATTATACTGTCAGAGTTAAATCATTATATATTACACACGATAAAATGACTTTGGAAAAAGTAAAAGTCATCAATATGAATAGTTCTCAAGTAAAAGTCTTAAAGCATCTGATACTAAATGTACTTAAGTATCAAAAGTAATGTTCTGTCATTAAATGTAGATGAGTAAGAAGGAATAAAAGTAAATCATGCAAATATTCACATTATCAGATACAATACTTATATCACTTGATTACAAATAAAATAAGATATTTTTGTCTGAAAGTTGCTGCTTCTGCTCTGATGCAGAATGAAATCTACAGTAACTAAAGTAGTTTTTAAATACATATGTAGTGGAGTAAGAAAAGTATGGAAATAGTCAAGTAGTGTGTACCACAAAATCTTACTTAGGTACAGTATAGTTGAGTAAAATTACTTAGTTACATTCCATCAGTGGATATAATACAGTAAACACATATGATGCAATACATCAACACTGATTGTGATGCTGTTGTTGCTGGTTGAGGTGGAGTTATTTACAATAATTGTATCTGTTAGTTGACATTTTTTAAATATTTGCATCTTTATATGTCAATAGCATCATCTTATATGACCTTATATAGAAATATGCCAAGTAAAGCTATGGCAATAAGTAAAGTACAACAATATTCAAGTTAAGAATAAGTTTAGTAAGTTTAATAAGTTTAAACAAGTTTTCAGAGCAGACTTATTGAAGTGCTGTCAGATTCAGGGTGAGTGTCAGTGGGTCTGCAGGAGAAATAAACGCACTTACAGCTGCTCAGACGAACAAAGATGGAGCCCGGCTGCCAGCCAAAAAGCAAACACAACATGAGAACAACAACAAGAGAGAAGAGGCCACGACACCAGTACCAACCTGTGGATGCTGAGCTCAGCAGAACCAACACAAACGCGGCGGAGCAGACCAGAGCCCGAGAGGAGCCCATTGTTGACTTGATGTTGTGTGTGCTGCGTGCTGCGTGCTGTTTGTCCCGCTGCGGAGCGCTGACTGTCCTGACAGAGAGCAGAGAGCTGAGAGCTGAGGCCGCCCAGGAAAACACGCTCGGCGGGGCAGCGCACAGATCGGCCCGGTAATTGGTCCAACAGACGCTGCCGTGCTGTCCGTCTGCCAGCAGTTTTTATGGTTGTTGTGGGCTCTGAGGGGGGACGAGGCGGAGAGAGGAAAAGAGGGAGGGGAGGAAGTTTTTCAACATGACTCACGAGTGATCCGTGCAAACCCTGGGTGCTGTCAGGGTGCTCTTATATGGGAGCTTATGATCTTCAGTTAAAGGCCTCTGTGTGGAAAAAAACAAAGGATTAAAACCAAGTTTAGTAAGAAAATGCTCCCATTGCAAATCATAGTTATGAGATTAAAAAGTCAACATTAATCTCACAGTTAATGCATAATTAGGCCAATGTAGTTTTATCTCATTATTTCAACTTTCATCTCATAGTTTGCACCTTTATCTCATAACTATGACTTTTTAACTCATAATTTCAACTTTCTATCCCATAATGCTGCCTTTTTGTGTCATAATTAAGACTTTTTAATACCATGACTTCGACTTTTTATGACCTTTTACCCATTATACTTATAATGATTAAATAATTAAAACTTTCTATCTAATACTTTTGACTTTTTTTCATCATAATTAGTTGTTTTTATTTCATAATTCTGCCTTTTATCTTATAATTAGGGCTTTTTATCCCATGATTTCAACATTTTATCACTTAGATTTTTTTTTTTTTTATCAAGCCGAAGTTTTAATATTTTATTTTTTCAGCCAATTTCAGGGCTTCTATACTCTGAGACTGAGTGCATGTGTTTCTCATCATTTTAATTATTCAGGCTATAAACTCTTCACTCACTGCCTTGTCATTAAGCTCAGCTGTTAATTATCACCTGCTGACTGATCCAATCAGCAGCTCTTGCTGAAACTGATAAACAAGTCTGTGCTGAAAGGTAGGCTAATTATTTAACTAACTGTGTAACTAATTTTGTCACACAGGGAATTAAAAATAAGTGTTTCTTTAATGATTACTTCAGCAAATATTTCTTCATGTCTTCACAAACAGTAAATACGGGGGCGTGCCCAGGAGTTTTTGCCTGGGGTGGCATGAAATACGTGCATACACACATACACACACACACACACATTGGAACAACAATAATTTATCATTTCTCACATACTTTAATTAAAACAATTACAGTGTCACTTACATTTCTGTGTTGACATTTTTTTTTACGTTCATAAAGATGACCCTTTGATCCAAAGTCATTTACAATAAGTGCATTTAGAAAATAAATAGTCCCACCAGTCACAACACAACAGAGTGGCCAAATGAATAGAAAAAATACAAATAAAAACTTCACACTTTATTCTTTAGCTCCAAATTACTCACCAAATTAAGGCCCCGCCTCTGACTGGGGCAGATAGCCAACCATACTTTCGAATAATGAGGTCAATCAGATGTCAGGGGTGGCCACTGCCACCTCATGCCCTCTTCTAGACACACCCCTGGGTAAATATTAAGTGAATTACTTTTGTTTGTTAGCATGGTTACTTATGATATTCAATAGGGAAAAAATATATGTATATACATGTCTGTTAATTTGAAAACAACAAAACTATCTAATTTTACTCCAGATGGTAGAACCCCTCCTTTAACAAAATATATTCATTTCTATTTTGCCACATTCATCAAAGGCCTTTGTGCAGTGCAAACCTATGAAAGTGCAACCATTTACCATCAGTGAGATGTTTTCAGATGCCTGGTAAATTCCAGTGTCTTTAAAACTCCACACCCAATGTTTGTAGTCATCAAACCCAAACAAGTTTTGTTTTTCAAATTTAAAAGCCTTAATGTAAAAAGTGTAAACTGGACTTCATGTCAGATATCAGTGGAATGCTCCTTTAAATGCTGGAGGACATATGTTACTGACTGTTTTTTGTACAAAGCTGAAAAAAGGAGGAACACGAGATAATACTTTAAAAAATATCACCGTGTATTAATATCTTCTCCTTCGGTGAGACGTCATAGGCATTTGTACCCGGTCCTTATTAAGAAGTTTCCATTTTATATCCCAGCCATGTTCGACTGGTCTGGACTGTATCAAGCTCGGTCTAATGACTACCTCTCATTGCAACTCCTTCAGGTTTGTACTGAACTTAGATGATCTACTTTTATTTCTATGCCCGGACTCCCTGGAAATCTTTACAGATCACCCTAAAATGAACACCTGGGTATGATCATAAACCATTCAGCTTCTGTTTTTACCTGTTTCAATTAAAAAAAACTGTAACTTGAAGCTTTTATGAACTCTGTTTATATACTTGTTTTGGTCAATGCTTTTATTTTTGGATCTTTCACTTCACTTTCTAAAGTCATTTTAAACTGTTGCTCAACATCAGTGTGACGTTTAAGTGAATAAGTGAATGCTGTGTGTGTTTCCTCTATTTGAATTCTGTCCTTCTCTCCCACCATGTTTGCAATTTACTGTTTGTTTTGATATTCAAGACCTTAAATTCCTTGCTATCTCACACTGAGTTTGAGTCCGGGGTTATCGTTGCCTCGCAGATTACAGCCTGAGAGACTGGCGGTGACCTCCGCACAATCCCTCCCACCATGTTCTCGTGAAGGAGGGAGTAGAAGAACTCCCCGTTCAGCTGCAGACTGTAACTTAATGAGTTTCCACGGTTCGCTCTCTATAGGGCCACAGCTTAAACTGGAAGGATTATCCTGCTTTTGCTGCGCTGCCCACAGCTCTTTTCCCATCATGTGCAGTAAGATATCAGGATCAAAGTTGTGGTTGCGAGGGATGGGGGTCCGGAAACTGTTTAGAAGTGTTTGTGCAGGGTAGAAATTCCCCCGAGAGGTCAGAGAGTAAAGACCGGCAAACAAACTTGTGCAGGGCTGCAGCGCATTCTCTTTCAAGAGGGCTGCTGTTAGTCATGAAAGCATCGAGACAAGCGAGTGCAACGGATTCAGCGTGTTTTAAAACTGGCTTTATGGTCAAAGTATGAGCATGAGTCGACAGAACAGACTGCCAGCGTTTGATCACAAGATTGCTGCCAGATACTGGCTGTTTTCCTCCACTTTCAAGAGTAAAAAATTCCAGTCTGCTTTTATTTTATTAATGTTGCTCAATTCTACATCTCGACAGACTTTACAGCGAAATCTTTGCACGTCAGAAAAAAAAAAAAAAGGAAGAAACCACAGGAGAGGAAATTAAAAGAGTGCTCCCCCTTCTTAGATTTGTGTGGGTGTAATAGTTGCCACCGGTGGGAAAATGGCAAATAAATAAACAGTTGCACTGCTCTATTCAACATGAGAGGGAGACATGTTTGTCTGACGTCTTTCCAAACCAAACTGAAATAACAAAGCAAAAAAATCACAGCATGTGGAAGCTGTTTAGAAGCTGCTTTTTAGTAAACAACCGCACACAGAAGGAGATAAAAGCACGGCTGATTTTCTGGCCCGACTTGAGGTACGCGTAACATAAATTCTTTGTGGCTTTTCGTAGGAAAATGTCATAGTTACCACATCCAATTGACTCAGTCTTTCGATTTGCTTCCTCTTTACTTGGTTAGCAACTGTCTCTATAACCTGATGACAACTTTCCATTGCCAGAGCCTAAAGAAGGGTCATCCACAGTGACTAATATTTCCTTTGTGTTAAATGCTGCAGCTGCAGATCTGCACGGTGCAGGGGCAGTGTCTGATTGTTCTTCAATTTGCAACTGAGAATAAACTTCTCCCTTGTGTTATTGTACCATAACAAGAGCGTCTTCAGTCTGTATTACTCACTTCCTTCACAAACAAAGTCACCAGATCTGCTCTGTGTCACAGCTTCAGCAGTTTATTAAAAGATTTACATGGAATTATTTTCTTTAAAACATCAGCCATTCCAGGAACAGGGAGGACTACATCCGGACACGCAGTACTTAATGCTGAAACCTCTCATCATTTCCTCTTTGCTCATGGCTTTATTCAAAGATATGTAGACAAAACAAAAACATATACAGGTTAATTTGGAAAAACAAAAGGAAAAGTTTGCACACTGAGGAAGAGACTTCTACTGTATCTCCACATTTTCTCTCTACATTTAATGCAACATCTTTTCAGAGCTCAAAAGATAGAAAAAGCCTGTGAGGATTTATTCAAACACGAAGGACAAAAGTTTAGAGGTACCGCTGCTTTGTCTGCGACAACATCAACCTGAGGAGAAACATTTCTCTACAAACATACAGACACAAAGAGGCAGGCTGTCTCTTGTTCTCTGGGTGTGTTGAGCACTAAATATGTACACAGATCATATTCAGCTCTAATTAGTCAGTTGGTTTCTGAGGTTGTTAGTCTGTTAGATAGTTTACTGGCAATCGTCAAACCTGATATTTATGTTTTGCATTTCATCGCTTTGAGCAATCAAACAACACGTTCCTAGCTGTTCCCAGTATTTGAGTGACATGGAAGAGTGAAGGAAACAGATCATGTACGCGAAGAAATATATTTCACAAACATGCATCATACTAATGTTTACTTTCCTCTGCCATGTTTCAGCCTCACAGGACGTCAACTCGGCTAAACAAACTTTCTCTGACTTTCCCAGTTGTTGCTCTGACTCGAAGGGGCCGTTCATGTGAATTTTCCCAATTGGAAATGAGTGTTTCCGATTATTCTCACGTCACATGAACGCACTATTCATGCAAGCAATGCAGCAGCAGGTGGACAGATTACGGACACTTAGCCAAAGGGCCCCTCGCATTTTCTCCAAGAAGGAAAACCCTTAGAATCCCAAATATAAGACAAATGTAACAAACGAGGGAAGGAATATTAAAAGGCCTTTATTGGGGTCATTAAACCACAGGAGGTCTTCATCGGGGCTTTCAATCTCATGACCCAGATATTAACATGACGAGTGAAACAAATTGAAAAGAAAAAAATTAGATGATGAGTTTACACAAAAGTATTTACATGTACATATTTAGTAGGACCGCGTTTTTTCTACCCTGTCCTGCATGTTTTAGATGTTCCCCTGCTCCGACACACAGAAGTCGTTATCAGGCTGCAACAGAGCTTGGTGACGAGTTCATCGTGGTCATTATTTGTTTCATAATGTCATCTGTGTCACGAGATTGAAAGCCCTGATGAAGACCTACTGCGGTTTAACAAATTATCAATACTCCCAGGATTGCCTTCTTGTTGAAAATATAAACATTCGGGACATATTGAGCACATGAATAGACAGTGGGAACATTGTGACTTTGATAATATTATCAATCAAGTGTGTACATATAATCATTACTCTGATTATGTGATGTTCTCATTTTGTTCTTGGAATGTGATGTTTACTTCTGAAGGGAGAAGCATGATAAGCTTCCTGTGGATTTTTTGTTTTTTTTTGTCTCTGCCTGCACACTTTCTGCTCTTCTATGTTTCCTTCCTTGTGCCTCGACTTGTTGGAATTATGTTTAACTTGTTACGTTTTTAGTTATTGTGCAAACAATGGAATCAAGCCGATAACAGCTAATGGCATTCACAACTTCAAAAGACATCTTTTAATTCGACAGGTGGTCAGTGTTTCATACTGTGAAGGTACGTTGTCAACTACCACACTGACTGACTGTCACTGACCGCCTCTCTGAATCTGTATGTCTGAACAAACTGTAACACACTGTAACTGTAACTGGAGAGAATCACAACAGCACATCCTGAGAGAAAATGAATCCCACTGACAATGTGTCAAAAGAAAACAACAAAACACATGTTCCCTGGAATAATCAAAATAGTTTTAAGCTATGAAAATATCTTAAATTCATATGATTTTACACAATCTACCAAAAAAGCTCTGATGGGTCTCGTATGACTCTAAACACGCTATGATTACGGTGATTTTTTCTCATTTATTTTCATTATTAGAAAAATAGATTCTGTCAGGAAGAAATAATGAGATATAAATGCTCTCTTAATGTGTGTGTGTGTGTGTGTGTATCATCAGTGAGTGGTCCCTGGCAGCAGCTCGGCCTCAGAGGCGAACAGCTCCTTGTACAGCGGAGGGAACAGTGAGTGAGCAGTGAGCGGGTAACGCTGACTGAACCAGCGCAGCTTCTCCATGTGCATACTGCACAGCGAACGCAACTCTGCCATCTTCTGGTACAGCTGCAGGGAGGACACAGACACATTTAGACTCTGCACGACAGTAAGGACCATGCAGATCAAAGAACAATCAGCCAATCAGAGGGTTAAAGAGAAAGTATCGGCTCTATACTGAGACACGTACCTTGTGCATTAGACTTTCCTGGTTGTCTCGGTGTAGAATGTGTGTGAGTCCTAACTCCACGCTTCTTTGCACTCGCTGAACCCTGCCTCTATCCTCCAGACATGGACGATCTGCACAAAAAGACAAGAAAAATGAAGACAGTTTTATTTTTTATCACTCTACAGTTGTGTGAACAGTCCTGGTTCACGTGGTCTGTTAAAGGTCCCACGTTAATTTTTTTAGGTTTCTACTTTTATGGGGTTGTTTAACTGCTCTAATACTGTCTATTGCTGCAGCCCCTCTGTTCACAGTATGTCTGAGAGTGCCTGCCTCTTTAAGGCCTCCCTTCCAACCAGCTCAGTCTTCTCTGATTGGTCTGCTCTCACAGGCCTGAGCAGGCATCCTCGTACCATGTTTCTGCATCCGCTCTGTTGCTGTGTTTGCAACGACAGCTGTGCTGGGGGTGTTGCTAAGGGCGGGGACTGCATAGCTATGACGTCACAACTTTACAAAAGTCTTGAAGGCTTATCTAAAGGTGTAGTTTGTGAATAAAGGCGGTGTGCTTCTTCTATGTGGACTAAAAGATTAGATACTTACATCAAATTAGATACACAGTATTTGTATATCACCCAACCCTGCTTTATGATAAAAAAACACATGGAAATCTCACTTTCTACAATGTGGGACCTTAAATATTACCATGTTTATTAACAGCCACTAGGGGGCAGAGTGGCTAATTGTGTGGGAATGAAAGCAGCAAAACATGATGGAAAATAGGCTACAGGACTTGTGTTTATCAATAAGTTGTCTGATATTTGTCTACTGAACGCAGAGGAGGGACTTTAAAATGGGTGAATATTTCAGAATTATGTTTGAAGTTTGTTATTAGATAAATTCAGATTAATAAATACATTAATACTGTTCTTTCAAAATGTTAACTTTTTGGTCTGAAAGATGACAGACTGACAAGATTTAGCAGTCAAGAATGATCAGTTTAAATTTATAGATGAGGTAAATCCTGGAGGATAAGAAAAGAAAAGTCAACAAAATAAAATGTGAAATGGAAAATAAAAAGCTTGAAATATGATACTGGTACCCATCTGTTTCAAATACTGAGGAACAAAATGCAACATAATTGAGAGACAGGTGAGATGATCTTACCTGTGTTGATCAGCACGAGAGCACTGAAGAGAGCGATCTGGTGCTCAGTGAGCTTCAGAGCACACATATTGTGAGCAAACTCAAACACTGCCGTGATTAAATCACCACATGCTGCAAGAGAAGAAACCACAGAGCACTGATAAACCACTGTATTTTAATTTTGTGCTGAATGCACGGTTTCCGAGCTGCCTTTGTGCTTCAGTGTGCAGATAATTCCTCACCCAAAGACTTGAAGACTTCAGCTCCTGCAAACTTCCCGTCAAAGAAGACAGTGTTGTTCTCTGTGTTGAAGAACCGACTCATCCTGACCAGAACCACCTCCATGGAGCCTGAGCAAAAGAAATGGAAGAAAGAGATTGGTTAAAAGAGAGATATAAAGTGTTTTAGATTGTAAGTGAAGGTGTCTTCTTGTGAGGTAAACTCGCCGGTCTTCAGGAGAGCGATCTGGTCGTTCTGGCTGAGCATCCGGAAGCCCGGGATGTGTTTCGCGAACTCCACAACATACTGCACTGCGTCAGTGAGCCGGATGGCACAGTGCTGCCACATCTCGTCAACTGACTGAAAGTGAGAATATGTAGGAGAAAAAAGATTATAGGGCGAGATACGTTTGCAACATAACAGTCAATTCAACCAAAATCCAACTCATCCCACATAAACTCGCCTTCTCTCGCTTAACCACTCAGCTCTTCCTCTAATTAAGAATACAACGTTTTTGTATTATATTTCTTTATTTACTCTAATCATGGCATACTTGCATGTGCTAATGAAAGGTCATCTTTTGAGGATCAAAAAGGTCATTAAACTTGAATTGAACATAAGCTTTCTGAGTGATCAAAGAGGGAGAAGAAGAGGAGGGGAAAAATGACGAAACCAGTTCTTTCAGTTTTCTCTTTGATGAATCAGAAGTGGCCTCAGCCTCAAGCCATCTGAAATGGCATGTTTTGCTTTGAGACTGCGTAACTGAGTAATGTCACACAAATACAAAGGCAGTGTGAGAACCAAAAAAACAGCCGTCAGGTTGGTATACTTTGTTCTGGTAGGTTTGGATCTCCTCTCTGCTGAACAGCTTCCATCTGAGAGCCTGCAGCTCCTCCACTCGGTACTGGCTGGTCTCTCTGTGGGAGCGCACAATGCTGGCACACAGCTCATCTGAAATTATGCAAATGTATGACATTGTGACATCTTTTACATGCACATGAACATACAGTATATAAAACACTTAGGAAAAAGAAAAAACTGAAAAGCATAATAGGCCTCCTTTAAAAAATACAAGCACGGCTGATTTCAGCTTTCGCGCGTTAGCCCAGTGTGCTGTTTGCTCACCCATGTTCCTCAGAGAGTGAGGATAGAGGCTGTAAGGGTCCTCCAGAGGATTGTAGGCATGAATTGCCATCAGATCATGAGATGTTTGTCTGGAGTCAAACCCTGATGCGAGGAAGAGAAACGACAGAAAAATAAGGAACAGGCAGAAGAGGATAAAGGGAACTGCACACAGTGAAGTGAGTACACACGAGTGCCTCACCTCTTATGTCGGGGTGACCACCGTTGTCCCCCCTCCCCTGGGATCTTGATGTGGGGGAGACACCTGAGCCACGGTAGATCATACCCGACACCTGCGACTCGTTTGGGGAGCACACCAGGTAAGGGTGCATATCAGGGGCGTAGGGCAGTAGATCAGCGTCTGCGCTGAAGGAGTAGGCCATAGGCTGAAGGAGCTGCGGGGACCGGTCTTGACGGGCCTTGGTGGGGTAGGACAAAACCGACTGGGTGTCTCCCTGTAGCTGCTGCTGCTGCTGCTGCTGCTGCTGACGGTGTCTCTCCACCTCAGCAATCAGAGAGTCCCGCTGACGTTTGGACATCCGGCCAAACTTCACAGCTGCGGAGGACCAAAAAAATGGACATTACGGAAATAAACAAATGCTGAATGAAGGATTGAGTTTGTCTGTGTGTCAGTGTGTTTTTGTCTCACCATCTCTGCTCATGCCCTGTGCCAAGCACTTCTGCAGACGGCAGTGTTGACAGCGGTTGCGGCTGGCCCGGTCGATCTGACAGTTGCTCTGCCTGGAGCAGGAGTAGGATACAGTAGGCAGCTGGCTACGCCGGAAAAATCCCTGAGGAGCGCACAGAGACCAGAACAGAAATAGGTTTTTTTAGCCAGATACAAATAAAGATCCCTTAAAATATTATTTTTTAAACACACAGTATGTCATTTCTGCTGCTTGGGATCCCTCAATTAAAACCAAATCATGAGAACCGTGATGATGTCACAAAGTAGCGCAGGATCATGGGAGTGGTTGTCTTCATAGTTGAAGAACCACTATTGACTTTTAGGCAGAAATGTTTTATTTATGTTTTATTCATGTTACATTAAGTTACATTTGCAGACTCTCCCTAAAGTTACAGTTTCATGCGACAAAATGATACACACTAGTACCTCGAGCAAAACTGTGAATCTCTCTAAGTTAAAATATTGTTGGGAATATTTGGGATATACAAGTAAGTACACAACTCGACAAAATATATAACAATGGTCTAGTTGTTTTTTAGACATTTTAATGCAGAAATGCTAAGTTTTATATCTTTAAGTTGTGACCTGGATATGTAGCTAGTTAGCAGGACATACAAATATAAATATAAAAATAAAAATTGTGTAAAACCACTAAATGTAATTTTTACATTTCGGGTTTTGTGCGTTAGAGGTGCTGGTTGGAGGACGTTACACCTTTAGACCGAACAAGGCTAGCCGTTTCCCCTTGTTAGCACGTTTTGTGCTAAGCTAAGCTATCAGGCTGCTGGCATACTGAATGGACACACATCAAAATTATATGAAAGGCCATTTCCCAAAATGCTGAAGTGCCCCTTTAACACTGATACGTGTGTTTTTGTACAGTGAGTGTGTGTCGGTCGCAGCCGTCTCACCTTGCAGCCCTCACACGTGATGACTCCATAATGCACTCCAGAGGACTTATCACCGCAGATCTTGCAGGGGATAACTTCAATCTGGGCTGAGCACACACGGAAATAAAAGTGGTTATTAACATGTTCAGACGCAGTTCTGAAAACAATTGAAACACAATTGAAACACAACAGAAACACACACACAAGCAAGTAGCTTCCGACAAGAAGTAAGTTTGTCATTGTCAATCAAATCAAAGATACGAGATCTTGAGCTAAAATGTCTGACAGCTGACCTAATGAGTATCAGTCCCCTGTAAGTGTAAGATAAACTCATTACCTCATTACCTCGCAATTATTATTTCAAATGTCAGCACAGTATAATCTCAATAAAGTATAAGAATGCAATATCTAAATGCACGATATGTAATTTCTGGCACTATAGGGTCTCTCTATCTAAACAAAACAAACTATGGAACGCCCAAAGTGACATCGGATTCTGCTCTGATACTTTGAAAGTTTTCTTATTAGAAAGTGGATTTATCTTCACTCTCGCTAATCAACCTGACCGCAGCAGCAATCCGCAAAGGGGACTTCCATTGTCGGTTGTTTATCGACTGTAATGTTGAGTGCTGACTGGAGCGGAAAGGGGAACTTTACTTTACTTCATGAACGTAACGTTACAGAGAGGAGAGGGGAAGGAGAAGAGAGAGAACGGGAGTCTGTGGTGAGTGCTGAGGTCAGTGAGAGGTTCACCTGAATTCAAACACACAGACACCAGCTTTAAGCGATCCTGCTGTTTGGGTCGAATAAATGCAAATTATCCCCCTGGCTGGTGGTAAACACACAACGATTGCTGATATCTGACGTGACTCAGGGCACAAATGTTCATGAACGGGATAATGTTTTAAAGTTTTATTAACGTTAAGTTTAGTCTCGTTCGCTGACTTCGCTGTCCCAGAAGCTGCGTCAGGCAGTAAACTTTCTCTGGGTTTAGACATTGCTGGAAACATCTGGACAATGTAAGTAACTCAACAAAATTTCCAACAAAGTTTTTAGACTTTTTAATGTAAAACTCTTTCATATATATATTATATCTTTAATTGATTTGAACAATATTGAAGAATTCCTGATCATTTCTGATTCACAATTTTTTTAATATCCAATAAAACATCAATCTCAACCTCTATACAGCAACGCTTGTGCCTGTTAAAGTAAAATATGCCAACATCACCATGACACTGCATGTTGTTAACCAGAGAAGTAAACTGGAAAATGATTCCCACTGTGAGAACTTGTGTTCTGCTGTACTTCCCCTTTCACACCTATCAGTTGTTGTGTGACCGGAGTAAACCAAAGGTATTTTCCTCTCCAACACCTCTTGCCCTAATAATAAATGAGCAAAATAACATCAAATATGACGAGGAGAGTCTTCTGAGGACGTGGAATATTTGCAAATGGAGTAAAGCGGAGAATATGAAGGTGTCAACCTCAGAGTGCTTTCAAGTGGTTGACTGGCTTCTCTTTCACTCTGACTGTCCCTCTTTCATGTCATTTCTTTCTTTGTGAATCCTTCTCTGTCTCGCTCATAAAGGACACAGCTGCCAGTAATGCACTCTCCTTCATCACTGCCAGTAACCGGCCATCCCCCTCTCACCCCCCCCCCCCCCCCATGCCCCTGATCTCTGTGAGCTCTCACACCCCTCAGTCTTTTTGCTAAGTGGCCATTTTTTCTGTCAGAACCAAACGTGTACGATACATGTCATCTCTGCGAGAGGGGAGTTTTTAAATCATGTTCTGTCAAACATATCTCCAATGAACCGATAGGGGACTGTGCATCGCAAGCTGCGTGATCCGCATTATGTAACACTTTTATGAATGATGACACTCATCCAGGAAGCAGATCATGCAGTATTTTCATTTTGTTCTATTATCTCTCTTTTTATCTATTCCTGTCATCTCCTCTCTTCCTTCCACAAATGCACTGATGGTGTGACTATTACGTCTGATGCTTATATGCAGCAGTATTTCCGTGCATAACTGTGTCAGATTTGTTCACGAGTGTGTGTGTGTGTCAGTGTGTCAGTGTGTGCCCTCTTTATGCGATGCCACAGGGATCACCTGAAGGCTCCTGAGGGGGACAGGAGGTCTGAGGTGAAACGCACTTTTTTGGATTTATACGTCGAGCAGCAGCATGTGCGATTAAGCAGAAATACTCGCTGCTGATTGGATTGGGACTGCTACCTATAGAGCTGATTGATTTACCTCAAGATTCACCTCAAGATAAGGATTTCAATGATTTGACAAAATACTGAAATATTGAAATAAAGCCTCCTTGGAAGATGAAACACCCCCCCTCAAACTCAACATCATGTAATATTATATTGATTATTGAGTAAAATAAAGTTGCTGAGCTGCGACTATGATTGTGTTTCTGTCAGCAGTGCAGGATAGGTGGAGAGAACATGAGTGGTCTCTGTTTTTTCACTATTTCAGTTCTGATTGTCAACCTCAAACAACAGGAAATCCACTGAGACCAGCAACCTTTCACTGTTCATGTAGACATGCATGCACACACACAAACAGCAATCGCACACACACTGCTCCCTCAACATTTTTCCATACAATCATAGCATTGATAATTCTCAACTGAGCTGAGATAACAGCACGTTATCTGAAGCAGCATAGATCGTGACTAAAACCAAAATAAAAACACCTGCAAAATAGTGTCTACAATCGTCCTTGGTTCACCTGTCAGTGTATCAGTGGATACAAAAATATTTGCTCTTGTACTGTACAATTTTGAGGTACTTGCACTTTACTTTTCTGCTACTCTATACTTCCACTGTACTACAATTTAGAGGCAAATATTGTAACTCTCCACTACATTTATTAATAAATCTAGTAACTAGTTACTTTGCAGATTACATGCTGCATCAAAGCCAAAGCAGCATATTTTTAAGGAGTAACTCCAACTATTTTACACATTAAAGTGTGTTTACAGGTCTCGGGGAGTGCTACTGCATATGTGGAAAAATGTAGTATAAAGCGTTTTGTGGCTCCAGAGGACGCTGCATGTGATCCGATAAATTGCCTCCAGTGATGTCACTCAGTGGCTCAATTGCATTGTGGGTAATGTGGGCACCAGGTTTTGAAAAGCACTGGTCTGCATTGCACCCCTATAATACTGTAACACAGTTGACAAATAAAAGATCAAAATCAGTGCAACAGGAGACACATGCAGTAGTGCTCCCCAAGACCTGTAAACACACTTTAATGTATAAAATTGGGCGAGGTGCCCTTTAAATGTATTTATCTTGTTGGCAATCAAGAAAAAAAAGAAATAACTGGCCAGACTAAAGTACCATTATTTTTCAGAAAATTACATTTGATACTTAAGTATATTTAATATCAGATACGTGAAGACTTGTGTTCAACGCTGCTCAAATAAATAATTGATTGAAATCAAAGTGATACTTTAAGACAAAAGCTTTACTTTCACTCAAGTATGACTTTTGGGTACTTTTTTATAATTCTGGTGGAAAATTCACTGCGACGGAATCTACAATCAGCATCTGTGAACTCTTTGTGTGTCACTTGGGCGTCTCTGACCACAAGCCTTGACCAATCAAACCCATAATCTCCTGGTGTCTGTGCACGTGAGAGATAAAAATACCCAAAAAAGAACCAAGCCACCTTCATTTCTCCCTTTGGTGGCTTTCTCAGAGACAGCTCGAAGATGAGCGCTTGTTTTGCAAATACATGTACGTTGGAACTAAAAGTAACTGGACTTTTTAACTGCCTAATGCCTAAATAGCTAATACCGGTTTACACTCGTGTGGCAGGCCTGCTCCACAGCTCAACATGACCCAAATAATAACTATTTTGTTTAGCTGCATTATGTCACGACTCACTTTTAACAATCGCTGAACACCCTACATTATGAAACCAACCATAAACACATCACACAAGCATCTTCATACTGAAGCATGATCATGTAGGGAAACCAACCACTCAGATCCATTTTAAAATTCTAGATCATTATAGAATGGATAAATCATGTGCTGAATGATGTTAGGCAGTAAAGAGGTTTGAGTACAGTCGATGGAAATATTCTGGTCTGTCAGACAAAATAAAAGAGTGCCACCTCCCTCCCACGCTTCCGCAGACAAAGTATACCAAGGCGCTGTCACACAGAGATGGACTGATTTCTTTCAATCATTACTCCGCGTTATCAATGACTTAAAAAGCACATTTGTCTGTGTCGACATGCAACCAACTGAAGCGCTGCCGTATAAACGCAAACACAAATCATAAGAAGTTCAGAGGTTTTAGTGCGAAGACTTTCTAAGGAACGCGGGACAAAAAAAACCAAATTCTCAAGCTTGATGACAATAAAAAGAAGAGTTCCTTCTTCGAGACGTTTCTAAGGTGTTAAATGACAACAGCCTGAAAGAGAGTCATCAATATGCATCATTTTAAATAAACAAAACATAGTTCCAAACATCAAGCACTGATTTCACAGTCTCAACCCAGACAGAGTTACTCTCCATACTCACAGTACTTTTGTGTATGTGCGTGTGTGTTTGTATGTGTGTCGGTGGGTGGTGCGGGGAGTGAGGAGGTGGGCGATACAGATTGCCCCTCTCAAGTCATCACTCTGTGCCTGAAATCACCGTATCAGCAGTCTTTTCTTTGCACTGTAAACGGACAAAAAACCTCAACTTTCCTCTGACGGAAGCTTACCTTTAGTACACACGCAAGCAAGACTGCAAACAAAGTTTGTGTACACGCCTCACACCCTCATGCACACACGCACACACACACTTACACAGAGATTAACAAACAAGGTTGTGTGTCTCTCACAAACACACAAACTGTTAATCAATCCCAAACTTCTTATTAAAAACACACATATGTGTACATAAATACACACAGGGCGCGAATGGCTCACGAATGTTAAAATTTTACCAGCCACTCAGTCGATTTATTGTCTGGTGAGTGAAACAAATCTACCAGCCACCTGCATAATTCAACAGCATCTGTTGAATGGTGCTTATTTAGTGTCCTGCATTTATACATTTACAATCATTTGATTCATCTACGACACCACCTTCTCATAACTTAGGTAATATGATTTTAAAATAATTAAATCATTCTTTTGATTTCATTTTTGTTAATGATACAGATTTTTTGGGGAGGTTGTTGCTTTCCACTGTATCAATTAATATAAATTATACTATACTCTATGTTAATTTAGCATGGTGCTGAGCCAAGATGTTAAAAACATCGGGGTTTTTTTTATTTCATTTAAATGATCAAGCACCATTTGGTCAATAAACACAGGTGTATTTTCTATCGTATTAGAATTTATGAGGTGGGGGAAAGAAAACTTTATCATTAAATATTTGTAGTCACCAAAATAAACTATAGTACATAATTATAATAGACACAAAATTGAGGCTTTTCTTTTGTATTTGCTTTCCAAAATTCAGCAAATAAAAGGTAAATGTACCAAATCCAAATCCTGATTCATTGGTCCTGTCGTGCAAAGTGAAAAAGCACAAAATTAAAATACACCTGTCAGAAATTATCTCCTTTATGAAAAGCCAACAATTTCTTAAAATAACTGTAATCTGTATTTTAGGATCTAGAATAAAAAAACAATTTAAAACAAAAACGAACAGAAAAGAAACAAACTGAATGAAAAGTATTCATCACCGTATGAAATAAAGGTCATTGCCAACAATGACAAACTACGGCGTTCTATTGACAAGTATCAGACGGCGCTCGTCTGCATTAAATATTTAGTCGCTGAACATTTCCGGACACGTACATATTTCACTGCTTCCTATGGGTCTACGAGTGTTAAATACCGTGAGAACTCCTTCGCTACTTAGTTTCATTCATTATTCGACAACAGCAGAGTGAGAAAAACTACCTACAGAGCCATGTTTGAGAAAATTATCAAAGCTGATCTGAACACTAATAAGCATCACATTTACCATCTTTTACTTTGAAGTGTGGCTGAAGTTGGGGGTGTCTGAAAAACGCAATGTTTTGACAACTGGTATGAATCAGCTCAACTGTTCTTTTACCATATTTTTCGGGGGGGGAATGTGTCACCTGCGATTTTTGATGTTGGCTTTGATCTGAAGCCAAACGCTTCTGCTGCTTTTGGAAGTGCTCTGCAGGTTTGTGCACCCAGAGGAACAAGGAAATCCTTTGTGACAAAGAAGCTGTATAATAGTCAACACAGGAATCCCCCCGACACAACAACAAAGCCATATGAATTGTGTGTGCGTAAATTCTGACGGCATCAAGCCCACTGCCGGCGTGTGACAGCAGAGAGAGTGAGACCATTAATTGTTCATCGCTGAGGTGAAGACACAAGTTGTATATTCTGCAGTGGGAGGCTGCTTTTCTCTCTCTCATGCGCACAGTATCCACACACAGCTGCAGGGCTGAGATATGCTTCATCTAGGCGCCATCTAACAAGCAGCTGCAGATCTGTGTGTGCGTGTGTGTGTGTGTGTGTGTGTGTGTGTGTGTGTGTGTGTGTGTGTGTGTGTGTGTGTGTGTGTGTGTTTGCATGTTGCAGGGGAGGTCGTGTGTAAGCGACCTGCAAACACATTATTTCTCGTGCCCTTCTCCGCTCTGTGTGTCGTCTGCTTTCATTCTATCGCTCCTGACGTGCTTTTTGAAACAAATCAAATGCTCTATCACTTTGATAATCATTTTCTACAATCTTATCAGCATTTCCTCTGCATCCTGTCTACTGTATGTGTGTGGAGTCAGTCCATTCAAACTGATGCACTGCGGTCGCGAGGCATCCTGTTTTCCTGTCTCTTTCAGTTTTAGGTTGGTTGGTTTTCAGTGGAAGTGTATTTGCAAAATAAGGGTTTGCAACATCTCAAATGGCGTATTATGACTCGGCCTCTTGGGTCTTAATTGGTTTTCGTTTTGTCAGTCAAATTACTTACAATGGAAATACGGTTACTCGAGACAAAATACAAATGGCGGACATCTGTTTCTTCACCGTGAACATTTTTTAAACGATTTATTGCGCCCTGACTCTCAGCATCTTGAGTCGCCTCAGCGTGTCGCCTGAGGTGCACTGTACATGTGGGAGTGAGACAGCGGGTAAAAATATCTGAGACGTGATTCAAATCTTAAATGCATCAAAGGGAGCTCAAAATTGAGTCATGTTGCCAAACCATAAGACTGAAACACATATATCGATGTGAACGTAAACCAACAGTCATACGATCAAGAACTCTGGAGAGAACCTGAATTTCAAAACAAACAAGATCATCTGCCTTCTTAAGGTATGCTTTAAACTCAGTGTGTGTGTGTGTGTGTGTGTCTTTAAGATGCTATCCGGGATCCAATACAAACCAATGAAAAATATCTTTGGTTGATTAAAGCTTGAACTTTGATTAAAACATCAAAATTTTTAGAAATTGCTGGACATGAGTGCATAATCGTGCAGATTTAGCACAAGTTTCACTGTTTAACCAGGTGCTACCTCAAACCTGAAGTAAGAAGCTTAATCGCACAGCCTGATAACGTTCAAAAAGAAGGCAACGCGATTGAAGACGCAGGTGTCGCAGTCTGCATGAAAACAGTTATTTCAAGGATTTGACAGAAGCTAAAAGCAGTTTAAAACCAGAACGTGACATTATTAGACGTCTTGAACACACAGTGGTCCATCAGAAGCATCAGGTCGCAGTCATATCGTCACTTTGAACAATCGTAAACTATTAAACCCCAGTGCATTGGAGAGAAACTTTGCCAAACAAAAGCATGCAATTGATCTAATCAATATAATGTCTTTGATTGTGCTGCCCACACAAACACACACACACACACACACACACATACACACATATATACACACCAAAGAACTTCATCCCTACCTCGCATCATCCTCACTCCTCCACTCGTCTTAGACGTTTGTCCCACTTTCACAATCTCACTTTTCCTCTCACTTTGTCTTTCTTTTCACACACTTCTTTTCTCTTCACACCACCTATCAGTCCTCTCAATCTTTTCTTCTCTTTTCGTTCGTCCTTTAGCAAAGCCGGGTCAGGTGCTCTCTGCAGCTTTAGCACACATATTCAGACTTTTGAGTGTCAGTCACCGCCTCACCTTCCTCGTCTGTGTGTGTGCGTGCGTGTGTGTGTGTGTGTGTGTGTGTGAGAGAGAGAGAGAGAGAGAGAGAGAGAGAGAGAGAGAGAGAGAGAGAGAGAAGAGACACAAAGAAAAAGGGGGGACTGTCCCCTCGCCTGGCTTCTTTCTCAAGGTACTTTTTCCTCATACCTTTGTTGTTATCCTTCACCCCCTCACTCGACGCCACACAAAGAATTTGCCTGATACTGTCTGGCACCTTTTAGGCTCTCCCTGAGAAAATTTAAGTCAAATCATTCTCAACAGGAATGATTAAGAGATGATGCAGTAGATCTTATCTACTCTCTCTCTGAAAGTCACATGTATGATTTCCATTTAGATTATTCAGGCTGCTGAATCTTTTGATGCACATGGGTGTGTTTTTTTTTTTTTTTTACTCATGACAGTAATAAGAAAATACATTGAGATCTTTTATTTGCGTGAAACTCACAAGATAAAGTCCTAAATTGTATTTATTTATACAAAAAAATCACTAACTGGCAATGAAAGCATTGAAGTACAGAAAAAGTTCCTCAAATGTATCTTTAAATCAGGTTGAGCCCAGTCACCAGGACATAATCTTAATCAGTTAACATTTCAGCAAAACGCAAAAGGTTGAAATTTATACCAGACATGGCAAATCGCGTTCAAATCAATAGGTGGAGGCGATATTACAAGCCACACAGCTGCCAAACGGGTGACCGCTGTTCGAGCGTGTGGGGACATCTACAGCCATTGTGGAGACCAAAGGCGGCAGTTTTTCACGCTAAGGCGGACCATCTCCAGCCGTTATTGTGGCAACCAGCACACGAATTGTAAACCAAACCATGTTTTCTTCACCCTAAGTGTTTTTTTTTCTAAGACACCTTTATTTGACAGTTGACAAACAGGAAATGATGGGAGAGAGAGGGGGGTGTGACGTGCAGTAAAGGTCCTCCGGCCGGGAGGCGAACCGGGGTCCACTACGTATGTGGCACGCGCTCTTAACCACTCGACCACCTGCGCTGCCCTAACCAAGTGGTTTTTTGTGGGTAAACCTAAGCAGAGCATTAGCACGAAATAGAAAATTAACCTATACAAACGTAAAACTTTTTTGTGGATTTACAGAAACATCCTTAGCTAACATTTACTCTGGCAATTTAGTTGCTGGGCTGGCTCACAATACTTGAGTGAATGTAAGTAGTTATCTTTCCCTGCTTCCATCTAAAGCACCTGACTGATAAACGACACAAGACCTCCGTCCTTACTGCGAACCTCAGAGACAAAATCCTGACTATGAACTCCACTCTGTCTGGTTTTATGTGCATTCACTCACCAACAACAATCAATACAGTCGTTATTATTTATGCTCGTTTTATCATCACACCACCTAACCGGAGGGTTGGCGGAGTGTTACACGCAGCCTCTCTACTGTTGATAACACACCCAGGTGTGCTAAAGCTGCGGCAGAAAGTGTTAAACCAAAGAAGTTAAAAAAAGACAAGATGCTATCGCTGTCATCTGCACTCAGATGCCAAAGTGCCAAAGCCAGAGTAGTTGTATTTTCATCACTGTGTGTGCGGTGTGTGTGTGTGTGTGTGTGGGGCAGCACAGGTGCAACACACAGCACCTAATAGCCCAACTCCAGTGACACCACAGTGTGTGTGTGTGTGTGTGTGTGTGTGTGTGTGCGTGCGTGTGTGTCTGTTGCTGTACAGGTGCGATGTTGTATGTTCGCTAACTATGAAGTTAACCACAATGCATGCACAAATATCTAGCACAAACGCAAGCAATGTCATCACCACACGCAGACACACACACATGCATGCTAACACACACACACACACACACACACACACACAGATGCAGAATCTCATGGAGAACTTACTCAAATGAGTCTTCTTGGACACGGCTCCTCCTGAAGGTAGAAAAATGGAGTAAGTGAATAAAAAATGACACAACAAACGACATGACAGACGAGCACCAGGAGTGAATATTTTAGAGGCAGAAACATGTAGATGCAGTGTACTTGTGGGCTTTACACATCAGACTGAAACTGGGGCTAAACCCCACACTGAGGCCCGGATTACACAACACTGTGAGACTTTTTATTAAAGAGGGTCAGATCTGATTTTAAACCAGCCACTCTTACAATGAAGGACATTTAGTCAAGAACTGTTTCTACATGCTCGTATTTACATTTTCTGCTACTTAACACTTCTGCTGCATTACATTATATTTACCTGACACCCAGAGTATAAAACATTATAAACGAGCGCACACCTCTGCCAAGGCCCAGCAGTCCCCTTTTAACTCGGTCGAGCCTCGTCCAATATCAAACTCGATAGCTCCGCATCACTCTCAATTTCAAACCACCCATAACTGCCTAACCATCATTTAAGACCACCAGATCAAATTGTACTCACTCATAGATACCAGCCACCTAAATACGCCTGATTTTTTTTCGTCAGCATCCTTGAATTGTTCCCCCAAGAAATTAACAAAAATGTTGGAAAAAGTCCTGAGATGTTAACAAAAGGGGGTCTATTTCAAGACCCATCCTCCATCCAAGTTGTTGTGGAAATCTGTTCAGTAGTTTTTGTGTAACCCTGCTTGCAAACCAACCAAACAACAAACAAATGGTAATTCTGTACTTTTTTTTACTTTTTCTAAACTTGTCAAATACGGACAGTGTTAGTTAGACATTACTCAAAAATCAACTTTTCTTTCAAATAGGACTTTCAAATTCAAGAAGGACTCAGATTTTTACTACACCATTATTGTGGCCAAATTAATTCACGATAATGATATCATAATAAAAGAAAATTGTCATCAGTCAAATTCATCTTTTTCTTTTGACTCTTTCATGGCAAATAAAGTTTAGAGTTTGTGTAACAAAAAGAAATACGAGATGAACTAAGAAACAAAAGATCCACCTTGCACACTATATTATCATAAGTGTATTTTTAACACATTATCGATATTTAATTTTCACGTTTATTCACAACATTACATCTATATATCAGGATACGGCGACACTAACAGGACTTTCATGTAATGCTGCTGTTACTTACTGTAATCCGAAATACTTCCTCCACTAGTGAAACCTGCACTGTAGCAGGGTTAGCTTTGCAATGAAACATCATGCCCACAGTATTGAACTGTAAATCAAGCGTAACATCAAAACCTTAAAAAAAAACACACAAATGAGCACATCACCCCACGGTCATCTAACTATGTGTAATCAACAAAGGTACTTCGATTGCATCAGCTATTACGCAAGGTGTTAAAGGAGAGCAACTGAGACAGAAACTCACCCCGGATTCAAGTTAAACTTTGGCTACGACAGATTCAGCCGCGATTAAACACATTGTCAAATCGTTAATGACAGTTTAGACCAGGGTTTGCAGCACACAGTTCATTTTGGGTACTTTTTCCAATAAACAAAGGCCTGTGTGCAGATAAGGAGCCTTACTGATGAAATTAGAAGATTCCTATTTACACTGGTGGGTGTCTGTGTTATGTTTGTGTGACTCTCAGGCATCCACACACGCACAGGAGATGAAGGCAGAGGAAGGTGGGTGTCTGTGAAGCAACAGGTCCTCTTTTTTGTCTGCCTGTTTGACCACAATTGTGAGAAAGTCGAAGTTGCAGTCAGTGTGGGTAAATGCGTGGAGGGTCTGAACCAAGGGGTTTATTTCTGTACGTACGTGTGCGCGCGTGTGTGAGAAACAGAGAGGTTTGAAGGCAGGTGAGATAAGTATCAATGGAAGATGTAGAGCTAGCCGGCCTTTGTCTGGCGCCTGATCAGGGCCTCTGTGGTTTCCACTGTTTTCCTCCCATCATCAAATCAGTTTTGCTTCATAAGCAGAAACCATGGAATGAAAGCAGAGCGATGCACGCACACGCGGAAAGTGCAAAGAAATTTCAACACTAACCGAGCGAAGGTGATTGCTAAATAAAAATGAAAAAGATCCACACTTTAAACGAGACTTTTTGAACTACATGTGAGCGTCGTCTCCGAATTGAGAGTGATTCATTTTTAAATATTCGATGGGTTTAAAATGTTTCCGTGAGCCTGAGGGTCTTTGAGCAATATAAATATGTTGAACAATTACATAAGCAATGCATTCATATGATTTCAGGGGGGAGTGTGAAGACTGATTGACCTTCTTTTCATCTGTTCATTTATGAAAATCATTTGTAAGATCATTTTTTTCCTTCTGATAATTACTGGACCCTCACTTTGAAGGTTAAAGCTGTTGGTTGGTTTTGTTCTTTGTAACATAAATGAACCATAATAAATGAGTCAAGCTCAGCTGCAACACACTGAATTTCACACTGAGCCACTGTCATCTCTGAAACATGTTACTAGTGATTTTAGGGTATTAAAGGCGATCTCTGCGCAGGGTGGAATAAACGGTTGTGGTCGGTGGTTCGTGGTGGAAAAATAATCTCACACAATCACCACCATCGCCTTCCGTACAAACTAAATGTGACACAGCGGCACGTACACACATTTAGCGAGACACACCTGTCAGTCAAACCATAAACATACCACCATTTACACACACACACACACACACAAACAGACACTCGCTATACACGACCCTGGTGATTACAGAAGCACGAACATCAATGCTGCTCATCAGTCAAAATCTCACTCACGACTCTACACTCCGACATCTAAGCTGGCTGCTGAAGTGACAGTTGCTGCGTTACATAACAGCACTGAAGACCACTGAGCCCAGAGAGTAGTCTGACCAATGTGCCTGAGTATAAACCCGACACATACAGCACAGACACAGAGACAAAATGTTTACAATAAAGCCAGATGAGCTACTAGTCTGATCTAACCAGCCCCAAATAAATGTAAGAGAGATATTTACAAAACAAAAAGAGAAAATGAACATAGTGTAGTGAATACTAGCAGGTCTGGATTATAGAATATCTGACAGAAATTGTAATTATCCATCAATCTTTTGTGCTGATTCATAAATAAATTCATAGAATCATAAATAATAAAGAAAAAAGAAATCTCGCTTAGCGCTGAAAAGGATCAATATTAGTTTTAATCAATCCTTAACTACCGTACATTTGCGGTCAATGAGGGGAAAATAAATGTTCTGTATCTTTGCTTAAGATAAGATTTTAAAAAAGACAAGAGGTCAAAGTGCGACAGTAACAGCAGGATTCACAGCTTCAAGGTGGTTTTAAACCTTTTTAGCAGAATGTGTTGTAGAAAACATGTGACAATGATTTACATGACTGAATAATGAGAAAATAACATAATAAGAAAAAAGTATTTTTGGTCTGATCCAAATAATTTCAAACTTTTTGTCATTAAGTAGGGGTGTAGCAGTTTTAATTTTCTAAATTTAAAATCAATTACAATTAGCATTCGGTTCAAATATCGACATCAGAAGGAGAATTATTCGACGATTCTTCCAGTATTTCGTTCTCTTTACTTTCGCTGACTTGTGAATGCTGCTACGCTCACACACGCTGAAAAAAGTGTGGGTTTTGCAGGTGAGGAGACTCAAGCTGTTGTTGTGAGATGCCCATCTGCCATCTACTGACTCTATGTTTTGTTCTATGTTCATGTTTTTAGTTTGTTCCCAATTGACTAGGGAAATATTGTTATTACATTTTGAATAAATCTTTTAAATTTGACCATCTTTACAAATCAGTACTCGATAAGTCTGTATAGTTGTCATTGCTGAAAAGAATATTTAAAATCAACCTTTGAGTCAAACTGAATTGTGGATTTGGAGAACTGTGACACCCCTTTTATAAAATCAATGAGCAGACGACTGAAGAGGCTAAATGCTTGACATCTTTTTGATTTACAAAAAGCACCAGTATTTCCCAAATAAGTGCAGAATAATGTGTATGTAAAAGACAAAAGGTCACTGAAGGACACCACAGACAGTTCGTATCCAACAATGAACGGGAGCACAGTTTTACTCTACAGGAAGAAAGGGACAACAATGTGGAGCAGAACCAGAGACGAAACCGAGCGCTCGAGATAAATGAGAAGACACCCACAACAGCCACTAAAACCAAGACACTCATCACCTTCAGATGAGCCATCTCAGCAGTATGAAAAACTGCACAACCACACTGAAACTCCACTTTAACCAGATTAAAACACCATCACAGCAGTTCTGGGACCTGATCAGTCAACTCCTGGCATTTTTCTTGTTTTTTTACACAAACCTTTAACCCTTTCACACCCATCCTATTTCCCTTTAAGTAGCACTAAGGTTGCTAAACTTTCTCCACTTTCCGCTTTCCACAGTATCGTGTGTATGATGTTGTTCCAGCTCAAGATCATTTCAGACAAATTTCCCCCAAAGTTACCCTGTCGTATTTGGTATATTTGGAAAATTTGGCACCCTTAAAAAAAAAATGTGTGGGTTGTTTGGTTGCACAGCACGAATTTCATCAAGGTTGAAGGACTTTAAGTGTTTTGTGGCATAATAAATAAGAATCTGTATTTACCTGCAGAGCAGCTGAGTTTATCTCCTTGAATTTTTCTATCAACGCTGAAGCAAGTTGAAGCCAGAAAAACAGCACATTTAATTTTATTTAAGTACTGTCCTTCAGTAAAGTTTTGAGGTACTATTTTCATTTCTGCTAGTTGTTACTTTCACTCCACCACATTTTTGAGGCAAGTATGCACTCCCCCCTATTCATTTAAATAACTTTAGCTACTAGTTACTTTTCAGATTGCAGTCTGCATCATTCAATAATCAGAAAAATTCTGAACACTGGATTCAATAATTGGCGTAATTGTACTTTTACTTTTTCACTTTTACTTTTTATACTTAGTACATTTATTGCCATAAACTTACTTTAGATACTCAAGTAAACATTTGTATCAGATACTTTAAGACTTTTGCTCAATAGCTATCTGTGTGGGTGACTTTCACTCTGTCAAAGTAATATTTTTACATGATATCTTTGCTTTTACTCAAGTATGACTTATGGGTACTATTTACATTACCGGCTATAATAAATACTCAATGAAGTCTGATTTTGTCTGTTATCTCTCTTTCTAATGATTATACTACTAAATCATTCTACTAATGACATGAATTATTTTAATATAAAAGACAGTTGTAGAATATAAGTGCTTTGCTCTAGTAAACTTTACTGCTGACACTGTTCACTATTTATTTTTGATGTAAAATAATATAGTTCCCAGGAAACTGTGTCTGGAAAATATCCCCACTGTTGAGCTATTTAGTTACATGCCTCTTTCAAGGTTTGAGACGTGGCAGAAGTATCAATGGCAGACATCTCAAAACTGGGGGAAAATAAAACCGAAACTGCATGTCTCAGTGTTACTGTCAGTGACGAACTGATCAAGTGCAATTTAAAATGCACGACTCTCACATTTACAGAAGCTCGCCGTTCAGTCGACTGCATGATGACACTTCAGTTAAAACTGTTACATCTTTACCACCTGACAATATAAAAAAGAAACTTTGAAGCTTATTCATGTGCATGTGTCAGCACACACCGGACCTACACATAAGAAAAACACTTAATCTCTGTGTGTGCTCTTGTCCTTTATGTTCATCTCTATATTTATACTGCAGTACCACCAAATATTTCTATTACTGTGAAACTAAATGACTAAAAGACAACAGCCACCCCAGAAGACACAGGAGAATCTAACTGCCGTACCACCAGACTACGGAGCAGCTTCATTCCTCAGGCTGTGAGACTCCTGAGCTCATCCTCAACGCTCCATCATAACCTTTTTTGTTTTCTTGTGCAGCATAAAGGGACCACAACTTGCATTACGTGGTACAACCCTGTGTTGTAGGGTGACGAATAAACAAACCTTGATCCTTGAACATAAATGAATAGAAGTGGAATGTAAGTATATTGCTCTGGTAAACAAACTATCTGCATGTCTGTCTAAGTAAAATCTAAAATGCAGGCCTAGTAATGTAATATTATTCAGCTGTCATCCCGCTATGTTTACTTATAATTCTATGTTAAATGCACGCACTTCCTTTTCTTGACTCTGCACTTCACATCTATCAAACTGAAGCATCAATCATGATGCTCATTCAGTGCAGGTAAACTCTGGCACACTGTGTCGCCATGCTATGAGAGCAGTAGTTAAGGTGTGCAGTAGGTCTCTGTGGCAGACGCACCAGGTGTCTTATCTCGAGCGACTGCCAACAGTTTGAATTTAGCCGGGGAGACTAGGCCTTGAATAGAACAGCACTGACCAAAAACAGAAGCAGAAATAAGAACTAATCCTTGAGGATTACTCCGGCTTACTGCCATTCTTACGCACTCACAGCACCTTAACCACACTCCGGTGAATGGGATGAGGAGGGTAAGATGGATGAAAGAAGATAATAGTGAACACAGTGAGACTTGGAGTCAGCTGGTGGAGGACAGGTGAGCAGGAGTGGGAAGTGAGAAGGGCATGCTGGGAGATCAGAGGGACATGAAATCACACTTTAGAATATCAATATAAACTATTCTTTTTTTTTTTTTTTTTAAATCAACACCAGCCTTGCATCTTGCAGGTGCATTACATTTCAAGTGGAGCAGTCTGATGTGCAGAATCAAACCTCAGTGGTGGATCCTCTTACCTCTTTTGATGGGGTTGTCAGCTAGGGGCGCGTCAGGCTCCTCATATTCCATAACTCTCCTGTCAAAACACTGGGTGGCCCTACACTCACACACTCTCACCTCTCAATCACGCACACACACACACACACAAACCACAGACGCCTCGCTGTGTCAGTCTGTTGTTAAACTCCACCTGCCGCCATTTGACTCATGCTGGAGACAAACACCGGAGCTGTCACACTACCTGTTGGTCGTTCTAGCGCCCGGGCCGGCGCAGGCATTTGAAAACGTGCAGTGCCATCTCGCCTCCTTCCCGTCCCCTTACAGCGGCTCCAAGGACCCGCTCGTCATCTCCTTTACCCCTCTCTGCCTCGTCCAACAGTACACCTCCTCTTGTGTGCTTGTTTTGAAATAATTTAATTCCCCCCGAGGCAGCGGCAGCGCAGAGGAGAGAGTGCAGCTGCACCGGCCGGCCGTTCACAAGCCGTGCGCCCCGGCCTCCTCCCCCCCTCCTCCCCCTCCTGCGCTCTCTGTGCGCCCTGACCGTCCCAGGCTGGGGAGAGTTATGTCACCGGCTGTTACGTAATAGCAGCGGATCGGGTTTTGCTTTGTAGTGCTCAGTTGAGAAATATAATCCCATGTTGCTGCCACAAATTTCCGCCACACTAATCGAGAAATCGCAAGGAGACACTGAATTCCGGCGCAGGTTTGGCCTTCCCACCTCACGGTTTGGTGGGTGATATCACATTTAACATGCACATGAACCCCTCTTCTCGGAGTAGAGGCTTGTTCAAGCCAGCTGCGGGGGGTCTGCACGTGTGATACATGTAGGAGAGTGTTTTAGGAATGCCACGCAATAGGTCATTTTAACTGAGGAAGGGAAAACAACTGCAGACACAAAGAAAACGATGAATAATCGATATGTCTTCTCGGTTTACATCACTGTGGTGAGCGCTCCTCTGAGACACACGTGCTGAACAGCCAATACAAGAAAAGGCCTCTTGCTTAAGTCTTAGACGTCAGAGACAAAGATTGGACTTTATACTGCGTTTCATTGATCTAACAGCTGGAGATACTGCTTACTTTGGAGGGAGGACTTAAAGGGCAACTCCACCATTTTGACATAGGCCATTAAAGTGTGTTTACAGGTCTTGAAGAGTGCTACTGCATAATCAAAAAAAAAGTGTCATTAAGGCCTTTTTGTGACTGCAGAGGAAGCTGCATGTTTTCTGATAAATTGCCTCCAGTGATGTCATTCCGTTACTAATACTGCTTTTCCACCAAAATTAGCAGATATACACTGTTTTTTTAAACACGGGTCAACCCGCTAAAAATCACCTGCTGAGCCAATTCCCCACTTCCCGCAGGCACGCCGGCAGCCAGGAAACAGTTGTAGCAGAAGAGAAAACAACAATAGACACATTGTGAAAGAGGCGCCTGAAAAACGGTGGATAAATTCTTTTGAGCATCACGGCCACCGTGAAAGGACTCAATTCACTGTCATAATTTGAGCCATTGGGCACAATAACATTTGGAAAGTTTAGCAGAACCGCATGATTAAATCATTTTATCCCCATTCAAGTTAGCTGGGCACTAAACTGGAAATTAGCTGGCTAGGTCGGTGGTCCAAGGATTTTCACAGCCGGGAAGGTGAGTTTTTTTGGCTGCAAAACACTGATGTGGATAACGCGTCATCACTTCGTGTGGGAGAATTTAGCGTGTTCACCCGGGTTTTACATTTAGATCAAAGCCGAGCCGAGGTGAAAAAAACACGTCTACTGCAGAGTCAAGTGACCCGGGTGTAAATGACGAGTGGAAAAGGGGTAAAAGTTGTATTCTGGGTAATGTAGGCATCAGGTTTTGAAATGGAAGAAGAATGCATGGAATAAAAAAGGTGATATTTCTGGTTCTGCTGTAAAAAAAAAAAGTTATTATTCGTTTTTAAAGGTGCAATATTTAAGAATTCTAGTTTAAAACATTCAAAAATTAACTAAAAATATCAACAGAATATTAAATAAATGGTTTTGGCGTAATGTCAAAGATGTGTACCGTGTTGCAGAGATATGTATACTGAAGTTAGCATGCTAACCAGCTAGCGCTTGGCCTGAAAACGTCTTTCTCTAGCGGCGTCAATACCAACTCTCTAGCTAGCTGCATGGATAACTGAGCTAACATGCTAACAGTAGCTACAGTCATATACAGAAGACAGTCAGCAGCAGTTAGCCACTCTGTAGATATGCTGCCCATATTTGTTGGGAGTATGAATTCAACAGGTGGTCAATTCTTACGTATTTCACCTCACAACTGTCCAACAGGGCTGTAGGAGTGCAATGTTAGATCCAGTCGACTGCTTTTAAAAACCTGATGCCTACATTACCCACAATGCTACTTAGCCACTGAGTAACATCACTCGAGGCAATTTATCAGATAACATGCAGCTTCTTGTGGAGCCACTAAAGACTATAAACTACTTTATTTTAACATATGCAGCAGTACTCCCCAAGACCTGTAAGAACACTTTAAAGTGCAAAACTGGTGAAGTTGCCCTTTAAAATATGAGGTACAAGGTAGTTCAAATTGAAATACTGTTTACACATTTATGCATTTACAATAATTTCACAGTTGTTACCCTAACCCTAACCCTACTGTATAATGTGTAGTTTTACTTCTGATACTTTTAATAGCTTTTAATTGAAACAGAATATTGGTCCTACGTGGTATTGCTCCATTTACTCAAATTAAAGACCTAACACTTGTACACCTTCATCATGGTCGGCCTGCCTACTGGGATGAAATCTGTCACTGATCACGGAGGCCCACAGGTGAAGAGAGTCCACAAAAATCCAATGTGATGATAAGCCAGCTCATCATTACACTGGCAATAGACAAGTTTTTGCTTTACATCATCACCAACAATAAAAAAAAAAAAACATAAAATAAGAACATAATACCATAAAGCAAGTGACACACACCTCCTAACACATTTGTTAAAGCTATACTGGAAGGCAGGTCCGCAAAGGTGGTGCAATGTACCTCCATCCTGTTGTCACCAGCTCATATACACCATAGAGAGGGTGTGATACAACAACGAGGTACTTTCCCTGCCACTACGGGCTCATAAAACAGTGACATAGCCGACTGTATTGTTGTCAATCGAGTCTTGGGAGACATATTAACAATCTTACTGAGTTTGTTCTAAACTACAGACAGCGAAAAAAAATCAGCAAACGAAGCAAAAAGTTGAAATACTCTTTACAGAGCCCATCGTTTCTCTGTACTGCTCATTTTGTCTGACCAACTGTCAAAACAGGGAGGTTACGAACAAATACTTCAGTACTTCTACTTGATTGACATCTGCAGTTGTGAAATAAACAATCAATTACTGTTTCAGAAGTAGGCATAAGGCCTATTTTGTTAAATAAATTGATCCACAGCAATATTGCTGTCAAGACGGAAAGATAAGTGTTCATTGTAAAGTCACTAACAGACACATGTAGCAGGAAAGATTACGAGTCAAGTCAGCGATTAAGCCTTTCCAGTGGAAGTTGAGCTTTCAACGCTGATATCTTCAGTGAAATCATTTCTAGCAGTGCGCCATTGGACAGAGGTTGTTGCAGGTGGTTTTAACTGAAACTTAAAAACAACTGCCCCCCACCCCCCACCCGCTTCCTCGTCCTGCATCCACCACACACACACGCACACACACGTATTAGACACTAGTTGTGTTTCCACCTGCACTTAACTGAGGTTAAAGATGTGAGGGGCCCTCAGGAGACCACCGGGCATGTACTGTGATGAGCCCACACTCAGAAACCACACAACAGACCAAACTGTGTGAGAGCTCCAGTTAAGTGCAGTTACAGGCATGCAGGGTCATAGCCAATAATTTACCGAGAAATAAAGACTCACTCAGCTGCGGCTGTATTAAAAAATGGACGCAAGAAGAATTTACTCTGTAACTGTCGCATTCATTTCAGTGATTATTAGTGATAACATTTGAATCTGTGTCTCAAATACATCAGTGGATTTTATTAGAAATAAGTCACTGATATGACGAGCAGTGAACGCAAACATTAATAAGACAACTGATACATTTTAAGATCTTCTTTTGTTTTACATCTAGCTTGAATCCAGCAAAGATTATTGCCATGTTTTGGTTTTTTTTAAATAAACATCAACATTAGACGTCACCGCTGGAAGCGCAGCTCAGTGATCTTGACGACTTGTGGAAAAATTAAGAGCAGGTGGTCTTTGCTCTTAGTCGCTAGTAAAACCTAAGTATCAGAGCCTGGTTCTTGTTGGCTGGCTGAGTAGCATTTTGACAAAATATAATTAGAAATGGTGAGATTACAAAAACACTTTAACTATGATTTTAAATTCACAGAATCTGAGAGTAAACAAACCATATGGTTACATGAAGCTAGAGAAGAAAAATTCTATAAATTAATTCAGAAATTCATGTTCAGTTGTTGACTGTAATTTAGGCCTTTCGGACCTTCAGCGTCTATTAAACATGAATTTACAATTTATAGTGTTTTGGTTCTCTAGCTTCACGTAACAATGGTATGTTTACTCTCAGTGAAGAAGTTGATGTTTGTTATTCATCTTCATCTCATGTGTTGATTGTGATGTGGTTACAGGCTCGCAGCCACTCCTCATTTAAGAGGGCCTCTCTTTTTAACAAACTATCTGCCTGATGGTTGAGTACCGAGTCACAAATAAATGTGTTTCAGCACATTAGACAGTGTGCAGGAGTTTGTTTGCAACTTTTGATCTACTCTTCCCTCTCCTGCACACCTGTCTTGTGTTATAGATGCGCGGGGTGTTTTAAATTCACAGACTGAAACAAGATTTAAACACACATATTCGATATTTGTTCCCAGACTGCCACTTGTCTAAAGCAGCAAGGTCTTTTTTTTCCCTTCCCCCCAACATGTCACACACAATGTAAACATTATAAATGTTACACCAAACTGATGTTGGTGTAACATTTCTAATGTTTACATTGTGTGTGACAGACTTGTTACACTCACACACAGATGTAAAAAATCAAAAGCAATGCAGTCGTCAACAGAGTCAGTACAGTGTTTGTATAACCCAAAATCGTGCTCTTATTGCTTTCAGTTGTCATATTTTTAGCATCATGTTTTGCAGCAGCTGCCAGAGCAGCACAGACCTCTGTGATGTGGACAGTGTTTCTTTTTATGGCATTTTTGTGGCATGCCTATGTCTGAAGGTAGAAACTGACAAACCAGCCTATCAACGACATGAAACTGCTACTGTACCATGATGATTTGGGGTTTTAACTCCTTGTTCTGCCATTTTAAGTCACGATATTCTCATGGCATGGAGATGCACCCCACATGTTCAAATACAACCACATCCACCACATGTTGGAGTAAATTAACAATCTGTACATTAAAATCCAATCAAAATGTGTTAGAATGAAGCATTACACTAAGATGCATCTCTTTAAATGAGTCTCTTTGATTGCATCAGTTCATGAAAATGACAGCTGAAAATTCAAGTTTCACAATAAACATACAATCAATACATATTGCATTGGAGACGAAAAGTATTACATTACATTCTGTATTTTTCTTGAACAAATGTTTCAAATTGCTTAATTTTTTGCACAGATCTCAACTTTCAATATAGCAATTTCAGTAACTGACAATTAATCCTTATTACATTTCTACATATACTGCTAGTTAAATTGACAGGTAAACTATCAAGTCTGATCAAGGAACTGAGTTCATAAATATAAATATAGTTCGGAGTGCTTACTTACCAAAATCTACACTGCTCTATGTTCAATATTTAAGAAACCTTTTTATAATGCAAAGAAAAACTCAAGGTCTGAAGCAAACCCCTCAGTATATCAACCAAAAAAGGAAGACAAAGTTCCCTGTTGTAAACAATTTCACTTGATGACAAATAAATAAAACACATGGTTTGTATAATTTATACAATACCGATCAGTATTTATCAGGCTTTATTAGAGAAAACAAAGTATTAACGTACAGTACTTTTTGAGCAATAACCTCACTTCAAAAGGCCCAAGTGTTATATCTATAAAAACCTTCAACATTGTTGAACTTTGAATCAATAAACTTTAACATTAAGCTCAATAAATAATGTTTAGCTATGTACTGTTGATGTGTTAGTGATACTAAGAAGAGGTAGTCAAGTAAAGATAGTTCATCAGCCTGTACACTTCATGAGGTCAGCAGAGACTCAGATCAACACTGTTGTATTCAGAGAAGTTCCCTCTTAAATACCCATTCCCCCGAAAATACTGCAAATCTATGAGACAGTCACAAACATGCTCGCTCGCTCATACACACACACGCACACACTTTGTGGTCTTGACTCGCTGACAGTGTTAGTTTGGTGGTAGGCTGGTGTGTATGTGTCAGCCTCCCAGTAGTAAGTGGCCGATGTTGATTGACACGAACAGCACTGCACAAAAAGAAACAGGACAGTGAAAATACAGCGGCGCAGAGAGGTGATCAACCACAGGCTTCATCAGACATCATGGCCATCAGACATGAGATGTATGTTACCTGTTGTTTCTGTGTGGACTTTGGAGCCGTCGGCGCTGGTCACTTTACATGTTATAAATGTTTTTCTGCCTTCCTTCTTGTCCAGAGTAGATTCAAGCAGCACTGTGCTTCCCAGTGGGATGGGGCTGTGGACAAGACAAGTGTTAGTCAGGGCAAAATGACCGTGAAGGATGATAGTCGTACAATTTGGCATCATATTATAGTTTTTTTTTTTTCTATCTGTAAACACCTGGTATTCAGTACATTAAGGCTGATTTTGTGAGTCAAACATCAGTGTAAAACTACACAGATCACTGAATTGGATACTTAATTTGTGTATTCAATCCCTGTAAATGCACACCAAACCAACCCAGAGCTGGTTCACACATGTTTGACTTCTAATGAAATGCCTAATATGAAAACATACACTCTGCACATGGCAAAAAACGTTCCACTGAAACAAATGAGGTTACACAGACCCTTACTGCTCTTAACACCGAGATGAGATGATAAAATTAATAACAGGACATAACATTTAAGAAAGGGCATAATGGACAAAACATACAGAAAACCAATGTCTATCTATATGCAAAAAATTATAAAGCGGCAATTACTACATAATCTATTTCAAGTCAACAAGTCAACTGTTTAAAATCTATCAAAATATTTTCTTTGTGTACCTGCGGTAGCTGATGTTGAGGTTGGCAGTCATTACAGGTCCAGAGAGTATTGTTGCGTGAGTTCCTGTCACAGTGTCAATCATGGTAGCTATTGCCCCCCCGTGGACATGTCTGGCAACACACACAAGACATCAAATCCAAAAAGTGTGGTTTTGTGAACCTTGCAGATTTAGAAGTAGCCCATTCTATGATACAATTCCTTTTTTTACGATTTATTTATTTGTTAGCATTTTTGCCTTTAGTGGAAAGCTGATAATATAGATGCAGACAGGAAATGGAGGGAAAGAAAGAGAGAGAGAGGGAGCATATTCCATATTACAGTCCAAAACATAACATTTATTAAATCTACAAAATGTGTAAAGTGTTATATATACATTACCATGTTGTCTACAGTACGGAGTACAATTTAGTTGGGATAGTATGTTAAAATACAACAGGCACATGAGTTTAGACACAAAGTTTTACAACATCAACAGTTATCTCACCCTGGTGGCCCCTCCAGTAGATGTCCAGCCTGGAAAATGCACACACACTTCTTCTCCTCACTGTTAACAAACAAAACATACTCAAATGCCGCTCCCGTCTCTCTGATGTTCCGGGTAAAAAGACGAGCTTTTGACTGGATTATCTTACTAAGATACACTCCACCTGATGGAAAAAGCACACAAGTGAACTGTCAGTAGCTAACAGAGCATCCCAGGAAATAAAAGAAAAACATAATACAGGTGCAAGCAAGGGTCGCACAGCATAAAATATTTCTATTTTATGATTTAATGTTTCTTAAATGTTTGTAATTATTTCAATCCAGAAGTCAAATTAGCGTACTTATATTTCTATTTGTACCAAAAAGGAATTGGGAAATCAATATATTGTGATATCAAAAAATAAAAAAAGGTTAAAAAAGGTAATTCTGTGGTTCAAATATATATACTGCCATTTGGTACATTGTTATTACAAAAAAATAATGAAATTGTTGATTTAAAGTCGGACAAGTTCAAGTTTACAAAAAAATTACAAAGACAAGTACAAGTTATACATTATTGAAAAGCAGGTAATATGTCATGACCAAACTGTGCCCTAGAATATAATTATGATATATCAATATAATATATGATAAATTATATTTTGTCAAAAGAACAAAGACAAAAACAGTCCAGTTCAACCCTAAGAGCTCAATCCATTAATTATTTCCAAAACTCAAGCATCATCACTATGCCTACTCAATTTCATGAACAAAACAAAAACACGCAAAGACAAACATCCCATTCACGGTCTGCACTTTTACCTGTAGCATACTTGAGGAGGCGATTGTAGCTCGGCAGTCTCCTCCACGGCCCTTCCTGTTTCTCTCCTCCCTCCGTCTCCACCTCACACTGGCTGTTATAATGCTCGTAAAGACGCTTCATTTCTGAGCCCCATGAAGAGTTAGGCAGGCTGAAGTCCCGAGGCTTGGAGGAAAAGGGTGATGGCAGCGCCAGCTGTAGAGGGAAATATTTTATCGCCCAGTTAGTTATTGTAAGTGGGATTAAAAAGGCTTTTTACAGGGCTCCAGACTATCTTTTTATACTGGTAGCACTGGTGTGCCTAAGTTTTTAGGTGCCTATGCACATAATTAGGTTCACCCAATAATACATTTGAATTCAATTAGTGTTTTAATCAAAGAGAAAGATCTTCAATGGCTGGTTTTTTTTGCCTAAATAATCAAACTCTCTTCATTTTCATGACTGAATAAACTGAATAAACAAACCGATCTTAAAGGACAACTCAATTTCATACTGTTTCACTTTGTTTATATTTGGCGGACCCTGCCACCCTCCTAGCTTCAAACAGTGTTTGGGGACCTTATTTCCCTCTGAGAGCAGCTTGTTTATTCAGTTATGGAAAAAATATTTCTGAATTGTATTATTACCTCCTTATTAATGTACAATTAATAGAGTTTGAATTTCTTGTCCAAAACTACATAGTGCTCCTTAAACACCAGAGAAGGTTCAGACTGTCCAGTCATAAAGATTAGAGGACCTTGAGGGGTCTCAATCTCTTGAGATATGCTCTCTCCACTCATTATGGCCTTGTTTTCTAACTATGCTCAAACTATAATAAAGACAGTCTGTTTCAGTCAAAAGAGACAGACCAGAGAGTGATTTATTAGTCATCATGTTGTCAGAGAGATTACAATGTCACTAAATGCTTCTGAGGTTGTCATTTACAGCGGTGTTACTGCTGGACTGCATTATACTAAAATACATTTTAGTACATTCTTCCGCCTCATGTTTGTAGATGTAGTGGGCAAAACATCAGAAACGCCTCTAGATATAATACAGTCCAGTTCAACAACAACACCACAAACTACATCCCAGTAATAAGCAGACTGTTCAACAGCTCTCTTAACAGGGTGCCAAATACAGTGACCACTTAGTGCATATGAATAAGAATATAATAGCAATATAAACTGACATATTCAGTGGTTTACATTATTGTTATAGGCCCATTCATAAAGTACATCTTAACAGACTAAAAATGCCTTAACTCTTCATGGCTTAAAATGAACATTTTGACATGTTTTGACAATATTGACTTGAGTTATATTGTCAGTTCCCCTTGACAACCCCAGTGCTTTACACTGTATCACAGGCTAACTAGTGAAAACTCTAGAAGGGGAGAAAGGAGAATGAGTTTACATGGCAGATGAAACTCCATTCAAACAGATCATCAGACCAGTCATTTCAAGCACTTTCTTCCAAACAGTACCTACCACCATGCTCCGTACAAGGGTGCTCCTGACTGCCACGCTTGTAGCAGACGGCTGGCTGAGGCGAGCCTTCATGGGAGAGAGATAGCCGAGGCGTTGAAAGCCATTAAATACTCTACCGAGGCTCCTCGCCATCTGTACACTGACGAGAATGAAGGGAACCTTTCGCTGACACTGTCTCTCACAGAGCTGCCTGTGTGTTTTGAGGTAGTAAGCTGATGCTGTAACAGCAGTTAGCGGGTGTAGCTTGAGCTAGCTAACGTTAGCTAACACCGTGACAACACTAACGTTGTAACAAAGGATGAGCTGCTTTATAATGTCGAGTGAACATGTTTAACACATGTTTGTGTTAGTCCAAGAAAATAAAAATACGCCCTGTTTTGACACACTGTTCTTGTCTCACCGGTGACTTTCATGTGTCATCAGACCTGATCAGTCAGTTGTCAACTTCCGGCACGAGGTTTTCCAGTTCGACGTCATGGAGGTCACGTGACTTACTCCCTGCACTGTGATTGGCTGCGGGGCACAACGAGTCATTGCTTCACATTTTCCAGTCAGCTGTGGTCCTGAAAATGAATGAATATTTGGAGTTTATTATCAGGTGTTGGTTGAAAAATGTGACCCAGTGAAGGTTAAAGGTGAAAACAGTATTAATATATAGTATTTTTATGGCAGTTTTTGACATGAAAGATTTTTTTTTTACTATATATTAATTTATTATTTTCAACTTTCACTGGGTTACACTGTTCAACCAACATCAGTCCTGATAATAACTACCAAATGTGCATTCATTTTTCGTTTTTTTACATGATGTCACATGGAAACATTTTTTGTACTATGGTCTTTTATCAGTTGCATGAGGGTTAAGTTTTATTAAGAGGCAGTGCACCCTATAGGACACAAGGTGAAAAATACTAAAAAAGAAATAGATCAATAAAAAAAGTAAATAAAATTAATCCAGGACCACAGAATGAAATCCTAATAAAATGGGGTGATTTTATGCTGTAATGGCAGTGGGTCAATGTCGACTAAACTGTGGGACACTTTTTATTGCTTTGACACAAAATGCATTCAATGACCACATCTTTCAAGTTTAATGAATTCACGCTCAAACAAAACCATCAAAACTCTATTTACAGACCATTTTGCAGATGTTTAAATACAACGTTACACAAAATGATTGTAGATTGGACTTAAATTTGGACGTAACAGCTGGAATGGATCAGCTCAGGCATGTAGAAAGATGATTTCCCAGATGTGTAGCAAGAGAGGATATTAGGATGACATAATGCAGATTTTCCTTGCAATGTCCATGACATAAAATATACTAAAACGAAGGACAAACCATGCAGTAAAGAGCTGCCACTATTCTTATTGGAATAGAATCTTATGCACAAGAAACACAAAAGTTTAAAAAATGAGAAGCAAAATAAATTAAACAGTATCCTCTTGGTGAGTTCAACAGAAGCAGCTGCAATAAATATTTTATCCACCTTTTTTATTAACATAATTTAATGGCAACATTCATGTAAGACATTCCAATTATTCACAGGTCTTGCCACATTTTATAAACCCTTCTCCAAATGTGATGCACTTGTTGTTACACTTAAGCTTTCACAATTAGACAACATTTCACCCAACACCACTGAAGTTAACTTTAGTGCATTGGAAGAGGTAATGAAATAGACAGTTTCCCTCTGTTTGCCGTTTATCAGAAGTGACGCCCATTCAGGAGACTCTAACTTTGTCATACCATCCTCCAGAACAGTATCTACTGTTTGGTAGCATGCTGGAGGCAAACTTTGGCAGCTCAGATGCAAAGCAGACAGACTGGCTGACAACTGAGCTGAAGTGGTAGAGCAGGAAATGGGAGATAAACTATGCATGTTAAGTAGCTCTTAAATCATGACAGAAAAATGCAGTGAGACCATTAATCTTTATCCTCGGTTCTGCACTAGGGGGAGGTAGAGGAACATGCCACTCAACTGTTTTTTATCATCATTTGATAACTGATGAATACATGATATGGAATAATGTAATTAGTCAGAAATGATTTAACATTTTCCAGCTCGGTTTAAATTATGTTATGTTATGTTATTGACTGCACATTTCCACACTCTTGGATGGGACATGGATTTTTTCATGCTTGCTTCAAGCTTATTGTTCTACACACATTGGTGAACAGATTCCTCCACACACAAGACCTTTGACATAAAACAGCAGCCCATGTACTTTCCTACACGCTGGTAGTAATTAAGTTGACATAAACATACTGTAAAGGCCTCAGGCAGGCTGAGTCAGGTGCAACACAATGTGGTTTTACCTGTTTAATCAGGCAAAGCCATCTTTGACAACAACTATGCATGAGTCATGGTATTTATCTGTGAAGGCTCATAATTACAAACATCAGTGTGTTTTACAGACAGACCAAATTATCTGACCAACCAACCAACCAACATCATCACATTACAAAATTAAATGAAACTATGTAACATTTACCCGCTCCCTACCCGCTCTCATGCATTCATCCCACCAGTGGATGCTTTTTTTTTTTTTTTTTTTAAACATAGTTTTTACTTTAAAGTACTAGCAGAGCTGTTACCACGTCAGGAATATTATAAAACATAGCCTTGTACGAAAGGTTTGGCTTCTCTTTATAAAAGCTCATAGTCAATGTTGAGTGTTTCTGAGATTACTTTTATTTTGAAGCCTCAGAAATGCCACACAGTTTCCTGCAAAATGAAGAGAAAAAAAACACGTTATTTAGTGTGCAAAGTCTGGATGTAATGTCTGCCCATGACTTTATTTTGTGTCTCTTCTCTATAATGAATGATGTTTGAATGTAATCGATTTAACTGCTCTTTTTCTGAGGATGCAGGTAGGCGATTCAAATCTTACCGTGCTTCGCTATTGGTCGTATCTGCAAAGGCACAAATAGCTTTGTCTCGATCCAAAATTTGTTGTTTCAGGTTCTGAATGTCCGTCTGAGCTGTTTTCTTAGCCTCTTCGTGATCAGCTGAGGAAATGACAGAGAATGTAAGAGGGAAACAAATGTTAATCCCGAGCGTTTGTGAACTAGTGACTAGAGACTAAATGTGATCCTTAAGATGCATGTACATGGACACAAATTCTCCCTTTTAAACTTGTGTTGAATGTCACAAGAACAAAGGTAAAAATGTACCCATGAACTGCCGTGATACTGGGTTGAACTAAGAGCAGTCTGTAGGTAAGGGCTGTCACATCTAGTTCCACAGGTAGTGAAGGAATGTAACTAATTACATTTAATGAAGTACTGTATCTCAAGGGTAACTCAACCAATTTTACACATTTACACTTAAGTGTGTACAGGTCTTTAGGAGTACTACTGCCTTTTGTGGCTCCAGAGGAGGTTGTATGTATGTATGTAAATTTTAACCAGGTTTCGTAAAAAGGAAGAAGAATGCATGAAATTAAACAGGCAATGTCTCTCTTTCTGCTGTATCAAGTTTGATCATTGGTGTTTAACTGTCCATAATGAGTCCGACAGCGTCATGGGAGTGCCGTGTACTTTAAAAAAAAAAAAAAAAAAAACCTGCTGCCTACATTACCCAAAATGCAACGTAGCCACGAACTGACATCACTGGAGGCAATTTATCAGATTACATGCAGCTTCCTCTAGAGCAACAAAGGCCTTTATACTACTTCTTTCACATATGCAGTAGGCTAGTACTCCTGAAGACCTGTAAACACACTTTGGAGTGTAAAACTTACCCTTTAAGCACAATTGTGAGGTACTTGTAGGCCTAATTTACTTGAGTATTTCCATTTTCTGGTGCTGGTATATTTCCACTCCAATACATTTTGGAGGCAAATAATGTCGGCTACTTTTTACTTCAATACATTAAGTTGACAACTTCAGTTGCTGTAACTTTAAGGGCTTCAACTGTTGATCATCTTCGCAATTAATCGATTAGTTGTTTGGTCTATAAAATGGTGACAAATATTGGCCGGTGTTTCCCCAAACCCAAGGTGATGTCCCTAAATGGCTTGTTTTGTCTACAACGACCCAAAGATATTCAGTTTAAAGAAACCAGAGAAGATTCAGATTTAAGAAGCAGGAATCAAAAAATTCAGACCGATTTCTTTAAAAATAAATTACTCAAGTTGGCTGTAAGAATAGTTGACAACTAACTGATTAATAAATAATCCTGATATTTTAGCCACTTTTCAGATTGCATGCTGCATCAGAGCCTAAGTAGCACATTTTGAAATAAATGCCAATCGGTAATCAGATAAAAAATAAAAAAAGAAGAAGAAGAAAAATCACAGATTTCAATGATCAGAGAATTGTTGAATATCTGATAATCAGGCAGGCAAGTAATAAGTTGACCCATAAACAGTACTTAAGTATGGGTACCTTCACAACACTGTTCACATGTTTGATTTGAATACAAGGAAGTTATTCCAGAGTATCTTGTTGTGCGGCTTCTTTGGTGGCCTGTATAGACCGTGTGAGACTTCTCAGCAGCTCCAATTTATCATTTCCCTTTGAAGGCCAATCAAAAGCCTGATTGAGGTCTGTTAAATAAATAAGCTTGTCACATTCTCCTATGTGGATCAGTTTTCCTATGGGCCAGGCTAGTGCAGACTACACTTTTACTATCTGTCTGTCCAGAGCTGACAGGTGGAACAAAAGGCTGCCTTACCTTTGAGTTTAGTTATAGCCTCTGTCGTCTCTGTCTTCTTCTTCTCAGCATCTGCCTATTTGGGGCACAGGTGAAAGTATTTGTCAGCCATAAGATGAATGAGTGAGGAGGATGAAGGTACACTTCATACATCAAACTTATATTTTAAAGGACACGTTGATCCTGACATGCACAGTCTAGAGTTAATGCAGGGTGTGCAGCAGGACAAACGCTGTCCCTTACCTTTTCACTGTTACAGGTCTGCAGATTTTTCTCGATTTCCCCTGCTCGAGTTGTATCATCCGCCTTCTGCTTCTTCAGCTCGGCCACCTTGGTGTTGACGGACGACAGCTTCGTCTTCAGCTCCTTCATTTTGTTCTTTATTTGGACGATGGCTTCCTCCTTCTTCCTGATAACCGCCGAGTCCTCCGACATACGGATTTTCACGTGATGCAGGTTATACTCCTGGCGCAGGGCCTGGGAGATGAGCACGATCGTCACGGCCAAACTCAGGCCGGTTATGACAATGGCGAGCTTCATCGTGGTCGAGGTGAAGACGGACGACGAAGGGGGCCCAGCTGGTGGAGACTGCTGCCGGTCACTTGTTGCTCATTCCGGGTGTAGGCTACCTCTCCGGCGCTCTGCAGGTGAGACCGTGTGTGGCCACGGCACTTCGGAAGCTGCTCCACCTGCTCAACAAGCTGGGCGGGACCATCCACCTGTTGCCACCTGTGACTCTGGCCTGCGGTCCGGGCAGGCACACCTTCACTGGATTCGCGTCATAAATATGTTGCTGAAGCTTCCCTACATCTACTCCATTGCATTTATTCGAGAGCTATAGTTACAGTACACATCCAGAATAATGATAATGACACATATATAGGAAACAAACTACCCACTGTATATAAAAGTTCTGACATCATTAACATGCTGTGCTATTCCAATGAAACAAAGTATGTAACAATATAATACTCTGACAGGAGCCTATCATTTTGTAAATAATCCTATAATGTTACTTTGTTTTAACTGTGGTGTACATGTGTGTACATGTTTAGCTCATGAGGAATATCTGAATACGTCTTCTACCACTGTTTCTAAATTTAAGTCACCTATATAAAAATGTAAACTTATCTTCTAATACAGGTCAAACTAAATTAACTCCATCATTTTAGACTGTTAAAATGAGATGATTGCATTGAGCCAATATTTAGTCACTGCTGAAAATGAAGCAGGGCTGCCCCAAGAGCGGTGGTTTGGTATGGTGGCTCTGTGGGTCAAAAAGCAACAACACTTGGGAAAATGCAACAACATTTCAAAAAACATGACAATTCAAAAAACACATTTCACAAAACACCTCAACATTTTCACAAAACACAATGAAAATTCAGATCAAGGAACAGAAGCTACTATGTGACGCAGCAGCAGCACTTTCAGATTGTTTGCTAAGTGGGCTATGCCACAATAATTGTATTAGTGGTACTCACTCTATAAAGTCACTAACCTAGATCCTCATGACTGATTGATAAACCAGACGGATCACTATAGGAAAGAGGATTAGCATCCTGTTACGGTGAAAAAGCTGGTTCAAGTTAATTGACAGGATGCTACAGCAGTCAACATGGGACATGGGGGTAAAGAATAAGGTGTTCTCTGAAATGTCGTGATGTTTTCCAAAATGTTGGTGTGTTTTATGAGATTTAATTTTGTTTTTTAACTGTTGTTGTCCCGCTACATTTTGGCCTTTAAAGAAAATATATACAGGGTCATTGACCTATTTGAATACAACTATAAAGTTAATTTAGTTTGACTTATATAAGAATACAAGGTTACATATATACATTGTTGTGTTTTCTTAAATGTCTTTGTGTTTTGACCCTCTGGGCCACCGTACAAATTGGAGCTTCTGTTCAGTCCTGCTACATTTTGGCCAGTGAAAAAATATAAACAGAGTAACTGACTATTTTAACACTCTAAAACTATATGGTTCATTCAGTTGGAGCACTAAAATGAGATGTGTGTGTTGTGCCAATATTTTGTCACTGGCTAAAATGTGGCAGGGCTGTCATAAGCGCGCTGGTTTGGTACGGTGTCTCTGTGGGTCAAAACACAACAACATCTCAGAAAACACAACAACATTTTAGAAAAACATGACATTTCAGAAAGGTATTTCAGTATCCAAAATGATGATGTGTTTTCTGAAATATATTTTTGGTTTTTAAAACGTTGTTGTGATTTGACCCCTCTGGCTCACCGTAAATCTGCCCTAGTCAATCCACACAGATTTGAAACATACCAGCCAGCTTATCTACCTTCATATGTGGTGTGTTTGAAAGGTACCGGAGTTTCATAAGGTTAGCAGGACATAACAGGGTCTGCAGGGTCAACCTGTCTGTCAGAACACAACAGAACAGAAGAACAGGGCGTGTCCTCTCCTCTGCGCTCAACTCCAGCACACCTGAGCATGTGTCCAATCCAGCCGCGCAGGTTAGTCAGCCTCCATGTTTAGTTGCTGTCGGCACAGAGGTGTGACCAGGGCGGCTGTGCACTCCTGCTGACTCCGAATCTCACATGGAAGCTGTGCTGTGACACCTGTAGAAGAACCACACGCCATCGAGGACACGTTTCCCCCCCACAGAGAAGGCTCACAGCTCCCGTTAAGCATGAAGGTGCAGGTGATCCTCCCGGTGTCTATAGTCCTGTCTGTGGTTTTGCTGGGTGTCATCAAAATCCGGAAAACGGACAGCGACAGGGAGCTCAAAAAGGAAGATTTCGAGAATATCAAGCTGCGGGTGACCAACGATGTGCTGGGAGAGTATAAGCGAGAGCTGGCGGAGACGGTGAATCTGCAGGAGACAAACCAGGCCGAGCTGCCGCAGCTGGAGAAAGAGGCGACCGAGCTCCGGACCAAAACAGACGCGGCGCAGGGTGACATGGACGCGTGCGACAGCGCCAGGGTGAGCAGAACTGAGAGAGAGGAAACCATGTGGTAGAGCCGCACAGCTGGAAGACATGGGGGGGCGGTAAACAGTGGTGATCAGGAAAAGAACTGAATTACTGTATGATCATTTTAACATGGCAGCCCAACACTGGGATCTTCTTTTTGCGATGTAATCTCTGTCTTATTTAAGATTAGACGGACGAGTGGGGGCCCTGTGTGCATGAGCCAAACACAACACGCATAACCTGTTTCACCTGTTCAGGAACAACACATCATCAGCACCTGCCAGGCCTTTTCTTCCACTGTCAGAGCAGGGCTGACTAAAAGGCCCGCAGGCATAAGAAAACTCTCAAGGATGCAGATTTTCTTTCCATTGTCGTGTGATTTGTAAATCACTTTTTGTTTAAATGATGGAAATCCACAGCCTCTGCTTGTGTGTGTGTGTGTGTATGTATGTATATGTATGTATGTGTGTATATATATATATATATATATATATTATGGCAGGCCTTCACCTTTATGAGCTCACACGCTAATTTCCTCCCCCCCACCCCCCACCCAATCCTTTTTCTCAGTGATGCTACATATGTTACTCTTTCAGGGAAAAAAATACCCATATTGCAAACGAGAAATATAATCCATCCCCCTCAGGTCTCTGGGTGCGACTTTTCCTGTGTTGAAACATGTTGTTTTTGCTAATATACAATGCAAAAAAAAGGGGGAATCACCTGAGCAAATGTTCTTCTGCTGTGGCCAACAATCACACGACTGAGGAGCAAGTCGGAAATGTATCACACTGTAGCTCTGTGTGGTTTTTTTTCAGAATCTGCATTTACATACCTATCGGTGGTTCTCTTCCCGTTCACTGGCCATCATTAACCACAGTTCACCAGATCATCCAGTGTAACATCACCCTAAAAAGAGTTGTTCAGTGCACATAAATAATGGTAATGTCAAAGGAATCAACAAGATTTTAGGAGGTGGAAAAATAATCTTGTCACTCTGATTAATGTTATGAAAGAAATGTTATTTGGAGGAAGTTGCTGCATGAAGGCTGAAGATGTATGGATACAAGATGTTAGATTTTCTCTTACGAACTCAGGTTTGTGTTGCTGAGAATTCTCTCTTTCACTTGCAGAAATCTGCAAAAGATGAGCTGGCAACGGTCGAGTCAGAACTCAATAATCTCAAAGGTACGTGCCGATATACGGGCCTCATGTTCATGTGTCAGGTATTCATTAATTGAGAGAAGAGACAAAGCAATCAAGCACATATACTGGTTCAAATGCATTTGAGATTGTTTCTCTTATGGCTTAAAAATGTAGCTTTTAATCGGTGAAATGCTTTCATTTCCCCTCTTCATTTTATAAAACCTGCAGCTGAAACGGAGAAGGAGCAGAGCGACTGGAAAACAGAAGCGGAAACACTGAAAAGTCAGCTAGCAGCACGGAGCTCAGTCTGTGACTATTTGAAAAAGGACGCCAAAGCAGGGTAAGGTTACTACTTTACTGGACTTTAAAAATATATATATTTCTGCAAAGTGTGTTGAACATCAAGGTTTATATCTATGCATTCACCTCATGTTCTACTGTTTGCTTAAAGCAACTTGTGTGGAGCTACGGAGGCCACAAAAAAAGAGGAACCTAAAGCGGAGGCTCCCAAACCAGAGGAACCTAAAGCAGAGGCTCCCAAACCCGAGGAACCTAAAGCAGAGGCTCCGAAACCTGAGGAACCTAAAGCAGAGGCTCCCAAACCCGAGGAACCTAAAGCAGAGGCTCCCAAACCCGAGGAACCTAAAGCAGAGGCTCCGAAACCCGAGGAACCTAAAGCAGAGGCTCCGAAACCAGAGGAACCTAAACCAGAGGAACCTAAAGCAGAGGCTCCAAAACCAGAGGAACCTAAAGCAGAGGAACCTAAAGCAGAGGCTCCTCAGTAAAGGCACTCTCACAAAACTTAATCTGTTAAACAAAAACACAGTCCAGGACGTTGTTTTACTGGGTCGCTATCACATGTTGTACGAGTAGGAACCTAACATTTGACTCTTCAGGTTTCGCACCTGCTCATTTGGATGTTAAAGAAAATATTTTCTTTTCAATCTATTTATTTTTATGCAACAACATGATGAAGAACGAAGATATGTTTTGTACGGTATGTGTGAGAAGTGCTTTGTAATAATCAGATTGTCACAATGCAAATATTTTATGCTGTTAGGGTCAAGAGTTCACTCACGTTTGTTTCTGAAAGTCAGTGTGAGAAGAAAAGCTTCTCCTCTGCTTCATGTATTCAACAACAGGGATTGTCTGGCATAATTCAGTTCGGATGTATGGCTCAAATGAAATAAATATGCAGCTGTAAAGCCACTCTTGTTCTTAAAGTTGGGGTATCTTGTCAAGAATTGAACTTTGAATATGATAAATTGTCATGACCATTCAACATACATCTCTTACATTTGAAGACATTTGGTATTCTTCCCAGCTGTCAGTGGTGAAAGTAAAAGTAAAGGTACTCATAAACAGTACTTTAATGTTTTAGTTGGTCAAAGTGAAGATTATATTAATTGTTAGATATGCAGTTGTGTTGCTAATCTATAAATTGCTTTATATCCTTTTTAGGATGAGCATATCATGTAAATCTGCAAAGTAACCACAGCTGGAAAATCAGAATCAGAAATATTTGATTGATCCTCGAGGAGGGAAATAATGTAACTGTTTATTACAGTCGTTCCTTCTAACAGAAATATCACACTGCAGATACATACAGAAAATGTATAAGATATAAGAGTAAATAAGAATCAAAGTACTAAAATGTAAATAAAAAATGGCTCTAAAAAACAAAGTTAATAACAGTAATGGAGTAAAAAGTGTATTATTTCCCTCATATGTGAATCATGTAATGTATCATATTTTGGAAAAACTCAAGTTCAAATTCTTTAGAGTTGAACTGAAGTAATTTCATAAGTGTTCTTAATTACCTTCCATCACTGCAAACCAGTACGTCAAATCCCATTTAAGTCGCGGTACTTGTCACAGTAAAATGCTTGGATCAAAAGGCACCACATCGGCTCCACCAGTGTTTCTCCCTTCAGGCCTGTAAAGCAGTGGTTCTCAAACTGAGGTCCTAGAAGTCCCTGAAGGGGCCTCCGGCAAAAAGTGGAATAATAGTCCATCCATAAGTAACACAATGAGAGACTGTTTTTTACTATTTGGGCCATGGGTGTCATGTACTTTCTGTAATAAAACATCCAAAAGCAAAACATTTTGCAGATGGGGGTCCATGGTCTAATTTGTGTCACTTCACTGGTCCTTGATGTGAAAAAGTTTGACAGCTTACACAAATAACTCAAAGGACGCGATGAAGCCTCTGCTTGAAGTAACTTATTCAAGTTTCTTGTCTGAAAGTGGCAGAGCTCATGCAGAAGAAGGGGCGTCCTGGTCCCCCCTTTTTTAGATGACTTGTTCTATTGAGTATCTGCCAACCAGATCCAATGCAATATTTGTTTTCCCTGTTTATTTCATTGTGATTATTTAATATTACACTATAGTGACATTCAATTTACAGTGAATAAAGAAAATATGACCTGTACCTCAGGCCTTCTCTGATGGTTTCCTGTGATATGTTGTATAGAGTGCTGCTGTACTGTGTCTCTGCAGAGTGTCTGTGTGGATCAGCTGTAGCAGGTCATCTCAATCGTGTAGACACCATCACTGCGCCCACACCCATCATCGTACCTTCAGTAAATAATTTAACACTATCAGTATGTTAGAATGTGCCCGACATGACAAACTTGACTGTGCGCCATAGTCCGGGTGTGGGGCTCAACAAACACACGGTCATGGAATTACTGCTGTTCTGGTTACATAGATAATGATTAATGCAAATGTGTGTGTGTGTGTGTGTGTGTGTGTGTGTGTGTGTGTGTGTGTGTGTGTGTGTGTGTGTGTGTGTGTGTGTGTGTGTGTGTGTGTGTGTCACATCACATAGTGGTGTCAAGTGCTGTTATCAGTAATAAAATACAGATCTGCTGCATGCTCATCCTGTCAATAAAGGCCTGTAAAAGCAAACCATGATTTGAATGCATGTAGATCAGGGATGCTTGGAAAATGGAAAAAAAATGACTCCGAACCAGAGAGAGAGAGACACGAACCGCTTCTCTGTTCAGTTTCACCGACTTGCACATCATCTGTACATTACGCTTTTTTGGCCTTTAGTTTACTTTCATAACTCCTCTCCCTCCACTGCTGAAAACACAGAGATAGGTATTGAATAACCGCTGTTAACCTTGTCCGCCTCTTTTTCTTAGTGACCCTGCCTCAGGGTTTGTGTGCGTGTGTGTGTATGTGTGTGTGTACGTGTGTGTGTGTGAGAGAGAGAGAGAGAGAGACAGAGAGAGAGAGAGAGAGAGAGAGAGAGAGAGAGCGAGAGCGAGAGAGAGACAAAAGCACAGACCAATCAGTGAACCCAGAATCATAGAGCCTTTGTCTGTCACTTTCTGTAAACCTCACGATGTTTATCTCAGGCTGTGCAGTTTGCATTTCAGCTCGAAGCTTCCTCATGTTGCTGTGTGAGTTTTGAATAAAATGTTAAATGTTATGCCTGAGTTGTTCGCCGCATGCTGCATTGTTATTAACTTGAATACTAACAATACAGAGCAATCTTTTATCAGAGATTTTAGACAAAGATTTTAAATGCACTTTTAACCCGCAGACTGACGCTAGAACAGCAGAATTAGAGTGTTTCTTGTCGATAGTTTAACGTGTTTTCATCCTCCTGGGATGTTTTCATCTAAAATCAAACAACATGGTGTTCAAGGGCAATTTCATTTGGCTCGACAGGCGTGGTGTGTTTTTCTATTTCATCCACTTCCTGTAAGGTTCCACATTCATTACATCGTATTTGTTTAAGTGAGATTAATGATTAATGCTTTTTATTGGTTTTCCAACAAATAATAGAAGGAAGCCTAATAAAGTACCAACACAGACATCAACAAAGAGAAAAATATCGATACTCACAATAATTTTTGCTTTTTATAACCCTCTTAAAGATAAGATGCAACTCCCTCCATTCTTTTAATAATTATCATAATCAGTGTTTTGGTATTACTGTGACAATGTTTCTGTTTGTGTTTGTGGTCAGTTTGTTATGCAAAAATGCACGTAATGATGTTTGGATCAAGAGCAAAAGTCCTTTTTTCCCTCTCTTGTCTTCTGTACAGCATGTTTCCTGCACTGACCACATGTGAAATCGTAACTTGGCTGTACTTGAACATTGCTGTTTTTAAAATTGTAAAATTAGATATAGATGTTTTTAATGCGTGCATTCTTGATGTCAATATGCATCAGTAAATCTGATTGATATGTCAGCTGAATAAAGCCTAATTTTAGATCATTCGCATTTATCTTAAAGGGTTTTTATCTTTAAACCTTCAACGTGTGAGTCAAAAAGCACAAGAGGAAGTAGGACTTTAAAAAGGCTTACAACTGAATCATAAACGTGTGTTGGTCATCCCAGGATTAAGTTTTTTAATCCTCATATAGTTCCTTTTTTTTTTTGCTTTCAATTACCCTGTCATCTCTCACTTTGCCTCACACTGCCCTCCATCTGTTGGAGATTAAAATACTGCCCCCAGGCTCACAATTAGGCAATCAGAGGGCTATCATTCCGCCCCAATAGGCGCACAAGGTCGCCGTCATACCAGGAGAGGATAGAGAGACAGCAGAGGGGGGACAGTCAGTCTGACTGATGTCATGAACGAGGGCTGTTGTCCATGAAATGTACTGTCTGATCTGATGTGTGTGTGTGTGTGTGTGTGTGTGTGTGTGTGTGTGTGTGTGTGTGTGTGTGTGTGTGTGTGTGCGTGTGTGTGTGTACAGATATAGAGCGTAATGTACCTTTGTTTTAAAAATAGCAAATCGTCTGTCACTGATGACGTTGTTAAGCCAAATACTGACTGTCTCTTTGCATTGTGTACTGTATTCTGGATACGGATTCATTTCTTATTCTCACAATGGTTTTTTTTTGTTTTGTTTTTACAGCTACAACAATTCTACATCTACTTCTTGTTGACCTGAGTCACCTACAGGTGAAAGTGTCGTGTTCTTCATTAACCATCAGGCCGGACGGCTGATGTGAAGTCAAGTCGACACGTGTTACAGTCCCACACTACTCCACACAGATGGAGTGACAATAACATCACCAGTCATCTTTACAACCAGAGGTCATCCTGACAGCCAGAGGTCACACTGACTGGCAAAACCCAATATCCGTTCGACTGACATTTGGTACTTGTCTATAACTGGTATCGTCGATCAAAAGTATTCTATTTTCTCCTATTGTTTGAGTTTCTGAATATTTATAGTTACGTCCTTCTGGTTGAAGATACTGTTGAGTCTAATTTTCCCTGTTGGCCAACAATCTAACACATACAAAACAAACAAAGTTTCCATATGTGGAAATTCTAATCTAAATGGGAAAAAAGGACAATCACTCGTGGGATTGTGCTTTTCAAATGACATGATTTTATTTCACGTTAAAACTTTTTTTTAAAATGTAAAAAAAATAGCCAGTAGCATGTGTAAATGTGGAATTCACATGTAAATAAACAGATGTGACTTCATTTAATGTGCCATGTCTTGTTTCTACATGAGGAAATTGTAATGCACATGTGATTAAAGGTCAATAAATGTAGATTTCACATGTGAAAATGTGGAATTCACATGTGAAGAAGCAACTATCGCTTGATTTCATGTACCAGGTTTTGTTTCCATGTGAGGAAAGGATAATGCACATGTGAAAAATAAACAGTGATCAAATTTAAACACATGTAATTCACATGTGAAAATGCTCACTTTTGAAGTTATTTACCTTTCCCAAGTTAAAATTTAACCTCACATGTGAAAACAGTATAGTATATTAATATTAATATTTGACCTTGAAATATGGTGGAGTTATAGTGTGGAAGTAACATCCCAGTACCTTTAAAAATTGTACTTAAGTGAGTACATGTAACTTTTCACTGCTGCCAAAAACAAACTAGCAAATATCAGAACAATATCACAAGGCTTTACCATCAATCTTTGTCAGTTTGGGGGTTTTTACTTATCAAAAATAGTGTTTCCCTGCAGGATCCATTGTATGAATATAAAATAAAGGTAATATCCATAACATCTCCTGATACTGTGCCAGACTTCCACTTTGGAAACCTCTAATTTAAGGACAGTTGCATGTTTTATTTATTCCACTCTGTGCTGGCAACACCTGTTTTTTTTTCCCTTTTATTTAATACATCTTTATTTTTATTTACAATGGAATTCATTTGAGATATCCATTTTGAATTGTTAGAGGAAATATTAGTGACAGGAAACGACTAGTGACTTAGTGTGATGACCATCATGTGTCTTCCGCTTGTCCTCCCTGCAGGCAATAACCAACTAATAACTGAAAGTTATTTGACTTTGCATGTGCGGCCGTGTGTGTTCTGTGTGTGTGAGGGGGAGCTCACAGCAGGATGAACATCACATCTATTGATCAGGCTAATGTGGGGAGGAAAAGCTGCAGGCCACGGCAGCTGATCAATATGCCTCTAATTACATGATGGGGCCCTGAGTGAAAGAGTGAGTGTAGGTGGTCCCCCCCAAACTCACAGGGTTCTGTATATAAACGCTGGCCCACTGAGGGGTTGCTCACTCGCTCATGCACACAGATCATAGAGCACACACACACACACACACACACAGACATTGAATCACTTTTTAACAAGATGCTTTCTGACGGGACGCTGGGACGCCGTGTATGGATAAAGGGAACTGGTGAGTATCCTCCTCTGTGTTTGTATTTGCATGGACATTTGCATTTGAGGGCTTAAGTGGAGGTGTGGAGGTTTATTTTTGTGAATCCTGCCTCTCCGACTGTTTGCCATCAACCCTGCCTGTCCTGAAGCAAATAGAGCCACTGATATGTGCTCTGAAATGCCAACAGGATCTCTGATTCCTTGTGTTAGTGGCTCTCTCCCTCGAGGCCTTGTCACGTCCCTCTTGTGTTGGACGGGTCGTTCAGGTCCTTCCTCACCATTTGATACACCTTCCATGTATTCTCTTGTATCATGTGTGGCCGACTTTCAGTCTGAAATGAACAGACTGACTCTGATGTTTGCATTAAGTCCTTTCACTCCCTTGTTTATTCTCACTACATTGTCTCTCCTGTCCGTTACAGGCTTTTCCACTCTGCTGAGGCTCTGACCGGCTCGGCGCTGTGTGATATGTTTGATATTCGGTTGTTCTTGTGTTTGATCCTGTCAACTAAATATCAGACATATTCCTACAGAGTCTGGCACTGACTTCTGACCCTTGTTGCGTCTCTTCAAAAAAAAAAAAAAAAAAAAAAAGAGTCAGATGTTCAGGTAAATAGAAAGTAAACTTTGCATTTGTATTGCTAAATATTGTGAATGTTTGCTTGAATTCTTCAGTTTAATTGCAATTTCTTTATTAATTTCTATGAACAAAGTGTGAACATACATTATTGGTATTAAGATGTTTTACTGATAAAATGAACCCCAAAAGTGAAACATTAACAATAAATTGATTAATTATTAAAAATGTCTTTATGTACTGAATAAAAAGGTAAACAAAAATGAACCTGAATATCAAGTTTCCATGTTGACTTGCTCTTTTCAATCTCTCTCGCAAACACACACACACCCACGCACACAATAATCTTTACAACAACAGTGACAGATGAATTGCAGCCTTTTCTTTTACAATAGGACATGTGCCAGTGTATCCTGTTCCATAAGCAAACAGGCGTTTTACTGGCACTGGATTTTGACATCAGGGATCACGACAAAGCAATACCTGATAACGGCTCTCAGGCAAAGAGATCAGAGCATGTCGTTTATCTCGCTCGACGAGCCCTTTTTATTCATCAGCAGGAATGCGGAAGTTTTGTAGTCCACAAAACATTCCTTGAGCTTCACCTTAAAACAGCGTCGCGACAGTCTCCTAAAAAGTAGATAGGGACTTGTTTTAAAACGCTAATAAACAACTAGGGAAAAAACTTTTAAAAATCCCAAAATTTTGTGGACACCAAAACCACACCAGACTTTCCATCAGCGTTGGGGTGTGAAGATAATGACTGACTTTTCATTTTTGGGTGAGCTGTTCCTTTAAGGACATTTCTCATCAACTTTGATTTTATCCACGCAGGACATAAATAAAACCTGACGGTGTGTTAACGTCATCTGCAGAGATTCATTACTGTCTCCGCGTCTCTGACTCACGTCCTATTAAATCAGACACAGCGAGCTCCATGCTTCAGATTCTATTTTTATACTTTAATTAATTGATTTTACTTAGAGGGAACATGCTTTTGGACTTTTGGCTAATTAAACGTCCTCCCTCACAGTCAATGAATTGTTCAAAAAGGCAGTTTATTATGTAAGACTCTATTTTCTACGGAAGCATAATAAGTTGCATCCTAATGTGCACAAGCCTGCGGGAACCTCAAGAACAGTTGCACTAATGTGGGTAAATAATTTGCTTTCTAATCAAACGAGTCACTGTATGAGAGTAAAATGCAGCCAACAGTCAGGTATCATGCACGTACATAATCAGTGTGACGTCATTGTCACGTGAGCACCAGGCTATTAAAGAGTTACCTTGAGATGCCTTGTGTTTCAAAGGTGAACGAGTCTGACAACAATTAAGGAAACTGTATCAACAGGTCAAGGTGCAGAGAAACCCTCTGAGACAATCCGTGGACACGTCAGTGCAGCTCAGAGAGGAAAAAAATTAATGTTGCAGCACTAGAGGGCGCCTGGGTTCACTGTATGACCTCTGACCCCTACTCACATCTGAGGACTAATTTCAGGTTTTCATTTTAAACCTGTTGAGGAGACAAAAAGTGGAGTCACCACAGAATCCAGTTCATTGCGAGCTAGAACGAAATGTGTGTTCAATGGGAGAGTAAGCCCCCAGGCAACGAAATCTCCTTTAAAGCGTCAAACAAATCTGTGCGTGCGTTTGTGTGCATGCGTGTTATCAGAGGTCTTCAGGACGGTTTATTCAAACAACCCCCAGCACAAAGAAGAAAAAACACTGAAACCCATCCTCCAGCACAAAAATAACCTAAGATTCAACTGAGAGGTCCTCAAATATCACGCCCCCTCCTCTGCTCCTGACCCCAAAAAAAAACACTGTGACGTAAAAACATCTCATGTCAAAGAGACCTTTAATAGGAAAATTAAATTAAGGATCAGTGGATCATGTAAAACCACGTTCACAATCATGTAAATTGCTCGATGACTCATTAACAAAATGGTATGACATGGAATTAAGCAACTGATGTGCATCAATGAATTTGATTATTATTCAGTTGTAAGAGAAAAACAATTATCACAAACATCCTCAGGAGCTCTTTTTAGATACGACATGACAACACTGGAAAATAAGTACAATTTTGTTATACCTGTACTTGCATCATTCATTCCATTTTATGCTCCTTTAATTCAATACATTTCAGAGAGAAATACTGTTGTTTTTACTACCTTTATGGTCCTTCTTACATAAAACAAACAAAACACATGATATGATGCAGTACTACCTAGTAGTATACAAGTATCTGAAAAATGCTCCAAACGGTCATGATATTTACGTTATGGCCATTTCTTATCTTATGGCCTTATTGATGTATGTACATGGCCTCAATCACTTTTGCTGACCTTGATATTGCCCGTTGGGTTGTTTTTTGTTTTTGTTTTTTTGTACAACAATGTGTAAAATATTTTATCCAACACGAATCCAGAATTACAAACAGGGATTTCCCTACCATTTTAAGATTCGGGTGTAGCACCAGCAGTTAACGTCTAAATGGCCCCCTAGAACATTTTCCTAAACTTCTGTCCAATATAATTCAAAAGACTTTACAAAGTTAAATGAATTAAAATAATTAAAAGTTCTTTGCTCTTTGAAATGGTACACTTGCATTTGCACTTATGCTACTTAATAATATCATTATATCATTGGCATAAAATGGTCTTAAAATGACAATATCATTCATGAAAATGTTTGTGGGACAAAATATCATTCAAAAAAATTTGGTAATGCTCTTACATGCTCTCCGTTGGTGATGAAAACAATAAGTATCATAAATATAACACTGTGAAAAAGCTGGAGGTTTAGACTCTGTTACTTCCACTGAAGTGATTAAAGCTGTGACTTCTTCTTCCACCACTGTGTTATGAATAATATCAGATTTTAACAACGAAAACAAAAAGAAATGTGGCCTTTTCAAATGATTTCCATTAACTGTGTCAATAAATATATAAGAAAAAAATATCGAATAATGAAAAGAAGTATACGTGTGTGTGAATGTTTAGCGTGGGGTCAAGGGTTCACTCACATGCAGCTCCTGTAAAGGACAATAAGCCACTGGCTGCTCATCTTATGGATGTTGTCACCAGTGAGATCTGCCTATAGGGTCAAACAGCAGCCCCTGAGACAAATGTTATCTGAAAGAGTGCACGCTGTATACTCAAGGGCCATTACTGTGAAGCAGTGAAAAGAAGGCAAATGACGAACACTGTAGTAATATACTTGTGTGTGCGTGTGTGTGTTTGTGTGTTTGTGTGTGTGTGTGTCTGCATAATGTGTGTGTGCAGATATAGAATGGTATTTAATGAATGGGGGCACGTGGGGGTGGACAAACAGCAGCAAAGAAAGACGTAGAAATGAGTGCGGAGATAAGTCAGTATAAATACCAGAGAGCATCAGTTCAGGAGGAGACACGGAGTGAAGGTGAAAAGAGGGAATAGAGGAGTAACAAGAGGGTGAATGAAAGAAAGAGAAGAAAGAGAAGAGCAGCAAGGGAAGGTTTTTATATCACGCAGCAGAAAAAAGGTAAGACTGGCATTTTTTTTTCATCTGGTTATCCTGTTTTTGGTGGCAGTTTTTAAATCTGTGCACTGTTTTTGTTTTTTGTTTCAGAAATGGCAAACACAGCAGGAGGAGTGCTTTTAGCTTTACTGTTCTTGCTGAACGCCAGTGTACCATGTTTGTCTGTATATAACAGTGGAGAGTGCTTCTTCAACACGAAAGGTACAGTGTGTTTATAAATTATCTGTGACCATTTCCAGTGGTACAACATAATTAAACACATTTTTTGAAGCTTTGAAGTACTTTATACTTATTCAGTGTACTGTATTTCAGGTTTTACCTTTTTACCTCATTACATTTATTCAGCAGTTATAATTACTTTGCAAAGTCAGATTTTTCATCCATAACATATGATCAGTTTATGTAGTTTGACACGTATACGATAAACAACCTGACAGTAGAGCTGAGCAACATGGCTTAAAAATGATACCTCAATATTTTTAGGCTGTATCACAATACACAATAAATATCTTGATATTTTGAAGTCTCCTCAAAAGCACTTCATAAATGATAGGAAATCAAATGTCACGATATTTTTTACCAGATACCTCGATATCAATATTGCAGCAATATTGTTTGGATGATAATCAATACTTTAACAAAATATTAGCAATAATTAATAATCTGTAATGTGAATTTAATGACTGGGTAAAGGTAAGTATCAGATTAAGTAGAACAGCTCTGAAAATGACATCACTTTACTGTAATGCAGCCTGTTAAATGAGTAAAAGACAACACTGATGTCATATCACGATGTCACGATATCCACAAATTTAAGACAACATATAGTCTCAAATCACAATCACAATATATACATACCATATATAATGCCCAATTTTAAATAATGCCATATAAGGTAATCAAATAAATCAGACCTGCTGCAACATTTACATGTACAACAGTGAAACTATAATATAACATGCAAAATTTGTAGCGTATACGTAGAATCAAAGGGATAACTCTGTATAATACAGGAATTTTACTTGAGTGCTTTGTCAACTGCTGTATATGTCAAAATAAGTACTTCTTTTATTTCCAGGCAGCTGTGAACACAAGGGGCAGGTGTACGGGATAGGAGAGAGCTGGATAACCAGTGACTGTTACCAGTGTGTCTGCATGGAGCCTTTTGGAGTCGGATGCTGTGACCAGTGAGTTTGTTTTAAATTCAAATCCCCAACAAAAAAAAACTAAACTTATTTGTATGTATTACATTTACTCTTACTCTGGTCTTCCCTACAGAGAATCTAAACCTGTGGACTATCCAGACTGGTGCGAGATCGTCCGTAAACCAGACTCCTGCACGAGTGTTGCAGTGATGAGAGTCAATCATAAACTACCCTGCCTCTGGGGGCGAGGTCGTCTCAGACCAGCTGCAGGCCAGCCGTGGATTTCGGACAATGATCCTTTGTTTTGAGTTTAGCAGTTAATGAAATGAATAGCAAGATAACAATGTTTGATGTTTAATTTATGATTCAGACTAAGCTGTACTGAATTTTATAACAAAATCTGCAAATAGCATAGGAATTATCTGTCCATCCTGTTTATATGTATGATTTCCCATTTTAAAGTTGTGCTGTCAAAGTTTGTTGTTGGGGGCTCTGTCTGAATGTCTGGATTGTTTCTGGTTGATGTTTTAAGATTAAATAAATATGTATGTCTAATTTCTGGTTTTGTTTAATGTGTTATCTGGTATTTACTAAGCGTATTTCTATTTATTTCTAACTCTTGTTTGCTCTACAGTTGAGTAATATATAAAAATGGAATTCGCCCCAAAACAGAATTTATTATGTGCCATTACAACATATTTGACAGCTTAATCAATAGAAGACTATGTCACTCTATGTGGAATATCGCCAGATCACCATCAGCATCATTAATGCAGTTTACAGTTTGTTTTTTTGTTCTGTTGTTCAACTTAGAAAGTGCCTTGTAAAAATTCTGATATTTATAGAATAAGATCCCCAGAACACTGTTTGAAGCTAGAAAGGTGGCAGGGTCCGCCACATATATACAAAGTAAAACAGTATGAAATTGTGTTGTCCTTCAAGGTCAGTTTGTTTATTCCGTTTATTCAGTCATGAAAACATAGAGGGTTTGTTTATTTAGGCATAAAAAATCAGTCAACGAATTTCTTCCCCAAAACTACACAGTGCAAATGAACTGGATGTCTGAACTGGATGTTTTATGCAGCATCCATGGGTGAAAGCATCAGCAGTTCACTTGAATAAATGTAACAGTACCACAGAGTATAAATACTCTGATGCAAGTGCAGTCACGCATTTAAAATTGTGAAACAAAAGTATTCCCACCGAAATAAACCCCACTTCACCATGACTTTTATTTTGAAACGAAAGCAGTGTCGCAGGGTTTGGACGTCACAGCGTGGCGCGCTGTGAATGTCCACCTTGTTGTTAACTTTGCTTTTTACTTGTAGCTGTAAAATGTTGCGTTTCTCCTGACGTGTTGGTACTTTTAATTACTGAAAAGGCAACAAAAAGCAATAAGATGTGGATACTGACACCGCTGCAGCCTGGAGGTAACTTCTTCGTCGCTGTTGACATTTTGATGCTAGCTTAAAACACAGCTAGCGAATTAAAGTTGACGCCATGATCCAGTTATCAGATGAGCTGTTTGCTATGTTTTGGTATAGAATGTATTTATAAATGGTTCATGGCTTTGTTGACGAAATTTCAGTTAACATTACGTATGTGTTTTTGGGTGAAGACTTAATGTCTGATGAACTTTGGTCATTAGGTTTCATTTAGTTAATGTACAAGCTGTGGATGTGTTTTCGTTGTTATAGCAAAGACACATGTACAGCTGAATGTTGTCTAAACATGCCAGTGGATGATTGATTGTTCAAAAGAGTACATTTATATCTGCTTTCCCTTCACAGGTAACAGTAAAAAACATAGTTGCTTTCATATTTAGTATCTCCACGTTTTATTACGTATTCAGTTACATAAATACAAGTATACAATAGAAACTGAAGTGCAGGACATATTATCTTCATTAATTATCAGTCAGTCACAGTGATATAATGTTTGCTCAGTTTTAAGACTTACTTTTAGGTGTCAACACAAAATTAATTGACAACTACCAGGATAATCTGTCATTTTTTTTAGAAAGAATCTCAAAATTCTCTATCGCCAGTGTGAGGAAGTGAAGGTTTCTCTTCCTCTACAACTGTAAACTGAATATATTTGGCTTGTGGACTGTTGTTTGGACAAAACAAGACATTAGAAGGTGTCACCTTGGACTCTGGACACCTTAGAAATTGAGATAAGCATCAAATAATGAATCGATGATGAACCTAATCATTGGTTGCACTCCGACTGATCTTAGAATATGAGAATTTTCTTTTATCTTGTTTAAAGTAATGTAATGTTGTCTTTCAGTGTTTTTCTTTTCTTTTCCTGGACATAAAGGGCTTAAACTTGACCTGCAGAGCTCCAGACCACTGGAAGCAAGTTGGGCTTCGATGTTTTGCTCATGAGCTGGGTTTTAATAACAAACGCTAACCAAGATGCCACAAAATAATGTGCCTGTTCATTCGTTCCTCAATCTGTTCTGCATTATATTTTTATTTGTATTATTTTCCACATGATTAACCATGTTTTCAACCCCTGATTTAGATCAAATGTGTGAAACCATTAAATGTCATACTCAATAGTTTGATTGATATATTGGTCAGGTCTAATGTGAAATAGACTTATGGAAAAAGGATCTGATTTGACATACATAAAAAAACAGTCACATGCACTTAATTTAAGATTACATTTAATCTCAAAATAGTTGATAAGTTTGTAAAACCACAGTTAGGTTGTGTGTTCGTGAATTTACATTTCCTCCTGTCACTCGCAGGTGAGACCCACTATCTGCTCTCCAGTAAAGACTACGTGGTGGGGCGTAAGAACTGTGACATCCTCCTTCCGAGTGACCAGTCCATCAGCAGGGCTCACGCTCATTTCACTGCGACTGACCAGGTGAGAGGAAGAGTTATCATACAGTATATAGTTCACTATTTAATTGAATTAATGTGTTCATCAGAAACAGATTACTGATCCCGTCATGTGAATAGTATCGTACATGTAAGGGCTACTGTATTTTCATGATTATGTGAAGCACAACTGTAATAGTAATTTCAATTAATAGTAATGTCCCCTTGTCTCAGCCACCTGAAACGCCCAACCTCCCCCTTTCTAACACAAGACATGAGGTTCTTTTGTGTTTTAAATTATGACTCTAGACCTAACTTTGCACCTAAGTACAAGATCCTGCAGGATACCCCAGGTGTAAAACACACCCCTGGGGGTCGGCGCCAATGCCTACAGCAAACGAGAGGGTGTGAAAACACTGAGGGCACTCGGGGTCTTTCTTCATCCTGAACGCTCGCATGTTGATTGACCTTTTTCTTTGCAAAGAAAATAAAAACCTTGTCGGCCGGCAGAAGTTCTCTATTTCATTCTTCACCAGCAGCAGAGAAAATTTCCACTACACAACAACTAGTAGAATTTATATTGTGTGATTCCACATGTTACAACATGCAGCTTACTTATGCAATACAGCAGCATAATTCACTTTTCAAATGTGGGCTAATATGATCAGTATTTTACACTGATAATTGTACGGCTAAATACTCAGTTTCCATTTGAGCTCAGAGGTAACATAGAGGTGTTGTGTTACAGTCAGTATTCATTTGGCACATCGCAGGAAAGTGTGTGTGTGTGTGTGTGTGTGTGTGTGTGTGTGTGTGTGTGTGTGTGTGTGTGTGTGTGTGTGTGTGTGTGTGTGTAAAGGCAAATGTAAATGTGACTAATCCTCCTGCATCAACAATGCACTCTCTTCACAAGCCAACCATCCATCATCCAACACGTCAAGCAGTAACTCCCCACCTCCTGTGTTTGAACAGGATCACATCCTGATGATGTGAAGGCTTTGAAATAATTATTGATATTCAACAAAGACCTAGTAAGAGGAAATAATGAAAAAAAAATTCTGTTATCACTTTCTGTTATCATGCAAGTCTGTGCAATGACCTTAGTTTTCTCACACAAGAGTTACAGTGCACACAGTATGTACAGTAGATACATCTGAACATATCACTTAACCCTTCTCATAATGTGACAAGTAGACGAGTAATAGAATTTCATTTGGAGAATATT